>CM068954.1:70613666-70625373 GCA_035128595.1 Eptatretus atami
GGAATCATCAAAAGGTTAAGAACCCCTGATTTACAGGATCAGTCACTGAAAGATTTTCAGTCCCTTGAACTTCAGAACCTCATCATTAGAGTATACAATCTCTGAGCTTGATGAGTATAGTGATGCGATTTTTTAAAAAAATAAAATGACCGTTTTTACAGCCATTTTCCCCTGCTGTGCAGGGTTGGCTTTTTCTTGAGGCAATGTTTTATGGCCGGATGCCCTTCCTGACGCCAACCCTGGTCGCCTCTTACGACACACAGGGATATGGTACACCTATTCTAACCGGGGCATACACCGGGACCAGTGAGTGCACTGGTGCTCATTTTGCCGACCTCCGAAGGATGACAGGCTGAGTCAACCCCCTGGTGTTAATTCAGCAGCCAACGGGGCTTGAACTCAGGACCCTGGGATCCCAAGCCGCCACCCTAACCACCTAACCAACACCCGGCTTCGACGATATAGTGAAGCTATTGTTCTAAGTTATTCCGTGAAAAGGCAGAAGTATTTACATCCTACAAGGCCTTTGTGGAGTACTGCTCTCGCTGAATGGAGTATTTTTCACCCGATCGCCACCAAATTTTGCATATATGTTGGTAGTACCCAGGGTAACCCTCCCCCCACCCCTCCTGCCCCCATGAGAGTGGAGGAGGGGAGAGGAGACAACTTGCCAATACTCCTGAAGAGAGTGGGTGTTTCTAGTATTTATAAATACCCAGAACAATGAGTTGGGAAATCACATCAGTCTGTTGTGGGTTTAACATTTTGGGTCACAAGTATTCCAAATTATTTGGTTACTTTTAAACATTAGAATATGGTGGAAATAAGAATTAATATTTAGGAGGGCTAAGCTACTTGTGAATGTAATAGATGTTACCACCTATTCACGAGATCGTAATTTTTGTAAAAAGAAAGAAATTAATACATAATGAGTAAAAATTAGTACAGTATTACTTTTGCTTGGAGCAACAACATAGAAATTGGATTGAAATATAAAATCAATAAATTAAAAAAAGAAAACAATCTTCAAAATTGACCTCTTCATCATGATCCTTGGCCCATTGTAACTTGTCCATAAGGTCTCCAAGGTCACGACGAAATGGGACATAGTGCTTCCATGGAACAAGATCCTTATAAAAAAACTCATAGTATGATGAGTCTTGCTTGAGTACCAGACTCCCACCAGCTAGCAGGTAAGACAGGCGGTATGCAGCAACTGTACCATCCAGGTTGATCTGATACTTGTGCTGCAGAAAAGAAAAGAAAAAAATTTAAACATAAAGCTTGCCAGTCAGGATTTCAAAAAAGATTCATAAAATGTTTTTTTAATTTCACAAATATATATTTTAAAATGTTATTTCCCATCTTGAAAAAAAGAGAGCTAAACAATAAGGACAGAAAATGCCATAAGGATGGTAAAAACAAACAGAGCTAACATCTTTATATTTAATCATGAAAATGTAGGAATAAAATAAGTTAGTGGATAATCTGGGGAAATATTTGCCAACACTTCTATCACGGTGACACGTATTAAAGAAATACAACATATAAAAACTTTCCTCCAATAATTAAATGTCAAATACTTCATGCAAATCAATAAAATAAAAAATGCACTCAAGAAAGATCATAAATTAAGTGAAGAAAGCCTCATTTTTCACGCTGAACAGCAATGCAAACTTCAAGACTGATGGAAATATGGTCAAAATAACAATTTCTTGCAATGCTCCCAAAATTAAATTTCCAGTTTATGAGTTTTTGTCAAACATGAGAGAAACGGACACTATGTGCTCATTAATAAACAGTTGAGAAAATTTGTGATACAACACAGTTAAGTCTTCAAAGTTCATCACAAAACTAAAGTGTAACACACATAACTCAGATTGGCATGATGAATATTAAGGATTTGACTGTTCACCATGGTCGTGATTTTGAGATATCAAAAAAAGTAAAAACAATCAGTTTCATTAATGTCTGAAAAGGATCTTGTTTATATTTTTCTACATAATACATTTCTGGTGACTTATTAAACTTAACTGTGTCTCGCTCTTTCATGAGAATCAGTCTTGTATAATGGATTAAAAAAAGAAGCTATACAAAAAAAAAAACATGGACCTAAGGAAAAAGATGGTAACACTCCAAGGACAGAGCTCTGTTGAATCCTGACCCAGACTAAACTGTCATCCTGGTGTATCGCAGGCTGGGCAAGACATCAATGTGTGTGTTGTCCCTCGGGTGGACTTTAAACTGGGTCCCTCTGCCACCATTAATTGGTGGATGTTAAAGATCCCTCGGTGTTCTTCATGAATAGTAGGTGAGTTATTGCTAACACACAAGCCAAATTCTAAATTTCTGCCCTAACCTACAAGTGGTGTTGTGTCAGCAGCACAGCTGTGCCTTCTTAGCCAATGATGCTTCTCACAGCCATGTGCTGCACACAAAAGAAGACGCCACAGCACGAATCTTTGCATTTCCTATTGCTCGTTTGGCCTTCCTTTCGTTTGGCAGCTTTTCCTGCCGAAATCCCTACACTGAATGGTCTGGCTACACCAAGTCGAGCAGACAAGGACATTAGAAATGGAAGAAAGCTACCACTTTAATAAAGTTTTATTCTTTAATGAATATTACATAAGCATAGCTTTTGTCTTTTTTCAATCATGTCATTTTCATTTTAGGTTTTCAACATTTTTGGTATGCTCACCTACACTTGGTGTATCCATTTACAAAGCCTCCATCCACAGCTTGATGGAGTAATGCTCTCCCCTCTAGGCTGGCACCCCTGCCTCACAACTTGCTCAGCTTGATGCTGTGGAATCCAAGGCCTTCTAGATCATTGGACTCTCCCACGATGAAGCTGAGACTATCACTCTCCCATCGCAGACAGGTCGGTGGTCTCTCTGTCTTCTACCCCTTCCTTCCTACTGCCTCATTCCTGCTTTGTCCCCCCAGGTTTCTGCAGGGCACACATGGTCCACCATTAACCCCCTTCCGGTGAAACTCACAAAATCCAGAATTAATGCTCACATCCACTCATTTGCTCCTTCCTCTTTTTTCCCAACTGTGGAACCAACTTCCACATTCTATTCAATCTCATTTTACTCTCCAGGTCTTCAAGACAGCTGTTCACCACCATGTCAAATCATACCCAAACCAAGATCTTTTCTACCCATATTAATCACCCCCTCCTCCTACCCATCCCCCCCTCCCAGCCACACCACCCTCACCTCCCAGCCCACCTCCTAAATTTCCAGTTTTTCCTTCCTGAGAGATTGCTTCTGTATCCATCTTGTCCGCCTCAAGCATCGTCCCGCACCCCTCATTCCTTCCCATATCCATTATTTGTCCAAGTCTCCCTCTATTTTGTCCTTCAACCCTGTTGTTGGTATTTCCCCCCTCTCTTTCTACTGTTCCTTTTGTTCTGTTGCATCCTGATCCTTTCTCGCTCTTCCATGAGCCTTGACTTTGTATAAAAAAAAGAAGCAAAATAAAGTCTGATAAATGATTGGGGGTGTTGATGGTAGTGATGTTAGCCAACTTCCAGGTAGATGAGAGGCGACAAAAGGAGGACAGGGTGAAGAGAGTATACAGTGGAGAAGCAAGAGCAGCAGAATAGCATTTGAGAACATAGACACTGTTGTCATCTGACCCCATTGCCAATGCAGAGTCGATGCAAAACTCAACACTCTCTTCGTTTTTGAGTGAGAAAGACAAATCTCAGTGGGCACTGGGTACGAGCGGGTAAGATGATGACTGAAGCAGTGGGTTGGGTCGACAAAATTTGGAGGCAAATACCGAGTTCAGCCATTGCAGTCTGAGGCCTTTACAGAGAGAAAGGGCATGGAGGAGAGCATACAACAGCAAAGTACTTGACAATATGCCACCTGGACTTTCAAATAAGAGACTGGTTTGACGGAGTGGCAAGATTATGTTTACTGGCTTGCCCAATGATGGACACACTTGTGTGAGCCTCACTCAACTGAGGTTGCTCGCAGTCTCATTATCGTTCCATGCTGAGAAAGTAAGTTGAGTGACCGCAAGTGCCTCGTGAAAGGATTCAGTGTACCAGGACACAAAGGATAAACCGGTGCATTTGAAAGCCTTTGTGAAAGCATTCCCATATTGGAATCAATATCAGATTCGGCAGACAAGGTAGCCCACTGTGAGAGGGCAGATTGTAGTCTCGGCCAAGTAACCTGTGTGAACAGGCAGATACTGTATCATTGTGGTCACTCTTTAACAACACTTAGAAACAACATGGTCAGATGAGTAAAGAGGGGCATCGGAGGAACACGAGAGTATGGATGGAAAGTAATTGGATCAGTGGAAAGACAAAATATACACTTGCACCCAAAACTCTCATTAGCACATGGTATAAGGAGCTCAGGGAAGACACCAGGGCTAAAGGAAAGGTGGAAAAGTAGGATGTACATTATTTTTAAAAAGTCTCCTTGCACAATCCTCGACGCCTGATCGGATGGCCGCTGGTCTGTTGCATGGACTCCTCTGGATCCACATTCATCATGCTCCAAACACCAGCCTGCAAAATGTGATGCTGATGCGGCTACTATGGCTTGTGATCCCGACCCTCAGCTCAGGTTTCAGAGGTGGGGAGCCTGGGACTACTTCGAAGCAGTTTCCATCCACTAAATGAGTGTGCACTAGCAGACTTTTGTTGAGCTCTCGCCTGGCAAGTGAGAGCTAAATCAAGTCCGCTGTACCGCACAGCCACCCGGCCTGTGCTCTGACTCATCTGAACATTCTCCTTCAGAGCAGCACAACAGTGCTTCACTCTCAAACCATGTGGCCATCTTGCACACACTGCAAAACCTATTTCGCACATGCAACACTGCCGCTAGGTAACTATGTGCTACCCAAGTGCCCTGCACTGCACTGCCACCTGGTGGGTGTTCTGACTCAGTTGAATGGTCTTTCAGAGCAGTGCATGGGTGCCTTGCTCTCAAAAAGTGCTGCCATATGAAGTACTCTCCTCAATCAACAGCACTTAGATTGTAGCCTTGTACCTCTCTCTGACAATCTGTTCTCTCCCCAAAAGGACTCTTATCAAGACCAATCCACATCTCCAATGAATCAGGCCCCTTATATATTCTCACTAGCCACAGGGTCTCTGCTATACACCTTTTTACCTTCGACAATCATCCGATGTGATTCACCAGCCTGGTGACTTCCTATCCAAATGGCTCACCAGCCCACACTATGCCTGGATTATCCCATGTGGCCATGCTATGTTACTGCATGATTAAAATATGCTCGGACACCATGCTTTTCTGTCATCACCCACACAAATGCTGTTCCAAATGTGCTAATTACTCCATCACATACAAGTGTTGTACAGCCGAGCAAAGAGAATACACTTATGTTTCAGGTAGCTTAACACAAGTTTCTCAAATTAAATGCAACATTCATGTTATATGCAAAGGCCGCATCATAATTCACATTGCATTCTTGTAAATCTCATAAATGACTGACATTCAAAAACCATAGATGTCTTTACATTAGTTATGTCAGTACCTTCATGACATTAATAATGTCACAAAAGTACTGGAGAGGATTCTGGACAAGAGGATAAAGAAGAGGATGGAGATGTGGATCGGCGAAGAGTAACACCTGGGTTTAGAATGGGTAGGGGGACAACAGATGGGATGTTCACGCTGAGATAGCTGGTGGTGAAGAGATTTGAGGAACAAGGTGAAATGGCACCGGGATTTGTGGATCTGGAGAAGGTCTACGACACTGTACCGAGAGAGATGGTGATGGTGACACTGATATGGATGGGAGTTCCAGAAGCAGAAGTTGAGTTTATGGAGCGGATGTACAAGGAAATGAAGGGAAGAGTTTTGGTTTGTCCTGGGATGTCAGATCAGTGTGAACATCGGTTTGAGGCAGGGAAGCACCATCAGCCCACTCATGTTTATCACAGTGATTGAGCTGGTAAGCAGAAGGGTAAAAAGGAAAGGTATTCTGGGGATGATTTTGTATGCTGACTATCTGGCTGTTGTGGCGGAGAGTAAGCGGGAGATTCCGGAAGTAGTGAAAGGAGGCATTCGGTAAGCATGGACTGAAGATGAGTATGTTGAAGACTGAGGTGATGTGGGTCAGGTAGCAGAGAAAATAAATGAATATCAGGTTAGAGGGGAAAGAGATCAGAGAGGGAAATAGATTTAAGTATCTAGGGGGGGGACAGTGACCAGGGATGGCAGGTCAGAGGCAGAGGTGTGGAGGATGGTATGGGAGGGTGGAGGGAATGATGGCATACAGAAAAATATCAAGAATTTTGAAAGGGAAAGTTCAGGTGTCTTGTGTCAAGCCAGCCTACCTTTACGGTTTGCAAACGGTGGCACTGACAGAGAGAGAATCAACAACAGAGGCTGCAGGTCGGCGAGAACAACTGGGTCAAGAGGATTGCAAGAGTGAACAGGGTGGATAGGAGAAAGATGGATTAACTGAGGGAGGAGAATGAAATGCAAATAAGTTTTATGGGGAGATTGGGTTAGGGAAGACTAACAGCTTGGTGCGGATGGGTGAAGAGAGAATGGCAAAGAAAGTGGATGAGTTGAAGGGGCGAGCGAGGAGGAAAAGAGATAGACCGCGGTTGAGATGGAAATATTACGTGAGAAGGGATATCAATAAGGTGGGGGTGGTTGGAAAGTGGAGAGAGTTGACTGGGGGCAGACGGAAGTGGACGAGTATCGTGGTCAAGGCAGGACAGAAGATTGGTACCATTGGAGCTCACCCCTTGAAAAGGGAAGAGATGAGGAGATCTGTTATATATATGAAAAATTCTCAAGGCTGTCAAGAACATGGAATTTGATTGCTTTTGAGAACTCATAATATGTTTCGTTTTTGCACTTTTCACTTGTCTAAAGTGTGGAATGGGGGTGTGGGAGAGGGGAGGGGAAGGGGAAAGTTAACTAAATTCTGTTGCATAACATTACCTTTATCGAGAACATGAGGAGCAAATGCCAGACCAACCAAACCTACTGGACACTCGTGCCAGCACAGTCTAACTATCACTGGATGATTAAACACCAGCTTCTTATTGGCTGAAAAAGTACAAAAGGCTCTTACACATTTATCATCATGGCTCTGCCAGCATGAGGAGACAAATGCACCACAATCCAGCTGCCGTAATCACGTCGATAGACAAATGCAAGCGTGCTTCAAAATAACACAATGGTGGTCACAATATCAATAATAGCATTTTCCTTAAGATTTAATTGAACAAAAAACAGAAGAAGGGGTAATAATCACATTGAAGAAGTCAAAAAAGGAGATGGGGGTAACAGTTGGACCATACAAGGCTTCATCATGTTTGAAGAAGAAGAAATTTGTGATTGCTGCATCAATGATGTGAGGATGTTTCCTTGACATTTGAACAAGATCCAGCCTCTCCTGCCGACTGTCCCGGCCACGCCAAAAGGCCAGATTTGTCTTGTTGTGCCACACTGGTCCAGTATTAGCTTGGATATACATGAGATCCAGAGAAACCCTAATGGATTGGAGGAAGGAGAGAAGGAGAGAGAAAAAAAGAGAGAGATAGAGAGACAGAGAAAGGCTGGTCAGTTACAGACAGGGTCAGAGACAGACGTTGAAACACGCAAGCATGCACGCACTTAACAAACACAATCCTTAACAGTGTCAAAGCATTTCAAAATTTCAGTCACAATCAATCAATTCCAATGAATAAAAGGTTGAGAAAACAATGACAGGCTGTTCTTCGGTTTTAGTAAGAGTCTGGGGTTTTGGAAGCTTATATGGGAAAAGGGGAGGCGGCATTCATCATAGCATTAAAAATTGAAATATTAACTCACCAGCCAAAACAAGTCATCAACTTTTTATGAGACGACATTAAATTGTGTCAAGTGACCATTTTAGGACATGTTTTTATATATTTTGTTGTGGTCATGGTGACACAAAAGTGAAAAAAATTCACTGTGACATGAATGCATCTTACAGAAATATTGTCATCGTTCCTGAGATTAGTTATTATTTGCATTGCTTTCCGTAAATATTGTGCATGCTCAATGTATGCAAATAAATGCTGACGATTTTTTTCGAAATTTTTTAATAGAGTGACCGTGATCTCATATTACAGAGTTCGTTTGATTAAAATACATAACTAGAACAGCACTCGGGAAGGGCAAACCTCCGCCAGACTGAGCAGGTCACGTTTTGTATCCCACTGATAGGCCTAATCTGCATCCGGACCTTAACCAAAATCTAATCGGATAGTTCTTGCTACCTACCCAACTTATCCACCAAGTTTTGTCTGAATCTGTCCAGAGTTTTGATATATTGTGCTATATACCGTTTTTAGCCCTATATCTCTATGGAGAAGAATCAGGTCAAAAAAATTCTGGAATCTGGCACTGGATCTTCAACAAAATCTAATCAATTCTTCCTTGTCAAACACCCAAACTGTCCACCAAATTCCATCCGAATCCGTTCACAACTTTGAGATATCATGCTTTATATTGTCTGTAGCCATATCACTCAATGGTGAAGAATTACTTTTCAAAAATTCTAGTATTCGGATTCGGATCTTCACCAATATCTCATCAATTTGTCCTTGTCACACACCCAACATGTCCACCAAGTTTCGTCCGAATCCGTCAACAAATTTTTGAGATGTTGTGCTATATATCGTTTTTGGGCCTATCTTTCTTTCAAAAAATTACTCTTATCCGGATCGGTATCCAGATCTTCACCAAAATCTGATCGATTCGTCGTCACACACCCAACTTGTCCACCAACTTTTGTCCGAATCTGTCCATAACTTGAAATATCCTGCTCACAGACAGACAATCAAACAAGAAAGACGTCGTACAGAACACGATACTTTGAAATCCATAAAATAAATTTCACCTTGAAAATAATTGGTGGATAAATTCAATGACAAAATATGCAAATCCTGTTCAAATTTCATGTCAATTTGATGAAAATTGACAATTTTAGAAACTTGACCTATGTTGACCTTTTGACTCTTAGACTTCAAAAACAAATGGTGGTTCAATTCAGTGACCCGATGTGCAAATCCCGTTCGAATTTCATGCCAATCGCATGAAAATAAAGGATTTTAGAAATCTTTCCTAAGTTGTTGACCTTTGGCCGATGTTGACCTCAAAAATAATTGATGGTTGAATTAATTGACCAAATATGCAAATCCTCTTCAAATTTCCAGTCAATCGGATGAAAACTGACAATTTTAGAAATTTGGCCCATGTTGACCTGTAGACCTCAAAAATAACTGGTGGTTGAATTCAGTGACCTGGTATGCAAATCCCCTTCAAATTACAAGTCAATCGGATGAAAATTGAGGATTTTAGAAATCTGACCGAAGTCGTTGACCTTTGGCCGATGTGGGCCTTTTTACCTTTTGACCTCAAGATCAATAGTGCTTCTTGCTTTTGACCAACTCTAGCAGGTGGTGACATTTCGTGAAGATCGGAGTAAAAATGTGACCTGCAGATGATTCACATCCAAACAGACAGACAGAGAGACAGAACAAGAGCAAGAATTGCTTTGCAATACATGTCCACTACCAGTCCCAATGAATGTTCAGTAGATAAAGATTTGGTTGCATTTAACGCATGCTCGGGCCGATACCAGAACCAGAGTGAAGAAGAAGAAACTCTCTCCCCCATCATGTTTCATTTGTTTCTAGGCTTTGCCTATTTCATATTAAACAACTAGAAGGGCACTCGGTGGAGTGCGTACTTCTGCCACGTAATGCCTGATCCACGAGAACATATCGGGCCCAATACATTTTTGAAATATCATGTCGTACTATATGCAGTACATACAGTACTATATCGTTTTTGGCCATATCTCTTGATGGTGAAGAATCACTTTGTAAATTAAATAATTCTCGTATCCAGATCCGGATTCAGATCTTCACCAGAATTGAATCAATTCTTCCTTCTCGCACACCCAACATGTCCACCAAGTTTTGTCCGAATCCGTCCACAACTTTTTGAGATATTGTGCTACATATCATTTTTGGTCCAATCTCTCAATGGTGTAGAATCACTTAAAAAATTCTAGTAGTCGGATCCGGATCCTGATCTTCACCAAAATCAAATCAATTCTTCCTTCTCACACACTCAACCTGTCCACAAAATTTCATCCGGATCCGTCCACAACTATTTAAGATATCCTGTACACAAACAGACAGACAGAAAGGGGTGAAACATAACCTCCTTCACCTTCGGTGGCGGAGGTAATAACCCGATGTACATACGTGAAGCAAGAGCATGCATACAACTTAGGCCTTAGTTATTTTATAACTTGGTTTACGGATCCGCCGACGGTATATTTGCCGAAATGAAATATAAATATAAACACATTTTTAGCCTTTTACATTTATAAATTTTCCGCCGACGGTGCAAAAGTTTCAAAACCCGAAATGTAAACGTCGGCATTTATTTTCAAAATATAATTTCGTCGCGCGCGCCCAAAAATGAGTCACCTTTAACCAAACTGCGCAGTGTCTTCGGTTATGGCGTCTGAGCAGTGGCCAGCGTGGTTCAGATTGACTGTGGTTTCTGGGGCAAAGTGATTGTAAGAAGTATGTCAGCGGTATAAATTTGAGTGACTGTATTGGTGATTTAATCACGCAACATCTTGACGACGAATTTCTGGCCGAAACTATGCATCAATTCAGTGCAGCAGCAGGGATGATTCGCAGGCTACTCTCGATCGTGCCGATTTTGTTTCCATCGAAAGTTGCACACCGCTGTTCGTATTGAAAGATTTCGGTGCCAAGTACGTCAAAGTTCCCTGCCGAGATTCTGATATTCCACCTTCAACGGACCAGAAATCAGCCTTTGATGTGCTCATGGGGATGGGAGACGTACGATCAGATGCCCGCTGAAAAGTAAGAGCTGGTTATGGCTCTGATTGACCGTTTTTTGAGCGAGTGACACCTTAGTAGACACGCACACATCTACAACTTGACAGTAATTTTCTCAGCATTGTTTCCATTTGTTGATGATCCAACAGGTTTCTATAAGAAAACATGCCAGACTAATATTGTAAAAACAAGTTTAACCCTTCTTTATTGTTTTCACATCAGATATACAGTGAACATGGCATCCTGCATTTGAATGGTCTTCCATCTTCAATGTTTTCTTAGATCCTCCTGGTCCGGGATTTATATTTATTCCCCCCCCCCCCCCACCTACCCTTGTCTTTTCCATGGAACATCGAAAAAAAATCATAAAATATATAATTTCTAAAAATTGAAATTATATATTTATATTTCGACCTACCGACCCTACATTCAGCTGAAGAACTGCGTAAACCAAGTATAAAATAACTAAGGCCTTATGTGCGTATTTAATACATCGTGTTTATATACCTGGATCATTCCGATTGCACTGGGCATGAACTAACACCCAACCTAAGGCCTGCTGAGCTGTGCTGCTTCATGCAATGGCAGCACATTATTTTATTGAGGTGGAGTCATGCCAGCTATCCAGCCAATGGGTGTAAAGCAGTGGGTGGAGTCAGGGTAGCTGAACACAGACCCAGGTATAATATGTGTTTGTTTTCTAAGTTTAAAAAGGGCATAACTGTGAAAAATTGACGAAACACCCTGAAACTCGAACTTGTTATCGTAATTAAGCCATGTATCAAGTTTCGGTTGAATATGTTAAAGGATATGGGGGAAAAAAAAACTGTTAAAAAAACA
>CM068954.1:70626575-70668353 GCA_035128595.1 Eptatretus atami
CAATCTGATGAAGGTCAAGGGTCAAAGGTCAAGTCAAAACTCTGATGAAATGTTACTGTTTACGCCCTAACTCAAGAAATGGGAACAGATTCATCAACTTGGTACAAAGGTAAAGTTAACAGGCAAAACTGATTATATTTGCCAACTGTGCATTGAAGGTCAAGGGTCAGAAGGTCAAGGTCAAACTCCTGAAATTTTACTGTTACGCCTAACTCAAGAAATATTGGACAGAATTTCATCAAACTTGGTACAAAGTAAAGTTAGACAGGCAATTAAACTGATTAATTTTGGGCCAGATATGATAAGGTCAAGTCTCAAATATTGAATACTTAAAGTTTGTGCAGGAGAGCGGGATGCATTACTGTCGACTGACGCGCAGCAATACTCTATTACTTTTGGAAGTTGAGTTAACTAACCTGATTTTATAGTTCTCTAACTAAAAAAAAAAAAAAAAAATCATATATAATATAAATAAGATATAATTATATACCGGATAAAACTTGATTGCTGGAAGGATACTTGGCAGGTATGTGTACTCGCCTCCAAGCTTCTGCCTGGTTCGAAATCCAAGCAGCTATAAAACTGCCACCTTGCAGGTGAAAATCGATTGTTTTCCGTCTCTGCGATGGACGTTAAACTAGGCGCCCGTCTGCCGGCATTCGCTGGGACGTAAACATCCCACAGGTTCGTGAAAGAGTAGTGCAGCTATCACCGGCACCATGAACCATTCAATATTACTGCCCCACCAACTCAGTCGAACGATAGACCTGTCCGGTCGGTTTCGTGAAAGACTGGCCTTAAACTTCCCCCCTCCAACCAACAATGAGCGGGAAAGAGCTGTTAACGTAAATCGGTGTATTCCTGGTATTGTCATCACTAGGAGTGAGGTTGCCATCTTTTTGCCCAAAATTGGTTGTGACGTTTAATGATCGTCTTCATGTGGCCAAATCTTAACTTGATAGTGAGGATTTATGCTGTGTGATTCACATGCAATGACCCTGAGAAGCAAAATATAACATCACTCTTCATGAGACTATTGCGTTAAAAAAGACAATAGTGGTGACAATACATGTTTGAAACTAGAACAGCACTCAGTAGAGCGCACACCTCTCCAGGCTGAACAGTACCTTGTGTATCCCCTGATGACGGATCGGAATATGCGACCTTAACCAAACCAATTGCTTGTTCTGTCACCCCACCCAAGTCATCCACCAAGTTCGTCCAAAATCCCGTCCCCAACTCTTTGAGATATTATGCTCATATGGTTTTGCCCAATCTCTTAATGGTCAACAAGTCACTTAAAACCAATTCTAATGTGCAGATCTAATCGAAAATTCTACCAAAATCTAACATATGGTCCTTGTCGTAATCACCTACCTGATCACCAAGTTTCATGCCGAATCCGCCATAACTTTTTGCAAATGGCTGCCTATAAGTAATGTTTTGGCTCCAATCTCACTGGTGACAGTCACTTAAAAATAAAAATAATTCTCATATTTCTTTTTTTGGTTATCTCACTGTTAAATCAAAGCATCCGTTCCTTGTTAGACACCCAACCTGCCTTACCAGTTTCGTCAAGATCGTCAAACAACTTTTGGATATCCTGCTCACAACCAAATGGATCACAAAACCAGGGGTGAAGCACAACCCCTTGCACCTCCGCTGACGGCAATATGAATAAACAAACCACTTATTTACAAACAAAAAGTTACATAGTTTGAAATTCCATGGAACTTTCCCGATACTAATTTAAATTATACGTACTGGTATAATAAAAAAACATGGAGATGCACGAATAATAGCAGCGTTCTTGTGCTTCTTAATTGCTAGCACAAGGCTGTGGAAACACCCATCCTGAAGGCCCCGGCTGGGCCCCTGATGCAGTCCTCTTATGTTGGAGCAAGAATTGTAATTTTCAGGCCGCGATAGCTCGCCCGACTCTCGCAAAGAAACCGTGGATCTTTAACGTCCACCAACTAATGCCGCGTAGATGGACGTCTGTTAACCTCCATCTGAGGCGGCACAACTGATGGATCACCCTACTATTAAAAGCCACCGGATGACAGTTTATAGAGTGGGCCAAGATTCGAACCCAGGCAAGACAGCTTAGATGATGTTTCCTCGAGCCATTCCTGCCAGCCAAAATGCATTGTATCTTAACCAATTTATTAAAACAATTCACCCAAGGCACAAATTTATTGGCCCAACAGAGAACGACACAAAATACATCTGTCTTAACGATTCAATTAAAAACTATATCCTCCGCCACTTCGGGGTTGGCGGGGATAAAAAGCAAGTATCCTTAATTTTCCACGTATCCCAACAACACAATAGGATTGGATGGCAATGCTGGGATGCAAAGAACAAATCAAATCCTGGTGTAAGAATAAGGGGATTAAAACCAAGTTGGATGATCTCCACCCGATGATCTCCACCCGATGATCTCCACCCATGATCTCCACCCGATATCTCCACCGATACAAAAGACTGCCTCCTGGCAGCCCAAACGGTCAGTATGATGAGCTCTTCAGTCCCGCTGGTCCCTAATTCCCCGCTGCTAAATTTCAACACCCCGCAGCTATCTAGTTTGCTTTTCTGGACCACTGCTCCAAGTCCCGCATTCGCGCAGAGATGATTATTTGCAATCTGACTCTCTATCACAAGACTGGCAAAAACCTTACTACAACTGCCTGCGTGGTCTGTGGTCAACTCCAGCGTACTCCTCTCTCTCTCTCTCTCTCTCTCTCTCTCTCCTCTCTCTCTTCTCTCTCCCTCTCTCTGTCCTCCATAACTGAGAACCCCCTCTACCACTTCAGCGTGGTGTTTAGGAATAAACAATTTAAGCCGTTGATTTCCTGATAACGGGGGTGTTTGGCTGAAGGGCAACAGGTCTGTGGGACAAACGGCTGCATTTATTCGAGCCTAGTTCTCCATTAACATGCGACATGCCTGCTTGAAACATAAAATACATATTATTGGAGTTGTATTTACAACCACAAACTACACAAGGGATTGCACTCCTTCCCACATTTTGTACATTATATAATATAATAATAATAATAATAAAAATTTATGAAGAAGTAAAACATAAGAGGGATGAAATCTCAAAAACAACCAAACAAGGTAGGAATGTCACATATGCATTGCTACACTAAGACACTACAATCCTCTTAGGATACCATCACAATATCTTTTGACATTTTACTTTGTTATGTATTGTGATGCGAACGACAGTCAAAACAGCCATGATGCTAACCAGAAGAGATGTGTTGTCATTTGTTCATTTTAAGTTGGATCATTCTTCATATATTCCTATTCTGCTTCCTCATCCATCCACAATCCCACAACAAAAGTAAATGTCAAAAGATATTGATGGTAATCCATAGAGGATTGTGCGTGCTTATTGGGGATCTGAGTGTCAACTCCTACTTGTTTGGTTGTGTTTTTTTAGATTTATCCTCCAACGTTTTTGGCTAAGCGCATGTAAGTGGTACCACCCTATTTTAGGCATCCACTGACCTGCGTGCTTTTTTGAATGAAAGTCACAAAAACTACTACTGGTCAGAATTTGGTCATTGCACAAACAGTGTCCATAGACCTTAAAATATAGGGTTCATGGGTCTAATGTATATACTGAATCTACAGGATTTTATTGAATATACATGCCCAGTATTGGCCTTTCTTGTTCGCCTTAAAAAGATGACAATATTAACCATGCCAAAAATACAACATAAAAAACATTCTATATGAAATTCTCATAATAATCAAAGGTTTCACCCACCGTCTGGAAAATCAGCATTTGTTGTCGGTCAGTACGGGATTTGCTATGATATAGCACAGTTCTGGCCATATTTTATTTTTTTCTTGTTCTATTGCCCTTTTAGAGCCTGGCGACTATTGAAACCCCTAACAAAATGACTAGTTATCAATACTCATATTTACGTGTCTTAAATTATTTCAACTTATACCCAATAATCAATGTAAAAAAATGAGATGATCGCGTGATACTTAATTACAGCGGACTGACGAACTTTCCAACCCAAATGTCCGTCTGCACGTCACCGTTTTTAAAAAAAATGCTTTATCTTTTGTGCATCAGATTATTTCACAAAATTTATTTACAAATGGGCACAGTGATATAGAGTATAAATAGTATAAAAAAATTTGAAAACATGCATGCTTTGTTAGAGTAATTTTGCAGTTTTGTCACTGCACGTCACCCACTTTTTGAATTTGTAAAAAAATTAATTTCTTCAAAAAAAAATTAAAATTTTTTCCAGTTTAAAAAATATATTTATTAATTAGAAGGCTAGTTAAACAGTTTGGAGAATTTTAGAGAGCTTTTTTTGTTACTCCCAGAATGATGAATTGAAAATTTACGTCAAGGAAATTTGTTCGAAAATCTTCTTCTCTTTAAGTGCTTTTCAGCATCTGACGTCACTGAATAGAGCAGTAAAAAAAAAAGGTAAGTATATTTCTTAATATCCCAGAAATTGGTTTTGATATTAGATTAGTTGCTAGATAAGTACATACTGATGACCTTCATAATTTTGCAAAAAAAGAAAAAAAATAAAAATTACGGTAATTCATTGAAAACTCGCAAAACCATCAAATAAGGTACCCCTTCTCAAAGCATCAGATTTCCGGTATATATATGTAATTAAGCAGACGGTTTTTTTCTGAACTCAATTAACTTTACACTTTCAGAAAAATGTAGTGAGAATGCAATGGAACAAACTTCATTTTTTGACATTTTGAAACAGAGTGGTAACCACTTACATGCGCTAGCCTTACATTTTCAAAAAGTTTTTTCTTCTTTCTGCAATGTTTTTGTAAGTAAAACATGCTTAATGTTTCACATATTTTGTATTGGCATGGATTAAATCCATCGCACTCATTAAAATTTGGCTTATGGTACATTCTACCCCTCCCCTCTAAATGCCTGGCTTTTGTCTCAGTCCACCATGTGATTACCACCACTGAACTGAAAATAAATAGAATCTCATTGGCCCATTCACAACACACAGAGCCCGGTGACTACCGACGCCATCGGTTAGCACTCGATGCGCGAAGTGATTTCCATCATGCATTTGTGGTAATTTAGGAATGAAAAACATCGAGTTTTTTCACCTTTTATGCGATAGTTTTTGATGGTAAACTTTATCAGAGTAACTATAACGCTTTCCTTTTCACAATAAAGTTTGAGAACCATAATATATGTTTTTGGGAACTGAAGAATTTGGGTGTTTAAGGAACTTACGAAGATCAAGTCTGTCCGTTATTTCACAATTATTTTTTGGTCAAAAATAAAACTATGAATTAACCTCTCATTTTTAAAATTACGTACCAAAATGGCAAAATCAAAGTGCTTGAACTATAAACCTACTTTATGTGCAGTATTACCCAAATGTTGGACAGAGTGAGCAGCCGAGAGAATGTGTATGTCTGCTGCTCAATTGTGTGCGTCCCTCGATGCACGTTCAACTGCGACGTCCATCACACACTTATCTCTAAGCTGCTCTACTAGCCTGGGTTCAAATCCCGAACCCAGCATAAACTGTCATCCTGATGTTGT
Organism: Eptatretus atami; assembly: GCA_035128595.1. Lineage (NCBI taxonomy): Eukaryota > Metazoa > Chordata > Myxini > Myxiniformes > Myxinidae > Eptatretus > Eptatretus atami. The sequence continues at coordinate 70,632,151 of CM068954.1, forward strand.
CACAGCAGTGATTTAATCGATTGGTGTCCATCCCTCAGAATGACGTTAAACTGGACGTCCCGTCGCACAATCGATTCAAGCTTCTGTTATCCCAGCATCAGCGGTTAGTGAAAGACTTGGGTCAAATCCCTCGGCCGAACCCTGCTAACTGACGAGAAGGAGTGAATAATGGTGCCGTTAACATAATACACTCGTTAATTCCTCCCTACATATAAAAAATGTTATAAACCAATTGCACCCAGCAAACCAAATCGATTTACCAACAGGTCATGTGATGAACTGCCAAATGAAAAGCTGCCGATACTGCAGTGATATTTCAGAGTAAAAACTATACCATTTCCCGTTCATCAACATATAAAAATACATGTGAAAACGTCTTTCCACACCCTCCCATTAACAGATTGGAGCAGCTATTGCTGCACAAAAGGGTTTAACATTATTGCTTTTTTAAATTTGACGCATTCAAAACCACCTTTGATCTGCGACGCTGAGTCAGCAAAGTGATGCCAACGAAAAATGGTGCCAGTCACATGACGGCGGAAAAACTTTCACGGTTATGAGCGTCTATTTATTAACCCTCCGCCATCGAAGATGGACGCCGAGGTTACTTGTTTCACCCTTTTCTGTTTGTTACTTACGAATCTAAGAGTTTCGTAAGTATATGAGCCTCCGTTTCTGGTTTGTTTGTTGTTGTATGTTTGTTGTTTTTGTTTGTTGTAGGCACGATAACCGAGAACGGGAAGAAGCTACCAAGTCAAATTACACACGGTGATTCAGAGCTGTGCATGGCACGTGCTATTAGTTTTGTCGAAAATCGCGTCAAAGGCAACGTCACAGTGAGGTCAAATATTCATTTGATGCGTTTGGTCAATAACTCGAGACGGAAGAAGCTACCAATTCAAATTACACCAAATGATTCGGAGTGTGTGGCTAGCCTGATTACGTTGGGCAAAATCGGTCAAAGGTCAAGTCACATGAGTCAAACACATTTGATGCGTGTGCGTACAGAAGCATCGTAGAAACTTCTGTTTGCCGTCGCTACCCTTCTCAGAGACAGACTTTTATTTGACAAGTCAGAGGGTCAAGCTGACGATTCTAAGTTACCAGTCTATGACTGCTTGTTTGTTTGTTGTTTGTTGTGAACAGTATTACGGAAAAACTCCTCGACGGATCCGACGAACTTGGTGGGGATTAGGTAGTCCAAATCATGCCATTAATTTTGGACTGTCCAAAGTCCAATATGTCGCTATGGGGCCATTTGCAAAAAATATTTAATTTTTGTTTTTGCATTTCTACATGTTAAGTGATTTCCAACCCCCCCCCCCAAAAAAAAATTGTTAGAGGAAAAAACAAAATTCTGCAACTTTTTTCAACAAAAAAATTCGATTTTTTTTTTCATCTACATGTTAAAGTGATTTCACAAAAACATGCCAAAATTATAATGCGGCTGAATTTTGGAACTTCAGGTGGATATACCCACGTAAAAATCAATTTCTGTCTCAAGGAATCTAGTTATGACGAATGAATGGAGTATGTAAAGTTAAAAGTAAAAGGAAAGTTGCAAACTATAACTCTGTGAGCACTGTTGACGTCAAATTAATGAATAGTATATCAGGTCACTTGAGTACCTAGCAGTATGCGTGCGAGGTTTGCCACTCTACGAGTGCTCCCTCCCCCTCAGTTTCAATGTTTCATATATTGTTTTGGTATGGATTATATCCATCTATGTCATAAATTGTTTCAATACTTGTTTCAGTGATTAGGTATGGTTTGCGATATATATTGTTTGGAATGTTTTCTTTTTTGGTCGTGTCCAAAATTTACCCCCTCACGATCCTAGGCTGTTTGGTTGATCCACCATTTACTTAATTAATTTTTGTAATCAAACATTAATGTTTTAGAATTTTAAAGTTTGGTGCGTCACTAGCCCAGAGACAAAGTAACTCCTCCGTTGGAGATCACCATCAGGCTTTCAGTGTTGTTACGTAGGTCAGCTACAGTTTACATGTTTTTATAGCGCGACCGAGAAGAATACAAATTGGTTTCTGATCTCTTTGTGTACGTTTGCGATGCATTCTGCGTCTTTTAATCTGGATTCAAAACCGCTCGACAAAAAATTATGGCTTTTAAATGCTTTATGACTTCATCCTACAGTAGTTTATAAGCCTATCATTGTGTACACATTGAATGGGCAAGCCATTTTCCCATTAGCAATCCCTGATATGAAGTACTACCGACTCCATTAAATAATAAATTTTTCAGTTGCAGCTGCATATTGTGTTAGCCTTGAATAGCTCTGACTTGCACACAAGAAATCTAAGCCAAGAATGGTAGGAATGATGAAGGCTTGTTTAGTACAGGTGAGAGGTGAGCAATGTATGGACCATGGGTTGGATGCGCTCACCTTCACGTGCTTATCCATTACGGAGCTGAAAATTTTGGTTGGCCTGCTGCGAACGTAGTCGTTGGGGGCACTGACTGCCAGAGTAATTGTGCTTCCGTCGCTACTTCTTTATTCAGGCTGCAGACAAGAGTGGCAGAAATAGGCTATTAAATTTCTCCACTGGATACCTACCTTTCTCTTGTATCCTGACTTTTTTCCAATATTTTGCCTATCTATTTATCACTTCTCTCTTTTGAAATTGCTCCCTTCTTGTTCTTTTTCTCACAGTTCTGAGCCTTCCCCCGGAGGAAAAATGTGTTTTTCTGTCACATCTCGCCAATAGATGGAAGTGCGTTCCAGATGGTGCATGCTGATCGTCACGATGCTCCTTTTGGACGTTATAAGATGTATGTTCTTATGAGGATCTTCGCATCCCATCACCTACAAAGAAAAACATGTTTCAAAGCACCTTCATCTTGAAAGGTCAGTCATCAGGTCATATGATCTTCCCAAAAAACAAATTTTGCAGAATGCTTGCACATCGACTGGTGTGATGTGCATGTTAGATCAACTTATTTTAAATTTTTATTTATTTATAATTATTATTTTATTTAAAAATTGTATTGATTAAAAATATAATTTAATTATTTTTATTTAATTATAATATTTATTACCCTTATTATAATATTTTTTATTTAATTATTTTAATTTTAGTAAAAATTTAATATTATTATTTTATATATTTATAATATTAAAATATTAATAATTAATTTAAGTATATTATTAATATAATTTTATATTTAATATATAAATTTTTTTATTATTTATTAAATTTATTTATAAAATTATTTAATTTATAATTATTTTTATATGTTTATTATTAATTAATTTAAATTTTATAATAATTAATTTTATTTTATAAATTTATATTTATTATTTATTATTTAAATTTATTATTATTAAATTATAATTATTTTTAATAATTTATTAAATTTTATAATAAATTTATATATAATAAATTTTCATTTTATTTATTTTTAAAAATTTAATATTTAATTTTATTTAATTTTATTTTTTTAATTTATAATTAATTATTTATTTTTTATAATTTTTTATTATATAATAATTTATAATTATATTTATATTTAAAGAAATTTTAAATTAATAATATACAAAAATTTTTTTTATAAAATTATATTAAATTTTTTATTTATAATTATATTTTAAATTAATAATGAATTTTTATAATATTTTAAAATATATTATTTAACTTTTAAAAATATTATTAATATTATTATATAATTAATTTATTATATTTTTATTATATTAAAAATTAATAATTTTTATTATTTTATTATAATTATTAAAAAATTTATCATTTTATTTTTAATTTTAATAAATTAATATATTTTTAATAATTTTAATAGAATTATTATTATTATATTTAAAGTAATATTAATTTAATGTATTATATAATTTATATAAAATATTTAAATTTAATTTAAATTTATTATTTCTATAAGTTATTAAATTTTAATTTTATAAACTTTAGTAATTTATATTTAATATTAATAATAATTATAATTTATATTTATATAATAATTTTAAATAATCTTTAAAAAATAAATTATTTTATTTATAATAAATAAAAAAAAAAAATTATATTATAAATTAATAATTAGTTTTTAATTATTAATTATTATATTTATATTTAAATTAATTAATTAAATAATTATTTTTTAATTTTAATTATTTTTTTTTTATTTAAATTATAATAATTAAATTAAATTTTAATAATTTTTATAATAAATTTATTTTTATTATTTAATATAATAATTATTAATATTTAATTATATAATAATTATTTTATATAAATACATTTAAAATAAAATAAATATTTATATTCTTTAATATTTTATTTTATTTTAATTTTAAATAATATTTATTTAATAATTATAATTTTTATAATTTTTTATTATAATTATTTTTTTTATATTAATATAATTTACTAATTTTAATTATTTATTTTTATATATTTTTAATTCTTATAAATATTTTAATATTATTATTTATTTTTAATAAATATTAAAATTATATTATTTTTAAATTATTATTATATTTATTATTATTATATATATTTTTTAATAGATTTTATTTTAAATATAATTTTAATTTGATAAATTTAATATTAAATTAATATTTAATTTTTAATATAAATATATTATTTAAATATAAATATGTTATTTATATTTAAAAATTTTATAATTATATGTTTTAATTATATAATTTAAATTATATTATTTTTATATTTTTATATATATTTTATTTTTAATATTTATTATATTTTTTATTATATAAAAGAAATTTAATATTATATTATTATATATATTAATATTTTTTAATAATTATATTTAAATATTGAATATTTATTTATTTTTAAATATAATATAATTAATTATAAATTTTATTAAAATTTATTAAAATATATAATATTTATTTTATTATTATTAATATATAAATTTTTTTTTATATAAATATATAAAAATATAATAAAAATATTATTTTATTAATTTAAAATTTTTAAAAATATATATTTTAATTAATAATATTGAAATTATTTAAAATTTATTATTATTAATTATATATATATATAATTATTTTATTTTACAATATTAATTATTTTTTAATATTAATTTATTAATTTATAAAAATTTATTATATTATTATAGTTATATTTTATATATTATTTTTATTTTAATATTTTATTTTTTAAATTTATATATATATTTAATGAATTTTTTATATAATTTATTAATTTATTATTTAAAATTATTATATTTATTTTAATTTATAATTATCTTAATAATTTATTTATTATTTAAATTAATAATTATTTATATAATTATATATAAATTGATATTTATAATTTTTTATATTATTATATTTTATAAATATATATATTAATATTAATTAATATATTATAAATTATTATATATTTAATTATTTAAGTATAAATTTTAATTAATTATTAATTATATAATATTTTATTATATATAATATTAATTATTATAATAAATTATTGATTTTATTTATAAGATAATATAGTTAAAATTTTTTATTTATAATATTATTTATTTATAATATTTTTATTATTTTATTAAATAATATAATTTATACTTATTTATTTTATTTTTTATTTTAATATAAATATTATATATATATAATAATTTATAATATTATATTTAATTATTTTATTATTTAATCTTAATATTAATATATATTATTATTAAATATTAAATAAAAAAATTTATTAAATTTTTGATTTATTTAAGATAAATTAATTTTTTTTAATATTTATATTATTAAAAAAATAAAAAATTTTTAATAATTAATTATTTTTTTTATTATTATTATATATTTATAAATTATATTTTTTAAAACAAATAATTTATCAATTAAAATTTTATTTTAAATATAATATATAATTTATTAATTTTTAATTATTATTTAATAAATTAATATTATTATAATTTAATTAAAATCTTATTTTTTTAATTATTTATTTATATTTATAATTATAAATTGAATTTTAGTATTAATTTAAAATTATATTAATATATATTATTTTAATTTATTATTATATTTATATATAATAAAATATAAAATTTATTTTATATTTTATATTATATAATATATCTTATTATTATTATTTTAATATAATTTTTTAAATTTATATTATTTATTTTAAATATATAATTTATTTATTAATAATATTTATTATTATTATTTTAATAGTTATATATTTTATTTATTATTAATAATTAATAATTAATTTTTTATTTATTAATATAAATATTTAATATATATTATTTTTTTTATTATATTAAATATATATTTTATATGATTAAAAAATATTCAATGTGTATTAATATTATATTAAAATTTATAATTTATTATATTAATTGAATTTTTTTAATAATTATTTATATTCATTTAAAATATATTTATATTATATTATTAATTAATATATTTATATTATTATATATAAATAAATTATTATTTTATAAAATTATTTTATAATTAATTAATATTTATATTTTTTATAAATTTTATTATAATTATTAAATTAAAATATATATTATTATATTTTTATTAATAATAATAATTTAAGATATTATTAATAATTTTTTAATATTTATATTTTATAATAATTTTAATTTTTTATAATATTATATTATAATATATTTTTTATTAATTAAATTTTAATAAATTTTTTTTAATTTTATTTTAAAATAATTTTTATTTTTATATTAATAAATTTAAATTTTATTATATATTATATATTATTATTATTTTAAATTAATTAATATTATTTTATTTATAAGATTTTAATATATAATATTTTATTTATAATTAAATATAAAATATTGAATATATATTAATATATATATAAAATATTATAATATATATATATATAATATTATTATCTAAGTAAAATATTATTAAATTATTATTATATATTTTTTAAAATAATAATTAAATTAAATATAATTTTAATATTAATTAAAATAATTATAAAAAATATTTTTTTTAAAAATATATTATTTAATTATTATTTTAAATTTAATAAAAAATTTTATTCTTTTAATTTATAAATATTAAATTATATTATATAATTTTATAATATATATTTTTTAAATTTTATATATCATTAATATACTTAATTATTTTTTTAATTTAATAAATAATATTATTTATAATAATTATAATTTAATAATTAATAAAATATTTTATTATATTATTAAATTATTATTTTAAATAAATTTTAATTATTTTTTATTTTATTATAATATTTTAAGTATAAATATATATATATTATTTTTAATTTTAATTTAATATAATTTATTTAATTTTATGATATATCATATAATTTTTAATATATTTTATTTTTTAAATATAAAATAATTTTAGTTTTTAATGTTAATAATATATTTATTGATAATATATTAAATATTATTTTAATTTAATATTTTTATATTATTATTTATAATTTTTTAAATTTTATAATTTTAATTTAATAAAATATATTATATATATTTTATTTTTTAAATTAATTTTTATAAATATTTTTAATTATTTATTTAATTTATTATTATTATTATTTTATTATATATTTTATATTTAATTATTAAATTTAATATATAAAAAATATTATTTATATTATTAAATATTTTTAAATTATTATTTTAATATATTTAAATTCAATATTTAATAATAATATTATAAATTATTTTATAATTTTTTAAATTTTAAAAATTATTAATATATTAAATATATTTATTTTAAAATAATTATTTTATTTTATTTTATATTTAAATTATATTTATATATAAAATTTATTTTTATTTTTAAATTAATAATTTATATATTTATAATTTTTAATTTTAAAATATTATATTAATAATATTTTCAATTAATATTTTTTATTTTTATAAATATTATTATTTATCTTATTAATAAATTATATAATTTTTAAATATATATATTTAATTTATAAAATTATTATTTTTTTAAATATTTATAATTATAATATTTTTATAATATAAAGATTATTATAATATTGATATTATTTTTTTATATTTATATTTAAATTTAATTTATATTTATTAATTTATAATATTTTTATTAATTATTTATATAATCATTTATTTAATTTTCTTTTAATTTTATTATTTTTATAATTATTATTATTAATTTATAAATTATTTTTTTATATATTTATGATATTTTATTTTATTTATATATTTATAATTTAAAATATATTATATATTATTTATTATATTTATGAATTTTATTATGATCATAATATACTAATTTACATTTTAAATTAATATTAATTTTTTTATAAATATCTTTTTGTAATAAATATATTTTAATTATCTATTTAATTAAAATTAAAATTATAATTAAAATTTAATTTTTTTAATATTATATTAATATTAATTATATATTTAAATTTATATATTTATTATTTAATTTAATTTTATATTTTAATAAAATTATTATATTTTATAATATATAAAAATAATTATAATTTATTAATTAAAATTTTATTTTTTATAATTATAATTATTATATTATTTAATTAATGAAAATTTTTAAATTCAAATTTTATATTAAACTTATATTTTTTATTATTTAATAATTTTATTATTTTAATATATTTTTTATTAAATTTAATTATATTTAAATATTTTTTATTTATATTATTTAATATAATTAAATTTATTTATTTATTTAAATAATTATTATTATAAATAAATAATTATTTTTATTTTTTAATTTAAATTGTTATTTTATTATTTTAATTATATATTTATATTTTATTATTTATTAAATAAATTTTTAAATTATTAATTTAAATTTCTATTTTTAATATATTTTTTTTAATGATATAATATAAAAATAAATTATAAAATAAATATTTTATAAAAATATTAAATTTAAATTATAATAATATTTATAATTTCGATAATATTATAATAATATTTTATTTTAATTATTTAATTTATAATTAATTTTATTATTTTTTTAATTTAAAAATATTTAATTTTATATTTAATAAAATATATATGATTATATTTTATATTTTATTTTAATTTTTTATTTATAAAATTAATTATATTTAATTATATATAATATATAATTATATTATAAAATATAACCATTTTATATTTAAATTTAAAATTAATATTAAATTATAAAATTTATTAAATATTTATTAATAATATAATTAGTATATATTTTATATTTATATCATATTATTTTTTATTATAAATTATATTAATTATTATTAAAATTATATATATTTTATTATTATTTATAATTTAATGTCTATAAAATATTTTGATTATTTATAAAAAATATAAATTCTTAAATATATTATTTTTATCTTTATAATTATTTCATAATACATTATTTATTATCATTTAGTATAACTTTGTCTCGTGCTTATGTCTTTTTGTTGGAAGAAGCCATCTATTTATTAAGGTGCCAAACGGGGAGGAAAAAGGGGAATAGGGGTGTAGTGGTGGAATTGTAGTACGCAAGACTGGTATGATCAGTGAGACAGTGGCCCTCCCAAATAAAAATTAAATAATGCGAGGACCTTCGTAACCTTCCTGCGGTAAAAGCGCTGCTTGAGAGAAGTTCACATAGTATATTTGAGTGTGTTAAACAACAGAACATGTCTTGCTCGCTCAGGCCTCCGTGACGCCTTCGCCGTACACTGAAGGTGGAAAGCCACACAACATGGTAGTGGCATGGAGTGGAGGTCAGCACAATCTTCCAACCAATGGTGCACCAGACGCAACGCGGGAAGGGACGACACGGCTTTTATAGCACTAGATTTAAATCTGAAAAACTACGTAACTACAAGCACAATCAAATGACCTTGCACACTCGGTAGTATTAGTGGCAGTCTTATTGTTGCATACAAAGTTGAGGCCTGTGGAAGGGTGACAACACAGAACAGAACAGAACGAACACATGTGGAAGTGGAGAAACACACAAGTCAGGCTAAAGGGGAAGCAACAGAGAGTATTTGGAGGAAGAGGGACAACGGGAAGAATGAGAGAAAAAGGGGGGGGGGGACACAGAGGCATGAACAAGTTGCATGGAAGCTTCAAACACAGCAAGAAGGGGGCTGGAAGAAGAGGAAGGTTGGCATCCATGGGAGGATGAAATTACAACTGGAAATGCCTCACTGAATGCGGTGAGAAAAGTGGTCACCATGGTTGTTGATAGCTGGTACCCAGGAATGGCCCTCGGGAAGTGATGCGATTTCCCCAAAGCTCAGTGGCTCTTCTTTGTCTGTTGTGTGTGTGTGTGTGTGGTGTGTGTTGTGTGTGTGTGTGTGTGTGTGTGGTGTGTGTGTGCGGGTGTGGCGCGTGTGCGTATGGTTTGTCCACTTCGAGCCTAGGCATTAAAACGGAAAAAGGGAAAACTAGAGAAAAATCAGCATTTGGGAACTATAATGCGGAAGAACATGAGAGGGGCCAGATTTGTTGCAAACCAGAAAGGAGCGTGGTAGAAGATAGAGATTGATCACGAAACATTGCGTTGGCATCAGTAAACAGGCCGAGAGTCTAGTGTTGTAATGGGAGATGCACATGATTTTGAGGCTTTGTTCTCCAGCATCAAATTGTGAAAGGTATGAGCACGCAGCTCAAATGGAAGTAACTCCATTGAGCTGTGGATGAAGCCTTGCAAAAGTTGTTGAAGTTTGTATTTGCCACCCAGGAAATTCTTGCATGATGGAGGAATGAACAGTCACTGGTTTGTTTTGCAGGGCAACTTCGATATGTGGGTTTTCCCAAGATTATATCGATAGCTAATGGTTAGGCCAAGCCAGTTGAGTGGACTCAAACTTCTTCAAGATAGATTTGATAAAGATTAGAAATGAAACTGGCCAAGACACTGTTTAGGTGCCTCAAGCCTAAGATAGGGAGAGGCGATGAGGATCCCATGAGAGCGGCGTCTTATGGTAATAGAGGAGTTGGTCTTGATGGTGTCAGCTGAGAGTTTTGAGAGCAAGGCAGGGTGCCATACAGCTGTCAAATGCTTGATGGCAAATCCAGAAAACTGCCCTGATGTCATTGTCTGAGATTAAGGAAGGGCCTTCTTCTATCCATGTTTGTGAAGCAGAGCATTACGTCGAGTGTGGATTGACTGGATCAGAAATCAAACTGATGGGCTGAGATCAGGCCATTGGATAAAACATCTTTAGCATAATACATTGCTTATCAAACATGATATCTGTACGACAGCGAGAGTGTCCCTCTGCCTTTGCTGGCTGGTGCATCCATTCACCTTTCACGGCCGGTCCGCCTCTTTGCCTTTGTCGGCCAAGTCCGCCATTACAGTCTGTCCCGCACTGCTTCAACATACCTGACCTGACTGCACTGCGGCCTTGTCCACCTCATGTTGTCAGCCCACCTGTCCGCTCATAGCTGTGCCACCTGTCCACAACTATGGTGCCTGTCCGCCCCGGGTGCAGACCCGAAGTCACTGCCCACCCCACACTACACTGCCACTGGCCGCTTGTCCTCCCTTGCTGGCCGGCTTGCCTGTACGCTGCCATGCTGCCAGCTTGTCAGAACCACACTACACTCGGGCTTGCCAAGTTTTATTCACAAACTCAAACTTTGACAATGTGGAAACTACGTCTTCATCTGCCTGAAGATAAAAAAATTTCAAGTGAACTCTTTCCAACTTAATTTGGTTTTTTTTTTGGTTTTTTTCAGGAAACATTTATCATGAGCTGTGCCCGTGTGCCAACATGATACTGTATCATGGCGCACTTACATGCAGTGCCAGCCACGGTATGAACAAATTGAACGAGACCTACTTCATTTCCTACCGTCGATCCTGAAAAGATAGCGCGCAGGAGATTCCAAGCGCTTCAGTCAATTTCATAGCTCTGCATTACACAATAAAGGACAACAAGGTTTTCATGCTTCTTTTTGAAAGTTTGCACATAAATACTTTTTGTTTTTTTTAAAATACAATACAGCATTAAGTAAAATGGACATGAGCAAGAGTACTCATCTGTCAGTGTCAGAATATTGAACTTAAATGTGTTTTGTCATTGTTATAAATAATTGACAGGATGTACAGGTCATTGAAGAGACTATTACCAAATAATGTGAAAATGCTCATTGCTTTGGGTGAACAGAAGTTATTGTCACATTTTTGTGAGTGTAATGTTTTTCTGGTTAAAAAAAAAAAATTCCAGGTTTATCGTCGCACATTTGGACAGCATGTGGACTTCAAGATGTTTCATGGATGCGATACTGCTTTCTCTTACTCGTAAAGTAACCTCATCAAACTTTTTTTAAATGCCTCCTCTGCCACGCACCTGCCATCTCCACCCCACCCCTCCCCGTGCTCCTGTTGCTCACTGTGCTCCGTAACATTATGGCAACCGATGTTTGAGCTCTCTGTTCTAATATTAACCATATTTCCATGCAGGTTACAGTTGCCGTCCGGGCATTTTATTCCAAACAGAAAATATTCTCTCGAATGTCTCCGTTTCCGCTGTGTCTCATATCCATATTCTTGCCGTCGTCATATCTTTGTCTTTTATGATGAGAAACATCTTTGACATTGAAGAATTGCCTGTTTGTCCAGGCCAACAGGCACGGAGTGCAATCGGCCTGTTCACAAAGGACTGGGCGACCTGTCACAGCATTTGATATTGATTCCCCTGGCAATACTTTCACAAATAATTTCAGAGCATGCTTTCATAAAAGCAGGAAGATTGTAGTGGATTAACCACGAATGTAGAAATACAGCACATAAAAGGGGATGCCTTGCCAGACCCTGTGTCCAAGCTGTTTAAATCTGTTTAAATGTATGATTTTTTTATTTTGTTTTTAAACTTTTTTTTAATATAAAAGGTGCCTTAAAAAGAGTCATGAGGACCTACTCATATTGAGGAGTGGCCATTGTATGACCATGCATTCTGACTCTTCAGGTTAGGATGTGTGTGTTTGTTTTGATCATGTACTTCGTCGGCTGAGGTGCATGTGCAGTTTAAGATTTTTTTTTTCACCCATTTTTATATGAAAAAGGCACAGCCGTAGGAATGGGGTCCTTCTCATATTGATGTTGAGTTGACTCAACAACTCCTTTTTGAGGGACTCAACAACTCCTTTTGTTGCTCCTTTGAGTATTTGTCCAAGTATGAGCCATGTATTCAACCCATTTGGGGGTTGTAGTGGGTGGGAGTGGAGGGTTTTTATTTTATTTTATTTTATTTGAATACCAAGTTGAGCTCGTGTAAGAGCTAATACACAGAAACATAACAAGGCAGAACAAGACAAGACGTGGGTGAGGGAAGCACAAAATATTGGGGAACAGAGACTATTGGAGATTTGTGGAAGGGAGAGGATGGAGTTGGGGGTACAATGGGTTAACAATGATGGTACTACAGTGATTTATGAAGGAAAACATGGAATTTGAAGGAGGTGGTTTGGAGTGGATTAACGGGGTAGTAAAGATCAATATTTAGATGGGAGATATGAGATGGTGGTGAACAGCTGTTTGAAACTGGAGGGAGGAGTGGGTTTAAGAGAGTGTGGGAGTTTGTTCCAAAGGTGGGAATAAGAGGAATGAAAGGGTGAAGGTGAGCAGTGATTCTTGATTTTGGTAGTTTCACCAGAAGGGGTTTTGGCAGACCTTGAGTGCCCTGAGGAGATATAAGACAGATCACAGACAGAGCAGGGGGCAACAAGGCCGAGAGTTGACAGAAGAAGATACGAAGATACTGACCTCCTGTGGTGAGAGAGCGAGAGAACCAAAACTCAGCGTCATCGCGGGAGATACCAATGATCCTAAAGCTTTGGTTTCCACAGCGTGCTTCCGAGCTAGGTGTGAGGCAGGAGCACCACCCCGAGAGGGCGAGCATACTCCATCTGACTGCGGATGAAAGCTTTGTAATTGGTTAGAAGCTCAGGTGTGCCAAGGAAAGAATTTGCACGTACGTAGGATGCCCAGTCGGCGACTGGCTTTGGAGGCCAGCTTGGAGATATCCAATGACCTGGGGGGTCCCCGTGTGCAAGTGATGTTGCCCTAGTTTCTCTCATTTCTTAAAACAGGCACCTAGGGCACAGTCGAAAAAACTGAGGTGACATTCTGAATCCTCGCACTAAATCCACCAATTGACTTTTAATTTGCGTCCTGAGACGCCAAATCTGAGGCTGTAATTTGGGGGATAGGGGAACATAAAAGCTGATTTCTCCGGCAATATTGAAAGATATACAACAAATACCAATCAAAATGTTTGTTTTTAATTGCTCTTCAGATCCAATACAGAATTTGACAATTTTTGGCTAATTGGGTCACCAAGGTCAAAAGGCGCACGAAAATTACCTCATGCTTTAAAATTTCGACCTTGCTACAGAAAATGCATTTGAAGCTTATGTGGATCAATTTTTTTGGATAAATTGGCAGATTCTATAGCCAAAAGGACTTCAGTATCAAAAATGATATGCATATATTGGGTGTATTAAACCTTTAGGGACATGTGATATAAATGTAGTAACACTATTTCGTGATGATAGACAATTTCATGATTTCATAGCCTGCTAAATATAGGTCAGTCAGGTAATACTGCATGTACATGTACAGTCAATGAAAAAGAGTTATAAGGGCTCACATGCACTTTTCATTTATTTTCAGATTATCCCTCAGGCTCGAAATGCAAGGCCAAGGTGTTGAATTAGTGGTGGAGAGAGTGAAGAGGAGTCCGTCGACATGGCAAAATGCATAATTTGCCAGTCCTGTACACAGTTAGCGATTTCCAGTGAAGCCAACGGACGGAAGCGGATCCGTGATGCAGCAGATTTGCGAAATGACGGAGAGTTGCTAAAAGCTTAGACGAATCGGAGATGATGACATTTGTATATCAGCATGACAATGATTGTTATAAAAAGTTACACCCATAAAAAACTTTAGATGCAATCAGGAATCGCCCTAGTTTGAGTGGTTGTGAAGACCCTAAGATGCAGGGTCCTCACGAAGCAAGAGTCAGCATTATGCGTAGGCCAGGTCCTAGCCAGCCATAAACATTTATCAGCAAAAGTGTGTTGTTTGTGCTGTTCAAAAAAACAGGGTGTGTACCGAAAGTACCGAATCTCAGAAATGGAGAGGCTGCCAAATTCCTGGAGGCTACTGTGCCTCCAGGATAGGTCTACGTTCGAACCTGGGCTGCAAAGCGTCACAGCAGTCTTCGGGGCAGATCTGTACTGCCCAACATGCTTGCATAAAAATTACTTGGTCAAATATGAACGACGCATGAAAAAACGTGAAGATGGTGGGCAGATACAGTCCAAAGTCAAGCACAGGCATGGTCAGTCATCTCCTCAAATAGAGACTGGTATCAATGAAGGCAAGGGCTTCGAGTTGAGTTATGTGAGGGAATGCCTAAATGAAGCCATGGAATAGGACTGTAGCAGTGTAACAAACAGGGAGGTGGCTGTTCTTTTGATGAACTATTTTGGCAGAGAATAACATTTCTCGCCAAAACAGGTAAAACAAATCCTTCATGTTCTTTGGACAAAATGTAACGGCAGAAAACATGGCAGAGACAATTCGTGATACAGATCCAATTCGCCAATGTGGAGAGGTCATCCGCCAATGCCTCATGGACTATGACTTTGGACTCGCAGATCGCTCTGTGATGCAAATGACTGAAACAAGCATGGAAATCCATGCAAATTCAAATGTCCTGTTGAAATTTTTTGGGGCACTGTGTTCACTTTGATATTGAATCGTTTGAAGATGCATGTAAAGTTTTGCTCCAGGGGGATGATGAAAGAAGGTGAGAATGTGAGACAGAAATGGGTGTTGTCAAAATCTAGTGTAGACAAATGCTAGCATGTTTCAAACCATGTTCTATATGTGTTGCATAGTGGTAGGAAAGTACCCCACTTCATGTTCTCAACAGTGCAGTCAATTTATGACACTTGTAAAAGTGCAACACTGATCACAAACTTCAATCGCTTTGGCTTGTTGTTAGTTATCAAGAGGTGATGCGCAATCATGTTGATCTTGCAATGTACAACATCATATCTAGTGAAAACGGTGTGCCATTCCCAAGTCATTTCAGTCGATCAGAGTTCACTCATGCAGCATTTGACAACTTTGACCATAACGAGGCAACATTATCCTGGTATTGGGGCAGTCATGATACTGTCACAGTCCTATTTCAGATGACAGAGAAGCACAGTGCCAAACGCTCGTGTATCTGAAATAGGGTAAAACATGGACCTACAAAGGGGACATGATCTAAATGTCAGCAGAAAAGACGTTCTTCAAGCCAGCTAAAAAGCCAGACATCCAGCAGTTACACTGTCCCACTAGATCTCATTCCAGTAGATGACAATCTTTATGAACCAAGTCAAGGCCAAAGATGTTGCATGGTTGCTGGCTAGATTGCACATTGATTTTGAAGGAACTCTTGTACACCATTGGAATCAGGCCTGAGGTCAAGTGATCCGCATCATGGGATGCCACTAACTCTGTCTTCACAATTGATCGCGGCGAAACTGAAAAGTGGTTGCTTTCCTCCTGTACTGCCTTACCCAGTAACGCAGTATGATACAGTGTATAGCGCAATGAAAAACCTGCAGGATATCCTTCAGTATCTTGATCAGTCTGTCTTTACCGTTTTGTGAAGTCTGTCAGGTCTTCAAAACCATTCCCAATGAACTGAAGACTTTTCAAGCATTCCATGAGAAATCGGTGGCTAAGGAAAGGTGGCAAGGTTTCCCAAAACAAAAGCCTGAAGATAAGCTCAAGAATCGAGTGGCGGAAATTTCAAGGGCACGGGGCAGGTCTATGAGAGAGTTAATAGAGTATGATTGTCAGCTCTTACTATCTATTTGATGAAGAAGGTCTGATGTCCAAGTCGATCAAGAGTGGATTGATGAATGAACTGGAAAGTAATCTAAAGGGATGAAGACCAAAAGGAGGCCGAATTTCACCGAACCCTCAGTAAGAACAGCCTAACATTGTAGATGCCATGGCAAATGTCAGGAAGATCAGTCCAAAAAGAACACAACACCTTGTGAGAATACTGCAGTGCCATTCTGGACTATGTTTCCAATTCATCAAGAGCATGCCAGAGAATTGATTTAGTCTTTGACTCATATATAAGATCTGTCAGTAAAAGGACTCTGAAGAAAGAGGCGGGAAGGACATCAGCCCATTGAATTGAATCTAGTCAGCGAGGATACCCTTTGCCAGTGGAGATGGATAGATTCTGGCCAAGCAATGAGAACAGCAACAAGCTTCAACTCTTGCTTGCCCAGCAAGCCATATCAAGGCAAGGGAAAACCAACTGATCAGGAGATAGTAGTGAGCGTTTTCTGATGAACCTTGCATGTCTTGCTGTTCTGGCTCTTCTGATGAGGTTTCTGAGCTCTGCCTTGACATTGAAGAGGCTGACAGTCGCATCATACCTCATGCACGCATGCTGTAAAGCATGGAGTAGAGAGAATGTTGTGCTTTCGGCAGACACTGATATCTTCGTCCTCCTTTCTGTACTATTGGCAAACTCTCCAAGTCCAAGGTTTACTTGAGTTATGGATGAAAGCCGTGTCCGTGATTCGACAAGACACATTCCATTCTTTGCTGGCCTCGCGCATAGGTCTTGATCTTTGCAAGTGCTTCCTGCAGTTCACACCCTGACAGGATGTGACTACACTAGTAAAGTTGGCACCAAACGCAGCAATCAAGCCAATCCTTTGGTTTTGGAACACTTTGGATCAGCAGAATGGGCAACTGAGGAGGATATGGTAAAGGCGGAAAGCTATCTGGTCCAAGTGATGAAAAAGGGACAACGCTAACCAGTATGGACAGCCTCCGGACCAGCAATACCATCATAGCAAGGGGCTATCCCTGCAACGAGTTGCCCGCCTACTAGTCACGCCATTCAGTATCATATCAAAAGGGCATATTATGCCACACATGAGATGAGCGAATATCTCAGTCTCAATGAAGACCCACTCAATCCTCTCTCCTATGGCTCTTGAGGAAGATGATGAAACGCTAGTGCCGGTTAGAGGTGTCAGGCCAATACCAGAGGAATTCGGCTATCCCATTGTAATTGTGGCAAATGTGCGACTGAAAGATGGTGTTCTTGTCGCCAAAGAAATTGCCGCTGTTGCGCATTTTGGCAAGTGTCCACGTTACAGATGGTGAAATATGTTGGCAAAAATCCAATTGGGTTCATGTAATTCTTAGATTGTAATATTTTTGACCATTTTGGACTGATTTAGAAATATCTCAGTGTTTTGGCGAAGCAACTCTATTAAAATTTAGGACTTGATTTACCATGTTTGCATGAGGTAACTGTGAAGTCACCAAGTATAGAATGGTCCAAAAAAGTTCAGATGCAATTTTACCAATTTGCGGCATGAAAACGCATTTGTAAGTAACAGTCATTTTCCGTGTTTTTACTGAGATTGAGTATGGTTAATTCATAATATATGCATATCATTTTGATGCTGAGTCCTTGGCTATCAGAACTGCCAATTTATTCAAAAAAATTGATCCACGTAGCTTCAATGGCATTTCTGTAGCCAAGGTCAAATTTAAGCATTAGGTCATTTTCGTGACCTTTTGACCTCTGGTGACCTAATTAGCCAAAAAATTGTCAAATTACTGTATGGATCTGAAAGAGCAATTAAAAACAACATTTGATTGGTAATTTGTTGTGATATCTTCAAGTATTGCCGGAGAAATCAGGCTTTTATGTTTCCCAACCCCAAATTACAGCCTCAGATTTGGCGCTCAGGACCAAATTTCAAACGTCATTGTGGAGTTAGTGCAGGATTCAGAATGTCCACCCCATTTTTCGATGTGCCTAGGTGCCTAGTTTGAAGAAATGTAAGAGAAACTTAGGGCACATCACTTGCACACGGGGACCCCCCAGGCAATAGACTAAGATGTAAAGGCCAGCTTGGAGATGTGTTTGTTTTGACCATGTTGTTTTCAGCCTTCGGGCTGAAGTGTGCAATCCTACTGGGGAGTGGGGTGATGTAGCGCTCCTAGGCTCATGCCTTTATAGGGGAGCCTGCACAACGTTTAGCCAGAAGCCTTTTTAAAATCTATGCATTTTTTTTTCGGGACAAAAAATTGACATTTTTGGACAAAAAAGCTATAATTTTTTTATTTACGCGCAATACATTTCACTTTTTTATAATTATTCTTGTATATCAATATACTGACCATAACTAGAAACAATTAGAATGCAGAAAAACATATAATTACATGTTAAAATATCAATCTTACAATTTTCTCATTTTCCCCGAAGCCGGGTGGCGCCATATTGGATTTCCATGATTTCAGGACTTTCCCCCGGAGGATCCCTTAGGATTTTTTTCTGTCACTGAGGACATATCAGGAATCAAAATCTGTTAGTTTGCTTTGTTGCAATTTGTGGGCGTCATCCGAGCATTTTGACTGTACTATCTATACTGTTGTGTCCAGAGGGTTAGCCCCTACCTAGATGGAAGTCGACGATTTCCCTTGAGGCTACAGCTGAGATTCTCGGGAGATTATGGCGTGCGCGCGGGACGGAGGGCGGCGAGACGGAGGCACATGGAACACAGCAGCAGGGTTTAATACTCAAACCCACGACAAAATGACAATACAGCAACTTAAATAAATACAGAGTTTAATAAAAATTAATCAAACATTACAATGGTAAAATCATTCAATGGTAATAATGAAAACGACATGAGGGAAAATAAATCTAATTTTGAGACGCTCCACACAGACTTTAATACACACAAGGGGACAGAATAAAATAAAAATATAAAATTAAATATACAAAATAAAAAAAGTAAAAGAAAAATCCCTCCTTTATCCCAGCACTTAGCTGTGTGCCAGGGATGAGTTTCTGGAGCTTTATGTTCGACAACCGCTTCGTCACTGTGTGGGAAAATGCGCCCAAAATGGTGCCCAGCGCTCTCTGGGCGGGAAAACGTGCAGGAGGTAATTCGGGCGCGCGATACTCAACACCAGGGCTCAGAAACCGCCGTGCAGCTTCTTCCATCGATGCACTTGCGGACGCCGCTGCTCTGCAAAATGACGCGTCTCTTTCCCCGATGGCACAACACGAGGATTCGAGGCTGGACCCTCACAACCCAGCCAACAGTCATGGCAGCATCTTGCTCCACCACGCGAGCCAATTCGCTTAACACGAACACAGAATCATGCACCTCTCACCAGTGCGAGGGTGAATTATCTTCTCAGTATTGGCTGAAGTGCAATCCTAATGGGAGTAGGGTGATGTAGCTCTCTCGCTCATGCCTTTTCGGTGGAGCCTATGCAACTGTTTAGCCAGAAGAGCCTTTTAAAATTTAGGCATACATACATGGCATACTGTCGTGTCGCAGGGGGTTTAGCCCCTATTCTGGTTGGATAGGCGAACAATTTCCGCTTGGAGGCTTACAGCTGGGGACAGAATAAAATAAAAGCCAGCTGTAATGCCCTTCTCTTCCAACCGCTATCTCCTCGCTATGTCCTGTCCTCCTTCGTTTCCGCCCGAACCTAGCTCTCTTCTTTCACTCACTCTGATGTCTGCCTATCAATCATCCACTCCGGGGTGTTGTTGCTAGTTGTCATTTCTGGAGGTGGATTTCTTGCCTGCTTGGACGTGCAACTCGGTTATTGCTTTAAAGACGTTATCCCTTTTTTATCGCCGGTCTTGAAATGCAAAAACATAGGAAAAGGTTACAGTGGGCAATCACAACTGGGAGAAATTATCCTTAAGCCCCACAATCACCTTATCTCATTAACACAGCACCACCCCCCGTGTGGTGACAGTAACACTTAAGGTCACAGTTTCCCTAGTTTATTTACATTGAGATGTCTCCTGCACGTCCATGGACTAAGCTACTCTATACAATCCTATCTTTCGCTGTGAAATTCCTCCATCCCTACCGCACAAACATAACAATACATACATACATATATCTCTCACACCTCTTAATGGAATGGTGACCATGAACCCCTGATTCTTGCCAAAAAGGCTCTAAGCCTTTGAGGGCTGACTGAGGTTGTGGTTAGCAATGTAGCAGCAGACACTGCATTAGGCAGAGGGCAGTTCAGTGTTTGTTTGTTTTTTTCACACAATACAAATGTGCCGTTTGCCCATTCATGTTGACATATATGTATATATGTTTTTCTATACATCAGAATAAATGTAGTGGATTTGTCAGTAATGTGAAAAGGCAGTTTAATTGGTGATGCATCACCCAAATCAACCATCAAATATAGAGAGATCTGAAGATGTCCTTCAGCTTACTTTTCAATATAAAGTTGTTACTATCATATTTTCCTTTACAGACTTCTTTTTTTTTTAAACATGCATGTTGGCAATATTTTTTAATCAATGCTCTTCATGAGTTATCTCTTTGCTGTTACCAGGTCTACTTGTCTGATGTGGAGTTCTTTGTCAACGCTGGTGACTGGCCCCTTGAGAAGAGAGAATTAAAGACCCGCATTGCTTCCTGTTTTCTCATGGTGTGGTTCAGACGAGACTCAGACTTGGTTATGCCAACTATGACATCACTGAGTCTACGCTGGAGACAATGGGCAGGTGTGCTTATGATCTTCATTACAATGAGTTGCCTCCAAAAAAATGCTAACTTGTACTAATTAATTTTTTCTTCTCCTTGAAAGTTGTTGATAAATGTGTCTTCAAACTTTCTCACACATGCAGTCAAAACTTGTAAATACAGTTTCGTTATAACACAATATCAGGGTGTGCCAAAAAAATACAAACCATAATACTTTCATTAGCTCACGAGAACATAGTTCAGGTGAGCTTTGGGATGGCGTGTAGTCTGTCGTCCGTAAACACCTGCAACTTCTTCTCCAAAACTGCTAATGGATTGTAACCAAACTTGGCTAAAATAATCTTGGTGTGGTAGAACTCAAGTTTGTTCAAGGAATCCTCCCCCTTTACCTATAAGTAGGTCATCGTAGGGTTTAAAGGTCCCAAAAGACTTGAATTTTGATCGAGTTGGCGCCATTTGGATTACAGGAAAACCTTGAACAATCTTCATCTCTCAAACTGCTTAACCCACAAATGCAAACCTTTTAATTTATGAACAAATATCCAAGGGAAACATAGTTTATTAACCATGACATCATCAGCGATGTGGAATGCAACCATATTGGATCATAAGCTAACCATTCAAAACTCCTCCTCCTCGAAACCGCTTAACAATCGATGCGAAACTTCACATATGTGATCACTCGACGTAGGAAATATTAATTCGATAATGGCGTCATTGCACGTGATCTGGCAGCCATATTTGATCAAAGGAAACCTTTACAACTCAACTTCTCTAAAACTGCTTAACCGATCAATGCAAAACTTAAAATAATGATTGACTACCGATGGGTAAGTTGATTAAAAGTAGCTGATCGAAACACAATATGGCTGCCATTGACCTCGTAAAACAGAAAGTGGGCAATATCTCGGAAAAAAAAAAAGAATTATGGACTCCTTGGAGTTGCACCTTATCAAATAGGGATAATTTTGACACAGGAGTGACATCATCATTCAGGAACTGGTCCAGGTCAGGTATGGGAGCATGCACCAGAGCAACGCGTCGTTGCGTCCACTTCGCGCGGTACTCCAGGGGCCTCCGTCTGGCCACCCCCAGGCAGATGCCTGCCCATCCCCATCTCCTTGAGATGCCGATCAACCTGGTGCAACCACGAGGCACGTGGTCGGCCCATTGGCCTCCTCCACTCACGAGACCCCTCGCTGAGAGAATCTGGTGAGCAGGATCAGCGTCATGAAACGAGCCACATGTCCATACAGCCGCAGCTGACGCTCACAGACTATGCAGGTAACAAATCTCATTTGAGTCTCTCTCAGCAACCGCTCGTTGGACACAAAGTCCGACCAGCATAGTCAAGGATTCTCCGAAGAGACCTGGTACCAAAGGAATTAAGTTCCGTCTCAGATCCTTGGTCAGAGTCCAAGTCTCGCATCCATAGAGCAAGACTGGAAGCACCAAGGACCTGAAGACTCGGACTTTCATCCTCCCGCACAGTACCGGCAGCCCACACCCCATGATCCAGTGAATCCATGACTCCCCAGGGCCGACCCAGATGTCTATTGACCTCTGACTCACACCAGCAGAGACATGAATATCACTGCCAAGGTAAGTGAATCCTCCACGACCTCAACATCCTCACCACAAACAGGCACAGACAGGACAGCAGCATCCAAGATGTCATTGAAAGGCTGGATCTTAGTTTTGACCCAGGATACCATAATCCAGCAGCTCCGACTCCTCATTCAGCACTCGAGGCCCCAAAAGGATATCTAAGTCTCCGCAAGGATGACTGCATCATCTGCGAAATCAAGGTCAGAGATCTTGACATTCCCAAACGATGCACGGCAGCTTGATCTCTCCGACATCCTCCCTAGAATCCAGTCCATACAAGTGCTGAAAAGTGTGGGGGCCAGTACACACCCCTGACGAACTCCAGTAACAACTGGAATAAGTCAGAGATGGTACCACCACATCTCACAGCACTTTCAGTACCAGAGTAGAGTTCAGACATCAGATCGATCAGTTTGGTGCACCCCACGAAGACAAGAATCCTCCAGAGGGCACCGATTCACTGAATCGAACGCTTTACAGAGATCAACATAGCTGCAAGCAGCCCCTGCCGAAACTCTCGTCTGCGTTCGGTGAGACCCGAAGAGCAAGGATACGGTCAATCGTTGACCTCTTTGGTGTAAAGCCTGACTGCTTGCGACGCTGATGCTCAAGGAGATGGTGGCAACCCTATCAAGAATTATCCGAGCAAAGACCTTGCCCAGCACTGAGAGCAGTGTCACCCCTTGGTAGTTGTTTGCAGTCTTGGCGATCACCCTTCCCTTTCCAGAGAGGGACAACAAGCTCCTCTTCCGGTCAGTTGGGATGATGCCTGTGTTCAGGCAGAGCACAGAACTGCATGCAACGACACGAGTGCAGCATTTCCACCAGCTTGAGAAGTTCAGCACGGATGCCACAGATCCCTGGAGCTTTACCCCATTTCAACCGGTTCACCGCAGCCTGTGTTTCCACAAGTGAAGGTGGACCACAGTTGATTGGAGGGTCAAGCAACAGGGATTGTAACACCAGTAACAGGGATTGTCACTAGCCCACTGTCAGTGCATTGCCTTCTATCTCTTTACGAGGTCAATGGCAGCCATATTGTGTTTCGGATCAGCTACTTTTAATCAAACTTACCCATCGGTAGTCAATCATATATTTTAAGTTTTGCATTGATCGGTTAAGCAGTTTCAGAGAAGTTGAGTTTTAAAGGTTTTCCTTTGATCAAATATGGCTGCCAGATCACGTGAGCAATGACGTCATTATCAAATTATATTTACTACGTCTAGTCGATCACATATGTGAAGTTTCGCATCGATTAGTTAAGCGGTTTCAGGAGGAGGAGGTTTTGAATGGTTAGCTTATGATCCAATATGGCTGTCATTCCACATGGCTGATGATGTCATGGTTAATAAACGATATCTCCCTTGGACATTTGTTCATAAATTAAAAGGTTTGCATTTGTGGGTTAAGCAGTTTGAGAGATGAAGATTGTTCAAGGTTTTCCTGTAATCCAAAATGGCAGCCAAACTAGATCAAAATTCAAGTACTTTTGGGACCTTTAAACCCTACGATGACCTACTTATAGGTAAAGGGGGAGGGATTCCTTGAACAAACTTGAGTTCTACCACACCAAAGATTATTTGAGCCAAGTTTGGTTACAATCCCATTAGCAGTTTTGGAGAAGAAGTTGCAGGTGTTTTCGGACGGACAGACTACACGCCATCCCAAAAGCTCACCTGAACTATGTTCTCGGTGAGCTAATGAAAGTATTATGGTTTGTATTTTTTTGGCACACCCTGATATTGTGTTATACGAAAACTGTATTTACAAGTTTTGACTGCATGTGTGAGAACAGTTTGAATACACATTTATCAACAACTTTCAAGGAGAACAGAAAAAAAATACAAAAGGAAAAGAAATTAGAACAAGTTAGCAATTTTTTTGGAGGCACTCATTGTAATGAAGATCATAAGCACACCTGCCCATTGTCTCCAGCGTAGACTCAGTGATGTCATAAGTTGGCATAACCAGGTCCTGAGTCTCGTCTGAACCACACCATGAGAAAACAGGAAGCAATGCAGGGTCTTTAATTCCTCTCTTCTCAAGGGGCCAGTCACCCAGATTGACAAAGAACTCCACATCAGACAAGTAGACCTGGTAACAGCAAGAGATAACTCATGAAGAGCATTGATTAAAAAATATTAGCCAACATGCATGTTTAAAAAAAAAAGAAGTCTGTAAAGGAAAATATGATAGTAACAACTTTATATTGGAAGTAAGCTGAAGGACATCTTCAGATCTCTCTATTTGATGGTTGATTTGGGTGATGCATCACCAATTAAACTGCCTTTTCATTACTTGACAAAATCCAGCTACATTATTTCTGATGTTATAGAAAAACACTTATATACAATATGTCAACATTGAAAATGGGCAAAACTGCCACATTTGTTACTTTGTGGTGATGCCCTGCTTCTCCTTGGCTGAGTGTGACGTTACCCTGGCATTTTTGTCGTGCCTGTTGGGTCCTATCTGTTATGTGATGTGAAAAAACACTCTTTCTCTTTTTGTGTCCTGAACTTGACCATGTCTGTGGATTGGATTCCCTTCTTGTTTTTTGTTTGAATTGCTGTGTTTTTTGAATGCTCCTGCTTTTTGGGATCTGGTTGACACACCACCTTCTGTGTTTGTGTTGATTTTTTGGTTTTGTTGATGTGAACTGCTGATGTGCGTAGTGATTGATGCTGTGGGGTGTGAATTGGGTTCTCTGTTTGCTTGATGTGTTTGGATCGCTGTGCAATATCTTGACTTTTTCTCACCTTTATGCATCACTTGCTGTGCTTGTGTTGTTGAGTGATAATTGTTCTTTTGTGTTTTTGTCTGTTCGGAACATCTGCGGCCCACTATGGACTGCCTTACTGGTTTATCGCTAATTTAGATTATGCTGCGCTCTGTTTAGTGATATGTATCTGTGCTTTGTGGTGATTTTTTTGATTTGATGATTGTGACGTCTGTTTTCTTCTGACTGATGTGATACACTTGTTGTGTGATCCTTGCCTTGTCTTCTGATTTGATGTCTTCTGTTCTTTGTGACTTTGATCGGCTGGTGATGTGACGTTGTTCTTGTGTGTTTTGTCTTTTGTATATGATTTTGATGGTGCTGCTTTTTGTGTGTTGTCTGGTCTTGTGACCTTGCTTGGAGTTATTCTGTCTATGTGGCTGGAATTTGATGCTCTGTCGCGACCGTGCCCATTTTGATTTGTGATGATTTTTGCTGATTTTGCGCCGATGAGTGGAGTCTTTGAGATCGGGCACTCATTCGTCTATATGTGCTTTTTTTGGATTGTTTGTGTCTGCTGCCGATTTTGCCCCGTGAAAATTGAAACGGCCTGTCTGCGCCATTGAGTTAGTTTCTTGTTATCGCATCCCTTGACTGTTGTTCTTTTGACCATTGGCTGAATCACGTGTGATGTTTTTGACTTGTGATTGATTGTGTTCTTGTTTGTACTATCTCTTTGTGCCTCCTGAATGTTGCTGCGCTGATCCTTTCCTTGGATGAGTGATGTCATCTTTTTTGTCCTCACCGTGGTGATCTTGTATGTTTGATATGTGGAAAAAAACAAACAACACTGAACTGCCCCTCTGCCTAATGCAGTGTCTGCCTGCTACATTGCTAACCACAACCCTCAGTCAGCCCTCAAGGCTTTAGAAGCCTTTTTTGGCAAGATCAGGGGTTCATGGTCACCATTCCCATTAAGAGGTGTGAGAGATATATGTATGTATGTATGTATTGTTATGTTTGTGCGGTAGGATGGAGGAATTTCACAGGAAAGATAGGATTGTATAGAGTAGCTTAGTCCATGGACGAGCAGGAGACATCTCAATGTAAATAAACTAGGGAAACTGTGAGCTTAAGTGTTATGTGTCACCACACGGGGGGGTGGGGCTGTGTTAAATTAGATAGGGCTTAAGGATAATTTCTCCCAGTATGTGATTGCCCACTGTAACCTTTTCCTATGTTTTTGCATTTCAAGACCGGCGATAAAAAGGGATAACGTCTTTAAAGCAATAACCGAGTTGCACGTCCAAGCAGGCAAGAAATCCCACCTCCAGAAATGACAACTAGCAACAACACCCCCGGAGTGGATGATTGATAGGCAGACATCAGAGTGGTGAAGAGAGAGCTAGGTTCGGGGCGGAACACGAAGGAGGACAGGACATAAGCGAGTGAGATAGCGGTTGGAAGAGAAGGGCATTACAGCTGGCTTTTATTTTATTCTGTCCCCAGCTGTAAGCCTCCAAGGGAAATTGTTCGGCTATCCAACCAGATAGGGGCTAAACCCCCGGACACGACAGTATGCATGTATGTATGCATAATTTTAAAGGCTTCTTCTGGCTTAAACAGTTGCATAGGCTCCACGAAAAGGCATGAGCGAGGAGAGCTTACATCACCCTACTCCCCATTAGGATTGCACTTCAGCCAATACTGAGAAGATATTCACCCTCGCATGGTGAAGAAGGCTGCATGATTCTTTGTGTTCGTGTTAAGGCGAATGGCTCGCGTTGGTGGAGCAAGATGCTGGCCATTGACTGTTGGCTGGGTTGTGAGGGTCCAGCCTCGAATCCCTCGTTGTGTGCCATCGGGGAAAGAGACGGCGTCATTTTGCAGAGCAGCGGCGTCCGCAAGTGCGATCGATGGAAGAAGCTGCACGGCGGTTTCTGAGCCCTGGGTTGTTTGAGGTATCGCCGCCCGAATTACCTCCTGCACGTTTTCCCGCCCAGAGAGCAGCTGGGCACCATTTTGGGCGCATTTTCCCACACAGTGAGAAAGCGGTTTGCGAACATAAAGCTCCAGAAACTCAATCCCTGGGGCACACAGCTAAGTGCTGGGATAAAGGAGGGATTTTTCTTTTATTTTTTTTATTTTGTATATTTAATTTTATTTTTTATTATTCTGTCCCCTTGTGTGTATTAAAGTCTGTGTGGAGGCGTCTCAAAATTAGATTTAATTTTCCCTCATGTTCGTTTTTCATTATTACCATTTGAATGATTATTACCATTGTAAATGTTTGATTAATTTTATTAAACTCTGTATTTATTTAAAGTTGCTTTATGTCCATTTGTCGTGGGTTTGAGTATTAAACCCCTGTGCTGTGCTTCCATGTGCCTCCGTCCTCGCCGCCACCCGTCCGCGCACGCCATAATCTCCCGAGAATTCAGCTGTAAGCCCCAAGGGAAATCGTTCGACTATTCATCTAGGTAGGCGCTAAACCCTCTGGACACAACAGTTATAGATAGTACAGTCAAAATGTTCGGAATGACCGCCCACAAATTGCAACAAAAGCAAAAAACTCAACAGATTTTGATTCCTGGATATGTCCTCAGTGACAGAAAAAAAGTCCTAAGGATCCTCGGCGGGGAAAGTCCTGAAATCATGGAGGAAATCCAATATGGCCGCCACCCGGCTTCGGGAAAATGAGAAAATTGTAAAGATTGATATTTTAACATGTAATTATATGTTTTTCTGCATTCTAATGTTTCTAGATTATGGTCAGTATATTGATATACAAGATAATTATAAAAAAGTGAAATGTATTGAGCGTAAAATAAAAAATTATAGCTTTTTGTCCAAAAATGTCAATTTTTTGTCCCGAAAAAAAAAATGCATAGATTTTAAAAAGGCTCTTCTGGCTAAACAGTTGTGCAGGCTCCACCTATAAAGGCATGAGCCTAGGAGCCTACATCCACCCCATCCCAGTAGGATTGCCACCTCAGCCCGAAGGCTGAAAACACATGGTCAAAACAAACACATCTCCAAGCTGGCCTTTACATCTTAGTCTATTGCCTGGGGGTCCCGTGTGCAAGTGATGTGCCCTAAGTTTCTCTCATTTCTTCAAACTAGGCACCTAGGCACATTGGAAAAATGAGGGTGGACATTCTGAATCCTGGCACTAACTCCACAATTGACGTTTGAAATTTGGTCCTGAGCGCCAAATCTGAGGCTGTAATTTGGGGGTTGGGGAAACATAAAGCTGATTTCTCCGGCAATATTGAAGATATCACAACAAATTACCAATCAAAATGTTTGTTTTTAATTTGCTCTTTCAGATCCAATACAGTAATTTGACAATTTTTGGCTAATTAGGTCACCAGAGGTCAAAAGGTCACGAAAAATGACCTATGCTTAAAATTTGACCTTGGCTACAGAAAAATGCCATTGAAGCTACGTGGATCAATTTTTTTGGAATAAATTGGCAGATTCTGATAGCCAAGGGACTCAGCATCAAAATGATATGCATATATTATGAATTAACCATATACAATCTCAGTAAAAACAAACGGAAAAGACGTGTCTTAATAATTGCGTTTTCTAATGCCGCAAATGTAACATTGCATCTGAACTTTTGGACCATTCTACCTGAGTGACTTCACATTACCTCATGCAAACATGGTAAATCAAGTCCTAAATTTTAGAATAGAGTGTGCTTCGCCAAACACTGAGATATTTCTGAAATCAGTCCAAAAATGGTCAAAAATATTACAATCTAAGAATTACATGAACCAATTGGATTTTTGCAAAATATTTCACCATCTGTAACGTGACACTTGCAAAATGCGCAACAGGGCAATTTCTTTTGGCGACAAGAACACCATTCTTCAGTCGCACATTTGCCACAATTACAATGGATAGCGAATTCCTCTGTATTGGCCTGACACCTCTAACGGCACAGCGTTTCATTCATCTTCCTCAAAGCCATAGGAGAGAGGATTGATGGTCTCATTGAGACTGAGAATATTCGTCATCTCATGTGTGGCAAATATGCCCTTTTGATATGATACTGAATGGCGTGACTATAGGGGGCAACTCGTGCAGGGATAGCCCTTGCTATGATGGTATTGCTGGTCACGGAGGCTGTCCATACTGGTTAGCGTTGTCCCCTTTTTCATCACTTGGACCAGATAGCTTTCCGCCTTTACCATATCCTCCTCAGTTGGCCCATTTCTGCTGATCCCAAAGTGTTCCAAAACCAAAGGATTGGCTTTGATTGCTGCAGGTTTCGGTGCCAACTTTACTAGTGTAGTCACATCCTGTCAGGGTGTGAACTGCAGGAAGCACCTTGCAAAGATCAAGACCTATGCGCGAGGCCAGCAAATGAATGGAATGTCGCTTGTCGAATCACGGACAACCGGCTTTCATCCATAACTCAAGTAAACCTTGGACTTGGAGAGTTTGCCAATAGTACAGAAGGAGGACGAAGATATCAGTGTCTGCCGAAAGCACAACTATTCTCTCTACTCATGCTTTACAGCATGCAGTGCATGAGGTATGATGCGACTGTCAGCCTCTTCAATGTCAAGGCAGAGCTCAGAAACCTCATCAGAGAGCCAGAACAGCAAGACATGCAAGGTCATCAGAAAACCCGCTCACTACTATCTCTCTGATCAGTTGTTTTCCCTTTGCCCTTGATATGGCTTGCTGGGCAAGCAAGAGTTGTGAAGCTTGTGCTTGTTCTCATTGCTTGGCCAGAATCTATCATCTCCACTGGCAAAGGGTATCCTCGCTGACTAGATTCAATTCAATGGGCTGATGTCCTTCCCGCCTCTTTCTTTCAGAGTCCTTTCTGACAGATCTATATATGAGTCAAAGACTAAATCAATTCTTCTGGGCATGCTTTGATGAATTGGAAACATAGTCCAGAATGGCACTGCAGTATTCTCAAAGGTGTTGTGTTTCTTTTGGACTGATCTTCCTGACATTTGCCATGGCATCTACAATGTAGGCTGTTCTTACTGAGGGTTCGGTGAAATTCGGCTCCTTTTGGTCTTCATCCTTAGATTACTTTCCAGTTCATTCATCAATCCACTCTGACGACTTGGACATCAGACCTTCTTCATCAAATAGATAGTAAGAAGCTGAAAATCATACTCTATTAACCTCTCATAGACCTGGCCCCTGCCCTTGAAATTTCCGCCACTCGATTCTTGAGCTTATCTTCAGGCTTTGTTTTTTGGGAAACCTTGCCACTTTCCTTGGCCACCGATTTCTCATGAATGCTTGAAAAAGTCTTCAGTTCATTCGGTGAATGGTTTTGAAGAACCTGACAGGATTCACAAGTAACGGGTAAGACAGACTGATCAAGATACTGAAGGATATCCTGCAGGTTTTTCATTCGCTATACACTGTATCATACTGCGTTACTGGGTAAGGCAGTACAGGAAGGAAAGCAACCTTTTCAGTTTCGCCGATCAATTGTGAAGACAGAGTTAGTGGCACCCATGATGGCATCACTTGACACTCAGGCTGATTCCAATGGTGTACAAAGAGTCTCCTTCAAATCAATGTGCAATCTAGCCAGCAACCATGCAAACATCTTTGGCCTTGACTTGGTTCATAAGATTGTCATCTACTGGAATGAGATCTAGTGGACAGTGTAACTGCTGGGAATGTCTGGCTTTTTAGCTGGCTTGAAGAACGCTCTTTTCTGCTGGACATTTAAGATCAATGTCCCACTTTGTAGGTCCATGTTTTACCTAGTTCAGATACACGAGGTTTGGCACTAGTGGCTTCTCTGTCATTCTGAAATAGGACTGTGACAGTATCATGACTGCCCCCAATACCAATAATGTTGCCTCGTTATGGTCAAGTTGTCAAATGCTGCATGAGTGAACTCTGATCGACTGAAATGACTTGGGAATGGCACACCGTTTTCACTAGATATGATGTTGTACATTGCAAGATCAACATGATTGCGTCATCACCTCTTGATAACTACAACACAAGCCAAAGCGATTGAAGTTTGTGATCAGTGTTGCACTTTTACAAGTGTCATAAATTGACTGACTGTTGAGAAACATGAAGTGGGTACTTTTCCTACCACTATGCAACACATAGAACATGGTTTGAAACAATGCTAGCATTTGTCTACACCTAGATTTTGACACACCCATTTCTGTCTCACATTCATCACCTTCTTCATCATCCCCCTGGAGCAAAACTTTACATGCATCTTCAAACGATTCAATATCAAAGTTGAACACAGTGCCCAAAAATTTCAACAGGACATTTGGAATTTGCATGGATTTCCATGCTTGTTTCAGTGTATTTGCATCACAGAAGCGATCCTGGAGTCCAAAGTCATAGTCCATGAGGCATTGGCGGATGACCTCTCCACATTGGCGAATTGGATCTGTATCACGAATTGTCTCTGCCATGTTTTCTGCCGTTACATTTTGTCCAAAGAACATGAAGGATTTGTTTACCTGTTTTGGGCGAGAAAATGTTATTCTCTGCCCAAAATAGTTCATCAAAAGAACAGCCACCCCTCCCTGTTTGTTACACTGCTACAGTCTGATTCCATGGCTTCATTTAGCAATCCCTCACATAACTCAACTCGAAGACCCTTGCCTTCATTGATACCAGTCTCTATTTGAGGGATGACTGATGCCCATGCCCTTGCTTTGGACTTTGGACTGGTTTATCTGCACCATCTTCACGTTTTTTCATGCGTTCATATTTGACCAAGTAATTTTTTATGCAAGCATTGTGCAGTACAGATCTGCCCGAAGACTGCTGTGACGCTTTGCAGGTCACAGGTTCGAACGTAGACCTCATCCTGGAGGCCAACAGTAGCCTCCAGGAATTTGGCAGCCCTCTCCATTTCTGAGATTCGGTACTTTCGGTACACACCCTGTTTTTTGAACAGCCACAAACAACACACTTTTGCTGATAAATGTTTATGGCTGGGCTAGGACCTGGCCTAGGCATAATGCTGGACCTCTTGCTTCGTGAGGACCCTGCATCTTTAGGGTCTTCACAACCACTCAAACTAGGGCGATTCCTGATTGCATCTAAAGTTTTTTATGGGTGTACTTTTTATAACAATCATTGTCCATGTGATATACAAATGGCTCATCATCTCCGATTCGGCTAAGCCTTTTAGCAACTCTGTCATTTCGCACATCTGCTGCATCACGGATCGCTTCCGTCCGTTGGCTTCACTGGAAATCGCTAACTGTGTACAGGACTGGCAAATTATGCATTTTGCCATGTCGACGGACTCCTCTTCACTCTCTCCACCCACTAATTCAACACCTTGGCCTTGCATTCGAGCCCTGAGGGATAATCTGAAAATAAATGAAAAGTGCATGTGTGAGCCCTATAACCTTTTCATTGATGTACATGTACATGCAGGTATTACCTGACTGCATCCTATATTTACAGGCTATGAAAATCATGAAAATTGTCACTATCGAAAATAGGGTTACATACCATTTATATCATTCATGTCCCTAAAGGGTTAATACACAATATATGCATATTATCATTTGATACTGAGTCCCTTGGCTATCAGAATCTGCCAATTTATTCCAAAAAATTGATCCACATAGCTTCAAAAGGCATTTTCTGTAGCCAAGGTCAAATTTTAAGCATAGGTAATTTTTCGTGACCTTTTGACTCTTGGTGACCCAATTAGCCAAAAATTGTCAAATTACTGTATTGGATCTGAAGAGCAATTAAAAACAAACATTTTGATTGGTAATTTGTTGTGATATCTTCAATATTGCCGGAGAAATCAGCTTTTATGTTTCCCCTACCCCCAATTACAGCCTCAGATTTGGCGCTCAGGACCAAATTTCAAACGTCAATTGTGGAGTTAGTGCCAGGATTCAGAATGTCCACCCTCATTTTTTCCGATGTGCCTAGGTGCCTAGTTTTAAGAAATGAAGAGAAACTTAGGGCACATCACTTGCACACGGGGACCCCCCAGGTCATGGATTATCTCCAAGCTGGCCTCCAAAGCCAGTCGCCGACTGGGCATCCTACGTGTGCAAATTCTTTCCTTGGCACACCTGAGCTTCTAACCAATTACAAAGCTTTCATCCGCAGTCAGATGGAGTATGCTCGCCCTCTCGGGTGGTGCTCCTGCCTCACACCTAGCTCGGAAGCACGCTGTGGAAACCAAAGCTTTAGGATCATTGTATCTCCCGCGATGACGCTGAGTTTTGGTTCTCTCGCTCTCTCACCACAGGCAGGTCAGTATCTTCGTATCTTCTTCTGTCAACTCTCGCCTTTTTGCCCCCTGCTCTGTCTGTGATCTGTCCCCCTTATATCTCCTCAGGGCACTCAAGGTCTGCCAAAACCCCCTTCTGGTGAAACTACCAAAATCAAGAATCACTGCTCACCTTCACCCTTTCATTCCTCTTATTCCCACCTTTGGAACAAACTCCCACACTCTCTTTAAACCCACTCCTCCCTCCAGGTTCATAAACAGCTGTTCACCACCATCTCATATCTTCCCCCATCCAAAATATTGATCTTTACTACCCCCGTTAATCCACTCCAAACCACCTCCTTCAAATTCCATGTTTTCCTTCTAAAATCACTGTAGTACCCATATTGTTAACCCATTGTACCCCCAACTCCATCCCTCTCCCTTCCACAAATCTCCAATAGTCTCTGTTCCCCCAATATTTTGTGCTTTCCTCACCCACCCGTCTTGTCTTGTCTTCTGCCTTGTTATGTTTCTGTGTATTAGCTCTTACACGAGCCTCAACTTGGTATTCAAATAAAATAAAATAAAAACCCTCCACTCCCACCCACTACAACCCCCAAAGGGTTAGAATACATGGCCATACTTGGACAACTACTCAAAAGGAGCAACAAAAGGAGTTGTTGAGTCCCTCAAAAAGGAGTTGTTGAGTCAACTCAACATCAATATGAGAAGGACCCCATTCCTCACGGCTGTGCCTTTTTCATATAAAAATGGGTGAAAAAAAAATCTTAAACTGCACATGCACCTCAGCCCGAAGTACATGATCAAAACAAACACACACATCCTAACCCTGAAGAGTCAGAATGCATGGTCATACAATTGGACCACTCCTCAATATGAGTAGGTCCTCATGACTCTTTTTAAGGCACCTTTTTATATTAAAAAAAAAAGTTTAAAAACAAAAATAAAAAAATCATACATTTAAACAGATTTAAACAGCTTGGGACACAGGGTCTGGCAAGGCATCCCCCTTTTATGCTGTATTTCTACATTCGTGGTTAATCCACTACAATCTTCCTGCTTTTATGAAAGCATGCTCTGAAATTATTTTGTGAAAGTATTGCCAGGGGGAATCAATATCAAATGCTGTGGACAGGTCGCCCAGTCCTTTTGTGAACAGGCCGATTGCACTCCGTGCCTGTTGGCCTGGACAAACAGGAATATTCTTCAATGTCAAAGATGTTTCCTCATAAAAGACAAAGATATTGACGACGGCAAGAATATGGATATGAGACACAGCGGAAACGGAGACATTCGAGAGAATATTTTCTGTTTGGAATAAAATGCCCGGAACGGCAACTGTAACCTGCATGGAAATATGGTTAATATTAGAACAGAGAGCTCAAACATCGGTTGGCCATAATGTTACGGAGCAACAGGGAGCACGGCGGAGGGGGTGGGGGTGGAGATGGCAGGGTGCGTGGCAGAGGGGGCATTTAAAAAAAGTTTGATGAGGCTTACTTTACGAGTAAGAGAAAGCAGTATCGCATCCATGAACATCTTGAAGTCCACATGCTGTCCAAATGTGCGACGATAAACCTGGAATTTTTTTTTTTTTTAACCAGAAAAACATTACACTCACAAAAATGTGACAATAACTTCTGTTCACCCAAAGCAATGAGCATTTTCACATTATTTGGTAATAGTCTCTTTCAATGACCTGATACATCCTGTCAATTATTAATTAAACAATGACAAAACACATTTAAGTTCTCAATATTTCTGACACTGACAGATGAGTACTCTTGCTCATGTCCATTTTACTTAATGCTGTATTGTATTTTAAAAAAAAACAAAAAGTATTTATGTGCAAACTTTCAAAAAGAAGCATGAAAACCTTGTTGTCCTTTATTGTGTAATGGCAGAGGCTATGAAATTGACTGAAGCGCTTTGGAATCTCCTGCGCTATCTTTTCAGGATCGACGGTAGGAAATGGAAGTAGGTCTCGTTCAATTTGTTCATACCGTGGCTGGCACTGCATGTAAGTGCGCCATGATACAGTATCATGTTGGGCACACGGGCACAGCTCATGATAAATGTTTCCTGAAAAAAAACCAAAAAAAA
>CM068954.1:70670537-70682998 GCA_035128595.1 Eptatretus atami
GTACACAATTCCCCCCCAACCTACACCCCTATCCCCTTTTCTCCCCGTTTTGCACACTTAATAAATAGATGGCTTCTTCCAACAAAAAAAGACAATAAGCACGAGACAAATAAGTTGAATCCTAACATCAACATCACAGTCGATGTGCAAGCATTCTGCAAAATTTGTTTTTTGGGAAATCATATAGACCTGATGTACTGACCTTTCAAGATGAAAGGTGACTTGGAAACATGTTTTTCTTTGTAGGTGATGGAGATGCGAAGATCCTCATAAGAACCATACATCTTATAACGTACCAAAAAGGAGCCATCGTGACGATCAAGCACCTGCACCCAGATTCTGGAACGACTTCCATCTATTGGCGAGATGCTGACAGAAAACACATTTTCTCCGGGGGAAGTGCTCAGACTGTGAGAAAAAGAAACAAGAAGGGAGCACATTTCATAAAGAGAAGAGTGATAAATAGATAGGCAAAATATTGGAAAAAAGTCAGGAATACAAGAGAAAGGTAGGTATCCAGTGGAAAATTTAATAGCCCTACTTTCTGCCACTCTTGTCTGCAGCCTGAATAAAGAAGTAGCGAACAGGAAGCACAACTTCACTCTGCAGTCCAGGCCCCCACACCAGACTACGCTTCGCAGACAGGCCAACCACAATTTCAGCTCCGTAATGGATAAGCAACGTGAGGGTGAGCCATCCAACCCATGGTCCATACATTGCTCACCTCTCACTGTACCTAAAAACAAGCCTTCATCATTCCTACCATGTACACTTGGCTTAGATTTCTTGTGTACAAGTTCAGAGCTATTCAAGGCTAACACAATATTGCAGCTGCACTGAAAATTTATATTTAATGGAGTACGGTAGTACTTCATATACAGGGATGCTATGGGAAAAAATGGCTGCCCATTCAAATGTGTACACAATGATAGGCTTATAAACTACTGTAGGATGAAGTCATAAGCATTTAAAAGCCATAATTTGTATTGTCGAGCGTTTTTTGAACTACCAAGACTTAAAAAGACGCCAGAATGCATCGCAAACGTACCACAACAAGAGATCACGAAAACGCCAATTTGTACTTCTTCTCGGTCGCCTATAAAAACAATGTAAAACTGTAGCCTGACCTACCTCAACAACTACTGAAGCCATGATGGTGATTCCAACGCGAGGAAGTTACTTTGTCTCTGGGCTAGTGCACGCAACCCAAAATTGAAAAATTCATAAAACATTAATCGTTTGATTACAAAAATTAATTAAACGTAAATGTGGACTCAACCAAACCAGCCTAGGATCGTGAGGGGGTAAAATGGACACTGGACAGAACCATTCCAAAAACAATATATATCCAAACCATCACCTAAATCAACTGAAACAAGTATTGAAACAATTTAATGACATAGATGGATATAATCCATACCAAAATAACAAAATATATGAAACATTGAAAACTAGAGGGGGAGGGAGCACGACGGTAGAGTGGCAAAACTCCGCCGCCAATACTGCTAGGTCACTCAAGTGAACCTGATATCCATATTCATTCAATTTGACGTCAACAGTGCTCACAGAGTTATAGTTTGCAACTTTCCCTTTTACTTTTAACTTTTACATACTCAATTCATTCGTCTAACTAGATTCCTTGAGACAGAAATTGATTTTACGTGGTATATCCACTGAAGTTCCAAAATCAGCCGCAATTATAATTTTGGCATGTTTTTGTTGGAATCACTTATAACATGTAGAAATGCAAAAAAAAAAATCGAAATTTTGTTGAAAAAAAAGTTGCAAAATTTTGTTTTTTTCCTCAACAATTTTTTTTGGGGGGGGGTGTTGGAAATCACTTAAAACATGTAGAAATGCAAAAACAAAAATTCAAATATTTTTTCAAAATGGCCGCCATAGCGGCCATATTGGACTTGGACCAAGTCCAAAATCTAATGGCATGATCCTTGGACCATACTTAATCCCCCACCAAGTTTCGTCGGAATCCGTCGAGGATTTTTTCCGTAATACTGTTCACAAACAAACAAACAAACAAACAAGCAGTCATAGACTGGAACTTACGAAATCGTCAACTTGACCTCTGACTTTGTCAAATAAAAGCTGTCTCTGGAGAAGGTAGCGACGCAAACCAGAAGTTTCTACGATGCTTCTGTACAAACCATCAAAAAATCGAATGTTTGACCTCACTGTGACCTTGACCTTTGACCGATTTTGACCAAAATGTAATCAGCGCTAGCCATCACCCTCCTGAATCATTGGTGTAATTTGACATTGGTAGCTTCTTCCGTTCTCGAGTTACTCTGTACCAAACCATCAAAATCGAATATTTGACCTCACTGTGACCTTGACCTTTGACCGATTTCGACCAAAATCTAATCAGCACTAGCCATCACCCTCCTGAATCACGTGGTGTAATTTGACATTGGTAGCTTCTTCCGTTCTCGAGTATCGTGCCTACAACAAACATACAAACAAACAAACATACAAACAAGACAACAAACAACAGAAACGGAAGGCATCAATATACTTACGAAATCTTTAGATTTCGTAAGTAACAAACAGAAAAGGGTGAAAACAGTAACCTCCGTCCATCTTCGATGGCGGAGGTTAATAAATAGAACGCTCATAACCCGTGAAAAGTTTTTCCGCCGTCATGTGACTGGCACCATTTTCGTTGGCATCACTTTGCTGACTCACGTCGCAGATCAAGGTGGTTTTGAATGCGTCCCAAATTTAAAAAGCCAAATAAATGTTAAAACACCATTTTGTGCAGCAATAAGCTGCTCCAATCTGTTATGGGAGGGTTGTGGAAAGACGTTTCACATGTATTTTTATATGTTGATGAACGGGAATGGTATAGTTTTACTCTGAAATATCACTGCAGTATCGCAGCTTCTCATTTGGAGTTCATCACATGAACCCTGTTGGTAAATCGATTTGTTTGCTGGGTGTCAATTGGTTTATAACAATTTTTTTTATATGTAGGGAGGATTAACGAGTGTATTTATGTTAACGGCCACCATTAATCTCACCTTCTCGTCAGTTCAGCAGGGTTCGGCCGAGGGAAGTTTGACCCAAGTCTTTCACTAACCGGCTGATGCTGGCGATAACTAGAAAGCTTTGAAGCGATTGTGCGACGGGACGTCCAGTTTAACGTCATTCTGAGGGATGGCACACACATCGATTAATCACCCTGCCTGTGAAACATCAGGATGACAGTTTATAGCTGGGTCGGGATTTGAACCCAGGCTAGTAGACAGCTTAGAGATAAGTGTGTGATGGGACATCCAGTTGAACGTCCATCCGAGGGACAGCACACACATTGATGCAGCAGACATACACATTCTCTCGGCTGCTCACTCTGCCAACAATTTGGGTAATACTGCACATAAAGTAGGTTATAGTTCAACACTTTGATTTGCATCATTTTGGTACGTAATTTTAAAAATGACAGGTTAATTCATGTTTTCATTTTTGACCAAAAAAATAATTGTGAAATAAACGGACAGACTTGATCTTCGTAAGTTTCCTTAAAACACCCCAAATTCTTCACGTTCCCAAATAAACAATATTTGTTCTCAAACTTTATTGTGAAAAGGAAAGCGTTATAGTTACTATGATAAAGTTTACCATCAAAAACTATCGCATAAAAGGTGAAAAAACTCGATCGTTTTTCATTCTAAATTACACACAAATGCATGATGGAAATCACCTTCGCCCAGCATCGAGTGCTAACCAAGATGGCGTACGGTAGCTACACCGGGCTCTGTGTGTTGTGAATGGCAATGAGCATTCTATTTATTTTCAGTTCAGTGGTGGTAATCCACATGGTGGACTGAGACAAAAGCCAGGATTTAGAGGGGAGGGGTAGAATGTACCATAAGCCAAATTTAATGACGTCGATGGATTTAATCCATGCCAAAATAACAAAATATGTGAAACATTAAGCATGTTATTACTTACAAAAAAACATTGCAGAAAGAAGAAAAAAAACATTTTATGAAAAATGTAAAAGGCTAAGCGCATGTAAGTGGTTACCACTCTGTTTCAAAAATGTCAAAAAATG
Organism: Eptatretus atami; assembly: GCA_035128595.1. Classification (NCBI taxonomy): domain Eukaryota; kingdom Metazoa; phylum Chordata; class Myxini; order Myxiniformes; family Myxinidae; genus Eptatretus; species Eptatretus atami. The sequence goes on from CM068954.1 coordinate 70,674,607, forward strand.
AAGTTTGTTCATTGCCTTCTCACTACATTTTCCTGAAAGTGTAAGTCTAATTGATTTCAGAACAAAAAAACCGTAATAGCTTAATTACATATATATACCAAATATATTGTGCTTTGAAGAAGGTACCTATTCTGATGGTTTCTGGCGAGGTATTTCAATGAAAATTACCTAATTTTTATTTTTTTTCTTTTTGGCAAAAATTAATGAGGTCATAGTATGTTAACTTATTCTAGCAACTAATCTAATAATCAAAACACCAATTTCTGGGATTATTAAGAAATAATACTTACCTTTTTTTTATTACTGCTCTATTCAGTGACTGTCAGATGCTGAAAAGCACTTAAAGAGAGAAGATTTATCGAACAAATTCTTGGACGTAAATTTTCAATTCAATCAATTCTGGGAGTAACAAAAAAGCTCTCTAAATTCTCCAAAACTGTTTTAACTGCCTTCTAAATTAATAAAATATTTTTTAAATACCTGGAAAAAATTTTAAATTTTTTTTAAGAAAATTAATTTTTTAATCAAATTCAAAAAAGTGTGACGTGCAGTCGGACAAAAATGCAAAATTACTCTAAACCAAAGGCATGCATGTTTTCAAATTTTTTTATACTATTATATCTATATCACTGTGCCCCATTTGTAAATAAATTTTAGTGAAAATAATCTGATGCACAAAAGAATAAAAGCATTTTTTTAAAAACGTGACGTGCAGACGGACATTTGGGTTGGAAAGTTCGGTCAAGCCGCTGTAATTAAGTATCCACCCGGATCATCTCAATTTTTTTTACATTGATTATTGGTAATAAGTTGAATAATTTAAGACACGTAAATATGAGTTATTGATAAACTAGTCATTTTGTTAGGGGATTTCATAGTCCCAGGCTCTAAAAGGGCAATAGAACAAGAAAAAATAAAAATATGCCAGAATGTGCATATATCATGCGAATCCACCACTGACCGACACAAATGCTGATTTTCTCAGACGGTGGGTGACAACCTTTTGATTATATGAGAAATTTCTATATAGAATGTTTTATATGTTGTATTTTTGCATTGTCTAATATATGTCATATTTTAAGGCGAAACAAGAAAAAAGGCCAATACTGGGCATGTATATTCAATAAAAATCCTGTAGATTCAGTAATATACATCATAGACCCATGAACCTATATATTTTAAGGTCCTATGGAACACTGTTTGTGCAATGAACCAAATTTCATGACCAGTAGTAGTTTTTGTGACTTTCAAAAATGCCACGCAAGTCAGGGTATGCCCTAAAATAGGGGTGGTAACCAACTTACATGCGCTTAGCCAAAAACGTTGGAGGGATAAAATCTCAAAAAAAACAACAACCAAACAAGGTAGGAGTGACACCACATCACGATCCCACAATAAGACACCACAATCCTCTTATGGATTACCATCACAATATCTTTTGACATTTTACTTTTGTTGTGGGATTGTGATGGATGAGGAAGAAGAATAGGAATAATAATAAGAAGAATGATACCACATTACAATGACACAAAATGACACAACAATCCTCTTCTGGTTTAGCATCATGGCATCTTTTGACGTCGTTCCATCACAATACCATAACAAAAGTAAAATGTCAAAAGATATTGTGATGGTAATCCATAAGAGGATTGTAGTGTCTTAGTGTAGCATCATAATGTGACATTCCTACCTTGTTTGGTTGTTTTTTTTGAGATTTCATCCCTCTATGTTTTTACATTCTTCATAAAATGTTTTTATTATTATTATTATTATTATTATATAATGTACAAAATGTGGGAAGGAGTGCAATCCCCCTTGTGTAGTTGTGGTTGTAAATATCACACTACATAATATGTATTTTATGTTTCAAGCACATGTCCACATGTTAATGGAGAAGCTAGCTCGAATAAATAGCAGCCAGTTTGTCCCACAGACCCTGTGTGCCCTTCACCCAAACACCCCCGTTATCAGGAAAAATCACGCTTTTATAATTGCTTTATTCATACAACACCACGCTGAAGTGGTAGAGGGGGTTCTCAGTTATGGAGGACAGAGAGAGAGAGAGAGAGAGAGAGAGAGTACAGCTGGAGTTGACCACCACAGAACCCACCCAGGCCAGTTGTAGTAAGGTTTGCCCCAGTCTTGTGATAGAGAGTCAGATTGGCAAATCAATCAATCTCTGCAGCGAATGCGGGACTTGGAGCAGTGGTCCAGAAAGCAAACTAGATAGCTGCGGGGTGTTGAATTTAGCAGCGGGATTAGGGACCAGCGGGACTGAAGAGCTCATCATACCTGACCGTTTGGCTGCCAGGAGCAGTCATTTTGTCATCGGGTGGAGATCATCGGGTGGAGATCATCGGGTGGAGATCATCGGGTGGAGATCATCGGGTGGAGATCTCCAACTTGGTTTTACTCCCCTTATTCTTACACCAGGAATTTTGATTTGTTCCTTTGCATCCCAGCATTGCCATCCCAATCCTATTGTGTTGTTGGGATACGTGGCCAAAATTAAGGATACTTGCTTTTTTATCCCCCGCCAACCAACGAAGTTGGCGGAGGATATAGTTTTTTTATGGAATCGTTAAGCAGATGTATTTGTGTCCGTTCTCTGTTGGGGCCAATCAAATTTGTGCCTTGGGTGAATTGTTTTTATAAATTGTTAAAGATACATGCATTTTGGCTGGCAGGATGGCCTCGAGGAAAGCAATCACCTCTAAGCTGTCTTGCCTGGGTTCGAATCTCGGCCCAGCTATAAACTGTCATCCCGGTGCTTTAATAGTAGGGTGATCCATCAACGTATGTGCCGCCCATCAGATGGACGTTAAACCAGACGTCCCGTCTACCGGCATTAGTTGGTGGACGTTAAAGATCCCACGGTTTCCTTTGCGAAGAGTCGGCGAGCTATCGCCGGCACTGAACAATTACAAATTCTTGCTCCAACATAAAGAGGGCACTGCATCAGGGGGACAGCCGGGCCTTCAGGAAATGGTGTTACCCACAGCCTTGTGCTACAATTAAGAAGAACAAGAACGCTGCTATTTATCATGCATTCCATGTTTTTATTATACACAGTACAGTATAATTTAAATAGTATCGGGAAAGTATCCATGGAATTTCAAACTATGTAACTTTTTGTTTGTAAATACAGTGGTTTGTTTATTCATATTACCGCCGTCAGCGGAGGTGCAAGGAGGTTGTGCTTTCACCCCTGGTTTATGTGTCCGTTTGGTTGTGAGCAGGATATCACAAAAAGTTGTTTGACGGATCTTGACGAAACTTGGTAGGCAGGTTGGGTGTCTAACAAGGACGAATTGCTTTGATTTCAGTGAAGATACAGATATGATAATTATTTTATTTTTAAGTGACTCGTCACCAGTGAGACTTGGAGCCAAAACAATATACATTATAGCACAACATTTCAAAAAGTTATGGACGGATTCGGATGAAACTTGGTGATCAGGTCGGTGATACGACAAGGACCAATTGGATAGATTTTGGTGAGAATTCCGATTAGATCTGCACATTAGAATTGTTTTAAGTGATTGTTGACCATTAAGAGATTGGGCCAAAAACCATATCGAGCATAATATCTCAAAGAGTTGGGGACGGATTTGGACGAAACTTGGTGGATGACTTGGGTGGGTGACAAGAACAAGCCAATTGGCTTTTGGTTAAGGTCCATATTCCGATCCGTCCCATCAGTGGGATACAACAGGTAAACTGTTCAGCCTGGAGGAGGTGTGCGCTCTACTGAGTGCTGTTCTAGTTTCAAACATGTATTGTCACCACTATTGTCTTTTTTAACCAATAGTCTCATGAAGAGTGATGTTATATTTTGCTTCTCAAGGGTCATTGCATGTGAAATCAACACAGCCATAAATCCTCACATCAAGGTTTAATGAAATTTGGCACAATGAAGACGATCATTAAACGTCACACCAAATTGGCACACAAAGATGGCAACCTCACTCTAGTGATGACAATACAGGAGATACACGATTTATCGTTAACGCCTTCTTTACCGCCTCTTGTTGGTTGGAGGGGGGAAGTTTAAGGCCAGTCTTTCACGAACCGACCGGACAGGTCTATCGTTCGACTGAGTTGGTGGGGCAGTAATATTGAATGTGTTCATGGTGCCGGTGATAGCTCGCCTACTCTTCACGAACACTGTGGGATGTTTAACGTCCACCAGCGAATGCCGGCAGACGGGTCGCCTAGTTTAACGTCCATCGCAGAGACGGCACACACATCGATTATTCACCCTGCAAGGATGGCAGTTTATAGCTGGCTCTGGATTCGAACCCAGGCCAGACAGCTTGGAGGCGAGTACACATACCTCCAAGTCATCCTTCCAGCAATACCAAGTTTTATCCGTATATATTATATATATATATATATATAATATATATATATATATATATATATATTTTATTTTTTTTTAAGTTAGAGAATATAAAATCAGGTTAGTTAACTCAACTTCCAAAAGTAACTAGAGTAATTTGACTGCGCGCAGTCGACAGTATGCATCCGCTCTCCTGCACAAACACTTAAGTATTCACATATTTGACCCTTGACCTTTATCATATCTGGCCCAAAATATAATCAGTTAATTGCCCTGTCTAACTTTACCTTTGTACCAAGTTTGATGAAATTCTGTCCCAATATTTCTTGAGTTAGGGCGTAAACAGTAAAATTTCAGAGTTTGACCTTGACCTTTGACCCTTGACCTTCATCACATCTGGCCCCCAAAATTAATCAGTTAATTGCCCTGTCTAACTTTACCTTTGTACCAAGTTTGATGAAATTCTGTCCCAATATTTCTTGAGTTAGGGCGTAAACAGTAAAATTTCAGAGTTTGACCTTGACCTTTGACCCTTGACCTTCATCACATCTGGCCCAAAATCTAATCACTTAACTGCCCTGTCTTACTTTACCTTTGTACCAAGTTTGATGAAATTCTGTCCCAATATTTCTTGAGTTCGGGCGTAAACAGTAAAATTTCAGTTTGACCTTAACCTTTGACCCTTGACCTTTACTCATCTGGCCCAAAATCTAATCACTCAATTGCCCTGTCTTACTTTACCTTTGTACCAAGTTTGATGAAATTCTACAATTTGCTTCTTGAGTTATCACGTAAACAGTAAAATTTCAGTTTGACCTTAACCTTTGACCCTTGACCTTTACTCATCTGGCCCAAAATCTAATCACTCAATTGCCCTGTCTTACTTTACCTTTGTACCAAGTTTGATGAAATTCTACAATTTGCTTCTTGAGTTATCACGTAAACGAAAATCCGGACGGACGACGGACGGACGGACGGACGGACGGATAACCCGGAAACATTAAAAAAAACTTTTCCTTTTTTATCAGTTTTTTTTTTTATCTATTTTTGCACTTCCTGCTCATATCGTCAATAAAAAGTCGATCAAAGGATGGAAAGTGATGTCTCTGCTTTAATCATCTTCCTGCACGTTTCGTTTAATGTAAACAAAAACCCCACACGGTGCCGGCTCGCCCCCATTGCAGGAAAGAACGATCGTCCGCCCTCTCTCCAACAGCTTACCCGAACTTACAGGCGGGAGATGAAAGTCTGAAAGCCCGACCGAACAACGCAGCCAGGGTTTGATGAATTAAAACATCATAGTTACCACAATTCTTTTACAACCCCGTAAGGTTGCCTCCTTCCTTTCGAGAATGCAACGAAATCACTGAATTAAATATTTTTTGCAACAAACAGACGTTGACTTAAAAAAAAAAATGTGTTTCAAATGACAAAACCGGAAAGGTCTCAAATATTCCGCGGTATTAAAAAAAAAAGTATTTTTTTCACTGCTTAATAGGTTGTACCGTCACTTGTATGATAAAATACCTTCTAAAATATTATTCAAACACGTAACAATCTGAGGTACTGCTACGGACTATACCGTCATGGCGACTGCAAACCGGACGACGCACCCTTTCACGTCGTGAGAAACGTTTACTATTATTTTAACAATTGTTTTTTTAATTAATCCTTAAAAATATAACTAAGAGTTATGGTGGCTAATAATAGATAATACTTATGAATAAATTTAATTGGCTTATCTCGCGTTTCGTCGTCTTCAGTCGTGGTTCCCTTATATTCCTGCCCAAAGTTCGCCGAATCTTGTGGTGAGGGCGGGGCCAGTGTTAGCCAATCGAGTGCCCAGTCCAGAGCCGAACACCACCTGGCCCCACCCCCCTTTCAAAAAATAATCACAACAGACAGCACATTATTAATTGCTACCTATTTCAAAATGCCACCACCGACATGATACAACGACATGACGTCATGAGAACGAGCCAAACCCGCGCTCCGCGCGGTTTCTCGAGTGAGGGTTCGTTATGACGTCACTATATCCAGTGTTCACAAAGTGATTTATCGAATTTCTATAAGTACAATGTTTCTTGTTACATTTTTTGTGTCAAATTCACCTTCTGAGGTAGTCAGCACGTGCAGAAGAGGGTTTTACATTGCAGACGCTGTTTTCTCGAAGTGGCATTACACCTCTCAGCGGGGACGGTCTGTCGACGTCAGACGTAATGACGTCCACGAATGACCGATGATGTCATGACGTCATTACGCCTCTCAGCGGAGACGGTCTGTCGACGTCAGACGTAATGACGTGCGCGAATGACCGATGATGTCATGACGTCATTACGCCTCTCAGCGGTGACGTCACACGTCCGAATGTAAAAATTAGAAAATCGCCAAAAATTCCCAAACCTGTCCCGTGTGGCGCGATCTCACATAGCCCATGCTGTTCATTAGACCACAGAGCACCGCATGACGAAAGCGTCCGGCAGTTTCGGAGGAGATACGTCCACAAAATATGGCTTTTTTGAGAATGTAAAATCATGGTTCACCTTTTGAAGCAGCCTTCCGAGAAGCAGATCGTTATCTTTTCTCATTATCGTTATTGTTAAGGTGTCAGTGTGACCGGGCTTTTAAGAGCATAAGCTCAGGCAAGTTAACTGCCAGAAATGGAGGTTGACAATCACAAATTTTGAAACAAACAAAAAAAAATTAGGGGCCCCCTCATGGTCAGGGCCCCAGGCAACTATCCTGTCTGCCCACCCCTATAAAGGCTGGCTGTGGGTGAGGCTGTTGCTTTGAAGAAACTTGCCTTCTCATCCCAGAAGGTAAACTCAACCAAAATCAATGTCAGATCATTCCACAAAGGCCACAAGAAATGTGTGTCCACAATCGAGAGACAAAACAACTGTCCAACCTCAAGATTGAACTTTCACACTTGTCGCCTTTATGTAAAACCTTGTGGTCCCTCGTCAAGTCCTTCTCTGGTGTGTGCTCCCCTTCCATCCCTTCCCTCACTTCAAATGGCAACACAGCCGACTCTGCTCGTGAGAAGGCCGAACGCCTCAATTCTGTGTTTGCTTCAAAATATTGTGTCCCTAACCCCTCCCTCTTTGTAGAAATCATTCCCAGTCATACGCAACTGCTCCTGGACTCTGCCTTTTGCACCTGAGAAGGTGGAAAAGTTTCTGGAAACCCTCGACTCTGACTCTGCTACTGGACCAGACGGCATCAGCTCATGTGTCCGAAAAACCTGCTCTGCTGCTCTTGCACTTCCTCCCTATCCGCCCTTTTCACCCTGTCATTTACCAAAGGTCATCTTCCATCTGCTTGCAAATCAACTTACATCAGTGCATTAAATTAAAAAGGTACAAAAAGAGATCCCTTCATCAACAAACCAATTAGCTTACTTCCATTCATCAGCAAGGTCATGGAATCCATCATCGCAGTTGATATGAAATCTTTCCTTTTCTCTAACTAGTACAACCGCTCACTCCAGGAGGGGCAAGAAGAGTCGTGTTATTATCCTATATTAATATTATTGTCAATTATTAGGGTACCCTGTCATTCTGACAGGGAACCCTATTGTTTTTCTTCTGTTTATTTCCTTATTCTTTAGTATTTATATTTTTCCGCCGGCAATTTGCGGGTTCTTTCGCTTTAAAAATCATTTTCTCAGGAACGGTAAGTCCGATCGACACGAAATTTTCACCATAGTATGTATCTTTTTTGATAGCAAACTTAATTGGTAATTGTGACGTCATAGATCACGTGGTACGGGCGCCATCTTGAAAAAACCGAAAAACTTTGGACCTCTGTATCTCTGAAACGATGCAATGGAAAAAAATTTCGCTTCATACATTTGAATAAGCTCCTCAAGGGGAACAGGGGTGATTTTTCGTGAGGTCATCCATCGGTCAAGAGGTGTGCCGGTCAAAATTCGTTAGGTACAACGCTGCATCGAAAAAATCTGAAATTTCTTGAGCCTCATCTGCACAACAATTCACCGTAGAAAAAAATATAATATGACGTCATAGGTCACTTGGTTCGGCAGCCATC
>CM068954.1:70695317-70713341 GCA_035128595.1 Eptatretus atami
CCAAGGGGCTTTTCTGCCTTGGGCGAAATCCATGTTCGAGTGTATATCTGTGTTAAGATTGCTAATCATGACATTTTGCCAAGGCCGTTTCTAACAACAAAAGTAATAACAACACAAACTAGAGGGGGAGCACTCGGTAGAGTGCAAAACCTCCGCCGCCAATACTGCTAGGTCACTCAAGTGAACCTGATATCCTATTCATTCAATTTGACATCAACAGTGCTCACAGAGTTATAGTTTGCAACTTTCCCTTTTACTTTTAACTTTTACATACTCAATTCATTCGTCATAACTAGATCCCTTGAGACAGAATTGATTTACGTGGGTATATCCACCTGAAGTTCCAAAATCAGCCGCAATTATAATTTTGCATGTTTTTTTGTTGGAAATCACTTATAACATGTAGAAATGCAAAAAAAAAAAATCGAAATTTTGTTGAAAAAAAAGTTGCAAAATTTTGTTTTTTTTTTCTCTAAAATTTTTTTGGGGGGGGGGGGTGGGTTGGAAATCACTTAAAACATGTAGAAATTGCAAAAAAAAAATTCAAATATTTTTTCAAAATGGCCGCCATAGCGGCCATATTGGACTTTCGATCAGGTCCAAAATCTAATGGCATGATCCTTGGACGATACCTAACCCCACCAAGTTTCGTCGAAATCTGTCAAGGAGTTTTTTCCGTAATACTGTTCACAAACAAATAAACAGCAGTCATAGACTGGTACTTACGAAATCGTCAACTTGACCTCTGACCTTGTCTAATAAAAGCTGTCTCTAGAGAAGGTAGCGACGCAAACCAGAAGTTTCTACGATGATTCTGTACCAAACCATCATAAATCGAATGTTTGACCTCACTGTGACCTTGACCTTTGACCGATTTTGACCAAAATCTAATCAGCGCTAGCCATCACCCTCCTGAATCACGTGGTGTAATTTGACATTGGTAGTTTCTTCTGTTCTCGAGTTATCGTGCCGACAAACAAACACATAAACAGAGGACGGAAGTGATCAATATACTTACGAAATCTAAAGATTTCGTAAGTAACAAATAGACACAAAGAGGTGAAAACACAACCAGTATTTATAGACGAGATAATTCTCCGAGAATTGGTGTATTTTATTGACTTGTAATATCTGTTCCCATCAGAAGTGGCACTATGCCATACATAGAGAGAGAGAGAGAGAGAACAGATCAGAGACAGAGACAGAGACAGAGACAAGAGGACAGAGACAGAGACAGAGACAGAGACAGAGACAGAGACAGAGACAGAGACGAGACAGAGAGAAAGAGAGAGAGAGAGGGCGAGAGAGAGAGAGGGCGGAGAAGGAGAGAGGGCGAGAGAGAGAGAGAGCGAGAGAGAGGGCGAGAGAGAGAGAGGGCGAGAGAGACAGAGAGGCGAAGAGAGAGAGAGAGAGGCGAGAGAAAGGAGAGAGAAAAGAGGAGAGAAAGAGAAAGAGAAAGAGAAAGAGAAAGAGAAAGAGAAAGAGAAAGAGAAAGAAAGGATTTTTTTCATTTCTCTTTCTTAATCATAGCTATATAACGGGGTCTCATGTTATTTCTCCCTCTGAAATATTCAAGCAGAGCAATAGGCAGTTGCGGGATAATGTCATGTCTCCGTTGGCCACAGTGAGGAATAGATTCCTCCCCACAACTGTCCTTTAGCAGGTGGGAGGTGGGAATTTGTTGTGATCTTGTAACTGGTGTGGAATTATCCCACAAGAGATCACAAGCCAACAACAACCGTTCAGCATCGACTTGTGAGAAAGGTTTCGTTTGGCCATCTTTCAGTCTAGGATGTGAGTCTGTGACAGTAACTTGGGTATGGTTGCGTCCTCTCTGGAGGTTACCATCCACATGACAATATTGCTACAGTTTTGGAAGACCCCAGGAGGTGCATTCCAACACATAAAGTAACCCTGGTGTTTAGATATATCCATAGTATTTTGTTTGGTGAGATTAACTCTCCCCATATTAGTCGACAGGGAAATGCATTGTGTTTCTGTAGCCGATTCAAACCCCTTTGTAATTCTTCTTTTACTAAACCCCCTCTCTTCTTATCTCTCTCCAAATCTTTCTCAATCTCTCTCTTGCTCTCCGCACACCTCTTTTGAGTGCATCCATGCACACTTTGCAACACACAACATAACACTTCACACAACCCACATTACATTTCATTACAAATCCAAGGATCGGGAATGTGAACCTCAACAACATAGCAGAGCTGAAGCAGCAGAATAAAGGACTGCAGATGGACAGGGTTGCCAGTCAATGGTGTCACTGAGCCAGGAGCTCAACCAATGAGAGCCACATGGCAACAGGAGCGCATCATTGGGAAGGTGGCACCCGTGAACATCAAGCTGCATGATAGTAGGTGCTGGTTGGTCCTAGACCACGCTTCTCCTGAGGACTTCATAAACCCAAGCATCTGAGGACTCGCGGCTGGTATACATCCAGGGAACATCCGAGAGACGAGCAAGCCATTACGAGAGCAAGTTCTGTGGAGCGAAAGCTGACAAGCTGCGGAGTTTTTCCCTGTACGTGCCAGCGACAGACTAACCCACAGTCTCTTTTTGTCCTTATTTCTAATTAGTTCACTTGGAACACACAAGAGCATTCACCAATTTCACCCTCGACCTGTTCAGGGCTGGTTACTGATTCACACGCACTTCTCTCCACACCGGTGCACCACACCATCAGCCCCTCTTCTTTCCCTCCCCTTTTTCATATTAGGACCAACATAAGCCAGCATGCTTATATCGGGTGAGGGAGGAGTCACCAACAAGCCTTGCCTTCTGCATCATTCTCTGTCTAGACCTCATTCTTATCTAGTTTCCCTGTTGTGATTGAGGTGCCTTGTGTGTTTAAGGGTAAGATCTTTCTTTGTGACTGTTTTTGCACTGGAAATAACTGTTTGCCTGTAAATACATGTCCTTTTGGCTTTTATAAACTTTCCAAACTGCGTTAGACACTTGTGTGTAAATAGTGGATGGGAGTTCTGCCCCACAGTTTCGTTATGGTCAGTGACTCACCAATATACCACTTACAGTATCGCTCGGCCATTCTTGATTGATAGAAAGTGGGCCGTTAAGAGCACGGTTCCCGATCTCGGGGATAAATTTGTCAAGAAGTTAATGCGGGAAATGGACGTGAGGACCCTCCCTAAATTAAGCATCTCAGACTGCATCTGTGGTTGCTTAGCAACCCACTGTGCCGTGGGGTGATCTGTGGATCGTGGCTTCAGGGTTAAAGGTCAGGAAGCAGGTCCGAGAAGCTCATCACCCGGACCGGCAAACCCGTAACATTATGATGCATGGAAGGCAACATGAAAACTGTTTCTTCCCAGGTCTAGCATGAGCGGTTGCTGCACCTGCACACCTGTGAACCTTGCTGCACCTGCAAACACCTTCATGGCAAAGGGTGGAGTCACCAGCAAATAGATATCTGGGATTTTCCAGATAAACAAAGAAACCAGTGAAGAAGATTAGGAATAGGACTGAGCCGAGAACACTGCCTTGGGGTACTCTATCCTTGACAGGGAGAGGAGATTAAAGGATACCATTGAGAGCCGCATGTTGGCTATGAGGGTTGAAGAAGTCAGTAAGCCATGTGTGGAGTTGATCTTGGATGCCATAGGCAGAGTTTGGAGAACAAGGCAGGATGCCAGACTGTAACAAAAGCACGAGATATATCCAGAGAGATGGTTCTGATCTCATGTTTGACATTGAGGGACTCCATCCATTGTTGGGAGAATAGAAGCAGCATGTCCAAGGTAGAATGACCTCTTCCGAATCTGAATAATGATGAGAATGGGTCTCCTGTCAAAGGAGTGTGATAAACGGTCACGTATCTAAGGAACTAGAGTAAAGATCAAGGGTCAAAGATGTACAATACCGATTATAGGTCAGGAGTAAAGCAGTGGGAATATGTCAAAAGCGGAAGGGGCCATATTAATATGCAGGGGTCAAATATCAAAGGAATTGAACCAAAAATCAACTGACAAAAGTGAAAGCAATGCACCAATGGGAAAAGTTTTATTGTGATGAGAAAAGAGAAGAGAGACAGGTCTGATTTTTGTATACGCCAAAGGCTAACTCTCAAAATGTCAGCCACACTTCACTTCCCATCGCAGTTGATATTACTCTTAGCGGCCTTCAGTTGATAAGATCCATTGTTTAACTTGTCCGCCAAAGCAAACTAAAACTAGCTTACATGAAGACGAGTATTCCATTGTACTGTATTCTGTGATTAAAAGCTGGTTTGATGTTCTCCTTGAAAATAAATTTGATGATACACCTCTGTTGCACAGCACACTTGATACAAGAGATTCAGCTTGCTTGTTTTTGAAATTGGTGTAGGTAAAGTGGATACAATCCATTTAAAATGCAATGTCACTTTTTCCATTGCATAGCAAAGGCCATTGACTTGCTGTGCTGGGAGTTAATGTCATAGTTGGCCAGGTATTGAAGGTGACCTTTGATCATGATAATGGAGTTTCTTGGTATAAGGCACATACATAAGGCAGCTGTTATAAGATGGGTGTAAGTGGTAGGAGGGAGAAGAGAATGATGGAGGCGATGGGGGAGTGGAATAGAGAAAACACTCCATGCATACTCATTTCTCAACAGGCCAAAAATTTGCAGACAAGGGTTGTCATTAAAAACAATACTTGTGAAAGAGTCTCCACATTCCTGATAAAAGGTGATGATCTTTACAGTTAATGAAAGCTCCGCTGAGCGTGAGCACGATCACTCAGCTCCAGCTGTATACTCTACTGAAAGACCTGAAAGAGCATAGCAGAAGAAAAGAGTTCAGGTATAGTTGTTTGCCTCGATTGTAAAAGATGTGCATAAAGCCATTGGATTGGCCTTTGACCCGCATCATAAATGGCATCAAAATGTTTTCTAATTATCCAGTCATTTCTTTAGCATTTGTTCTATGATACAATCAATAACATGATGCTTTTGAAAAGAATCACATTCTTGATTAGATCGTGGAACCTGGGATATTGGAAATAAATCAGTGAGATAAACTTTGCAGGGAAAAATGGGAATTTAATTTTTTTTTTATCTTCACAGATTTCACCTTCTGTTTTAAATAAGCTCCTCAGCAGTAAATACAGCTGTATGCCCTGCAGGGAAGGTTGAATTAATCTCCCGGAGCATAAGCTTCAAGATTGAAGCAGACTATGTTTGGGCCTTTTCTGCTTGCAACCAGTGCAGGCCGGTCCTTGAGTGTTTCACAAGTACACGGAGGCCACTGGTTAACGTAAGAGCACCAACGGTAGCATCCAATTTGTGGAAGAATTCTGGAGGAAAAGAAAATACAAAAAGGAAAATTCCATTAATCTGATGCTTCAAAAATTTTACAAATGATACAAGTCAGCAAATCAAAAGACCTAGGTATCTGGAATTGAAAGATGTGCAATAAGGTATTATATACAATACCAACATTAAGAAAAAAAGTGACAGTTGTAGCTTTAAACACAAAGAAGAGGAGGAAAAGATCTGCAAATATTGATTGATCGTGCAAAACTAATATTCACACAGATATATATATATAATATATATATATGTATATGTATGTATATATGCATATATGCATATACTGTATGTATGTGTGCATATCTGGATATATTTAATGTATATATGCATATATATGGATATATAGATTATATGATATATATGCATATATATGGATATATGCTATATATGGTATATATGCATATATATTTAATATATATATATATATATATATATATATATATATATTATATATATTATATATATATATATACAGTGGGGAGAACAAGTTTTGATACACTGCCGATTTTGCAGGTTTTCCCACTTAAAAAGCACGTAGAGGTCTGTAATTTTTATCATAGGTACACTTCAACTGTGAAAGACGGAATCTAAATAAAAATCCTGAAAATCACTTGTATGATTTTTTAAAATTTAATTTGCATTTTATTGCATGAAAAAGTATTTGATCACCTACCAACCAGTAAGAATTCCGGCTCTCACAGACCTGTTAGTTTTGTCTTTAGAAGCCCTCCCAGTCTCCACTCATTACCTGTATTAACTGCACCTGTTTGAACTCGTTATCTCGATAAAGACAGCTGTCCACACTCAATCAATCACTCTCAACCTCTCCACTATGGGCAAGACCAGAGAGCTGTCTAGAACATCAGGGACAAAATTGTAGACTTGCACAAGGCTGGGGGAGCTACAGGACAATAGGCAAGCAGCTTGGTGAGAAGGCAACAAATGTTGCCAATTATTAGAAAATGGAAAAGTTCAAGATAACAGTCAATCTCCCTCGGTCTGGGCTCCATGCAAGAATCTCACCTCGTGGAGCCTCAATGATCATAGAGAAAGGTGAGGGATCAGCCCAGAACTACACGGCAGGACCTGGTCAATGACCTGAAGAGAGCTGGGACCAGAGTATCAAAGAAAACAATAAGTCACACTACGCCGTCATGGATTAAAATCCTGCAGCGAACGCAAGGTCCCTCTGCTCAAGCCAGCGCATGTCCAGGCCTATCTGAAGTTTGCCAATGACCATCTGGATGATCCAGAGGAGGAATGGAGAAGGTCATGTGGTCTGATGAGACCAAAATAGAGCTTTTTGGTTTAACTCCACTCGCCGTGTTTGGAGGAAGAAGAAGGATGAGTACAACCCAAGAACACCATCCCAACCATGAAGCTTGGAGGTGGAAAACTCATTCTTTGGGGATGCTTTTCTGCAAAGGGACGAGGATGACTGCACCGTATTGAGGGCAGGATGGATGGGGCATGTATCGCGAAATCTTGTCAACAACCTCCTCCCTCAACAAGAGCATTGAAGATGGGGCGTGGCTGGGTCTTCCAGCATGACAACGACCCGAAACACACAGCCAGGGCAACTAAGGAGTGGCTCCGTAAAAGCATCTCAAGTCCTGGAGTGGCCTAGCCAGTCTCCAGACCTGAACCCAATAGAAATCTTGAGGGAGCTGAAAGTCTGGTTGCCCACACGACAGCCCGAAACCTGAAGGAGCTAGAGAAGATCTGTATGAGAGAGTGGCCAAAATCCTGCTGCAGTCTGGGCAAACCTGGTTAAGAACTATAGGAAACATCTGATCTCTGTAATTGCAAAGGTTTCTGTACCAAATATTAAGTTCTGTTTTTCTGATGTATCAAATACTTATTTCATGCAATTAAAATGCAAATTAATTATTTAAAAATTATACAATGTGATTTTCAGGATTTTTGTTTTAGATTCGTCTTTCACAGTTGAAGTGTACCTATGATAAAATTACAGACCTCTACGTGCTTTGTAAGTGGAAATCCTGCAAAATCGGCAGTTTATCAAATACTTTTCTCCCCACTGTATATATATTATATGAATTATATATAAATTATAATATATATATTAATATGTACATATATATATATGTATATATATATGATATATTATATATAATATATATATAATTTAAATAATATATATTATATCCATATATATATATTGTTACGGCTGTGGAAATTCGCATTACACCATAAAGGTCCCGTAGGTGAGATATCTCTAGTGCATGTGTAGTTAGCCCACACCCGTTGTTATAGAAGTTATGTGATCCATCCGGCTGCGACGCTTTGAGTTAGTCATTTTTCTTCCCTATCTTGATTTAAAACGAACGAAAACTGCCAACGATGCTGGTGTTTTTCCCGCCATTCTTCTCCGCGCTTGGTGTGAGGGAGGAGAAGGGGAGGGGCAGCTCGCCGCCGATTGGTGGATGACCAGCGTGAGGCGTCGGGGGAGGAACGCCCTCTTCGAGACCCTCTCAAGAGGTGGAGCCAAAAATGGGGCGGAGTGAAGGCGGAGCCCCGCGATATAAAAGCCGGACACGGGCGGGGCGCTCTTGCTCTTGCTCTCTTCTCCTCTTCCTCTCTTCCGGCTCGCTCTTCCTCTTCTCTTCGTGGTGGCTGCTGCCTGGTCTTCTGTGGTGCGGTCCGAGACCCCGCTGGCGGACGGAGCGTCTGCCATTCCCCACACCGCGACCTCGAGCACAAACGTTTCCGCCCCCCCCCCCTTCTATCCGCGCTGGAGTAGCGCCGGAAAACCCGTCCGTGCGTCGAGCGGCCAACACGTGCCGGCGCGAGGCACGCCGGAGAGGACTCGCCTACCACGCCAGGGCACGGAGTCGCGGCCAGACGCGATCACGCCGACGGACGTGGAGAGAGGACTCGACGGCCAAGGAAGTCACCACTTTCTTTTCGGGGTTTTTGTATGGATCTTGTGGCGCCGTTCTTGTAAGTAGAACTGTTTAAGTGTTGCCGTGTGTGCGCGTAGTCGGTTTTAACTGTTTTCTTCTTGCATTGCTTTATGTGCATTTTGACTGTATGGCTGTATATACGTGCTTTCTGTGTGTGTGAAATAAATGTGCATGTGTGAACTGTTTTCCCGTTTCGCTTCGTCTTTTCTTTAATTGAATCTCCATCCTGCTTCACGTAAGGGGTTCGTAGTGGGCTTAATACGCCCGATATTGATCTGAACCGTCCAGGTCGGCGATAACACCGCTCGGTTATCCGATAGCACGGAACGGCCGCCCAAGCGGCTCGTGTCCGGAGTCGACCTGCGGCGAGGTGCGATCGCCGGTTCACCATCCGCGTGGTACTTAGGAGTCGAGTTTGGCGAACAACCCTATCCTACGCGGGTGCCGATTGGCACGATTGTGGTGAGGTCGAAAGGCCCACCCGTGACTGGCTCCGGGCGATAGTTCCCGGAGGGTCACGATCGATTGTCGTCCGGTGGGCGACGTGCCGCAATTCGAGTCACGTGGCCGTTCGCACACCGGCGCGCAAATTCGCAACACTGGTGTACAGGAGTGTGATTCAAATCCACCTCGGTCCCAATTCATGGGAACGGAGCAGGGGTGTGCGAGGCGACCCCCCCCCCCCCCCGTTCCCTCCAAATTACGATGAGCTAAATTTAATCTCTTACGAGAAATAAGATGGGTCTCAAGGCGACGGGAGCCGGGTAGTAGAAATGGATGTAGAATTGTTAGAATCCATGGCCCAGGATGGAGACCCGAGCAGGAAATGTTGGTTGTACAGGACGAATTTCCCCAACCGAACCCAGAGCCCGAAATGGGTGCGGCAGCGGCCGCGGTGTATGACACCTCCCTCCCCTCTCCGCCAAAACCCCCGATCCTTGCCGAAACGCTCAGCCGAGTGCACTCGACATGGCCCAGCTATGCGCCATGCTGGCGGGAGTAAACGCGACTATGCAACAAATGAACGGAAAAATGGATGGAAATGCGCAACAAATGAAAAACGAAATAAGGCATGAACGAAAAGATGGATACAAATACAACAAATGGAAGAAATGCGGGGTGAGATGCAGCAAATAGGCCGAAGCCTGCAGCGGGCATGAAGGCATAGCGTGCGTGAAGCGCGGACAACGGAGTTCGTAATGGCGGCGCCACGTGTGGAGCGAACGAGCTGGGAGGGAGTGCAACGTTGTCAGGCCCGCAAGGGAGGCGGGTGAGGACAAAATAATTCGGGAGACGTATTGGGCGAGGGTCGTGACAGAGAAGGTGACGGAAAAGTGCGGCAACACAGAGGGGAAATTATTGGTGACGGAGACGTGCACGAGGAGATAAGACACGAAGTGAAGAATTGGGAGGAGAGAAAAGAAACATTAAGACGGAAAGCAAGGATGAGGTACGCGGAGATCGTGAAAGAGCAAGGAGTGAAACAGAGAAGGACGGGAGCGACTTGGAGAAAGCAAGGTTGACCTACGAGAAGATAAGGGAAAGACGCCAGAAAGAAGCAGAGACTAATAGACACAAGAGACAACAGAAACTAATAAATGTACAGAGACCGGAGGTAGAGGGTGAATTGGCGGGGGTAGATGCACACACACACACACGGAGGTAGTGGAGGATAATGGGGGCGAGCTGCAGAACGTGTGGACCAGGTGCGAGCAGTTGGATGGCCTCCTCAGGAACGAGGGAGGGTTTGCCCCCTGAAGCTGATCACGACCAGGTGAGTTCGGTCGTGTCGAGCGAGTTCGAGGGGATGAGTGCTGTGGACAGGTGCACGCCGAGCTTGGGGGGTATAGAGCCCCGGAACCCCTTGTGGTGGCACAGAATCCCCAGCGTGTTGGTCCCGCGGTGTGTGGTGTCGAGGTGTGTTTGCGAGTGGCCGGGTGTGTGCCTTCCAGCACGCCGGGTGAAAAGAAACACCAGGTGAATGGACCCCGTGTGTGAGAGCGACCCGTGTGTGAGTGGGTGGCGTGTGTGGGCGAGTGTGCAGGATGCGTGCTTCCCAGCACGCCGTTGTGGATGAGGCACCGCGGTGAGTCCCCCGCGTTGTGAGTGAGGCACGGTTTGAAGTAGGACGGTGTGTGAGTGAGCGGCCGAGTGATAGGAGAACAGCGTGTGTGAGGTCGCTGTGTGCAAGGAGATGTCGTCGGCATGCGGGAGCGCACGCCTGTCTCCCGGTGTGTGTGATGGAGTGGAGTGTGAGCGTTGTGACACGCAGGTGTGCATGGATTGAATGGCGACGGAGACGGCGACAGGAGACAGGGCCGGGTAACGGCCGTAGTTGTTTTGAGCACCGCGCCGGGTTCACCCAGCGGCGAGCGCGAGGTCCGTGCTGTGCAACGACGAGGCCGCCACGTGCTCGCTTGCGGGAGTGAAGCCCGGTCCGGAACGTACGCGGTGGATTGGCCGATCCCGCGACGGACAAAGTTTAGGCAGGATTACGGATTTGGACCGGACGGGTTCTCACGTGAGCTTTGTTTAAGCCCAACGGGCAGAGCACATGTGTTCGCGTGGGAGCCCCTCGGTGCAGGTTTGCTTTTGTGGTGCGCAGGGTGACGTCATGGCTGCACGTAGGGTTGGAATCCGGCAGGAGGGTGAATCCCTGCCGGATGGTACCGTCCAAGAGGACGAGGTACACGTGCGCTGCATGACGTCACGGCAGGTGCAAAGTGCGCAGGCTGTGAGTTGCGCGCTGGTGCTGCGCAAAATTTGGAAAAAAAAATCGAGAACAAAAGCAAGCCTCGCTTTCGGTGAACAGATTCCCGGGCAGGGGTGGAAGAACCCCCTACCCGGGCACAGGATGATCACTAGTCAGGGCAAGGGTTAGCTTAGCTAGACCGACCATGGGGCAGGGTAGTCCTCATGGAGTCCGTGAATGGATGAGGTAGAGGATTTAGTGAGATTTAGGAAGGGAAATGGAAAAATGGGATCTTAGAAGACGTGACAGACTGTGGATGTGTAGAGGGACGTAGCTTAGCTACGTAGTGTTAAATGGAACGTGCTGTGTTTAAGGACGACTGTGGAGCAAGAGTTAGTTAGGGAGGTGTTAGAAGGATGGCAGAGTTCAGCGGTGTGTGTGTTGAAGAGTTGGTGAGTTGTGTGGAGACATGGTGAGTGAGTGAGGCCAGCGGGTCTGTGTGAGTGGAGCGAATGTGGAATGCATGCGATGAGTGATTGGGGGGAAGTGACTCCCGCCCAAGGGACCCGGGTCAGTGTAGAGTGAGTTAGGGGTTAGTCAAATTGACAAAAATGGAGGTCGTTTTGTTGTTGGTGGGAATGTAGCTCGATTCCCATTGTGGTGCAGGAGCCCTGTTGACGGGCTGGGAGCGTGGCTGCGAACGGTGAGTATCGCTGAGTGGTACTCCAGGCACCGGGCTAGTCGCCGTGGTAGGCCAAGGGCCCATGGGGCCGGGATAGTGTAGTGGGCACGGGTGCGCCGCATGATCGGGCCGGGCGCCGTTAGCCGCGTGGCAGTGTTGTGGCACGGGTGACCCTCGGAAAGGGGCCCGGGAAGCCAGCCTGCCACATGAGCGTTCAGGGGAGTCCAGGAGGGCACTCCCGTGTTTAGGGAGCTGGTAGGCTCGGAGCAGTGTAGTGCCCGGGTTGCCATCGGAGGAGAATCGGCAGAGGGTAGCCTGCCAAGGGAGCAGCGCCCAGCCATGAGACCGTGTGAGGCACGGAAGAAAATTGGGGGCGAGGCCCGAAATTTGAGAGGACACCAACACAGGCGACGGGAATCTTGTTGTTAGAACCGATAGCTTAAGCGAGAGGCGCTTTTTGAAAGCCCCGGGTAGTTTAAAGATTAATAGATAGGGTAGATTAGGAAGTGTACCCTCCGCACCATCCATCCCTTCGCTCTCGTTGTGGCCGCTGACCACTTGGGTTAGATCGCTGAAGTCTGGGGAGGCCATCCTGAGGCTTCGTTGGCCTCGATACAGGACGCTAGCTCTCCCTCATTCCCCTCAGGAAGGGAACGTAGGGTTGGGAGTAGGCTAGGAGACGATAGGTTAGCCGAACAGAGACAGTAAAGGGGTTAGGGACGAAATTATAGTGGGAAGTAAGGATAAAAATAAAACAAAAAAAAAATAAGTTGGGGCTAAACTGGGTTTTGACAAATAGGGAGTGGGTATGGACAGTGACAGGCAAAGGCGATGGTGGGAGGGAGACAGGTAGGTAGGTCCGAGCCCGCTTCTGTTGGCCAGCACCACCGCACTCCCTCCACCAACCTGCACTGCAAGAGGCCGGCCAACTTCATCGGCTGGCTGTTCACTGCAAGGCCTGCGCCGGCCCACTTCATCGCTGGCTGTTTTGCTGCGAGGCCTGTATCGGCCGGATCGTCTGCTGTTTTTACTTCAAGGCCTGTGCCGCCACTTCATTGGCTGGCTGTTTTGCTGCAAGGCCTGTGCGGTCGACCGTCTGCCAGCTGTTTTACTGCAAGGCCTGTGGCCAGTTCATCGGCTGGCTGTTTTTGCTACAGCGCCTTGTCATGTCATGTCATGCCTTGCCTGCCTGCCTTCACCTTTGCCATGCCATGCCCACTGCCCACATCATCAGTTTGCCCCGTTCAATTTGCTTTGCCCCCCCCCCCCCCTTGTTCATTGCCATGTGCGCCAGGATCATCAAGTAACAGTTTGCAAGCTGCAAGAACTGTCCTGTTGGCAGCTACAACACGGGCCTGCAGTCGGCCCGTGCACCGGCTCTCTTTTGACTCTTTTACCTTTCTCCTGCAGAGTCCATTGATCCTGGCCAGGTTTAGTGTAAAATTTGTAAGTTAAGGTTAAGTTGTATTGTAAATATGAGTGCGCCCCGGCATGTCTGTCTTTGCGCCGGCAATTTTATTTAAGTCGTCTGTATGAGTGGTTTGTTGAGTTAGTTACTCAGCCCGTAGGTTATTTATTTTGGGACACGAATACCATGAATGTCGCACTCAGGATCCGAAGGTAAAACGTACTAGGGGGGAACTACACATGATGGCACATGAGAATTTGACGACTCGGACGAGTCTGTAAAAAGGGGAGGGGGTAGTGTTACGGCTGTGGAAATTCGCATTACACAATAAAGTCCCGTAGGTGAGATATCTCTAAGTGCATGTGTAGTTAGCCCACACCGTTGTATAGAGGGAATTTATGTGATCCATCCGGGCTGCGACGCTTTGAGTTAGTCGTTTTTCTTTCCCTATCTTTGATTTAAAACGAACGAAAACTGCCAACGATGCTGGTGGGTTTTTCCCGCCATTCTTCTCCGCGCTTGGTGTGAGGGGAGAAGGGGGGGCAGCTTGCCGCCGATTGGTGGATGACCAGCGTGAGGCGTCGGGAGGGAACGCCCCTCTTCGAAACCCTCTCGAAGGAGGGTGGAACCAAAAATGGGGGCGGAGTGAAGGGCGGAGCCCCGCGATATAAAAGCCGGACACGGGCGGGGCGCTCTTGCTCTTGCTCTCTTCGTCCTCTTCCTCTCTTCCGGCTCGCTTTCCTCTTCTCTCTGGTGGCCGCTGGCCTGGTCTTCTGTGGTGCGTCCCGAGACCCCGCTGGCGGGACGGAGCGTCTGCCATTCCCCACCCGCGACTCGAGCAACAACGTTTCCCCCCCCCTTCTATCCGCGCTGGATAGCGCGGAACCCATCCGTGGCGTCGAGCGGCACACACGTGCCGGCGCGAGGCACGCCGGAGAGGACTCGCCTACCACGCCAGGGCACGGAGTCGCGGCCAGACACGACCACGCCACGGACGTGGAGAGAGGACTCGACGGCCCAAAGGAAGTCACCATTTCTTTTCGGGGTTTTTGTATGGATCTTGTGCGCCGTGTCTTGTAAAGTAGAACTGTTTAAGTGTTGCCGTGTGTGCGCGTAGTCGTTTTAACTGTTTCTTCTTGCATTTGCTTTATGTGCATTTTGACTGTATGGCTGTTATACGTGCTTTCTGTGTGTGTGAAATAAATGTGCATTGTGTGAACTGTTTTCCCATTTCGCTTCGTCTTTTCTTTAATTGAATCTCCATCCTGCTTCACGTAAGGGGTTCGTAGTGGGCTTAATACGCCCGATAATTGATCTGAACCGTCCAGGTCGGCGATAACACCGCTCGTTATCCGATAGCACGGAACGGGCCGCCCAAGCGGCTCGTGTCCGGAGTCGACCTGCGGCGAGGTGCGATCGCCCGGTTTACCATCCGCGTGGTACTTAGGTAGGTCGAGTTTGGCGAACAACCCTATCCTACGCGGGTGCCGATTGGCACGATTGTGGTGAGGTCGAAAGGCCCACCGTGACTGGCTCCGGGCGATAGTTCCCGGAGGGTCACGACTGAATTGTCGTCCGGTGGGCGACGTTCCGCGATTCGAGTCACGTGGCCGTTCGCCGCAGGCGGGCGCGAATTCGCAACATATATATATATATATATATATATATTATATATATAAATATATAATATATATTTATATGGATATATGCATATATCTGGAAATATATATATAATATAGATATATATGATATGTATATATATATTAATATAATATATATAATATATATATGGATATATGCATATATCTGGATAATATATATACATTATATATTATATATATTAATATATATATTATATATATATATATATTGTTACGAATTCTGGCCCGCCAGGCGTGCGAGCGAATGCGTAACTCCAATCGCAACCGCGATGCCCACCGGACGGACAATTCAGTCATGACCCTCCTGGAACTACCGCCAGGAGCCAGTCACGGGTGGGGGTTTAACCTCACCACGATCGTGCCATTTGCCCACCCACGCAGGATAGGGTTGCTCGCCAAATTCAACCTACCTAAGTACCTGCGCGAGTAGTCGACTGGGCGATCGTACTCGCCGCAGGTCGGCCTAAGGACACGAACCGCTTAAGCGGTCCGTTCGTCCTCCAGTGATAACCGAGCGGTGTTATCGCCGACTCGACGGATCAGATTCTCTTCCTTTACCCGGTGTTCAAAACCCACTACTAATTTATTCCGCGATTCAGATGGCACTTTCAAAAGGGAAAAAGATGACGAACGGGATACATTTCACACAAGGACATTTATTCAAGCAAGTACATATTACACAACAACACAAGCAAGGAATCATGCACGTATTTACAAGCAAGGCAAATCGAAAATGAAACACGGATACAGGCAAGAAAGCAATGAAAGCAATACCACCGACTATAATTATTAGCAATGTACAGGCACTTACACAGGTTTACTTGTCGGACACGGCGCCACCCCCACACACACACACAAACAAAAGAAAAGACCCCCTTAGTGGTCGTCCAGTCTCTCTCCCACGACCGTCAGCGTGGTCGCGCCTGGTTCCGGCCTCCCACGGCCGGCAAACCCTCTCCGGCACCCCTCGTCGCCGCAGGTCCACCAGACAGCCGGCACTGCTGCTCCTCGTCCGCGCTCCACCAACAGGCCGCTCGCCGGACACGAGTCAGGACGAGAAATGTCGGATATATGACGAGAGTAGAGAGCAATAGGACAGAAAATAGAAGTGAACAGATAGATATAGATATTATAGATATATAGCTAGTATAGATATTTGCAATCTACGAAATAGTCCAAATCTTACCCTCCTATTAAACACATGCACTTTCTGCTAATGATTTAGAAGTAATGACTATTGACAATCGTCGATGCAATACCTAGCTTTATTTGTACTATCATATGTAAAATTTACTCAATAATGAATTTCTTTATATTTCTTTCCTCCAAATGTTCCTGCATCCGAGATGACAGTAGGAGAGTGCTCTACGGCAGAAGAGGCTCGGGTACCGAGCCGATCCGAGCGATGTACTGTAACCCACCAAAGAGCTCGACACACCTGTCCCCCGAGTACAGAAGCCAAAAAACCCGAAGCTAGCGACCCCCTTCAGATCTCTAGCAGCTAGCTAGAGATATACCTTCGCCTCAGCCTGATTTGAACGCTCGCTACCACTAGTATCCTAAACCAAAAATGAGAGACTGAAGATAGAGGAAAAAAGTCGACACTGTCCTCCACAAATCACCCAATGAATCTGACCCATTATATCCAATCTCCAGTGTACTCGCCCACTCGTCCACCAGATGTACGTTATCAAAAGCAGATATCGCATGTTACAGACTCACCAGCCAAGAAAATACTAAGAAGTAAAGAATTTTTGGTCTTTTATCCAGCCGAATCCAATTCTTTACCAACATATTCCAACAACAACAACTTACCTAACTTCGATACCTAACACGATCCCTCTATGACGCTTGCCGAAGCCAGCCAGCCCGCAATACGGGTCTCCGTCCCACGCCCGCGCCCTCTATCTTAAACCTGTTGCAGGTCGCAGCACCTCCCTCTGCCTCCCCACCTCTTTTTTGCTACGACAGCATCGTCTCTCTTTAAGCAGCCATCTTACCAAAGCTCTCTTCGCAAAGTGAGGTCTCTCTCCTCACAAAGACCGTCTACACAACCCCCGTATCCACCAATTGCCAGCGAGCTCTCGCTTGTCCTCTACCCCGCCACTCCCTCCCATCCTATCTTCCCCTACATTACACCCTCTTGGCTCCAGCCACTACAAAAGCAAGTGACCTTAACTCATCAGCCCAAGATGTCAGGCCCTTCACGGGCCACTTCCGTTTAGTACTTATCCAGTCCACACGGTCCACATAAGAGTAACTTTTAAAACCAGACACCGAACAAAGCGCCAAGTCATCTCCACATGACCCAGCTCTCAGGAAAACCGCAACCGTGCATATACCACTTTACACCATCACCTTCTCCCTAAACATTAACAACAACGGCGTCGGACTGTCCTCACAGCAATAAAACTTTGTAGAATCTACAAACTGTCTAGGATCTCGTCTAATGATAGCTTGATATTCCCCTTAATTCCTCCGAACATACCCGAACTACAGGAACTAATATATATTCTTACTAATGAAATGCTTATAATGTCTTTAAGTGATTATGTATCGTACGACATTATTATCATGACCTTGTACTATATCTATACTATATAGACTCGCAATATATCAACTCATAATAGGATATATAGTGTAATTAGTGTAACGCAAGTATAATATTAGCCTATTTATTAAGACCAAAATCAACTCTATCCGTCTTCTACATACACTCAATGAAATGCTCCTTTTAAGGCAGTGCGCTATTCATATGGGCAAGTGATATCATATGCTCATATCCGTTTACCGATAACCCCGGAGAGGTATACTTCCGCGTCCTTTGTAGCTTGATTCCTCATTATAACCATTTCTAATTTTTTTTTCAATGCAATGAGCATGCCAATTTCACAAACAAGGTCACATGACAGACGGGGCACACTTTGATTTGGCAGATTTAACTCCACCAGATTTCTTCCCATGGGGATTTCTCAAGGGCAAAGTTTATAAGGAACATCCAACATCGATCGATGAAATGAAGGCAAACATCACTGCAACCATCCGCTCTCTTGATCAAGAGACATTGCTTGTGGTAATGAACAATATGATGATCTGCTGTCGTGAATGCACAAATTTGAAAGGGGCCCATTTGTATAATGTAATTTTCAAGAAATGAAGAATCAAAAATGATTTTTAAAACTTGAAGTATGTGCCTATGTTGTACAGAAATTTTATTTTATTTTATTTGGTTTAGAAACAAAAAAGTTATATAAGGATAATAAAACTGTCAGGTATAAATGCCCCAACCTGTGTATATATATACATATATATATATACATATATATATATACATA
>CM068954.1:70720034-70732211 GCA_035128595.1 Eptatretus atami
TTTTCAGAAGAAGAAAAAAAATGCTTTTGGGTTCCGCTTTCAAAATGGAAGTAATGGCAAGCTATTTCACTCAATATTTTCTTCTTTCCCATGAATGGAACACAACTAATGGCAATCTTCTACTGAGCACTTTAGCCAATTGTTTATACCGTTAACAGTTAATCTGATTGATCTGTACTGAGTACGAAAGTAGTGCTTTGAGCTTTTATGGATGTGTCGAGAGGAGCACGAATGCGTTAAATGATGAGGAATACCTGACAAGGGATTCATCATCTATATTTGCTGTCGGTAATATGTATGGATAAGCTAATTGCAACACTTCAATAATTGCTCGATGTGAAGTTTACTTTGAGTTGTTATCGTTCACAAGTTTTTGAAGAGTTCTGATCTAATGCTTGAATTAAAGATTATTAATGACGACCTTGCGTTTCTCTACACCCAAACAACTGTATTAATAACAATTCAACGATTTATAATAGGAGGAAACACTATGTAGGCTTAGAGTAAATTTTATGACGTTGACGGGTAAATAACATCCCAATGTATTAATACTTATAAATTGTTTATCACTTTTATTGCAAATAAAATATTATGATAGTGTTAGCCTATGGATAATTTCGCAGCCAAGACAGCCGACCATTGTGCCGCCGCACGCAGACCTAATTTGCATAACCGATACAGAGCGACTTCACCGAAACCCACAGGTGACGTCAAACTTGGGGTTTCCACGTGGGCTCACCAGGGGTGAAGAAAGGTCGAGGATAGCGACGTAGAACAGTGGGCGGAGCTGGCCTCGGGTGTTTGAACTACTCAAAGGGATACGGACTAAGCTACCCTGGTCCGATACTTAGAGGGCTCGGAGACTCGTAGCTTATTCAGAAGAGAGGATATATACGGCTATGTCGTATGTTTCACAAGAGTGTCGGAGAAGTGGTTCGTGGTTGTTCGTCGTTGTTCACTGGGTCGATCCCTTGGTGGAGATCAGAGTCCCGGAGTCGGGCGGTGGAGTTGTCTAAACGGGACATAGCATCGTGAGCTTAGTCTCGTGAGCTAAGCTTCGTGGGCAGCAGCGGAGTGTGGGATCCGTGCGACAGACGCCCTGGTTTTTGGCTGTCGGCGACGCTAGTGAGCCTGGTTGAAGCAGGTGCCTGTCTAATAAGGAGCATCAAACTCTGAAAAGTAGCAGAGACCCGGTTCGCTCCTCCCGAAGCGTCGACCGCCAGGTCTCGTCATGTAATGGTTGAGCCGTCACGAATGCTTAGCTCCCAACTGACGGGTTATTCCGACCATAGCTGATCGTCTCAAGCTGCGTCGTCAAGCCTTGCCCAAGCGGACTGCGCGTATCGCGAAGTGGACCCAGAGACCACCCGAACAGCAGACAACCAAGCCGTACGCTCGACTCCTGAAGACCTCCATCGAGTCGCCAGCAGGGCGGCCAGGCTCACCAGCCCGGCCTCTTGGAGCCCCTCCGGTCAACCAAGGCCTCCGAGTTTGAAATAAAGGCTCGCAGCCCTATCTTTCTTGGAGTTTTGGCATGAAGACGTCTGCTGTGACCTTGCCTTCCAAGATAACTGTATAAGTGCATATTGCCTGTAACAATGATGGAATAGAAAACTCGGCTGTAGTTTTTGCTCGTGTCTTGTCCCTATCCCCATCATTGGAACTGCATGACCTACTGAAATTAAAATGCCCCATTGTTTGACATGTCAACCTGCTCGCTGCGTTACTCGTTGTTCATCCATTGACTCTCACGGTGGCTCGGGGATGTAACTGGCTATTAAGGCCGACAAAACGTGATATATCTCGGTCCGACGGATTTTGGCCGACCTTTAAAAAATTCCCGTCGTGCCTATCGCACCAGGAACGAGCACCGCTCAACGCGAGCGCTCCAATTTCCGCTATCAGGTTTCCCGTCGATCACCATGCCAACGGAGTATAAACATCTCACCCGACGTATCTTTCTGTCCCGCTGCCCACACAACTATAGTTTAGCTGCCTATCGAACATTCGGCCGATTCAACCCCCGTAGAGCGTGGAACCAAGCAATAATGACTCAGGTGTTTATGATGCGTCTACCGACATCCGTGGCTGTGAATTTCCGGGGTTGGGTCCCGGGAAAGTCACCGACTGAGAACCTTATCGCCTTCGCTCGAGATGCGCGACAACCGCTCGATCTTGGGCTTGACCAGCCGGCCAAGCTCCCGCCACTGTTCCCGAAACGCGGGCGGCAAAACCAAATACAAACATCGAACCAATTACTTACTCTCAGTTCAATTATCCCTCATATATAATATACCACTATATACACCAATTCTCCCCCAATAGACCAACTATACATCCGACAAACTGAAATATAATAATTACACTGCTATACACATTAACAATATACCTTCTAATTACCTCCGTAATATAATAGCTGTAACTTACATAGCCAGTACTCAAGTCTAGGATTATCACATATATATAATGAGAGTTAAATTAACAACAGCAAAAATTATAAATATATTTCCGCAATAATATCATAATATATACACATATATCCGGCCAATATATCGACATAACTGTCTATATAACATATATCCATATATAAGGAGCACTAACGCTATATATATATCCTTAGAGTGATACATACAGTTATATATATATATTATAATATATATATATATTATAACATATATCCAATATATACATACATCATAATATAATATATATATCCATATATATCCACATTACATAATATTGTATATATATATATATTATATATATAAATATATATCCATTATTATCCATATTATATATCCATAATATATATATATAAATTATATATATATTCCATATCTACATATATATCCATATATACACTACATATATGTATATATATCCATATATACACACATATTGTGTGGGCGGGGTCGGTGGCGAGAACGACCACTACGTGGGGGAGGTTTGCGTCGTCTCCCACCAAACTCCCCGGAATTGTAGGCCGTCGCTCGGATAAACTCCGCGAGCCGGCGGGGCCGTTTAACGACCCCGTGGTCGCACAATATCTCAAGCCGCGGTCAGTCTCAGGGGTCTATTTGTCTACCTAAGACCCAATCTTACCTAAATTAGTACGCGCTCGCTCTCTCACTACAGGGGTAACCACGCCCTCGGGCACGAGTCTTTGCTCGAACCGGTTCACTCCTACTCAAAGCTGCCACGTAAGAGTTCCAATGCTTACTGGACCGCTCAGACACGCGCAAGTCGAGTAAGATCTCAGAAGCACGTACCAGGCTCGCACGCGCAAAAGTCGGTGACTGACACACATCCAAGCTTCCGGTTCGCGGCTGCAGGCTCTTGAGGCTCGTGGAGACCTGCCAAGAGCCCCTTCGTGCCGGCTGGAATTAACCGGTTGTATCGGGGATCACGAAAGAATACCTCCGAGACAGTCTCAACGGCCAGATAACGAACGATGCTGGAGACCATTCAAGAAGGAGCAGGGAAACCGAGATGGGAGGACTTCTCTAAGGACAAGCCGTATTGTGTTTTACAGTAAATGAAGAGTAGCCCGGGAGCGGACAGTATAACGACGAATCTGGCTAAGAAGTACTTTACAATGGATCCAAAAAACCTTTATTTCGGAGTTTCTTTTAAGGAACGGCCCCACACGCTAGACAACCACACACCAAAATGAAAGGAAACCCAGAAGTTCTTTAGAGGTGGAGCCCCTCGTGCCAGCTAAGGAGAGAAAAAAAGAGCTGTGGGCTAGAAGTATACGGTTGCTACCTCTGCGGCCGTCAGAAAAGGTCTATCCGTGCTGCCTCGTACCTGACAATGGTCGCTGGTTTGTTCCCGGACAGTCCACCGTGTAGGACTCTGAAGGTTCGTAGCTGGAACTCGGTATTGAAATAGCGGGGTCCACGGAGGGGGGGGGTCTGGGGTGGCTCTTTCCTTCTTGTTGGAGGGCCACCAGAGACACAGTTCGCCGGCCTACGAACGGACCTGTCGTACAAACGCAAAAAAAACCCTTTCGTGACAGCAAAGAACCCTCCCAGAGCAAAAAGACACACCAAAAGCAACCCTCACAAAGACCCAAAAAGCACCTCTACGAACCCCAGAAAGAAAGATCCCTGTCGTCAAGAGAGTTGCTCTCAGGGATTTATGGGACCTAACGTCTCGCCTCAGCGGTGGAGAAGCGTTGCGTAATCACACTCCGCTCTGTCCCACCTTTGGAGTTTGGAAGTGAGGTGTTCCCACTGCAAACCTTTCTGGGGCGGCCTTGGCCCCCTGACCGGGGAAACCCCAGCCACTCTTCCACTGGGTTCATACTTGACCGAGTAACGAGGAGTACTCAATGTGCCTAAGGTTGTCGTAGAAAAGAGTTACAGCCCGTTCGCGTGGTCGAAGGCGAGGTAAACCGTGAGACCACAAGAGTAGCTTGAACCTTGGCCAGCTGAAGGTCAAGGGGTAGCAAAGGCAGCGTGGTTGTGCGTGGATCCGGATGGGCCCGAAGGGTCATGCAGATGGGATGTTGTAGATGGCTTGTTGGAGGTTCTTATGGATGTAAAGATTAAAATAACCGTTAACCGAAAAAGAAACGCCAACGGGCACGCTTTATTCTACCCCACTAGAGCAAAAGAAAGGGGATTCCTGAGCTAACACAGATAAGCGTAACCGACATAACTGACTTTGGGACATCTGGTATTGGAATGGGCACAGGTTTTTCAGATCGTAACAAAAATAAGACACATATAAAATAAATAAAATAGAATACCATATATGTATATGTATAAATTATACTCCATATCAGTCCATTAGACACCCGATATACATTCTCGATATTAGGTATACTAGTACATCACTCATATGTCATACAATAACATCCATATATATATATACATATAACACCATAGTTAGTACATATAATATATATATCTATATCCATATCTACACATATATATCCATAAACTACATATATATAGTTATATATATATAGTAGTATACTTATATGATATAAGTCACGGATAGTAATATTTACTGTGTATATAGGTATACCATTATATATTCCATATCTACATATATACATATAACACACTATATATATATATATATACATAGATAAACATATATGACATTAATAAATATATCATTCTCATAGTTATACAGTACCTTAATATACTACATAAGCATATACATAACATACACAATGAACAATATACTGATTATACTTTAACAACATAAGTATTATAGTGTATATACGTATAGGCTTTATCGAGGATATATATATGAATATTTAATATGTCAGCTGTACATTTCGAGCTAAAATATATATACATATAAATATACATATTATACTCAGTACATATACACTATGTGCATATATATATGTTACGAATTCTCGCCCGCCGGGCGGGTGCGAACGACTGCTTTTAGCCAGAATCGCCGCCGTTACGCCCACCGACGAACAATTCAGTCGCGCGTATCCAGGCATTTGCTAATGCTCCGAAACCAGTCCACGTGGGATATGTTCATTAAACCACACCACAACCTTGTCCGCGACTCTTACGCGGCGCTACAGGGTCAGCGATTCGCCAAAATCCATTCGACTTTTACCCATATTATCCGCGGGTTAGATTTTACACGAGAAGGATTGATACCTCAACGGGGTAGCGGCTTGGAAAACGAGCGCGGACTTAAAGCCAGCTTCGCTTTCCTCTTTTGGATAATCTCCGGAGCCCGGTTCTGTCTTATCGCGCCAGATCCCGTTGGAGCCCCAATCACTTACCGGGCTGTTGATTAAAAAGCCCCGGCCTATATTCCGCAGGGCAATATGGCAGTTCGAGATTGCGGGGAAAGGGACACAACCCGAACAGGGTTAACATTTAAACCAAAGCACATTTATTATTCCACAAACAACACATAAAGCACGTAAGCAGATCATGAATGAATGGGGGAAGCACGCATGGCAATTATACAGCCAACATAATGCAAAGGGAAAGGCAGCTAACCCAATCTATCGTCATTATGTACCGAGTCACTATACAGTTTTGCCTTGCACGGACTCGGCGCCAACAACTTGTGCATACACAGAAAAAGGCAACGGAGAAACACCCAGGACAGGATCGGAGGGGTAGACTGGACCTCTTTGGGTCTATATTGACGGAGCCCTTGTAGACCTCGCAGAGGCGCTCCGCTCGAGGCCGCGCTCGCGTTACCTCCTACGCTGTGGCCGACCCGCGACGTTCCCTCCTCACGGGGACAGGCTAGCAAAAAATAAATCATGCGCCTAGAAAGAAGAGGACCAAAGAATAACCGGGCGGGCTCGAAGGCGGCGGTCCCTGGTTGATTCGGCGGGCCCCAGCCGGGCGAACGCCTGGTAGAGCGAACGACAGCCGGGTCTTCACGCTTCTTGAGAGTTTGATGGCCCTGAAAAAACCGCCGTCGTCGGCCTCACCATCTCTGACCACGAAAGCGGGTGGCCCCAGCTGTGACAAGGCAAGGTAACCCAGCGCGGCGCCCCTTGCGGAGCCTCTGCGGCACCACGGCTCCGGTGCCAAAAAACCTCCCAAAGAGGTCCAGTGTCTACCCTCGCTGTCCTGGGTCCGGTGTTTCTGCTGGTGTGAGGAAAGTTGTGTCGCTGGAGTGCCGCAAGCAAAAACTGTGATATAAGTGACTGACATAATAGAGGAGATGGTGTTAGCTCTTTCCTGCATTATGTTGCTGTATAATTGCAGCGTGCTCCCCCATCAGCAGATCGCACGTGCTATGTGGGGGGGGTTTGGAATAAATGTTGTGCTGTTTAAATGTTAACCTGGTTCGTTGTGTCCTCTTTCTCCCAATTGAAACTGCCTTATCTTGCCCTGGAATATACGGGGGGCTTTTTAACTAGCCGGTAAAAGTGGGATTGCGGTCCCAACGGGGAGACTGCGCCGAATTAATACCCACCGCCCTCGGTTATTCCCCAAAAAGGGAGGGGCTGGGCCTGAAAAGGCCCTCGTTTTTTCCAAGCGGGTTTTCTCTTTCCAGCGGTTGGAGGATACCCCCAAAATTTTCCTTCGGTTAAATCTAAACCCCGCCGGGGCGAAATAATTTTAGGGTAAATCGAAAGGATTTTTTTTTTTGCGATCGGGGAACCCCCTGTTGGCGCAGGTAGAGGTGGAACAAGCGTTGTGGTGTTGGTTTAAGAAACAAACCCACGCCCGTGGCTGGTTTTCGCCATTGCATCCGGAAAGGCCGGGGCGGACTGAGTGTTCGTCCGTTGGGGGGTCGTTACGGCCGCGATTCGGCTTAGCCCAAAGGAGTCGTTTTTCGTATCGCCCACGGGGCGGGCGGGGGCGAGAATTTTCGTACAATATTATATGAAAATTATGTATATGTATTTATATTTATATTTATATTAATAATATTGAAATTTTGTACATCTATCTATATATTTATATATATATAATTAATTATTATATATTATTATGTATGTTATTTATATATATTTAATATTATGTTTATTATTATTAATGTATGTAAATATGATTAACATATTTATAGTTATATATGGATTATATTTAGTATTAATATTATTAGTATTATAATATTTAATGTATATTTGTATATAGTTAGATTGGATAATATGTATACTATATTACAACCAAGTTATTATATTAATATGATATTATATTAATATATTTATATAAAATTATTATTATTAATAAATATTGTAAAGTTATGGATATATATTTAGTATTTTGATATATATATATATATATATGTATATATGGATGTTATATGTATATATATATATGGATGTATATATGTATATATATGGATGTATATGTTATAATGAATGTATATGTGTATATGGATGTATATGGATATATATTTATACATATTATTTATTTATTTAATTTATTTATATTGTTACGGATCTGAAAACCATGTGCATTCAACATACAGATGTCCCAAAAGTCAGTATGTCGTTAAGTATGTGTGTAGTCAGATTCCCCTTCCTTTTGTCTAGGTGGGAGAATTCAAAAGGCGTGCGTTGCGATTTCTTTTTCGTTACGTTATTAAATTCTTTACATACAAAACCCTCTCAAACAAGCCATCTAACAACCATTCCCATCTGCATGACCCTTCGGCCCATCACGATCCATCCCCACCACCAGCTCTTCTCGCACCTGACGTGCCAAGGCAAAGATCTTGTGGTTCCGGTTTCTCGGCTCCCACGAACGCTGTAACTCTTTCACGACAACCTTTGCAACATTGATACTGTTACTCGTCAAAGTATGAAGCCGCGTGGAAGAGTGGCTGGGGTTTTCCCGGCAGGGGCCAAGGCCCCGCCCCAGAAAGGTATGGCCGTGGAACCCTGTCCAATCCAAAGGCGGACAGCGGAGTGTTGCTTCACCAAGGCTTTCTCCCCGCTGAGGAGGTTTAGGTCCATAAATCCCTGAGCACTCTCTGAGGCGCAGGGGTCTTTTTTGGTCTTGGAGGTCTTTTTTGGGTCTTGGGAGAGTTTTTGGTGGGTCTTTTTGGAGGGTTTTTGCTGTCACGAAAGTTTTTTTTGCTGTTACGAAGGTCGTCGAGGCGGCGAACGTTGTCTCTGGTGCGCCCTCCACAAGGGAAGGAAAAGAGGCCACCCCGACCCCCCCCCTCCGTGGACCCCGCTATTTCAATACCCGAGTTCCGCCACGAACCTCGAGTCCTACACGTGCGACTGGGGACCAAAACCGCGACCATTTCAGAGGTACCGCAGCACGGAGTACCCCCTTTCTCTGACGGCCAGGTACCCAAACCGAACTCTTAACCCCAGCTTTTCTCTCTCCTTCAGCTGCGAGGGTGTCCAATAAAGAACTTCTGGGTTTCTTTTCATTTTGTGTGTTGTGTCTGCGTGTGGGCCCGTCCTTAAGTAGAACTGAATAAGTGTTTTTGGATCATTGTAAATTACTTCTTGCAGATTCGTGTTAAGTCTTGCTTTGTCTCTTCATTTTACTGTAAATAAAACTTGTTAGAAATGTTCCCAGTCCGTTTCCGTCCCTTCTTGAAATTGGTCCAGGCATCGTTCGGATCTGCGTTTATGGGGATTTTATCCCCGATAACCGTTAATTTCCAGCCGGCACGGCTTTGGCAGTTTCCGCTCAGCTGCCACCCGAACCGGAGTTTGGTAGTCAGTAGATGGAACCTCTAACCGCAGTGGTAGAGTGACCCGGTTCGAGGCAAGACGTCCGAGGGCGTGGTTTCCCTTGTAGTCGAAAGCGCGTAATTAATTAGGTAAATTGGTTATAGACAAATGGACCTTACGCTACCCGGTGAGATATTGGCGACCCACGGTCGGTTAAACGGCCCGCCGGCTCGCGGAGTTATTCGAGCGACGGCCTACACCAATTCCGGGGAGTTTGGTGGGAGACGACGCAAACTCCCCCACGTAGGTCTTCTCGCACCGACCCCGGCCACAACATATGTGTGTTATATGGATATATATACTATATTGTATGTATATATGGATATATATGTAGATATGGAGATATAATATATATATATATATATATATATTGGATATTATATATGGATATAATATGGATATATATTATTATATATATATATATATATATATACATATATATGTATGTGAATTATATATGGATTATATATATATAATATGCATGTATTATATATGATATATGTAATATTATATATATATATAATATATATATATATATATTATGTAGTAATAGATATATATATATATCTATATATGGATTATGTATATATATGTATGTTATATGGATATATTGTATATATATATATATATGGATTATATTTTTAATTTAATTTTTTATTTAATATTATTATAATGTATAATTATATATATGATTATTATATATATATATATATATGTATGTATATAGTATATATATAATATGTATGTTATATGTGTATCATAGATATATATATATATATATTGTATGTTATTGTTTTCCGCCGCGTTCGGCGTGGCGCGACGGCCGCTTCAGCCAAATCGCGGTTGCGCGCCCACCGAAGGCCGACATCCAGTCGTGACTTTCCGGACCAACCCCGAAATCCAGCCACGGATGCCTTAACGCATCATAAACTAGTCAATTATTCTGTCCACGCGCTACAGGTCAATCGCCGAATTGTCGATATACCTAACTATCGCACGGACAAATACCGAGAGTTATACCTCGACGGGGACCTGTACGAAATGAGCCGCTTAAGCGTGCTCGTTCCGTGTGCGAAGCCCGAGCGGTTAAATCGCCAAATCCCGTCGGACCAGATTATCACGTTTGTCGGCCTTAATAGCCAGTTAACATCCCGAGCGCACCGTGGCGGTCAATGGCAGAAAAGTAACGCAGCGAGCAGGTTGACATTCAAACAATGGGGCATTTAATTTCAGTAGGCATGCAGTCAATGAATGGGATAGGGACAAGACACGCAAAAGCCTACAGCGATTCTATTCATCATGTACACAATTATCACTTATACGTTATACTTAGGAGGCAAGGCACCACAGACTTTCATCCAAAAACCCAAGGAAAAGAATAGGGCTTGCGAGCCTTTATTTCAAACTCGCGAGCCTGGTTGACCGAGGGGCTCCAAAGAGCCGCTGGTTACCTGGCCGCCCCTGGTGGCGACTCGATGGTCTTGCGGAATCGACGACCCTTGGTGTCTCTGTTCGGTCTGGTGCTCGCGAACGCGCCAGTCGCTTGGGCGCTGACGAGCAGCTTGAACGACTGCTTGGTCGGCCTCGGTGGCCTGCTTCGTCGCGGCCCCTTTCTGACGAGCCTGGCCGGTACGGCTTCGGAGGAGCGAACGGGTCTCTCTCTTTCAGAGTTGATGCTCCTTTAGACCCCGTTCACTCCTCAGCGTCGCCCGACCAACCAGGCCGTCTGCCCGGATCCCCACACTCCGCATGCTGCCGCTAGCTCCGACGACTCCAAGCTCCGATGCTTGCCGCTCACCAGCCCCCGACTCCGACTTCTGATCTCCACCAGGAACGACCCCAGAACAACGACGAACAACACGAACACTTCTCCGACACTCTTGTGACACGACATCGACCGACTCTCTCTGAATATGCTCGAGTCCGCCCTTATATCGGCCAGGCATAGCCGTCCCTTGATATTTCAACCCGAGCCAGGCTCCGCCCACTGTTCGCCTCCGACCTTTACCCCTGGTGAGCCTCGTGGGAAACCCCAAGTTTGACGTCACCTGTGGGTTTCGGGAGTCGCTCTGTGATCCGGTTATCAAATTAGGTTCGCGCTGCGGCGCACAATGGCGGCTTTGAGCAGTCGGGTGCGGTGGAGCGTTGCTCGCGATGTGAGGAGTTTTGGTATGATGTTTCGAAATTAAAGACAGAGAAGAATAACGGCTAACTCAAAGATGCACAGCCCGGCACACGAATAATGCCCTTTACACATCGGTGGGGGAATCTAACCTAAAACACGTACTTATCGAAATAACTGATCTCTGGGAACCTGAATGGTGTTTGTGTGAATTTCCACCACCGTGACAGTATATATATATATATATATATGTATGTATATATGTATATGTGTATATATTATATATATGTATATATATATATGTATGTATATATGTAGATATATAATATATATATGAGGCCACGCGAGGAGGAGTGATGTAAGTGACTTTTTTTTTTTCTAATGCCATTAGCACTATTATACCTTCCCCTATCATCTGAGCCTATCATCATCATATAATTAAAAAATGCGCTTACATCACTCCTCCTCGTCGGGCCTTCATATGTGTATATATGTATGTATATATATATATATAATTATATATATTATATGAGTATATATGTGTATATATGTATGTATATTGCATATATTTTCAAGAAGTGTACAAACAATGAGTTGCGGCTCGCCAGGGCAGACCACAAAAGATGACTCACGTACTGTTCGCCAAGTTCAGAATCTAGTCTCCAAGACAGACGACAAGTGCTGTTTGAGTTAGCCGTTATTCTTTCTCTGTCTTTAATTTCGAAACATCATACCAAAACTCCTCACCATCGGCGAGCAACGCTCCCCACCGCCACCACTGCTCAAAGCCGCCATTGTGCGCCGCAGCGCGAACCTAATTTGCATAACCGGATCACAGAGCGACTTCCCCGAAACCCACAGGTGACGTCAAACTTGGGGTTTCCCACGAGGCTCACCAGGGGTG
>CM068954.1:70752962-70769779 GCA_035128595.1 Eptatretus atami
AGAGAGAAGATCCAGGGAATGGAGGAGAACGGAGGATAGAAAGAGAGGAGGATTGAAGACGCAGTGTGTGCTTGTGAGGGGGCTTCGGAGAGAACAGATCGAGCAGGTGGAGTTTCACGTTTAGAGCAATCGAGCAGGGTGGAGTTCACGTCTAGAGCGAATCGAGCAGGGTGGAGTTCAGCAATAAGAGCTGATTGAGGAGGTGCTGGTCAAGATTTGCGCATGTAGAAGTTTGAAAGCTACCACAAGGGAGGCGCGATTCTGCTGTGTGTGCACGTGGATGGTGAGGTGCCTTCCTCCCGGGCTCGACAAGAGACGGGCAATTTTGCTGTGTAAGTGCACATGCTGGACGAAGCTCCCCAAGCACCAAGATCGGCGAGGGCCAGCCCTTGGCCAGGATGAGTACCAGTTTATTTTTTGAAAAGGGGTTTTTATTTTCGTTTGTCACCTTTGTCTCTGTTTGCGTATGTGTATGCGAGGCCTCGATCATCGGAGTTATTTAATTAAATTTGTTACATTAATTGTCTTATAATCTCCATTATTGTCCTTATAAATATTGTTAGATTTAATCGTATTCCCTTCTAAAGAATGCATTTGTGTATCTTGTAAGTGGGGTTCACGATCAAGACCCCCAGTCTGTCCTTCGTTCCATTCCAAGAACTCCTTCTCCGCGTCGTGACTGCCACACTGGCCGTCATCTCACCCATACAGCGGTGTTGCCTCTGCCATCCTTCGAGCGCGAGCTGAAATCCATGTCAATGAAGCGTGTCCGCCTCTAGGAATAAGGACGCTCGACTGTCCTCCAGGGGAGGTGGTCGGTGTTAACTACCTGGCTACCACAAATTTAGGTATGGAGTTTGAACCCCATCACCCGCTATGACAACTGGTGTCCGAAGCGGGATTTTTAAGCCCCTCCCAAACCCCTCAACCACGCCATTCGGCATCGGGGAGGGATCCTTGAATCCATCGAGATCTTGCGACAATTGGTGTCCCCGGAGCGGGATTTTTTGAGCCCCCCCTCCACAATGCCATTTGGCATCGGGGAGGGATTCTGAATCCAATGGGATACGACATTTGGTCTCAGAGCGACGCTAAGCTTTTAAAAAAACTAAAAAATAAACAAAGATTTGGGAATCAAAATTGGTTAAATGATACCTCTCCAACGCATTGAGAGGGAGGTGGTCGGAGAATCTAGTACAAAGTGTAAAAGTAACTTTCATCGGGAGATTTAACACGCGGATGAAAATGGTGGATGACACGAAATGGCGATGATTTGTACTGGATAGTGATCCTATTGAAGGAAGCGAGTCAGGGGGAGATTGAGTGATTAATGAGAGGACGAAGTCTCTTCATCTCAAGCGTCGGTCGCCCCTTCCCCCATGGTGGTGGAAAATGAGACGCGTGGAGGCGGGGTGAGTCCAACAAGACCTGTTTTCGTTTATTAATGGAAGAAATGAAGAACGAAGGAATGAAATGAAGGAAATTAATGGATGATTGGGAGGGAAAATGAAGGGGAAATAAAAAGCGCATCACTGATCAAATGAAACAAAATTAAGAAAGGGAATAACACACGGACCTGGAGGTACGAGTTGGGAAAGTGGAGGAAGAGTAGAGCTCCGAATGGATGACAGGCTGGGAGAATTTGAGATGGAATTGGTGGCCCAATTTTGGAGAAATGGAAACAAAAACTGCAAGAAGGATTTGGAGTTAAGAGTAAAAGAAATATTGGGAAAAGTGAATAGAAGAGGGTAAATCCAGGTGATTAGAATAGGAGAAAAGTTGGAAAGAAGAAATTGGGTCCACAAATAAAAGAATTGACCAGTAAACGAGGACAATGGAGGCCATAAAGCAACGGCAGAAAGAGGAAATGAGATTTGCAAAGTTCCAGGTGGGTGGTGACTGAAGAGGTGCAAAAGCTGAGGGCCTGTGTAGCAGAACAGAAGAGCGGGGCATTAAATTGAATAGAGGCCCATGGGAGACGCAATTGAATGGGAGAATGAGTGGATGAGATGTTACAAGGATGGCTGAACAATTGTGGACAGTAACATTGAGACAGAGGTTGCTTAGTCCAACAGAATCTGCGAGACGAAGTGAGTTGGTCGCATTATGCAGATGCAGGATGAGATTAAAATTACTCAGTGGACCACCACCTCAAATTAATTTGGGCATCGGGAGGCTCCCAAGTCAAATACAATGTTGCGGGGGGAGGGGGGGGTGCCTTGGCCCTGAGCCTGGAGTTGTATGGAAGGATGGGAGAAAAGTTTCAGAAACAAGGTCAACCCTTAGTACATTTTGTTGGGTTCAGGTGAGTTCCTCGAGGCTTTCCTGACGCATTTTAAATGCATGTCTCAGCTTCAATGGTTTGGGGAATGAGAGCGCATGGGAAACCTGGTGGCGACACTGCGGGGGCTAGCCACCGACGTTTAACTCTCGTCCAGAGGAATACATGGACGAGTGAGGGCCATTTCAAACGCTTGAACAATAGGTTTGGGACGGATGCAAGGTGCGATCTGATCCCTGGTGGCAGCTGCAGCATCGTAAAATGAATACCTGGCGAAACGTTACAGGAGCTGGCCCAGGATGTATACCAATCTGTGAGGATTGTATAATAGGGGCCTGACAAAAGAGAACGTGGGACAAAGCTTGCGACAGAAAGATTTAACGGCCGCTCTTCCTGATCCCGATGTCCGAATCCAAGTGGAAACTGCAGGGCCTGACCACTGTGCACCGGCGCTGAGT
The DNA here is from genome assembly GCA_035128595.1 of Eptatretus atami. Lineage (NCBI taxonomy): Eukaryota > Metazoa > Chordata > Myxini > Myxiniformes > Myxinidae > Eptatretus > Eptatretus atami. The sequence goes on from CM068954.1 coordinate 70,755,702, forward strand.
ACGCGGAGAGATTGACCTTATGAGGAAGTTCGAACCGCGTATCAGAACAGGCCATCGGTAACGGTGCAACAGGTGGAGGTTACAGGATCAGGAAGAGAGGCAGTGGATCGAGCATTACGCAGATGTCAGAGTGATCAAGCCGGCAGCTGTCAAATTTGACTAATGGGAAATTTGCAGCGGTGAGTCGCGACGGTGTGATCTGGGGTCGCCAACTAGGGCAAAGCCTGATCCTCTTCGGGTTGGCCCAGGATTTGGGCCGAGGTGCTTCCATCTGGATTTCTGAAGGGTGCATTTATGGGAGTTTGTTTTTATGGCGAAGAGGGCACGTGCAGCGATACTTAGAACCACCCATACACAGACCTCTGAGGCAGCCCACAAGCCTGGAGAGGGGAGGACCTCCCAATGGATCACAGGGCAGACCCGGAGGAGGGTCACTGCCTAGGGTGGGCCTGGCACCGCTGCGGTTGTCCGGGAAACTAGACGGGCCGAGCATACGGGGCTATGCTGGCTGGCAAGTGTTGTGGAGAAGTGCCCTTCTTTGGTGAAGGATAGTGATTGCAGAAGAATTGCATGGGTAATTTGAGTTACATGCAAATTGAGGGGGAATTTTGTGAGGCTTGGTGTGGGACACTGGGGCCAGTGACACGCATTATAAATTCGAAATGTAATAGACCAAAGCGTTGGAGGCTGGGGAATAAATTGATTGGTTAGTAGGACACAGCCTTCACTAGCTACGGGGTGACAGCTTCCAATATTGGGCGCGATTAGGATAGGGTAGAGTTGGGAGTCTGGGGTTCATTGTGGTGGTATGGGTGGCTTGAGGTGTGTGACCATTGTCTCCTGGACTAAGTTTCCTGATGGAAATTGACTGACAACTAGAGCTTGGGCGGGCAATATGTAAGTTTTGGGTCCTGAGAGGCTGAGTTGGTAGGACTGGGGGGTGACGAGGAGTGCACTGGGTATAGCTGGAGGTGCCACGCACTGTGCCATGCCTACCAGGTCCGAAGCCGTGGTAAATGGCGGAGTTGAGCCAGCAGGCGCGTCATCCACATTGGTTCGCTGGGCTGTGAGCGCATGGCCCTCACCGGGGGCAAGGACTGATTGGTGGGGTCGCACCTGGTAACATCATGGCTATATTGGCCGTCCACGTGCTTAACATGTCCGATAGCCTTGCACGGTAAGGAGCGAGCTGTCCGTCCCCAAGGTTTTAGGAGAGTAGTAGAGGTCACGGAGGAGGCGGATCCACATGCTTTGACAGCGCAAACCGGAGGAAAAGGGGGGTTGTGTCCAACTTTACCTCACTCTGGAAGGGGCCGGGGTGGTGCTTCGACAAAGTGATGATGTGGTTTTCAGATTCAGATGGGCCAGCATACCTTTCCACAGATTAGTCCATGGGGAGAGATTGACTCCTATCAGGTAGGAGACTCCTGGGGTGGGATCAGAAGGTGGCGACAAAAGTTAAAAGGGGTGGGTGACATTTTAGACCCGACAAACCTGCGACGACTTCCGACTTAGGGGAAGGTTGCCCCCCCCCCCCCCCCCCCCCTTGATGCCTGACTGTCCAAGGAATTATTTTGCTAGAAATTGGGACATGCTTAATTGTGAGACAAGTGAGTGACTCGATGTCGGGTAAAAGGGGATTGGTTTGGAAACCAAAATTGTCTGTGGAATTGATGTCTGTTAGTGTGAATGAATTTAATTGGTTTCAAGAATGAAATGCAGTGGATACAATGTAAGCAGCCATGGCAAGAATAGGAAACAGCGATCACTATTTTTTGCAAACTGCATTGTTGAGAATTGAAATGACAAAACAGGGGAGGAGATGAAGATGTTGGACTGTGTGTGTGGGGAAAGATATGTGGTACCGCAGGAATAATCAAGCCTCTGGAGATCGGTGGACCACCTCCACCACCCCCCCCCCGAGGTAAAATTTTGTCCCGCAGCCGTGGTGTCTTGGAAATAGGAGACCCGTTGGATGGGGAGGTCTGGTTGGACGACCTGCTTGCAAGAGGAGAGAACCCCCCGCGACCTGTATGAAAGCCGTGAGAGCCTGGATGTGTGGAAACCGTCCCCGGCGGGGCAGTACAGAAAATGACTGTTTGGCTGTCGGGACCGAATATTGGAGGGGGCAAAGAAGTTTTGTAAGTCAGAGGCGACTTGGTTTTGGACTGCGGGTACCACACCGAAGAGCCCCATCATTTTTTGTTGTATGGTACCTCCCCTCTGCTCAGTTGAGGATCAATACATGTGGGATAACATTAAGCCATGGTCTTGCAGGGTTGGAATGAAATGATTGATATTGGGTTTATAATGATGGGTGAGGAAGGTTCACTAAATCCATATCACTAACCTGTCCCCGGAGAGGCAAGGGCTCGGGAAATTAGATAGGCAAATTGGGATGGCTCCGCAGCTCACATTGTGTATTGGGGAATCCACCGATAAACGCAGTCTTTTGAAGGGGGATGGTAACAGATGTTAAGGCATTATTTTTTTTTTTGGTTAAGATTTTGGCCATTATAGTCGGTTTTTGTGTGCCGGTTTTTTTTTTTTTTTTCTGAATTTTCTCCCCGCCGCCAGGAGTTCGGAGCGAGGAACCAAGAGTTTTGCAAATATTGAGTTGTGTTTAAGTGGTGTAAAAACGTTAAGGGTAATTAGGTAAGTTTAGCTTTGGCTGCGCTTCCCAACAAGCCCTTCTAATTTATTTCATAAGGTAATTAGGTGTGAGTCGGTAAGTGTAGGCGGATGGTATGCTGCATCGAACCTTGAGAGCTATGGTTCCAGGGAGGGGGCTGTGTTTTGATTATAGGCAGATGAACCGATTTAAATAGTACAGATAGGTTGTATAGTGTAGCATGGGTCCCGTGGACGAGTAGAACACTCAATGTATTAAGTTCAGGGAATCTGTCAGCTTAACTGTTCCGTGTAACCACATGAGGGTAGTGTGTGTTAATTAGCTTGGGGATAAAAATAGTTCCCCTGTATGTGCTTACCCTCGTAATCATTTTTTAAATATTCCAAGCCAGGCCGTAAGTAGGGACCAAGACCTTTGAACCAACAAACAACAGTAGAAGCCCCGCCTTCCCCCCGGTTTGAGGTGAGGAGGCGGCGTCCCGGAGGCGGAGGAGACAGAAAGATAAGAAAGAGAGGAGGATCGAAGGCGCAGTGTGTGCTTGGCGAGGGGGCTTCGGAGGGGAGGCAGGGTTGGAAAAAAAAAAAAGTCCCCACGTCTATAGCAGATGGAGGCAGGGTGGAGTTAACGTCTAGAGCCGATCGAGGAGGTGCTGGCAAATTTGCGCTGTAATTTTTGGAAAGCTACTACAAGGGAGGTGCGAATTCTGCTTGCGTATGCACGTGGAATGGTGGACGTGCCTTCCTCAACAGGCTCGACAAGATTCGGCGCCATTTTGCTTGGCAAGTGCACGTGCCGGACAAAGCTCCTCAAAGCACCAGATGACAAGGACCAGCCTTGGCCAGGCCTGAGTACCAGTTTAAATTTGAAAAAAGAGGGGTTTTTATTTTCGGTTTGTCAACTCTTTGTCTGTGTTTGTATCTGTATGTGTTCCGAGCCTCGATCATAAGAGTTATTTATTAAATTTGGTACATTATTGTCTTTCATAATCTTCATTCTTGTCCTTATATAAGTATTTGTTTTCATTTAATGTATTCCTTCTAAAGAAACGCATTTCTTGTATTATAGTGGGTTTCGCGGATCCAACCCCGTCGTGCTGTCCTTCCTTTCCTTCCAAGAACTCCTCGTCCGCTACTGCCCACATGGGCTCTGTCGTCTTTCCCCCCATACAGCGGCGTTTCCCTCTGTCAATACCCTCTAGCGTGCGCTGAAATCCATGTCAGAATAAGCGTGACCGCCTCCTATGGAATAAGAACCGCTCGACAGTCCCGGAGGTTTGGTCGATGTTAACCGCCTGGAGAACAACAAATTAAGGTAGTGGGAATTGGAACTCCCAGCACCCCTAACGACAACTGCTGCAGGAGTGGGATTCGACCCCCGGCCACCTTCACGACAATACTTTCAAGTAGAAAAAAAATTTCGCATCAGTCGTTTTGAAAACGTGTGAATTCTTCCAAAAATTATATTTGCAAAGTATGTCATTCAAAATGAGATGCTCATTAAAAATCGTTTTTAATGAGGTCTTCCATGACTATTCATTCAAATAAATTTTAAAAAGAATCCAAATTCCTTATCCTTTCTTTCCCACGAGCTCAAAACCATGAGCTTGATTTTCCTTTCAAGTACTATAAAAGAAACCTTTAGAATTACCCTTTAGAACTTTAGAATTTCGCTTGCTTTAGATTAGCGGAGCCTGGTGTTGGCTTAGTGTTAGGGTGGCTGGCTTGGGAATCCTAAGGTTCCTGAGTTCAAGCCCCGTTGGCTGCTGAATTAACACCAAGGGGGTTGACTCAGCCTGTCATCCTTGCCGAGGGTGACAAATGAGAACGCAGTGTACTGGTCCCGGTGTAATGCCCCGGTTAGAATAGGTGTACCATAATCCCTGTGTGTCATAAAAGGCGACCAGGGTTGGCGTCAAGGAGGGCATCCGGCCATAAAACATTGGCCTCAAACAAAAAGCTAACCCTGCTCAGCAGGAAAATGGCTGTTAAAAACGGCTTTTAATTTGCCCTTTAAATTACCCCTTATAATTATCCTTTAGAATTACCCCTTTGTAATTACTCTTTAGAAAACGATCATAATTATCCTTTAGAACTTTAAAAAATTACCCTTTGAACAATTCTAAATTACCCTTTAAGAATTACCTTTTAGAATTACCATTTATAATACGTTTACAATTATGTTTTACAATAACCCTTGACAATCACCCCCTTTCCGAATTACCCTTTTGAATCAACCCTTCGAATTACCCTTGAATTAACCGCTTCAGAATTACCTTTTAGAACTTTTCGATTTTAAACCTTTAGATTTGGCCCCTTTTAGATTTACCCTTTAGAATTACCATTTAGAATTACTCTTTAGTATAACCATTCAAATATCCTTTAGAAACTTTCGAAATTACCCTTTATAATTATCTTTAGAATGTACCCTTTAAGAATTTTCGAATTTACCCTTTGAAACACTTAGAATCATCTTTAGATATTAACCGTTGAATTGCCCTTGTCCAGCATTACTCCTTTTGAATTATCCTTTTGAATTACCCTTTAGAATTACCCTTCAAAATTGTCCTTTACACTTAGCCTTTACAATTACCCCTTAGAACTTTCGAATTTACCCTTTGAAACCCATCAGAATTACCCATCAGAATTTAACCCTTATAGCATTACCTCTTTTGAATTACCCCTTTTAAAACTTTAGAATTTAACCCTTAAAACCCTTAGAATTACCCTTCAGAATTAACCCTTTTGAATAACCCTTTAGAACGTTTAGAAATTACCTTAAAACACTTTTGAATTTCCCTTATAATTTCCTTGAAAATTTACCCTTTAAAACTCTTTAAGAATGCACCTTCAGAATTGCCCTTCAGTATTACCCTTCAGAATCGAAGAATTTACTTTCAAATTGTCCTTTAAATAATACTTTAAGAATTACCCTTAGAACCGTTTTGCATTTAACACGCCTTTAGAACCCTTCTCTCAAGCGTTGCTTTACAGGCAAAGAATACGCAGGTTTGCTATTATTTTCTGACTATTTTTCCTTAAATTGTGGATTCAACAAGCAACTGATGGGTTTCTGTTGAAAGTCTCGTGATAGCATTGATAGAGAGCAGAAAAGGCGTTAAAATATTGCGCTGTTTTGGATGGTGGTGAATGCCCCATTTTGGCCATTTCCCATTTTGTAAAAGATGGGACAGGCTTTGGAAGGGGAAGGTTGAGGCTTTAAGGTTGGCTGGGGGGGGGAGTGATGTTGAAAGCCTGAGTGCAGTGAGGGGAATTGATTTCTTTTAGGGCTGGAATGGGGAAGGGTTGTGGACCTTGGGGTGGAGGGATGGGGAGCAAAAATGGAACAGGTTGGAGAATTGAGTTTGAGGCTTTTTGTTGAGGAGTTGTCAGAATTGGCATGTGTAAGTTTTAATTGGCAGTAAAATGTAAATTGTGTGTGTGTGTGTGTGTGTGTTGTGTGTGTGTGTTGTGTGTGGTGTGTGTGTTGTGTGGTCACTGCTGGGTGATGCAATCACCCTACAGTAATGTTGGTGAGTGTAAACAAAAAAAATAAGCTCAACTATAAAATATGATTATAAGAAAAGTGAATTTCATTTCTAAATGAAAATTTTCCTGGTGATCATCTGGATGGCTCCATTGTAAGTACAAATCCGATTTGCTACGTCCAGTAATCAGCGATTTTTTTTTTTTCGGTTTATGGATGGGAGTTTTGTGTTTGGGAGTCAACTTGGAATTCGCCTCAAAGATCAGAACAGTCTCAAACGAGCAATATTTAAGAAAATACATGAGGTGGAGGAGTTCAACAAGTTGTACGCTATCATTCCACGTTAACAAAAAAAAATTATTCATAAATTAATGGGGAAAAAAATAGTTCATACATTTTCTTTAATACCCTTATGAAGGCTTATGAAGAGAGCTGAATCATAGGGCGCATGTGGCAACAGACATCAAAAAGGGACAAAGGGAAAGCAATAGGACAATAACATATTGTTACACTCACAGCACAAGAGGAAGAATTGCTTGTTGAAAAAGCATGTAAGATATATGGTCTCTGCAGTGTAGAAACCTAGGAGAAAACAAAATTGGAAGGAATATGAGATGGCAGTCACCACAAGATTTCAAATGATGGAGGGAAGAGCCTTGAGATATAGACTCAAGAATAACAGTTCCACCAGGCGGGAGAAGAGGAGAATTAATGAATTGGACGTATGACCTTGCATTTAACTTGGGAATGGTATCAAGGAAAGGGTTTCCTGGGAGAAAACATATGACTACGGGAAGGTTTTTGGCACAGCACAGAGTGAGCAAGAATCAGAAATATAACTGGTTTTTAAAACTGCAGGATCCAACAACCTGCCTGCAGGGAGAAAGAAGCATACCTTGAGACTTGTCGTCTATCAAAGAGATACCAATGGAACATCGAGGTGCTTGGACATTCCATGGCCTCAAGTGGGGTACATTGGGAGCAGCACACCTGTCTAAATAGGAAGCTCCAATTCTTGGGATCCTCTGAAAGAGGCCTTGTACCCTTGTTTAGTGTGAAGACAGCAAAACGAAAAGACTTTTTCTTTGTGAATTAATTCTGAAGCTGGCAGCCGGTTTTCAAGGTCAGCTTGGAGATGTTTGCCCTAGTAGGTTAGAGCTGATATTGAGGCCCAAGAGCTCTAACAGAGTACTTTTGCCAGAGGCTTACGAATCTTTCTAAATACGCAATTTTGTGTCCTGTCTGTCTGTCTGTCTGTCTGTTTTTTTTGATCGCGATACAAGTTGAGTGGATACTTATGCCAATTGCAACCAAACTTGACAGGGAACTAAGGGTCACATCGATTGGTTGTATATTCTTCCCCCCCCTCCCCCTCGCAAGGGGCATTTATGCCTTGAATGAACCGTGTTGGAGGTGTATGTTCCATTTAAGATAGCTTAATCATGGCATTTTTGTGTTTCGCACTATGAGTAACTTACAAGTAACGTGGTCGACGTGTGTTCACGATCGCGTAACGTGCCTATCAACTTATGGCCAGCGTTATGCGGAACGTGTGTCACTCTGGATACGTCGAAAATTTTTGTCCAACATGCTGAAATTTGTCGATGTACCGCGTACTACGAACGTATGCCAGCGGTGCTTCAGCGTGCCTTCAGCATGCTCTTAACGTATAACAACTTACCCATAACGTATTCGACGTGTGCAGCGTATTTCGGCAAAATTTTTCATACGTCGGCATACGCTGGCTAAAACGTCAAGGTGTTGGACAGCCGGCTTTTGACACTTCGATGTTAGTGCGGTTTGATTTGATTGTCGAGCCGCAGCCTATTATAAGCCTACGCCACGTGATCGTCGGCGATACGGCTGCCGCACGCTATGCAAATAAGTTAGACTATCGTTGGGCATAGGTTGTGAACGCCGACAACACGCTCAGCATTCGTTGAATATAAGTTATCTATATGTTATCGAAACGTTGTCTGATGTACGTTACTAATACGTTATGCCATACGTCCAAACTCGTTATGATACGTCCAAAACTGGAAAAAAAAACATCAATATTACAGCGAGTACGCCGCGTTTTACATACATTTTTGATCTGGTGCCAAATTTCGCTGGTCTAACAACGTCAAGGTGTGTGAATCTAGGGCCAATAAATTCAGTTCGCTGTCGGCTGTGGTTAATTTAAAATTAACTGAAAGAAAATCTTGAAAACAAACCCAAACATGAACTTCCTGAAGGTCCAATTCAGTATGCCATCGATCTAGGTGATCAGCACGTCCAACACGAGACAGACTAACGTCCTGAGACTAGATCTCATGTCGATGAGACTCTAGATATCATCGAAGCACAAAAGTGGAATGATGATAACATGAACCCTCTCTGTCGCTCCCATTTGGGGGGTGGGTGTACCAGTATATTTCGACATAAAAATCGGAACCATGGGTCCTAAAAGCTCAAGACCCCGAGGACCCAAAATACCGAAAAGACCCTGAATCCCAAAAGCCCCAGAGGACCCAGAAGACCCCCAAAATCCAATCCATAACTTTTTGCGATATCCTGCTCCCAGACAGCCAAACAGACAGGGTGAAAACTTAACCTCCTCCAACCTTTGGTGGTGGAGGTAATTAACAACAGTAATGGTAATAGCATAATTGTTGTTAATAAACTCATATAATATCCCCCCTCTCGAGGGATTTTTTTCCTCTTTGAACAACACCATGTAGCGTGGTAAAGCTATCATGGCATTTTGTGGAAACCCCTTACGGAAGTAAAAAAGCATGATTAAGACCACAAAACACATATGATTACCTTTAAACATTCACTCCTGCTTTTTACACAAAACTGAAAGGGAGGAAACCTGGGGTGTGGGTCATTTACCAAGTCCGCTAGCTATTGTCCTTGCCAAGCCAGCCATTCCTTATCAAGCGGTTTTGAAAATGGAGTGCTTCTTTTATGCTGAAGGCCACTTGGCTGAGCAACTCCACAAGAAACTTGGTAACTGAACATAACACCCGGACGTTCTTGACGTCGAGCCTAAATTACTGTAATACAGTAATATACCCAGAGAGGAGAGTAAGATGACCCTTCTGCCACTCCTGTGGGGAAGTGGGTGTACCAAGTATAAATAAATTGGGTAATTTGCATGCCCCGTTTCTATGAAAAGAAAAAGTTAGGGTGCAAGGTTATTTAATGGCATTCAAAAGACAATGTTCCGGGTGGACGGATTCGTTCCTCAGGAAGTCGATCCATAAATGGGAGGAAGAAACCATAAGTTGAGGAATTGAGTTATCTTGGATTTTCGAAGTTATTCAAGACAGGCATGTGAAGTTTTTCTGTTCTCAAAAAAGTTTTTTGCTTCGCTGACGGTGGGTTATTGAGAGGGGAAGGGGGTATAAGAGGGAGGGGAGGAAGAGAAAGGAGGGATGGGAGGGAGGAGGAAGGGGGAGGGAGAGAGAGAGAAGAGATGGAGGGGAGAGAGAGAAGAGAGGAAGGGGAGAGAGAGAAGAGAGGGGGGAGAGAGAGAAGAGAGGAAAGGGAGGAGAGAAGGGAGGATGAGGAGAGAGAGAAGAGAACGGGAGGAGGGAGAGAGATAGGGAGGGGAGATGGGGAAGAGAAGAGGGGAGGAGGGAGAGAGAGAAGAGAGGAAGGGGAGAAGAGAGAGAAGAGAGGAAGGGGAGAGAGAGAGAAGGAGAGGAGGGGAGAGAGAGAAGAGAGGAAGGGAGAGAGAGAGTAAGAGAGGAAGGGGAGAGAAGAAGAGAGGGAGGGGGGAGAGAGAGAGAAAGAGAGGAAGGGGAGAGAGAGAAAGAGAGGAGGGGAGAAGAGGAGAGAGAGAAGGGGGAGAGAGGAAGAGAGATGGGTGATGTGTGACAGCTGTGTGTTTCGCGTTCCCCGTGCTCAATTTTAACTCTGAGTTGAATTAAGGTGTTAATGTCCAGAGAGGTTGTTAACGGTGTTGGAGCTGATCGTAAATCAGGTTGTTTAAAACTCATTAAGATTGTGTATTCGGAAATAATGTCCTTCAACCCCTGACAAAAAGTAAAGAAGCAAACTCAGAAACTAAGACAATAATAAAGCTGTTGGGGCAAAGGGTAGGGGGGAGGGGGGGGGGGGCAGAGTGGCAGATAATATGCATCCAAGAGTATGGGGAGGTTTGCGGAGCAGATAAGCGTGATGTTAGCAGATATCTTTAATAGCTTTGATTTGGAGTTGGACAAAGTACCAGAGGGTTGGAGAAGAGAAAAATGTAACATCGTTACTTCACAAAGGATCCAGAGAGGAATTGGGAACTATAGACCTGTTTATATAACTTCAGTGTTGGGGAAGATGTTTTGGAGACGTTAATTAGGGATCAGACATGGAAGCCATTGAGAGTTTTTGATCAATATAAACTAATTAAAGGCAGTCAGGCACAGATTAACCACAAGGGAGGTCTTGTTTTAACATATGGTATTGGAGTTGCCAGAAAGTAGTTTCGATTTGGTTTATGAGGGAAATGCAGTGGACATAGATATTTATACTTTCAAGAAGCAAATTTTTGATAAGGTACCACACAGAAGGCTGTTCACTAAGGTTAGGGTTTGTGGAGTGGCTGTGGAGTAAAAATAACTGGATTGGAAACTAACATCGTGAAAGGAAGCAAATAGTGGCTGTGAATGGGAGTTGTCTGGCTCGGGGGAGGGGGGGGCGATACTCAAAGGATCTGTACTGAGACTATAATTCCTTTACTACATAGATATGGTATAGTAAGCAGGCAGCAAAGCTCCAGGCAGATATACTTAAAGCTAAAGGGTTTGTGATTTTATTTGTAGAGGATAATTACAATCAAAGAGGTGGTGCAAACACTCTTGCAGAATTTTGTGAGGCCGTCATCTAGAAAATTGAGTGGCAGTATTTCTCAACCAGCAGCTGTGGAAGGACATAGCTGCTATGGAGAGGGTACGCGGATGAGGATATTGATCTGGGCCGAGCTAGACTAAGGTATGAGATCCAGCTGAAGGAGACATAACTTTATTACATTAGAAAGAAGGTGAATTACGAAAGGGAATCTGAAATAGATGCTTAAGATAAATGTATAGGGATAAACATAGTAAGTTTCCGAAGAATTTTTTCAGCAGAATGATAGTGACAGGACCAAAGGATTACAGTTTTTGAGTAATAAGAGGAAGAGGTAAGAATGGTGGGTCCTTTTACTCAGAGAGTAGTTAATGCATGGGGTGATCTCCCTGGAAAGGTAGTGGCAGCAGAAAGCATCGATAAGTTTAAATTGGGATTAGATAGGATACCTAGAATCTCTGGGAGGAATAGAGGTACATGGGATATTGGCGGCAGGAATAGTCGGTATGGATGAGTGATTGTGCACCTGTCACGTGGTGTGATGTATGGAGATGTTCTCGTCAGAAGGTGAATTTGCTGTCCTGTGTTTTTCATTCTCCTATCTTACAACTGTATTCACTCCACTTCCCAAACTCACTCCCCCCCCCCTCTAAAAAAAAAAAAAGATAGAGGTTACGAAAAAACTTATTTTTAGAATTTTAAAAATTAAGCAACAATATATTTATATATATATATAATATATAGTATATATATATATATATATAATATATATAATATATATTTATTACGTATATATATATATAATTATACATATATACATGTATATATGTTAAACCCCTAGTGGATGTCTGTGGCTTGCCCCGGACTTTTCTCATCCCACACTTCCCACGCCTCCAGCCCTCTTCTTCAAGTGAACTAATTGATAAACTGTATATGTCATGCAGGCTTTTGGCCGAATCTCTTCCTCCTGCAATTGAAGTTCCTTGTGTATACTTCTGTAAGAATATTTTGTTGTCGATAATGCTCAATTAAGCGTTGCTTAGTCACACTTCTTCACCACAAGGGCGGCCCCACCACATTGTGCTCTCCTTGCTGGACACGATCCACATCAGCAGCCACAGGGTCGGGCACATTGTCCAATCCCTCAGTATGTGTACCATAGACTAAAGCCACTGCATATCACAAACCAAACTTCTTCACAGCTATGATGGCTTGGGAACAGGCTGATGCCCTGGCCAGAGAACAGTGGGTAAATGCCTCTTTCTTAATACTTACTCCATTAAGGGTCAACTCACCCACAATAGCATAGGTTCCAGTGCTGTTCAAAAAGGTAGAGAAAAAGGATGCTTATCCCAAAATGTCTTTTCATATATTTACAGCCCTTGTGTTGTTGTTTCTGCATGGGAATTCAAACTCAAATGAACTCAAATGCATGGTTGCTGAAGATGAAGTTTGGACCAAATAAGTGTTGGTACCACTGAGTTAGCATTAACAAGGAATACAAGGAATCCAACACAGGTGGAGGCCATTCCAGCCCATCAATGCCTGCGTTGGAGGCCAAAACCCAACAAAAAACAACCACCATTTTTCAACCAAAGGGCCCCTTGCCCGTTTTTTGGCTAGTGGTAAGGGTGGCGGCTTGGGACCTAGGTCCTGGTTCAAGCCCCTCGGCTGCTGAATTAATACACCAGGGGGTTGACTCAGCCTGTCATCCTTCTCGAGGTCCAGACGATGAGTACCAGTTTCCAGTGTGTGTACTGGTAGAGGGGCACTGCATCAGGCGACAGTCGCGCTATCAAGAAATGAATAGCTACCTGGCAGCTAGCTGGCATACGACCACCACCACCAACCCATCAAACCCAAGATCCAAGGAAGAAAATGCAAAAATGTTTTTTAATTAATTAAATAAAAAAATTGTTTGTTTTTGGGGGGGTTTTTTTGTATTCCGTGTTTTTTTTTGTAGTTTTTTATTTTTTTTTTTTTCTTTTCTTCCCCTCAGGGGAGGACATGGGCCTTGGTAAAACACAAATCAACCACACAACCCCCTTGACAAGACCCCACCAACAGCACTCCGTACACATGTACACAATCATCCGTCATGTTCAACTACTAAAAGTCTTATCAACGTCCATACCCCTCTATCTCCACAACTTCCAGGTAGCTATCTAATTCTAATTTTTAAACTTATCACTTTTTCTGCTGCCACTACCTTTCCAGGGAGGCCATTCCATGCATTACTACTTCTCTGAGTGAAAGTCCCCTGCCTTGCTGCCATTCTTATGCTCCTCTCTTTACCTCAAGCTATGGCCTGGTTCTATCACTGGTCTACTCTGTTGAATAAATTAATCTTTCACTTATTATTTCTATACCTTTCATTAGTTCTTAAACATCTCAATCATAATCTCCTCATAACCACCTCTTTCTGTGGTATAAATGCCGCTTGATCTCCTTCAGCCGCTCCTCATACCTGAATCTAGCGAGGCCCGGAATCAATTGAGTAGCCCTGCGCTGAACCCTCTCTATGGCATCTAGTCCCTTCAGGAACTGTGGTGACCAAACCTACACACATATTCTAGATGTGGGCCCTACTAAATTCCTGTACAATTTGAGAAACAACACCTCTTTTTTATTTATAAGATGATCGCGCCTCCGAATACAGCCACAACCCTATTTGCTTTACCATATACTTGCCTGGCACTGTGCTTGCCTGGCTTTACCTCCACGTATCTATGTACCACCCCAGATCTTTGCCTGTGTGACACGCTCCAAAATTATCGCCGCTTTGATCCTGTAGATCTCTATTTTCATTGTCCTTTTTTTTTTTTTTGTTTTATCCCAAAAAGGAAAATAGAAAAAAACAAAGAACAAAAGAGTACAAAAATGAACAGACAATTCCCCAACCCTTAACACTTGCTCAGGTTAAAAATATTCCTCTGCCAGTCTTTTGCCCAATCTGTAAAGTATCCAATCTTTCCTGATCTGATCAAACCCTGGAATTTAACCTGAGCAAGTGTAAGGTGTTGGGGATGGGAAAAAACAATGAAAATAGAGATTACAGGATCCAAGCGGTAATTTTGGAGCGTGTCACACAGGCAAAGGATCTGGGGGTGGTAATAGATACGGGAGGTAA
>CM068954.1:70773600-70787773 GCA_035128595.1 Eptatretus atami
CCCCTCCCCCCTACCCTTGCCCAACAGCTTTATTATTGTCTTAGTTTCTGAGTTGCTTCTTTACTTTTGTCAGGGGTTGAAGGAATTATTTCGAATACACAATCTTAATGAGTTTAAACAACCTGATTACGATCAGCTCCACACCGTTAACAACCTCTCTGGACATTAACACTTCATTCACTCAGAGTTAAAATTGAGCACGGGGACGCGGAAACACACAGCTCGTCACACATCACCCATCTCTCTTCTCTCTCTCCCCTTCTCTCTCTCCTCTCTCCCCTCCTCTCTTTCTCTCTCTCCCCTTCCTCTCTTTCTCTCTCTCTCCCCCCTCTCCTCTCTTCTTCTCTCCCCTTCCTCTCTTCTCTCTCTCTCCCTTCTCTCTTCTCTCTCTCCCTCCTCTCCTTCTCTCTCTCTCCCCTTCCTCTCTTCTCTCTCTCTCTCCCCTTCCTCTCTTCTCTCTCTCCCTCCTCCCTCTCTCTCTCCCCATCTCCCCTCCCTTCTCTCTCCCTCCTCCCGCTCTTCTCTCTCTCCTCATCCTCCCTTCTCTCCCCTCCCTTCCTCTCTTCTCTCTCTCCCCCCTCTCTTCTCTCTCTCCCCTTCCTCTCTTCTCTCTCTCCCCTCCATCTCTTCTCTCTCTCTCCTCCCCCTTCCTCCTCCCTCCCATCCCTCCTTTCTCTCCTCCCCTCCCTCTTATACCCCTTCCCCTCTCAATACACCGTCAGCGAAGCAAAAAACTTTGAGAACAGAAAACTTCACATTGCCTGTCTTGAATAAACTTCGAAAATCCAAGATAACTCCATTCCTCAACTTTGTGTTCTCTTTCCTCCCATTTATGGATCGACTTCCTGAGGAACGATCCGTCCACCCGGAACATGTCTTTTGATGCACATAAATAACCTGCACCCTAACTTTTTCTTTTCATAGAAACGGGGCATGCAAATTACCCAATTTATTTATACTGGTACACCCACTCCCCACAGGAGTGGCAGAAGGGTCATCTTACTCTCCTCTCTGGGGTATATACTGTATATACAGTAGATTTAGGCTCGGACGTCAAGAACGTCGGTGTTATGTTCAGTTACCAAGTTTCTTGTGGAGTGCTCGCCAAGTGGCTTCAGCATAAAAGCAAGCACTCCATTCAAAACCGTTGATAAGGAATGGCTGGCTTGGCAAGCAATAGCTAGCGACTTGGTAAATGACCACACCCCAGGTTCCTCCCTTTCAGTTTTGTGTAAAAAGCAGGAGTGAATGTTTCAAAGGTAATCATATGTGTTTGTGGTTAATCATGTTTTTTACTTCCGGTAAGGGGTTTCCACAAAATGCCATGATAAGCTTTTACACACGCTAACATGGTGTTTGTTCAAAGAGGAAAAATCCCTTCGAGAGGGGGGATATTATATGAGTATTAACAACACATTATGCTATTACCATTACTGTTGTTATTACCTCCACCACCAAAGGTGGATGGAGGTTAAGTTTTCACCCTTGTCTGTTTGGCTGTCTGGGAGCAGGATATCGCAAAAAGTTATGGATGGATTTTGGGTCTCTGGGTCCTCTGGGGCTTTTGGGTATTCAGGGTCTTTTCGGTATTTTGGGTCCTCGGGGTCTTGAGCTTTAGGACCCATGGTCCGATTTTTATGTGAATATACTGGTACACCCACCCCCCAATGGGAGCGACAGAGAGGGTCATGTATTTTCCTTTTGTGGTGTATAAGTTATGAAGATCTAGTTCAGGACCGTTAGTCTGTGGTTGAGTGTGATGATGCATATGGAATGCCTCAGGGATGTTGGGTTTGTTCAAGATTTCTTTCAGTTTAAAAACAGCAGGAGCGACTGTTTATTGGCCCTGTCCACACCTTGACGTTTTAGCCAGCGATGGCAAGTATCAAAATGTATGTAAAACGCTGGCGTACGCTGAACTATTGATGTTTTTTTTTTCCAGTTTTGGACGTATCATAACGAGTTGGACGTATGCATAACGTATTAGTAACGTACACAGAACGTTTCGATAACATATAGATAACTTATATCAACGAATGCTGAGCGTGTTGTCGGCGTTCACAACCTATGCCCAACGATAGTCTAACTTATGCATAGCGTGCGGCAGCGTATCGCCGACGATCACGTGGCGTAGGCTTTAATAGGCTGCGGCTCGACAATTCAAATCATAACCGCACTAGACATCGAAGTGTCAAGCCGCTGTCACACCTTGACGTTTTAGCCAGCGTATGCCGACGTATGAAAAATTTGCCGAAATACGCTGCACACTCGAATACGTTATGGGTAAGTTGTTATACGTTAAGAGCATGCTGAAGCACGCTGAAGCACGCTGGCATACGTCGTAGTACGCCGAGTACATCGACAAATTTCAGCATGTTGAAAATTTTTCGACGTATCCAGAGATGACACACGTTCCGCATACGCTGGCCATAAGTTGTAGCACGTTACGCGATCGTTGACACACGTCGACACACGTTACTTGTAAGTTACTCATAAGTCGAAACACAAAAATGCCATGATAAGCTATCTTAATATGGACATACACCTCAACACGGTTCATTCAAGGCATAAATGCCCCTTGCCGAGGGGGAGGGGGGGGAAAATATCACCATCGTGTGACCCTTAGTTCCCTGTCAAGTTTGGTTGCAATTGGATAAGTAACCACTCAATGTATCGCGATCAAAAAAAACAGCAGACAGACAGACAGACAGACACAAAATTGCGTATTTAGAAAGATCGTAAGCCTCTGGCAAAAGTACTCTGTTGAGCTCTTGGGCCTCAATATCAGCTCTAACCTACCTAGGGCAAACATCTCCAAGCTGACCTTGAAAACCGGCTGCCAGCTCAGAATTAATTCACAAAGAAAAGTCTTTTCGTTGCTGTCTTCACATATAACAAGTACAAGGCCTCTTTCAGAAGGATCAAGAATTGGAGCTTCCTATTCTAGACAGGTTGCTGCTCCCAATGTACCCCACTTGAGGCCATGGAATGTCAAGCCCTCGATGTCATTGGTATCTCTTGATAGGACGACAAGTCTCAAGGTATGCTTCTTTCTCCCTGCAGGCAGGTTGATGATCCTGCAGTTTTAAAAACCAGTTATATTCTGATCTTGCTCACTCTGTGCTGTGCCAAAAACCTGTCCCGTAGTCATATGTTTTCTCCCAGAAACCCTTTCCTTGATACCATTCCAAGTTTAAATGCAAGGTCATACGTCCAATCATTAATTCCCTCTTCTCCCGCCTGTGGAACTGTATTCTTGAGTCTATATCTCGAAGCTCTTCCCTCCATCATTTGAAATCTGTGGTGACTGCCATCTCATATTCCTTCCAATTTTGTTTTCTCCTAGGTTTCTACACTGCAGAGACCATATATCCAGCTTCACAAGCAATTCTTCCTCTTGTGCTGTGATGTAACAATATGTTTTGTCCTATTGCTTTCCCTTTGTCCTTTTTGTGTCTGTTGCCACATGCGCCCTATGATTCAGCTCTTTCATAAGCCTTCATAAGGTATTAAAGAAAATGTAATGAACTATTTTTTTCCCCATTAATATGAATAATTTTTTTTTGTTAACGTGGAATGATAGCGTACAACTTGATGAACTCCTCCACCTCATGTATTTCTAAATTATTGCTCGTTTGAGACTGTTCTGATCTTTGAGGCGATTCCAAGTTGACTGTCCCAAACACAAAACTCCCATCCATAAACCGAAAAAAAAAAAATCGCTGATTACTGGACGTAGCAATCGGATTTGTACTACAATGAGCCATCCAGATGATCACCAGGAAAATTTCATTTAGAAATGCAAATTCACTTCTTATAATCATATTTTATAGTTGAGCTTATTTTTTTTGTTTACACTCACCAACATTACCTGTAGGGTGATTGCATCACCCCCAGCAGTGACACACACAACACACACACCACACACAACACACACACACAACACACACACACACACACACACAATTACATTTTTACTGCAATTAAAACTTACACATGCAATTCTGACAACTCCTCAACAAAAAGCCTCAAACTCAATTCTCCAACTCTGTTCCATTTTTGCTCCCCCATCCCTCCACCCCAAGGTCCACACCCTTCCCATTCCAGCCCTAAAGAAATCAATCCCCTCACTGCACTCAGGCTTTCAACATCACCCCCCCCCCAGCCAACCTAAAGCCTCAACCTACCCCTTCCAAAGCTGTCCCATCTTTTACAATGGGAAATGGCAAATGGGCATTCACCACCATCAAAACAGCGCAATATTTAACGCTTTCTGCTCCTCTATCAATGCTATCACGGACTTCACAGAAACCCATCAGTTGCTTGTTGAACTCACAATTTGAAGGAAAAATAGTCAGAAAATAATAGCAAACCTGCGTATTCTTTGCTGTAAAAGCATCGCTTGAGAGAAGGGTTCTAAAGGGTAAATGCAAAACGGGTTCTAAGGGTAATTCTAAAGTATTATTAAAGGACAATTTGAAAGGTAAATCTCGAGTTCTGAAGGGTAATTCTGAAGGGCAATTCTGAAGGGTGATTCTTAAAGAGTTTTAAAGGGTAAATTTTCAAGGATAATTATAAAGGGAAATTCAAAAGTGTTTTAAAGGTAAATTTCTAAACGTTCTAAAGGGTATTCAAAAGGGTAATTCTGAAGGGTAATTCTAAAGGGTTTTAAAGGGTAAATTCTAAAGTTTTAAAGGGTAATTTCAAAAGAGGTAATGCTAAAGGGTAATTCTGATGGGTAATTCTGATGGGTTTCAAAGGGTAAATTCGAAAGTTCTAAGGTAATTGTAAAGGCTAAGTGTAAAGGACAATTTTGAAGGGTAATTCTAAAGGTAATTCAAAAGGATAATTCAAAAGGATAATCTGAAAGGGCAATTCAACGGTTATTCTAAAGAGTGATTCTAAGTGTTTCAAAGGGTAAATTCGAAAATTCAAAGGGTACATTCTAAAGGATAATTATAAAGGGTAATTTCGAAAGTTCTAAAGGATATTATGAATGTTATACTAAAGAGTAATCTAAATGTAATTCTAAAGGGTAATTCTAAAAGGGCAAATCTAAAGGTAAATCGAAAAGTTCTAAAAGGTAATTCTGAAGGGTAATTCAAAGGGTAATTCGGAAGGTGATTCAAAAGGGTAATTCGGAAGGTGATTGTCAAGGGTTATTGTAAAACATAATTGTAAACGGTATTATAAATGGTAATTCTAAAAGGTAATTCTAAAGGTAATTTAGAATTGTTTCAAAGGGTAATTTTTAAAGTTCTAAAGGATAATTATGAATCGTTATTCTAAAGAGTAATTACAAAGGTAATTCTAAAGGATAATTATAAGGGGTAATTCTAAAGGGCAAATAAAAGCCGTTTTTAAAGCCATTTTCCTGCTGAGCAGGGGTTAGCTTTTTGTTGAGGCAATGTTTTATGGCCGGATGCCCTTCCTGACGCCAACCCTGGTCGCCTTTTATGACACACAGGGATATGGTACACCTATTCTAACGGGGCATACACCGGGACCAGTACACTGGTTCTCATTTGTCGACCTCGGAAGGATGACAGGCTGAGTCAACCCCCTTGGTGTTATTCAGCAGCCAACGGGCTTGAACTCAGGACCTTAGGGATTCCCAAGCCAGCCACCCTAACACTAAGCCAACACCAGGCTCCGTAATCTAAAGAAGGTAAATTCTAAAGTTCTAAAGGGTAATTCTAAAGCGTTTCTTTTATAGTACTGAATAGGAAAATCAAGGCTCATGGTTGAGCTCGTGAAAGAAAGGAATAAGGAATTTGGATTTCTTTTTAAAATTTATTTGAATGGAATAGTCATGGAAGACTCATTAAAACGATTTTTAATGAGCATCCATTTGAATGACATACTTTGCAAATATAATTTTTGGAAGAATTCACACGTTTTCACGACTGATGCGAATTTTTTTTCTACTTGAAAGTATTGTCGTGAAGGTGGCCGGGGTCGAATGCCACTCCTGCAGCAGTTGTCGTAGGGGTGCTGGGGTCCAATTCCCACTACCTTAATTTGTTGTCTCCAGGCGGTTAACATCGACCAAACCTCCGGGACTGTCGAGCGGTTCTTATTCCATAGGAGGCGGTCACGCTTATTCGACATGGATTTCAGCGCACGCTAGAGGGTATGACAGAGGGAAACGCCGCTGTATGGGGGAAGACGACAGAGCCAGTGTGGGCAGTAGCGGACGGAGGAGTTTTGAATGGAAAGGAAGGACAGCACGACGGGGTTGGATCCGCGAACCCCACTATAAATACAAGAAATGCGTTTCTTTAGAAGGAATACATTAAATGAAAACAAATACTTATATAAGGACAAGAATGAAGATTATGAAGACAATAATGTACCAAATTTAATAAATAACTCTTATGATCGAGGCTTCGAACACAACAGATACAAACACAGACAAAGAGTGACAAACGAAAATAAAACCCCCTTTTTTCAAATTAAACTGGTACTCAGCCTGGCCAAGGGTGGTCCTTGTCAATCTGGTGCTGAGGGCTTTGTCCCGCACGTGCACTTGCAAGCAAAATGGCGCCGAATCTTGTCGAGCCTGTTGAGGAAGCACGTCCACCATCCACGTGCATACGCAAGCAGAATCGCACCTCCCTTGTAGTAGCTTTCCAAAAATTACATGCGCAAATTTGCCAGCACCTCCTCGATCGGCTCAGACGTTAACTCACCCTGCTCCATCTGCTATAGACGTGGACTTCCACCCTGCTCCCTCCGAAGCCCCCTCGCCAAGCACACACTGCGCCTTCGATCCTCCTCTCTTTCTTATCTTCTGTCTCCTCCGCCTCCGGGACGCGCCTCCTCACCTCAAACCCGGAGGCGGGGCTTCTACTGTTGTTGTTGGTTCAAGGTCTTGGTCCCTACTTACGGCCTGGCTTGGAATATTTAAAAAATATTACGAGGGTAAGCACATACAGGGGAACTTATTTTTTCCCCAAGCTAATTAACACACACTACCCTCATGTGGTTACACGGAACAGTTAAGCTGACAGATTCCCTGACTTATATACATTGAGGTGCTTCTACTCGTCCACGGGACCATGCTACACTATACAACCTATCTGTACTATTAAATCGGTTCATCTGCCTATAATCAAAACACAGCCCCTCCCTGGAACCATAGCTCCTGCAAGGTTCGATGCAGGCATTACCATCCGGCCTACACTTACCGACTCACACCTAATTACCTTATGAAATAAATTAGAAGGGCTGTGGAAGCGCAGCCAAAGCTAAACTTACCTATTACCTTAACGTTTTACACCACTTAAACACAACTCAAATATTTGCAAAACTCTTGGTTCCTCGCTCCGAACTCTGGGGCGGGGAGAAAATTCAGAAAACGCACACAAAACCGACTATAATGGCCAAAATCTTAACAAAAAAAAAATAATGCCTTAACATCTGTACCATCCCCCTTCAAAAGACTGCGTTTATCGGTGGATTCCCCAATACACAATGTGAGCTGCGGAGCCATCCCAATTGCCTATCTAATTTCCCGAGCCCTGCCTCTCCGGGGACAGGTTAGTGATATGATTTAGTGAACCTTCCTCACCCATTCATTATAAACCCAATATCAATCATTCATTCCAACCCTGCAAGACCATGGCTTAATGTTATCCACATGTTTGATCCTCAACTGAGCAGAGGGGAGGTACCATACAACAAAAATGATGGGGGCTCTTCGGTTGTGGTACCCGCAGTCCAAAACCAAGTCGCCTCTGACTTACAAAACTTCTTTGCCCCCTCCAATATTCGTCCCGACAGCCAAACAGCTCATTTTCTGTACGCCCCGCCGGGGACGGTTTCCACACATCCAGGCTCTCACGGCTTCATACAGGTCGCGGGGGTCTCTCTGCAGCAGGTCGTCCAACCAGACCTCCCCATCCAACGGGTCTCCATTTCCAGACACCACGGCTGCGGGACAAATTTACCTCGGGGGGGGGGGGTGGGGTGGTCACCGATCCTCCAGAGCTTGATCTATTCCTGCGTACCACATATCTTCCCCACACACACAGTCCAACATCTTCATCTCCTCCCCTGTTTGTCATTCAATTCTCAACAATGCAGTGCAAAAATAGTGATCGTGTTCCTATTCTTGCCATGGCTGCTTACATTGTATCACTGCATTCATTCTTGAAACAATTAAATTCATCACACATAACAGACATCAATTCCACAGACAATTTTGGTTTCCAACCAATCCCTTACCGACATCGGTCACTCACTTGTCTCACAATTAAGCAGTCCCAATTTCTAGCAAAATAATCCTTGGACAGTCAGCATCAAGGCACCTTCCCTAAGTGGAAGTCGTCGCAGGTTTGTCGGGTCTAAAAGTGTCAACCCACCCCTTTTAACTTTTGTCGCCACCTTCTGATCCACCCAGGATCTCCTTACCTGATAGGAGTCAATCTCTCCCCATGGACTATCTGTGGAAAGCGTATGCTGGCCCATCTGAATCTTGAAAACCACATCATCACTTTGTCGAAGCACCACCCCGGCCCCTCCAGAGTGAGGTAAGTTTGGACACAACCCCCTTTCCTCCGGTGCGCTGTCAAAGCATGTGGATCCGCCTCCTCCGTGACCTCTACTACTCTCCTAAACTTGGGGAGGACAGCTCGTCTCCTTACCGTGCAAGGGCATCGGACATGTTAAGCACGTGGACGGCCAATATAGCCATGATGTTACCAGGTGCGACCCACAATCAGTCCTTTGCCCCGGTGAGGCCATGCGCTCACAGCCCAGCTGACCAATGTGATGACGCGCCTGCTGCCAACTCCGCCATTACCACGGCTTCGGACCTGGAGGCATGGTCACAGTGCGTGCACCTCCAGCTATACCCAGTGCACTCCTCGTCACCCCCCAGTCCTACCAACTGCAGCCTCTCAGGACCCAACTACATATTGCCCGCCCAAGCTAGTTGTCAGTCATTTCCATCAGGAACTTAGTCCCAGGAGACAATGGTCACACACCATCAGCCACCCATACCACCACAATGACCTCCAGACTCCCGAACTCTACCCTATCCTAATCGCGCCCAATATTGGAAGCTGTCACCCCGTAGCTAGTGAAGGCTGTGTCCTACTAACCAATCAATTTTATCCCCAGCCTCCAACGCTTTGGTCTATACATTCGATTTATAATGGTGTCACTGGCCCCAGTGTCCCACACAGCCTCACAAAATTCCCCCTCAATTTTGCATGTAACTCAAATTACCATGCCAATTCTTCTGCAATTCACTATCTTCACCAAAGAAGGGCACTTCTCACACACTTGCCAGCCGAGCATAGCCCCGTATGCTCGGCCCGTCTAGTTTCCCGGACAACCGCAGCGGTGCCAGGCCCACCCTAGGCAGTGACCCTCTCCGGGTCTGCCCTGTGATCCATTGGGAGTCCTCCCCTCTCCAGGCTTGTGGGCCTGCCTCAGAGGTCTGTGTATGGGTGGTTCAAGTATCGCTGCACGTGCCCTCTTCGCCATAAAAAAAACTCCCATAAATGACCCTTCAGAAATCCAGATGGAAGCACCTCGGCCCAAATCCTGGGCAACCCGAGGATCAGGCTGCCCTAGTTGGCGACCCCAATCACACCGTCGCGACTCACCGCTCAAATTTCCCATTAGTCAAATTTGACAGCATGCCGGCTGATCACTCTGACATCTGGATAATGCTTCGATCCACTGCCTCTCTTCCTGATCCTGTACCTCCACTGTTGCACCGTTACCGATGGCCTGTCTGATACGCGGTTCGACTTCCTCAAAGGTCAATCTCTTCCGCGTACTCAGCGCCGGTGCACAGTGGTCAGGCCCTTGCAGTTCCACTTGGATTCGGACATCGGGATAGGAAGAGCGGCCGTTAATCTTTCTGTCGCAAGCTTGTCCCACGTTCTCTTTTGTCAGGCCCCTATATACAATCCTCACAGATTGGTATACATCCTGGGCCAGCTCCTGTAACGTTTCGCCAGGTTCATTTTACGATGCTGCAGCTGCCACCAGGATCAGAGTCGCACCTTGCATCCGTCCCAAACCTATGGTGTTCAAGCGTTGAAATGCCCTCACTCGTCCATGTATTCCTCTGGGACGAGAGTTAAACGTCGGTGGCTAGCCCCCGCAGTGTCGCACACCAGGTTTCCCAGCGCTCTCATTCCCCAACCATTGAAGCTGAGACATGCATTAAAATGCGTCAGGAAAGCCTCGAGGACTCACCTGAACCCACAAAATGTACTAAGGGATGACACTGTTTCTGAAACTCTTCTCCCCAATCCTTCCATATCCAACTCCAGGCTCAGGGCCAAGGCACCCCCCCCTCCCCCCGCAACATTGTATTTGACTTGGGAGCCTCCGATGCCCAAATTAATTTGAGGTGGTGGTCCACTGAGTAATTTTAATCTCATCCTGCATCTGGCATAAATGGACCAACTCACTTCGTCTCGCAGATTCTGTTGGACTCAAGCAACCTCTGTCTCAATGTACTGTCCACAATGTTCAGCCATCCTTGTAACATCTCATCCACTCTATGTCCCCATTCAATTGCGTCTCCCATGGGCCTCTATTCAATTAATGCCCCCTCTTTGTTCTGCTACACAGGCCCTCAGCTTTGCACCTCTTCAGTCAACCACCCACTCTGGAACTTGAAATCTCATTTCCTCTTTCTGCCGTTGCTTTATGGCCTCCATTGTCCTCGTTACTGGTCAATTCTTTTATTTGTGGACCCAATTTCTTCTTTCCAACTTTTCTCCTAGTTCTATCACCTGGATTTGACCCTCTTCTATTATTTTCCCAATATTTCTTTTACCTTAACCTCCAAATCCTTCTTGCAGTTTTTGTTTCCATTTCTCCAAATTGGGCCACCAATTCCATCTCAAATTCTCCCAGCCTGTCTCCATTCGGAGCTTGACATCTTCTCCACTTTCCCAACTCGTTACCTCAGGTCGTGTGTTATTCCCTTTCTTTAATTTTGTTCATTTGATCAGTGATCGCTTTTATTTCCCCTTCAATTTTTCCCTCCAATCATCCATTAATTTCCTTCATTTCATCCTTCGTTCCTTCATTTCTTCCATTAATAAACGAAAACAGGTCTTGGTTGGACATCACCCCGCCTCCACGCGTCTCATTTTCCACCACCATGGGGGAAGGGGCGACGACGCTTGAGATGAAGAGACTTCGTCCTCTCATTATCACTCAATCTCCCCCTGACTCGCTTCCTTCATAGGATCACTATCAGTACAATCATCGACCATTTCGTGTCATCCACCATTTTCATCCGCGTGTTAAATCTCCCCAGATGAAAGTTTACTTTTACACTTTGTACTAGATTCCTCCGACCACCTCCCTCTCAATGGTGGAGAGGTATCATTAACAATTTTGATTCCAAATCTTTGTTTATTTTTTAGTTTTTTTTAAAAGCTTAGCTCGCTCTGAGACCAAATGTCGTATCCCATTGAGATCAGAATCCCTCCTCGGATGCCAAATGGCATTGTGGAGGGGGGGCTCAAAAAATCCCGCTATCCGGACACCAATGGTCGCAAATCTCGATGGATTCAAGGATCCCTCCCGATGCCGAATGGCGGGTTGAGGGGTTGTGGGGGGGCTTAAAAATCCCGCTTCGACACCAGTTGTCATAGCGGGTGCATGGGGTTCAAACTCCACTACCTAAATTTGTGGTAGCCAGGTAGTGTAACACCGACCAACCTCCCTGGGAGGACAGTCGAGCGTCCTTATTCCTAGAGGCGGGACACGCTCATTGACACTGGATTTCAGCTCGCGCTCGAAGGATGGCAGAGGCAACACCGCTGTATGGGTGAGATGACAGGCCAGTGTGGCAGTCACGACGGAGAAGGAGTTCTTGGAATGGAACGAAAGGACAGACGTGGGGCGTCTGATCGTGAACCCCACTACAAGATACACAAAATGCATTCTTAGAAGGAAACATTAATCTAACAATATTTATAAGGACAATAATGGAGATTATAAGAAATTAATGTAACAAATTTAATTAAATAACTCCGTATCGAGGCCTCGCATACACATACGCAAACAGAGACAAAGGTGACAAACGAAAATAAAAAACCCCTTTTTCAAAAAATAAACTGGTACTCATCCTGGCCAAGGGCTGGCCCTCGCCGATCTTGGTGTTGGGGAGCTTCGTCCAGCATGTGCACTTACAAGCAAAATGTGCCCGTCTTTCTTGTCGAGCCCGGGAGGAAGCCCTCACCATCCACGTGCACACACAGCAGAATCGCCGCCTCCCCTGTGGTAGCTTCTCAAACTTCTACATGCGCAAATCTGACCAGCACCTCCTCAATCAGCTCTATGCTGAACTCCACCCTGCTCGATTCGCTCTAGACGTTGAACTCCACCCTGCTCGATTGCTCTAAACGTGAAACTCCACCCTGCTCGATCTGTTCTCTCCGAAGCCCCCTCACAAGCACACACTGCGTCTTCAATCCTCCTCTCTTTCTATCCTCCGTTCTCCTCCATTCCCTGGATCTTCTCTCTCTCTCTTCTCTCTCTCCCCTCCATCTCTTCTCTCTCTCTCCCTCCCCCTTCCTCCTCCCTCCCATCCCTCCTTTCTCTCCCTCCCCTCCCTCTTATACCCCCTTCCCCTCTCAATACACCGTCAGCGAAGCAAAAACTTTGAGAACAGAAAACTTCACATTGCCTGTCTTGAATAAACTTCGAAAATCCAAGATAACTCCATTCCTCAACTCTTGTGTTTCTCTTTCCTCCCATTTATGGGATCGACTTCCTGAGGAACGATCCGTCCACCCGGAACATGTCTTTTGATGCAATAAATAACCTGCACCCTAACTTTTTCTTTTCATAGAAACGGGCATGCAAATTACCCAATTTATTTATACTGGTACACCCACTCCCCACAGGAGTGGCAGGAAGGGTCATCTTACTCTCCTCTCTGGGGTATATACTGTATATTACAGTAGATTTAGGCTCGGACGTCAAGAACGTCGGTGTTATGTTCAGTTACCAAGTTTCTTGTGGAGTGCTCGCCAAGTGGCTTCAGCATTAAAGCAAGCACTCCATTCAAAACCGTTGATAAGGAATGGCTGGCTTGGCAAGCAATAGCTAGCGACTTGGTAAATGACCACACCCCAGGTTTCCTCCCTTTCAGTTTAGTGTAAAAAGCAGGAGTGAATGTTTCAAAGGTAATCATATGTGTTTGTGGTTAATCATGTTTTTTACTTCCGGTAAGGGGTTTCCACAAAATGCCATGATAAGCTTTTTACACACGCTAACATGGTGTTTGTTCAAAGAGGAAAAAATCCCTTCGAGAGGGGGGATATTATATGAGTATTAACAACACATTATGCTATTACCATTACTGTTGTTATTACCTCCACCACCAAAGGTGGATGGAGGTTAAGTTTTCACCCTTGTCTGTTTGGCTGTCTGGGAGCAGGATATCGCAAAAAGTTATGGATGGATTTTGGGTCCTCTGGGTCCTCTGGGTCTTTTGGGTATTCAGGGTCTTTTCGGTATTTTGGGTCCTCGGGGTCTTGAGCTTTAGGACCCATGGTCCGATTTTTATGTAGAATATACTGGTACACCCACCCCCCAATGGGAGCGACAGAGAGGGTCATGTTATTTTCCTTTTTGGGGTGTATAAGATTATAGTAGATCTAGTGTCAGGACCGTTAGTCTGTGGTTGACGTGATGAGCATATGGAATGCCTCAGGGATGTTGGGTTTGTTCAAGATTTCTTTCAGTTTAAAACAGCAGGAGCGACTGTTTATGGCCCTGTCACACCTTGACGTTTTAGCCAGCGTATGGCAAGGTATCAAAATGTATGTAAAACGCTGTATTCGGCAATTTTTTCACGTCGGCATACGCTGCTAAAACGTCAAGGTGTGACAGCGGCTTGACACTTCGATGTCTAGTGCGGTTATGATTTGAATTGTCGAGCCGCAGCCTATTAATAGCCTACGCCACGTGATCGTCGGCGATACGCTGCCGCACGCTATGCATAAGTTGACTATCGTTGGGCATAGGTTGTAACGCCGACAACACGCTCAGCATTCGTTGATAAGTTATCTATTATGTTATCGAAACGTTCTGTGTAGTTACTAATACGTTATGCATACGTCCAACTCGTTATGAATCGTCCAAAACTGGAAAAAAAAAACATCAATAGTTCAGCGTACGC
>CM068954.1:70793571-70810592 GCA_035128595.1 Eptatretus atami
ATCATTCATTCCAACCCTGCAAGACCATGGCTTAAATGTTATCCACATGTGTGATCCTCAACTGAGCAGAGGGGAGGTACCATACAACAAAAATGATGGGGGCTCTTCCGGTTGTGGTACCGCAGTCCAAAACCAAGTCGCCTGACTTACAACTTCTTTGCCCCCTCCAACTATTCGGTCCCCGACAGCCAAACAGCTCATTTGCTGTACGCCCCGCCGGGGACGGTTTCCACACATCCAGGCTCTCACGGCTTCATACAGGTCGCCGGGGGTCTCTCTGCAGCAGGTCGTCCAACCAGACCTCCCATCCAACGGGTCTCCATTTCCAGACACCACCGGCTGCCAGGGACAAATTACCTCGGGGGGGGGGGGGTGGGGGGTGGTCACGATTCCAGACTCCAGAGCTTGATCTATTCCTGCGGTACCACATATCTTCCCCACACACACAGTCCAACATCTCATCTCCTCCCCTGTTGTCATTCAATTCTCAACAATGCAGTGCAAAAATAGTGATCGTGTTCCTATTCTGCCATGGCCTGCTTACATGTTATCACTGGCATTCATTCTTGAAACAATTAAATTCATCACACATAACAGACATCAATTCCACAGACAATTTTGGTTTCCAAACCAATCCCTTTACCGACCATCGAGTCACTCTCACTTGCTCTCATCCAATTAAGCATGTCCCAATTTCTAGCAAAACTGAATCCTTGGGACAGTCAGCATCAAGGCACCTTACCCTAAGTGGAAGTCGTCGCAGGTTTGTCGGGTCTAAAAGTGTCACCCACCCCTTTTAACTTTTGTCGCACCCTTCTGATCCACCCAGGAGTCTCCTTACCTGATAGTGAGTCAATCTCTCCCCATGGACTATCTGTGGAAAGGTATGCTGGCCCATCTGAATCTTGAAAACCACATCAATCACTTGTCGAAGCACCACCCCGGGGCCCTTCCAGAGTGAGGTAAGTTTTGGACACACCCCCCTTTTCCTCCGGGTGCGCTGTCAAGCATGTGGATCCGCCTCCTCCGGTGACCTCTACTACTCTCCTAAACTTGGGGACGACAGCTCCGCTCCTTACCGTGCAAGGGCTATCGGACATGTTAAGCACGTGGACGGCCAATATAGGCCCATGAGTGTTCACCAGGGTGCGACCCACAATCAGTCCTTTGGCCCCCGGTGAGGGCCATGGCTCCACTAGCCCCAGCTGACCAATGTGATGAGCGCCTGCTGCCAACTCCGCCATTACCACGGCTTCGGACCTGGGAGGCATGGTCACAGTGCGTGGCACCTCCAGCTATATCCCGTGCACCTCCTCGTCACCCCCCAGTCCTACCAACTGCAGCCTCTCAGGACCCAACTACATATGGCCCCGCCCAAGGTCTAGTTGTCAGTCATGTTCCATCAGGAAACTTAGTCCCAGGAGACAATGGTCACACACCTCAGCCACCCATACCACCACAATGACCTCCAGACTGCCCAACTCTACCCTATCCTAATCGCGCCCAATATTGGAGCTGTCACCCCGTAGCTAGTTGAAGGCTGTGTCCTACTAACCAATCAATTTTATCCCAGCCTCCAACGCTCTGGTCTAATACATTCGGATTTATAATGGTGTCACTGGCCCCAGTGTCCACCACAGCCTCACAAAATTCCCCCTCAATTTTGCATGTAACTCAAATTACCCATGCCAATTCTTCTGCAATTCACTATCTTCACCAAAGAAGGGCACTTCTCCACACACTTGCCAGCCGAGCATAGCCCCGTATGCTCGGCCCGTCTAGTTTCCCGGACAACCCGCAGCGGCTGCCAGGCCCACCCTAGGCAGTGACCCCCTCTCCGGGTCTGCCCTGTGATCCATTGGGAGGTCCTCCCCTCTCCAGGCTGTGGGGCCTGCTCAGAGGTCTGTGTATGGGTGGGTTCCGACAGTATCGCTGCACGTGCCCTCTTCGCCATATAAAACAACTCCCCATAAATGGACCCTTCAGGAATCCAGATGGAGCACCTCGCCCAAATCCTGGGCCAACCCGAAGAGGATCAGGCTGCCCTGTTGGCGACCCCAGATCACACCGTCGCGACTCACCCGCTGCAAATTTCCCATTAGTCAAATTTGACAGCTGCCGGCTGATCACTCTGAGCATCTGGATAATGCTCGATTCCACCTGCCTCTCTTCCTGATCCTGTACCTCCACCTGTTGCACCGTTACCGATGGCCTGTCTGATACGCGGTTCGACTTCCTCAAAAAGGTCAATCTCTCCGCGTACTCAGCCGCTCGGTGCACAGTGGTCAGGCCCTGCAGTTCCACTTGGATTCGGACATCGGGATCAGGAAGAGCGGCCGTAAATCTTTCTGTCGCAAGCTTGTCCCACGTCTCTTTTGTCAGGCCCCTATATACAATCCTCACAGATTGGTATACATCCTGGGCCAGCTCCTGTAACGTTTCGCCAGGTTTCATTTTACGATGCTGCAGCTGCACCAGGATCAGATCGCACCTTGCATCCGTCCCAAACCTATGGTTCAAGGCGTTGCAAATGCCCTCACTCGTCCATGTATCCTCTGGGACGAGAGTTAAAACGTCGGTGGCTAGGCCCCGCAGTGTCGCCACCAGGTTTCCCATGCGCTCTCATTCCCCCAAACCATTGAGCTGAGACATGCATTTAAAATGCGTCAGGAAAGCCTCGAGACTCCCTGACCCAACAAAATGTACTAAGGGATGACACTGTTTTCTGAAACTCTTCTCCCCAATCCTTCCATATCCAACTCCAGCTCAGGGCCAAGGCACCCCCCCCCCCCCCCCCCCCGCCCAACATTTATTTGACTTGGGAGCCTCCGATGCCCAAATGTAATTTGAGGTGGTGGTCCACTGAGTAATTTTAATTCATCCTGCATCTGCATAATGGACCAACTCACTTCGTCTCGCAGATTCTGTTGGACTCAAGCAACCTTTGTCTCAATGTTACTGTCCACAATGTTCAGCCACTCCTGTAACATCTCATCCACTCTGTCCCCATTCAATTGCGGCTCCCATGGGCCTCTATCAATTAATGCCCGCTCTTGTTCTGCTACACAGGCCCTCAGCTTTTGCACCTCTTCAGTCAAACCACCACTCTGGAACTTGCAAATCTCATTTCCTCTTTCTGCCGTTGCTTTATGGCCTCCAGTCCTCGTTTACTTGGTCAATTCTTTTATTTGTGGACCCAATTTCTTCTTCCAACTTTTCTCCTATTCTGATCACCTGGATTTGACCCTCTTCTATTTTTCCCAATATTTCTTTACTCTTTAACTCAAATCCTTCTGCAGTTTTTGTTTCCATTTCTCCAAATTGGGCCACCAATTCCATCTCAAATTCTCCCAGCCTGTCCTCCATTCGGAGCTCTAACTCTTCCTCCACTTTCCCAACTCGTACCTCCAGGTCCTGTGTTATTCCCTTCTTAATTTTGTTCATTTGATCAGTGATGCCTTTTATTTCCCCTTCAATTTTTCCCTCCAATCATCCATTAATTTCCTTCATTTCATTCCTTCGTTCCTTCATTTCTTCCATTAATAAACGAAACAGGTCTTGGTTGGACATCACCCCCGCTCCACGCGTCTCATTTTCCACCACCATGGGGGAAGGGGGACCGACGCTTGAGATGGAAGAGACTTCCGTCCTCTCATTATCACTCAATTCTCCCCCTGACTCGCTTCCTTCAATAGGATCACTATCCAGTACAATCATCGACATTTCGTGTCATCCACCATTTCATGCGCGTGTTAAATCTCCCCAGATGAAAGTTACTTATTACACTTTGTACCTAGATTCCTCCGACCACCTCCCTCTCAATGGTGGAGAGGTGATCATTTAACAATTTTGATTCCCAAATCTTTGTTTATTTTTTAGTTTTTTTTAAAGCTTAGCTCGCTCTGAGACCAAATGTCGTGATCCCATTGGATTCAAGAATCCCTCCCCGATGCCAAATGGCATTGTGGGGGGGGGGCTCAAAAAATCCCGCTCCGGACACCAATTGTCGCAGTCTCGATGGATTCAAGGATCCCTCCCCGATGCCGAATGGCGTGGTTGAGGGGGTTGGGGGGGGGCTTGAAAAATCCCGCTTCGGACACCAGTTGTCATAGGGGTGATGGGGTTCAAACTCCACTACCTAAATTTGTGGTAGCCAGGTAGTTAACACCGACCAACCTCCTGGGACAGTCGAGCGATCCTTATTCCTAGGAGGCGGACACGCTCATTGACATGGATTTCAGCTCGCGCTCGAAGGGAATGGCAGAGGGCAACACCGCTGTATGGGGGAAGATGACAGAGCCCAGTGTGGGCAGTCACGGACGGAGAAGGAGTTCTTGGAATGGAACGGAAGGACAGCACGAGGGGGTCTGATCCGTGAACCCCACTACAAATACACAAAATGCAGTTTCTTTAGAAGGGAATACATTAAATCTAACAAATATTTATAAGGACAATAATGGAGATTATAAGGACAATAATGTAACAAATTTAATAAATAACTCCGATGATCGAGGCCTCGCATACACATACGCAAACAGAGACAAAGGGTGACAAACGAAAATAAAAACCCCTTTTTCAAAAATAAACTGGTACTCATCCTGGCCAAGGGCTGGCCCTCGCCGATCTGGTGTTGGGGAGCTTCGTCCGGCATGTGCACTTACAAGCAAAATGGCACCGTCTCTTGTCGAGCCCGGGAGGAAGGCACCTCCACCATCCACGTGCACACACAGGCAGAATCGCGCCTCCCTTGTGGTAGCTTTCCAAACTCTACATGCGCAAATCTGACCAGCACCTCCTCAATCAGCTCTGATGTGAACTCCACCCTGCTCGATCTGCTCTAGACGTGAACTCCACCCTGCTCGATCTGCTCTAAACGTGAACTCCACCCTGCTCGATCTGTTCTCTCCGAAGCCCCCCTCACCAAGCACACACTGCGTCTTCAATCCTCCTCTCTTTCTTATCCTCTGTCTCCTCCATCCCTGGGACGTGGCCTCGCCTCCACACCCGGGAAGGCGGGGAATCTCCTGTTGTTGTTTCAGGGACTCGGTTTCTAGCTTAAGGCCCGGCTTGGAATATAAAAACATAGGGAAAATCACAGAGGGTAATCATGTACAGGGGAACTTATTTGTACTCCATAAGCTAATTAACACCACACCACCCCTCATGTGGTGACACACAAAACTTAAGCTGACAGATTCCCTGACATATACATCGAGGTACTTCTACCCGTCCACGGACCATGCTACACTATACAATCCTATCTGTACTATTAAATCGGTTCATCTACCCCCATAATCATAACAGTATTTTAAAACTTCAGGAGAGGAACCAAAGATCATACCTGTCTTTTCCTGGTGATTGAGCACGTGCTGTTAGAGAAGTATTCTGAAATTGATTAAAAGAAATATTGAAAGAATGATTAGCTATAAACCTTTCATAAAAAGCCTTGTGCCCAGGCTTGATATAGTTGCATGTATACTCTCCACAGTGAAAATGTGAAAAGAAGAGAAACTGAACATGTTTCTATCATCCAAATAAAAAGAAGTCATTTCTCGCAATCAGAGCTACAAGGCACATAATAACTTTGCAAATAAATAGTCAAAGAGTAAATGGGGAGGGAGAAAAAGGGAGGGGGGGGGGGAGGAGAGAGAAACACAAGTGAGAGTCAAAACGTTTTTCCATTTTCCAAAGATTTTTCATAAACTTGATTTCTAAACCCCCTGGGCATCAGGAAACTCACTCACTGCAGGAGAGAATGTATGGAACTGGCTGGGAACTACACTGAAAAGGACATTTCTGCCACTTTGCAGAAATAGTGAGATGAAAAACTTTTTGACTACCCCTCAACTTTATATGTTAAGAGAAAAAAAAACTACATTTCACCCATCAACAAATGTTAAAGAAAAACCAATGTGAAAGTAGCATTACAACATATAATTTACACCTA
Source organism: Eptatretus atami (assembly GCA_035128595.1). Classification (NCBI taxonomy): domain Eukaryota; kingdom Metazoa; phylum Chordata; class Myxini; order Myxiniformes; family Myxinidae; genus Eptatretus; species Eptatretus atami. The sequence continues at coordinate 70,799,519 of CM068954.1, forward strand.
TTAGCAGAGTAGAAAGAAAGAATCACTGTAATTACCTTGAAATGATCCATCAGAATTTTGCTGTACTTCAGTGCGCTGTCCTTTTTGAAGCAGAAGAGGTGAAGGTACAGCAGGGAGAGGCAGCGGTAACTAAGCAATATGAAAGAGGGAGTTAGGACAAAAAGAGTGGTGTTACTAGCCGGGTATGCTCACACAACGTTTACATGAAACGGAAGACCTAGAAGGAACCCGAAGAAGCAAAGAGCAAAGATGGAGTCATCAGGAGGAACATGGAGAGGATTCGGGTATCAGTCGTTACTCCACCACCCTCAAAACCCATCCAGGCACAGCCAAATGAGACTTACAGAAAACTTTCTGCAAGAAGTCACTTCTCCTTAGAGAGATAGATATAATGAAAGAGAGGAATAGAGAGAGTAAAAGAGATGAAAGAGAAGAAAAAGCAAGAATTAAAATGAATAAAGAGAATTATGAAAAAAAAATGAATCAAGATTTGTGAAAAAAAACTATACATATAAAAAACAAAATTCGAAAGACGTGTGAGAGCAACAAAGAACAAAGATGCCGGAAAGAACACAGACAGAACTAAAGGGTTCCCATCGCGTGCTGCCTTTTTGGCTGCTGGTTGCGCATCATTGGTTAGGGGCACGGCTATGCCTCTGATGCAGTGCTCCTTTTACCAATATACTGGTGCTCATTTTGCCGACCTCGGAAGGATGACAGGCTGAGTCAACCCTCTGGTGTTAATTCAGTGGCAAACGGGGCTCAAACTCAGGACCCTAGGATCCCAAGCCACCGCCCTCACTATGAAGCCAACACCAGCCTAACTAAAGGGTAATTCTAAAGGATGAAGTATATGCACACTGTGTAAGCATACGAACTGTGCTTCTCCCATTGTCTTGGATTGCTTACCTGCATTTCATTTTTCATTCATTTATTTTCTTCTTTTTTTTGTCATTTATTTATAATTTCATTTACAGATGCTTTCTGCTGGTTCTGTCATTTTTCCTGATGTATTGGCTTCGATATCCTTCGGCACACAAAATTACCGTGCTTTCCCATTGTCTCAGGTCACTCACCTGCATTGTTCTTCTCTTTTTTTCATTACCTCCGCCACCGAAGGTGAAGGAGGTTATGTTTTCACCCCTTTTTGTCTGTTTGTGTACAGGATATCTCAAAAAGTTGAGGACGGATCTGGATGAAATTTTGTGGACAGGTTTGGAGTGTGACAAGGACTAACTGATTAGATTTTGATGAACATCCGGATCATCCGACAACTAGAATTTTTTAAGTGATTCTTAACCATTGAGAGATAGGGGCAAAAACGATATATAGCACGATATCTCAAAAAGTTGCGGACGGATTCGGATGATACTTGGTGGACATGTTGGGATCTGGAGACGAGAATTATTTAATTTTTAAAGTGATTCTTCACCATCGAGAGATAGGGCCAAAAACGATACATAGCATGATATTTCAAAAATGTATTGGGCCCCGATATGTTCTCGTGGATCAGGCATTTCATGGCGGAGGTATGCGCTCTACTGAGTGCCCTTCTAGTTTATTTCTATTTTCGTTTATGGATGTTGTCCAGCGATTCTGTGATTTTTCCCGGTGTACCGGCTTCGGTGTCCATTGACACACAAAATTTCAGATTTCTACGTCACCTGGAAGGTCCGACCTTTAATATCAGTGAGTGAGTGATTGAATCAGTCAGTGGTTCAAAAGAGCTTTATATATTAGCGATATATAAATGTTAAAAAGGTTCTTCTGGCTAAACAGTTGCATTGCCTCCATCTCTTAAGCCTAGTCTCAGATGATGTTTCATCCACTAACCTATGGACTTCTTCAGGCCAAAAGACCGCAGACCTCAGCATACGTCCACTTTCATACTGAAGACGCAGCCACTTACGGTCACGTGTTGATGCGAGAGGGAAACCAAACTACTCCAACTTCCTTAATGGCCTCAATTATTCACACCTTCTTATGGTATCAGCTGGGAAAACTTTTTTTGCCCCAAGTGTTTCACAAACCAGCTGGCCAGGCCTAGCATTCGACATACCATGTATAATGTGAACATCTTAAATTAAAGATGGTCTAAAATTGTTTCTGAATGAATAAATGTACCAACATTTTAAAAACCACACTCAACTCATAAATATATTCAGTTTGTGATCCTTACCAGATGGTGGAAAGCTTCTTGTCATTGGACGAAGCATTAGAAGTTGCAAATTTCTGCAAGCTGATGGCATGTCTATGGTCACACACCATAAATAACTCCCTCATTAGAAAGAAATTGATCAATAGCAATTATCTTAGACAGGTGACTTCTTCTCATAGAGCACATAGCATGAGCAATGGAAGTGATTATGTTGCTTATATCATCCGTGTATAAAACATAATGAAAGATTACTTTTTTTTGGAAGGAATATAATACAAAGATGTGGCCAACAAGATAGCTTTTTCCATGCGTCTCCCTTTCATTTGTTCCAGCAATGCACATTTTTCCAGCCGAGGTAACCTCTTGCCACCCTTCCACTACCAACCCTTTCCACCATCACAGATTGTTCTCTGCTGCACATGGTCTTCTTTCCCATTAAATTTAAGAAGTTCTGAGTCAATCTTGACACTTTATCAGCAACTGCCTCACTTCTGGCCTCATACTCCCAACCCTCTATCTTTTCCCAACCCATCCACGTCACATGCGTTCTTCCAGAATCTCACACTGGGTTTTCTTCCCACATTATATGCTGAACACACACCTCCATTCTTTCATGCCTCTATTCTGTCATCTGTGGAACTGACTCCATGTGTCTCGTGCCGCTCGCTTTAGTCTTTCGAGAGTGCATGCTGCCGAGCATTCTGCTCTCATACTCTCACTGACCCTCCCCTGAATCCCTTTCCTTTCTGAACTCATCCCACTCACATGCGATGTCTTTGTCTCCCTGTTCCACTTTGATCCTCATTCAGTTTGTTCAGCTGCTGTCCTCCATCGTTTAGCTCCTCCATGAGCCTAGATTTCTGTCCGCAACAACAAAAAAAGCACGCCAGATTGCTGTATGGATGACAAAACTAAGGCAAAATAATTGTAAATGCATTCCTTGTATATTATGGATTAAGAGCAGTGACTACATACCTTATTATTTCCAGCGTTTTACAGTACATGTTGTACACCATTTTTGCTTCAATTGAATCTTCCTCCATCACAATGCCACACTCGATGTAGAAAAGAGCAGCTTGCATGTAGGTGACTGCCTTCCAGGAAGGGTCCACCTATAATGTTGAGAAAGGAACACATGCTTAACTCAATCCAAAGTGAAAATGGAAAGCATCCCAAAATGCAAAGGCCATCCACGTCCGCTTTGTACTCAAACTAAAAACTTGACAAGAACAACTTTTTTAATGTAAATTTGATTAATCAGTGCTCTCATCATCATCATCATCATCATCATCATCATCATCATCATCATCATCATCATCATGGGTATTGATCTTTGTAGGGCCGTTGGCCCCAAGATTATCATTTTCATGGGTGGATTCCACAAGGTACATTTGTGCAGTTCTGCTCCTATTGAAAAGTTAGGAACACAACCAGCCACTCGACGGTTTCTGCAATTCCGTAGCTTGTATGTTTCTTGAGGAGAAGGCAGTGGTTGACCGAGTCAAAGGGTCGAAAGGTACATTCCAATAGTATGTAATTAATAGACGTACTGTACATGTGTGAAGTCATGGTGCAACTGATGTTCAAACAGTACGTATGTAATTAATAGACATACAGTAAACGTAGTAACATGGCTTCATGGCTTTATGGCTTTATGGCATCACAGACGGACCGACTGTGTTTTTCGCATTTAATATCTATAGGTATACATACATAGATATGGAGTGAATCGGTTGAAAATTGATGATTTATGTGAGCTGAACCATTGACCTTTTGACCTGTTGACCTGAAAAACAATTGGTTTCCAGCCTATCACTACCTCCACCAGGCAGTGAAGATCGGAGTGAAAATCCGGCCTGCAGCGAATTGACATACAAACAGACATCCAGGCAGACAGAGGAAGAGTGAGAATTGCTTTGCAGTACATGTCCCCAACAATGTGATATTTTCCAAGTATAAAAGGGGCATATAGCTCAAAAATTGACAAAAAGCCCTGAAAGCCGAACTTGTTCTGTAACTTATCCTACTAAAGCCATGTATCAAGTTTCAGTTAAATATGTTAGAGGGTATGGGGGGGAAAAAAAGTCTGAAAAACCTCAGGTGGGACGGTCGGACGGACGGACGGAAAGCAAACCTATAATCCCCTCCGGTGAAACTGGTAGGGAATAATAACGGACCAAACCAACTAATATTATACTAGTGAATCTTCGATTTCACAAAAAACAGACAAACAGCCAGGGGTTAAAACATAACCCCTGTCCACTTTCAGTGGCAGAGGTAATTAGGGTTTGTGTTGATTATATTAATGACAATCAAAGCAAAATTGTAGCAATGATAATATTTTATGCAGATCAATTTTTATAAAGAATTTGGGGTCATCTTTATATTGTCGTGGAGCTGGCGGTCCAGGTTAATCCCCCCAACCCAATTTGTGGTGACGGGCGGTCAACACTGCCAGCCCAAATGGTCGAGCGGTTTTTCCTCATTAGGAGGCGGACACATTGATCCTCGGAGATTAAAACGCACGCGCGGGAAGGGTGGGATACAATGGCGGAGCGATGGAGGCACAGAGAAGGTTTATACACGAACCCCATGAGAAATACATGTACATAGCAACTTAAAATAAAGCGGATTTAATGAAAATAGACGAATATTTACAAAGGACAATAATCAGAATATAACAATATGTGAGGTAAACGAATCCTAAAGTCTAAATCGAGGCACCTCAACACATAGACTTAAATACAGACAAGGGGAAACAAAATAAAAGGAAATCCTTCCTTTATTCTGGCAATTAGCTAGGTCCAGAGATGGTCTTTATGGAACGTGGAACCAAGGCGCTTCCATTTCCACATGTAGACATGCGCAAAAATGGCGCCAAGCCGCTCTCTCACAGCGGGAACGTTCGTCAGGCAATTCGTGAGCGGTATTCAACACCAAGGCTCACCGACCCTGTGCAGCTTAGAATGGCGCCGTCCCCTTCGGTGACGTACATGAGGCTTCGAGGTCTGTCTCATACGACCCAACTGAGAGCCAAAGGCCAGCGTCTTACTCCTCAGCACGAATATGAGAATTGTGCCGTCTTCTTCATGCGTCGAAGAAAAGCCAGCCATAAAGCCCTGTTCTTACAGGCCATTTCCTAGCTACGTTCTCTCTCGACCGCGTGTGTCCCTCACTCTGCACTCATGCATTCCTTCTTGCTACGAGCTGCTTCCCCATCCTCTCTGATCGCCTACCTCCTACGCCCTCTTCTTCTTTCTGGTACGAATGTCACCGCCCATCAATCATCAGCCTCGGGGGCGTGACTTCGCCCGCCGTCACCCTCGGAAGTGGGGCTTCTTGCCTACTTGGTCATGTTATAAAAACACAATTCTTCCATGGTTTGGAACACAAAAACATTGGGAAAACTCACAGAGGGGCAATTACATACTGGGGAACTTGGCCTTCATCCCTATCTAATTAACACTGCACCATCCCCCGTGTGGTGACACGTAGCACTTAAGCTCACAGTCTCCCGACTTAATTTACATCGAGATGTCTCCTACACGTCCACGGAACAAACAATTCTATTCAATCCTAACTTTCCTATGAAATTCCTCCATCTACCCCCACAACCATAACAATGTTATGTAAGCAAAAATGTAGAAATTTTTTGTGGAGGCATTTGTCATTTGGTTGATGTCATCTCATCTCATTATGTCGTTATGGACAGACTTGGGAAGCCCTTCTGGAGTACCAATGTCTTCTGGTTGGTTATATGCCAGCGAACATAGTAGAACCCAAGGGAGGTCCTTTTTTGACAGGATCACCATGTTCCTTCTTCCTTGTCCTGAGGATAAAGTGGTGCTTGACCTTGTACATTTAGCAAGAGTAAAGGGTCAGATCTAGAAAATAATTTTTGAGCGGGGGTGCAGGAGGGAGACGAGGTCAAGAGAAGAAATTGAAGGCGTTTTTCTAGCTTTTTTGACCAGCACATCATCAGGCCTTTTGGGGGATCTTTGGGGTCTTCAGGGTCCAGGAGTATCATTTGCATTCATCAAAGTGTCTCGTCTTCATGAAAAAGAAGAACTTTGCTCGTTTGCCGGTGAATATCCGATACTGCAGTGAAGAGAAGTGTAAGATGAAAACTTCCCTGGCATCAGACTCCTCTCATTGTGATTAACTCCAACTCCCTATACCTTTTGGGGGAAGTTAAAATGCAAAAGCAAAGTAAAGTGACCACATCCTGGATGAGGTGCACAGTATTGTAAATAATTATGAAAACAGCAAAAACTGAGTATGAAGTGCAAATAACACACGATAGAAGCACATCTCATGTGTAAAAATTAAATGCTCTACAGTACAGTCCATATGTCGTCTGATATAGTGCACCGATTGGCTGTCCCGTGCCACACCTGTAGAAGGACTATTAAAGTATAGGTGGTGATATTTTAGTGTGGTGATACTTTGGCTTCTGGGAAAGAAGTATCATTATGACAAGCATGTATAAAATTATATTTGCTCCTCCGTGACACATTTCAGCCTGACTTCATGTTTCAGCAGAAGCTCGATGCAAGACTGATGAGGATACACAAAACTGATACTGTTGACAATAGAAGCAGTCGATGAAGAAAAAGAAAACCCAAGCTCTCCAAAAGTGGTTAAGTACCTCAATATAATGTTCTCCACATGATACACAATGATACAGGTGATATCTTGTGAATGACCTCGCTGAAAGTACAGGTGTTAACATTTCCTCAAGAACAGTAAGATACACATGAGTGCAAAGTGGTCTCAATGGATGTTGAGTTTCCTGCCAACTTTTGCTCAAGAGAGGCAAAAGGAGAGTCAAACTTTGCAAATGTGTTCAGACAGTACTTTTTAAACATTCGATAACACTGAGGAAGATAAGAGTAGGGGAGAAGTATCGAAGGTGTGGAGTATATGAAAGGCAGGTCAAGATGGTAAGGGAGTTGCAAAAGGCAGAGGAAGGAAGAGAAGGGTGAGGAAGAAATATTTCACTGGCATGGGGATAGGTGCGTCAGAGGGGAGGAATTGGGCCTGCCTTGAGGATAAGGTTCATAGCAGAACGTGCCGCGATGATGTGAAATCATTGTTGTGATGTATAGGTGTACCACCTCATCCGCTCACACGCGGCCACCCATTTGCCTTCCTCGTCCACACAACATACGCAGCAACCTTACTACTCAACTCCATCTTCACCATAACCCAACAAACTTATCGCATACCATGTTGTCTGCTTTGTGCTTCATTTTTCTAGCTTCTTGCAGGCGTTGATCCAAAGAACCACCCCTGCAGAAAAGTCGTAATCATGATCTCATTGTCATTTGTGTCATATACTGTATAAGAACAGAGAGCAACAGCATAATGTAATGATGGCAATGAGTGTTATGAAATATTCAATGCCAGCTTTTATGAATGCAAAGGAAGAAAGAAAACGTAAACAAGATGTGGAGAACAATCCATTCTTTGTATAAAACTGTGCCGAGGATAGAACAGATGCTCCTGGATCAAATGTGTGCGTAATAATGCAAAACTTTGGCTTCCGGTTCTTCATCGGCCGATGCGTGACTCCTGTACATCAAGGGATCGACCACGCAGAATTGTCTTCTCTTTTAATTTTGCTGTTGCCCTACCTGTGGGAAGTTTATCGCTTCGGTGGATTGTGTAAATATCTATCTATGTATCTGTTCCTTACTGCCACGTGCTCTACTCTATCTCCATTCTTTTACTTCGCTCTTTCCTAATCCTGTTGGATTCCTTTCTTATATTTACTAATGTGATTCTCTTCGAACACCCAACAGCTTCATTGTTTTCTTTTTAACAGGCAAGGAAAAAAAAACAAAGCCCTGTCATGCTCCAATTCTCTTCCTTTCCCACCTACCCCCCCCCCCCCCCGCCCCCCACCCCACCATATACTGTAATGCCTCTCCTACTCTCACAACTCTGCCCCATCTTCACAACTGGACTTAGTCTGTTTCTTTTCCAACATGCATCTCTCCAAATAGCAACCATTCATTCCTAGACATTGTCATGTGAAACCTATTCTCAAACTTATCTTGCTTCTCCTCGGCTCCTCTAGGCTCTTCACCTCTGCCACCAAAGGTGGACAGAGGTTATGCTTTCACCCCTGTCTGTTTGGCTGTGAGCAGGATATCTCAAAGGGTTGCGGACGGATTCGGAAGAAACTTGGTGGACAAGTTGGGTGAGTGACAAGGAAGCATTGTTTCGATTCTGGCGAAGATCTGAATCCAGATGCGGATCCAATCATTTTTAAAGAGATTGTTCAACATTGAGAGATGGGGGCCAAAAACGACATATAGTATGATATTTCAAAAACTTGTGTACGAGTTATGACAAAACAAGGTTGGTGAGTTCGTTAGGTGACAAGAACAAGCCGATTCGATTTTGGTTGATGTATGGATCCAGATCCGGCCTCTCAGTGGGATGGATGCAAAACGTAAACTGGTCAGCGAGGTGGGGGTATGCGCACTACCAAATGCCATTCTAGTTTCCCCATATGTTAGTAAAATTGTGCACCTCTTTGGCAATGACAATAAATCTCCCAATGCACAGATGTGGATGTCAATTTAGTAAAGCTGATCTAAACTCCACTCCAGTTAATACTGGTCCATCTTCACATTATCTCCAAACAGTCACTGGTCATGGAATTTATTCTATAACTAGCAAATACAACACGTCGTTTCGCTGATGGGAATATTAATGGTGGGGGGAGAAAGAGGGAGGGAGAGAGAGGAGACTGAAGAGAGAGAGAGAGAGGATAAAGGGGAGGGAGAGAGAGGAAGGGGAAGAGAGAGGATGGAGGGGAGGCAGGAGAGGGAGAGAAGGAGGGGAAGCAAGGATGGGGTGAGGAAGGGGGGCTAAGAAGAGGGGAAGAGGAAGGGGGTAGGTGGGAGAGCGACGCCTACCAATCGTTGCTATACACTGCGGGAGGGATGTGTGCAAGGAAGGGGGTGTGAGAGAGAGAAAGAGAGACAGACAGACAGAGACAGAGATGTGGGAGGAGAGTGCTGCATATGGAGGTAATGACACTGACGCGCGTGCGCACTCTCTCTCTCTCTCTCTCTCTCTCTCTCTCTCTCTCTCTCTCTCTCTCTCTCTCTCTCTCTCTCTCTCTCTCTCTCTCTCATTGAGGTTTCAGTACCGCGATTTTGTCCAAAACAAAACAACACATAAATCAAGAAAATGACCGAATACCGAGATTCCAAAAATAATTGAAAAGACCCTGGAAGATAAAGAGATCTGAAATTGTATAGTGATCATTGAAGCAACGAAAATGATGAAGAAAAACCTTACAGAGATCTTAAACCATCCATGGAAATATTTCAACAAACGAACTACAGTTGGAAGCTGTCTGGGTCTCAGTGACGATCCTCAAAAGAGCCCACGGAACAAAATTTTGAGAACAAAAACTTCACACCTTGGTCCATGATTCGTGACCGCCCTCACCAAAACAGAGGTGGATACTTCAAGACCTGGGAGGACTCCGTTCCACCTTCTGTAACCCGCATATGGAGGTAATGACGAATAACACACACACACACACACAACCACACACACACACACACACACACACACACACACACACACACACACACACGAAGTGGATACTTTAGAGACCTGGGGTGGGAGCATTTAAAACCCAGGCTATCTACCTGGCAAAGGTCTGCCTGCATGCATGCTCGTATATGCAGCGATCTTTGCACCCCACTGGTTGGCTCACTCGGAATCTGATTCATGCATGCTGTTCCAGAAGGGGTGGGGAGCAGGGGGGATCGGTGGGAGAGAGAGAGAGGGCGGGGTCAGAAATAGTGAGAGGGGTGGGAGTGACAGGGGTAGGGTTAGGAGGGAGAGAGAGGGGTGGGATAGAGGTAAGAGAGGCAGAGGGGTGAGAGAGGGGAGGGTGAAAGGGATTCCGACAGATGAGACGCCCAGTTTAACATCCATCAGAGAGACGGCACACATATTGATGAATCACCCTCCCTGTGAAACACCGGAATGACAGTTTAAAGCTGGGTCAGGACTAGAACCCAAGCTAGACAGCTTAGGCCTTAGAGTGACCATGTGTACCTCTCGGCTTTCCTACCGTGATGTGGCAATTCATTACTTCATAACAACTGAAAATATTTTTACTCATTGTGATCATATAATTAATTCTGCCTTCCTACCTCCGGTATCAAACCGCAGTGTCGCCATTGATAGAAGCTTGAAGAATGCCCGCCAAGTGGCTACACCAAGTAATCCACGAAATGGTTGAAGAAACTTTAAAAAATGAAACGTTTAATTGTATTTGTATCTATCTATGCCAAAGTGATGGGTCATATAATGGAAGAACGCACAACAAGAGGAAATGTCGTGGAAAATAAAATTTCACATTTTCAGCAAGCCAGCCACCACCTGTTACACCACAGAACAACACGTTGCTAATGAACGCGAGTGGCCCCTTAAATTTGTTCAAGTTGATCGATATAGTATTCTGTGACAGTGCGAATATTGTACAGAACTCGCCAGGTGGCTTAAGCACTCCAACAAAATGGTTGATAAGAAACGGCTCACTTGGCATGTGATTAGCAATCACCGAACCATCATGTTAAACAAACACCTCCCGGAGACGCCCAAATTTCAAATATGTCAAAATTGGACAAAATAACACTTTTTTAGGAGTCGGAACTGCTGCGAAGTTCGACTCTGGAGCTTAAATTTTGTAATTATGCTTAATTTAAGAGATACTCAAGATTATCGCATGTGCGGAAATGAAATAAAGCCACGAACGCTGGCGTCGCCGGGCGTTTATTAGCATTGCAATGTATCCAGCGATTTGTAGTTATGATGAACAGGCATTCGATAATATGAGTGAGGAAAGTGGAAAAAAAAACTTTATCGTTAAGAAATCGT
>CM068954.1:70819566-70829576 GCA_035128595.1 Eptatretus atami
GGTGAAAAAGCAAAGAAAGAAGCAAGGTTGTCAAACAAAAATAATAATGAGGTGTTACACGACATAGAGGGTAAAGTACATTTTTATCACTTGTGGTTATCTTTTTAGATTATTTTGCAGGAATATGACTCAAGGATGGGATGAAGAGGTTTCAGGAAGGTCCAATCAATGAAATTTGAATAATGAGCAAATTATTTTTCAGATTTTAAGGAGAGCAATAACACCACATGAACATCCTCAAAGGTAGAGGTGTAAAAAAATGGTTATAATTGCTTTTCAATGGCTAGTTATCCCCACGTTTTTTGAAAAAAAAACGGTGGTGGGAGGGGGGGGGGATATTGTAATCGGCTCTGTCTGTCTGTCTGTCCCTCAAGCAATCTCCTCAACAGCGGGGCAGAAATTTACCAAACTTGGTGGTTATGATTACCACATGGCAAGAATGTGTGACACAAGAATGTGTGATGGCTTCCCCTTTTTGTCCCCACCCCTGGGAAAGGGTCAAAATGTCAAATACCAAAAAATGCAATTATGGGCAAATTTTAAAATATTTTAAACATTTTAAAATGAAACTTTGTATATGCAATCAACATTGGGAGATGCATGAAATATGTAACTTTTTTTGGAGATTTGACTGCCGGTTAATGCCCCCAACGGATGGGAACTTGGGGTCAACGGGAGTCAAAATGGAGAAAAAAAATTTTAACTCAAAATTTGATATTGGGTCATTCCTGACGGTACTTTTTTCCATCTTTCAACTTTGCTTTAGGTGGGAAGTGTGGGATTTGCGATGGTGCGACTTGCGATCGACTTTGCTCAAGTATAGCTTTGCTATGTGAATGTCAGATGCTGTGGCAATACTGCTGGCCATTTACAATGCTTTAAAGCATTATTCTTTAAAAAAAAAAAATTTGTGAAATCTCAATAAGTCCAACATCTACCTCTTTTTGTCTGAAATGGAAATGTGGCTTGGTGAGCAAGCTGGCTGTGAAAGTGAGATTTTCTGGTTTTCAGTATCATCATTCCATCGAGATTTCTTCCTGTGTTCTTGTCTGTCTCGCACATTCTGTAACAGGCAAACAAATAAAGAATACTGAGGAAGAATCAAAAGCATCAGGGGAGAAGTTGGTGGCAGCCAATGTCAAAAGGCAAAGGTATAAAAAGATATGGATGCTCTGGTACTAATGTTCCGCTTGATGAATTGCAGATCATAGCAAGCACCACCACCAAAAAATTTTTATCACAATTTATTCCAGAAATAATACCCAAGTTAGATACATTATAATATATATGCAGTTGAGTGGACCAGTTTTCAGCAAAAAGCCAATCCAATGAGAAGTTTAACCCCTATCAATAATTATATAATGACAGATGTGAGTCCCTATACCTGTCTACAATGCATATATATATATATATATATATATATATATATATATATGTATATATGTATATATATATATATATATCATACACATACATCACTTGTTAAAGCTGTGTTTCAATGAATTTGAATGCAAAAGGAAGATATGACAATGTGGCACACAACTTATTAATGCACCCCTCTCCATGAGTAGAGTGTGTGGGTGGCTTCATGCTGATAATCCTGCTGAAGGAAAGACTAGCTTCAAATTTTGCTGAAGTTAATGGTATTAAGGAGTTGGATTATAAATTTCAGGGAACAGAGCTCGCTTTAGGTAAACTACTGTGTTACTATCGGATTGTTGTTTCAAAATCGAGTTTTCATATGAAGGGATGATCTCCTGATCTTCTTGGTGCCGTCTGCATGTAAGGCTAGTTCACACTGCAGTTGACTCCAAATGGCACAAAAAGTTTAAAAAAAGATATTCCGACAATTTTATGCACAGATTTAAATAATTCAAGTTGTCCCACAGAAGGAATATTATCTTTTTGTTGAGCTTTGCACCCGATATACAGCAATCAAACTTTCATTATGGCTTTTACATTGTGAAGGCTTTGTCCTGTGCTTGAGGAACAGAACAGAATTAAAAAAAAAAAACTAATTCTTAGTTGCCAGAATATTATGCAAATGTAGGAATCTAATGACATTGTTTTATGCTCCTCAAAATATTTTTTCACCACAGAAGTATCTTTCCATACTCGACACTGTTGGTGGCATAAAGGCCACAGTGCTCACCTCCCTCTGCCCCCCATAACATGCATATGTAATTAACAGGTGGGTCATAATGCACCATCAATGTTTATTTTCCCATATTTTTCTCCTGTCTTGTCCACCACAGACTACTCTGCCCCTTTTGGAAACTGCAATGCAGCATTATCTTGAGATTAAAATTCCGTTGGAATTTTTCCAATCCCCCTGGCTTGCGATCAGAGATATGTTTGGGTTACGTGTTTGCACTGCTTTGGAGCATCGAGCATTGTTTTTGTGTTCATATAAAGTCACCCATTAACTTTCCGTATTATATAAATGCTTGTGTGGTGCTGAAATATAATTTTGCCATCCATCAGATTTGGTTCATGGAAACACACCCTCAGAGTGAGTTCAGGGAGAGGGTTGGCATGGGTGACAACCCAATTACTACACCATGGCAGCTCATGGTAATGCAAGAACAAGAGCAAGTTAAAAAAAAAAAAAAGTTGTCTCAAATTACTTTTCTCTGGATATCAATGTAAATAGATCCAATATGTTTTCTTGGATTGAGCACATGATGTTCACGTTTTGGGGGGCTTTAACAAAGTGAAAATTGCAAGAAACTAAGTTGATCTGAATTCAATGACAATTTTATCGGGGCAACTTGTATAAAATGTTCTTTCCTGTTATTCTTGAACCCCAAACACTACTACTTCTTTAATGGCCCCAATTTTTGCCACCATCTTCAGGGGTTGGCTGGGGAAGGGTTTTTTTGTCCAAGTCCTTCACAAACCATCTGGACAGGCCTGACATTTCACAAAAGGTGGCAGAAATTTAAAATTTAGCCAGGGTTCCATCAATAGCTTGCATACTCTGCCAAAGGCACAGTGGGATATTTAACATCCACCTGCTACTGCTAGTAGATGGAATGCCAAACTTAATATCCATCCGAGGGAAACCACACTTTGTGATGCAACGCACTGCCTGTGAAGCACCGATCTGACAGTTTTTAGTCACGCTGAGAACTAAACCTTCAGGCTAGACAGTTGAGAGATACATGTGCTACCTCTGCACCATGCTATTAAACTCTTGAATGTTCATTAGATTTGTGCAGATATGTGTGCATATTATCTACATTAACTTTAAGTTTGTTATCATTGCGATTTTAGATTGACCACATTTTTTGGCAAGCAGATTGCAATTTGGACCCACCTTACATTTACGCTTTTGAACAAGTGGGAGGACCGGTGTTGAAAGTTCCTGTGAAGCCAGATTGCCACAGTGCTCCTGGTCTTGCTTCTGAGGGGTTTCTTCTGCAGAATGAGAGATGAGTGCCAAGTCCCAACGAACAAGAAGTTGGTCAACCAAATTCTCCTCAGGAGGCCAAGAATCAGTGTGTGAGAATTCTGGATGCAAATCTCTAGTCTTCGCGGCTGTTAAAGTAATATCTTGGTTGCAGTCGTTGGCTCTCGCTCCAACTTTATGGCCCTCCAGATTTTTGGACAATGCCCAATGGCTCTCATTGTCATTTGTGGTCTTTGGTATGGAAACATTTTGGTCATGTGCTGGAAGGCTAGAATTTTGGTCTGTCATATCTGTCCTGGATAGCCAAGCATGTAATGTGGGGGATTTGTGAAGTCCAACTGCTTTTCTAAGTCTTCCTGGGCTAACCATTGGCAGTGTGTCTTCATGAATTGGTGACAAGAGCTGAGAGTTGGGAAATAATGGAGACAACAGGCTCATAGCCCTCTGAATATGCATTTCCTCTTTCTCGGTATTCGAGGTAAAATTATGAGTCAAAGTAACACCAGGTTTTGTGGGCAAGATCTCACCATCAGAATCTGACCCTGACTCCAACGAGTGCTCTGATGAATCAAAATCCACAAAGCCAACTGATTTTGGTACATTCCAATGGTTTACGTGTGGCATCTGTAACTCAGAAACAGGACGGTCCATTTTTGGTTTCTTCCATAGCCGCTCTTTTCCATGGTCAACTATTGCAGACTGCTTTGAAAAGTGCTGAGATGTATGTAGTTGCTTATAGCTTCCCTGAAGTTTAGTAAACTTGGAAGAGAGAGAACTGTTTGTGGGTGTAATCAATTGTATTTTGTGCTCATCATTGGTACTTTGAACTGCTGCTCCCTGGATTCTGTACCCTTTAGGTTGCTTCCATCCCACAAGCCTTTGAGGGCTCAAAGTGTCGTTTGGCTGTGTTTTGGATATGCCATTTGGCCTGTGGTCATTTGTCACATCAGCTTCAGTCTGCTCAAATGAAATACAAGAGGTGGTGGAAGTGGTGAGAGTAGTAGGAAGAGCTAAAGTTCCTCCGGGCATGGTGGGTGGCACAACATGACATAGGCCCTTGTCTGAAAGAAACATGCATGGTGAACCTTGTCCTCCTTCCAGGGGCATCACTTTAGTCATCCATTTCTTTAGCTGCCACTTGTTAGCCGATGATGGTGGTTCAGACTGCAGAGTACAATGGCAAGGAGTTACGGGATTGTGCCATTTGGAAGTATTATATTTAGAACATTCAAATCATACACTATCAAGAATGCATAAAAAAATCGAAGATCCATATTGAAAAAGTCTACAGTACTTCAATAAATTATAAGTACGAGCAGGTACGCATGCAAATTCCATATAAAGTAAAATGTGACTTCAACAATATTATGCAAAGAACAGTTAAATATCATGGGAATTTAATATTGTCTAGCTATGTGCTCCCTAAAAATGTTGCTCGATTAAATCACCCCAACCCACTTCAAGTCTTCAACTCTACCCCCAACCCTAATCTCAAGACCTCAACTCACCCCAACCTCAAGTCCTCAAGTCCTCAACTACCCTCGTCAAACCCCAAGGCTCCTCCTCACTTAAATCTTCTCCACACTCAAATGCTTAAAACGCCCTCCCCCAAGCCCTCCAAGCCCAAGTCCTCCACCCTCCTCCTCCCCCCAAGCCAAGTCCTCAACTCCCAACCAGCCAACTCACCCCTCCCCCAACCCTCCCCTCTCACACAGCAAGTCTGCAACCTCCCCTCTCCCAAAGCCCCAACCTCCTTCTCCCAACTTCCACCCCCACTAGAACTCTGCCCTCCCCTCCACCTTTCTTCCTGTTCTTCAAAGCAAGAGGGCACATTCTTACATAATCACATGTTATTTCTTCCTTAACTCCTAAAAATGGTGCAATAGTTAACTCTCTCTCTCTCTCTCTCCCTTCTGTAGATACATTTTTATCATAATGGGTTTGAAGGTGATGAAATAAATAAATTGATGACAGTTAAAACTTGGTATTAAAATGAAAATGTAAAACCTGAAATAAAATGTACTCCAATATGATATGATGTTTTTAAGTATGCATCCATCCATCTGGAATTAACATAATTATATTTCTCCTTCGTATGGAAAGATCACCTGTATATTAAAAGTGTAAACAGGTTGAACTTTGCCAGTAAGTTGAATATAAGAAGAATTGCTATCATTCTAAAGCTATCTAAAATAATTTTTATAAAAGACACAACAAGTTGAATGTGGATTTAAAAAATATCCAGATGCATTCACTAAGCTCGAGTCGCTTTAAGATAATATATCTTCCCAGTTTCGGGAGAGCAGACTGACTTTTTAACCCACATATGATGGAAACTTGTTTTAATGACCATTAGAGTTGGCGTTTGACGTCATTTAGCATTCTGTGCATTTTCTGTATTAGGAAAGGATTAACATGTCTGGATTTGAAATATGTGTTACAACCATTCAAGCAGGAGCTGTCGAAGAAGACTGGTCTTGCAAACTCCAGGTGAAGCTTATCTTCAGACAAACTGGGCCAGTGCCAGAGATGATTAAAAAAAAACTGTCTACTGAAAACTATATAAGGACAAGATTCTCCATTTGTATTTGAGAGATCTGGAATGAGTTTGTTGTTCAGATCTCCTAATGCGTGCAAATAATTAAGTGTTTCTCTGTTTAATAAATAAATGTTTTAATTGTACTGATGACTGAGAGAATTCTTCTACACTTCCCCTATCCACCTTAATATTATTCCATGACCAACTTCACTGACTCCTATCACCTCATTACCTGATTTCCCATCTTCCCAACTTCGTCTTTCACCCCATTCACAATCTCAGAAGCAACGAGATATGTCTCCCAAGAACAATTATCCAAAACTACCTGCAGGTCACAATTCACAATCTCGTGAGATATGCCCCACAGAAACTCCATGGAATTGCCACTCTCAAGTGATTGTGAGGAGCCAAATTGCATTACTAAATGATCCTAAATTAATTATCTTCATCATGATGCATGTATTTTAATATACCATACTCTGTTTCAGAGCATAGGTGCTGCTGAAGCAGTTTCTTGGCAAGGGTTATAGTGGGTGGTTTGCCATTGCATTCCCAGATGTATCGGTATATACATACATACATATATACGTATATGTCAAAACATGTGGATTGTGACGAGCACTCCACATGTTTCGATTTGCCTGCCAATCACATCATGTGCCTTTGATTGAATGGTTTGCATAAGAAGGAACAATCATCTGGGATTGTAACGACAGACGGTTGCTCTCTGCAGATTATGTGGTTTACAGTGAGATATAATCCATGGCGATGCTCACCATAACGGTCAGGAGGTGCGTCTGATGTGTGTGTGTGTGTGTGTGTTGTGTTTATATTATATATATATATATATATATATATATATTATATATATATATATATATATATATATATATTGGATTCGCTATATATGCTAGATATCCCTTATTGTCGGTTTTCCGTCTGTCTGTCTGTCTGTGTGTATGTGTGTCTGCAACGCGAGGGCTCCACAGCACGAACCAGCGAACCGATTTCGATGAAACTTGCCAACATGTGGAATATATACTGGGAATGTGCGCGTTTGAATTTCGTTGCCTAGCAACCACCCGTTGCTGTGCAGCGGCCGAAAAACCGCGTACAGTATTTTCAATACTTGTCCTTCAGTTTTGAATGTAGAGAAACGAGACTTCGGAATTAAACACTTCGAGATATTGAGAAAATTTTACTCGAGCCGATTTTGATTGAGGTTTTATTTTTCAAATGGTAGTCCTTCAAAAATAGGGTGTCTATTTACCGTCATTTTTATGAGGGGCTTAGGAAAGTGGGCGGAGCTTAGGGAAAGTGGACGTGGTTGATGAAAAGTGGGAGTGGCGTAGGAAAGTGGGCGTGTCTTATGGAAAGTGGGCATGGCTTATGAAAATATTGTGTGGCTCAGGAGGTGTGGTCAAACAAGAGCATTAAGAGAAGTTTATCGGGTTTTCCGTCTGTGTGTGTGTGTGTGTGTGTTGTTGTGTGTGTGTGTGGTGTGTGTGTGTGTGTGTGTGTCTGTCTGCAACACGAGGCTCCACACAGCACAAACCAGCAACCGATTATTTTTCAAATGGTAGTCCTTCAAAAAATAGGGTGTCTATTTACCGTCATTTTTTATGAGGAGTGCAGTTGTCAAATACGCAATAGGAAAAATCTGCCAGGCAGAGGAACAATTGTATGTGAACCAATACGTCTTGGCAATGAATCTTCGTCGGTGGATCGATCAGAATGAAAAGCATAGTATCCAGCGCTTCGATCCTAGCGAATCCCTCGTCGCCTACCGGCTTGTATATATATATTAGTGGGATGTGCTTACACATTATGTAAGCATACGAACCATGCTTCCCCATTGTCTCGGGTAGCTCACCTGCATTTGATTTTTCATTTATTTATTTGTATTCTATTTTTTTTTTCATTTAGTTATATTTTCATTTACTGATGTTGTCCGACGATTCTGTGATTTCTTTCCGGTGTACTGGCTTCAATGTCCATTGACACGCAGAATTTCAGCTTTCTATGTCACCCGGAAGGCACCGATCTTTCATATCAGTCAGCGAGTCAGTGAATGAGTGAGGCAGTCAGTCAGTTAGTTTGTCAGTCAGTGGTTAGAAAGAGAGAGAAAAATATATATATATATATATATATATTATAATTATAAAATAAAACAATTAAAAGATACTTCCGACTCAAGCTGCAGGATGTGAGTGAGACAAAACCAGACTCAATTGGCATAGTGGTTTGAGCGTCCGCTCTGTGTCGGTCGGTTGGCAGTTTGAACGCTAGCTGAGTCTAATCAGACTTTAAAAATGTCACATCTTGCTTCCTTCCATGATGCCCAGCATTTAAAAAGATTGAGTACGGACAAACAAAGTACGGACAAAAGAAACAAACAGACTAGAGCAGTTTGATGAGCTTTATGTCGCCACACCATCGAACTACAACTCAAGCTCACTTACATTCGCCATTGATATAACACCACGACCACCAACCCCAACATCATCGACCACGAACCACCACATTGTGACCTCACTGCTCCACAACCACTTCCATCACTCAACCACCATCACCACCGATACCAACACTGCCTTTTGGGCCCAACAGGGAACAAAGGAGTGGCCCATACCATGGCAGACACTCGGATCTGGAAGTTCAGACATCTAACTGGGACGCGAGTGTGTGCTAGACTCCGTTCGACATTGTGAGGGTGGCTGTGATTCTCCACTCAATTTTGGCCTCCAATGCATGTTCAGCACGTGTTCACGGCCGAAGCGTATGACCAAATACTCAGCGCCATGTTAATCACAGAGCTCGAGCGCATGGGAAAGTTCAGAGAGAATGAGGCCATTTCCGCCACCGAACCCTCACATGGGCGGGGCCAGTGCCGTGGTAATTGTCAGCACACCAATGGAGGTGCTGGAAAACACCGATCATTCTGCCCGGTCTGATACCAAACTCTTCCCCCGCCAGGGGATTATAAAAGCGCCCTGCGTTACATACAGACGTGCTGTGCGTTCTTGTTTCTGTGCATTCTTGGGTGCTGCACATTCTTCATTCTGTGTTCTTGGGTGCTGCACATTATTGGTTCTGTGTGTTCTTGGGTAATTTGTGGTTGGCGAACAACAGACGGAGCTTGGGGAACAATGGACGGAGTTTGGTGGAGCAGTGGAATGGATCAGAATGGAGTCCACATAGTGGAGTGCGTAATGAGTGGAAGAGCCAGGTGCCAGACCGAGTGCAGTATTAGAGAGATATATGTACAGACCTTTTAACACTTAAATTATCCCATCTCCTCACATGTTCTTTTCTTTATTTCCGTCTCGTCCACTGTGGACGTATGTTCATAAAAAGGGCATCAACGATTACCCGAGTCCACTGATTCGCATCTGTTACATCTTCCTCGCTGCACATTACCTGTCAATCACCGTAACCCTTACCACACCTCTTCCAATCACACACCATAGACACCATCGGTTTTCCTCCTCCTTCCCCCTCCTTCGCGACTGGGTTTGCGCAGGTCCTTCGACCTTGCCTCATTGACTTATTTACAAAAGAGGTCGCAAACACCTCATGCTTTTCTTATCTCTCTTACTATCTAACTTTCCTGAGTGCTTCTGATGGTGCCTGTCATGTTAGCATAGATAAGCATGTGTAAGTATTAGAATGGGTTAGCCCCGAACTGTCTTTGTTTTGTAAATAACTGCATTTCTTTTACCGCACCATTCCCATCCTTGCTTTCCCTGATGCACATATTTTCTTTTGTAATAAATCCCTTGCCTATTGTGCCACATACCTTTCCTTGCCCTTTCCACTAATGATATTAATTGCACTGTAAATGTACTCAGATTGTAGTGTCTTTTCCTCCAGTGATCCAGCATAATCTGCATATAGCATTAGCTGGGAAGTTATACCCCACGTGATTTGCTCTGTTAGCCAGCGTACACTCACTGTATTGCTCGGCAGTAATCTGAGTGTGCACTAAGGGCACAAAACCCGCTTGGTGCATCATCCAGAGATAAGGTAACCACGCGAAATTGTGACAGATATCCACGGCTG
>CM068954.1:70839638-70860499 GCA_035128595.1 Eptatretus atami
AGTCCTTTACCTTCCATTGGCAGATGGTGGCCATGGTCTTATTGACATTCTCAGCCGACTGATGGCCTTTTGAGTTACCACTGTCCACCGCTTTCTTTTTTCTGCATCATTACCTGGCACCCCACTGCCAACCATTGGCTGAAAATGGCTGGCATGCTTCATTTCAATCAGGAACTGTTTCTCATGGACTTGCAACATGTGGACATCTCTCCATTGCCTTTGTTTTACCAAGACCTGTTGCAAGCCTGGCAGCCTCTTGTAGTGCACCGAGATGTGGCTCACTACAACATCAACAACTTTCTCGACAAGCCTATCTTCTACAATGCACTTTTTCCGAACATACCTCGATCACGTGCTTACGTACAATGCTTCATAAACTCCGGCGTATGTGTCATATGAGATCTGCGGAACAAGAACAAAACATGGCACTCAGTCGGGCACATTGCGACTACTGTTGGAATGCGCTCTTTAAGAACTGTCTCCCAGCTCATCCAGGAGGTTCTGCATACCTCTAGAAGTTTGGGACTCCATTTTGATACCAATAACGCTGTCCCTGCAATCCATGTTCCCTTCTTTCCGCAGTTACGAATAACATCACTTGCATTACCAGAAACTGTGATCCTGTCTTCCACTCCACTTCCTAATGGTTGGCTAAAAAGTGCCTGTACCACCTTTGTCACCATACGGCATCCTTGTGTGTGCAAAGTTAGTTTTGGATCCCGATGGAAGGGGATGTTGCTCCGCGCCCCCCCCCCCCCCCGTACCCACATGGGCTGTTAGTCTCTCCCCTCCCGTCTCTCTCTCTCTCTCTCTCTCTCTCCTCTCTCTCTCTCCTCTCTCTCTCTCTCTCTCCTCTCTCTCTCTTCCCCTCTCTCTCTCCCCCTCTCTCTCTCTCTCCCTCTCTCTCTCTCCTCTTCCTCTCTCCTCTCTCCCTCTCTCTCTCTCTCTCTCTTTCTCTCTCTCTCCCTCTTCTCCTCTCCCTCTCTCTCTCTTCCTCTCTCTCTCTCTCTCTCTTCTCTCTCTCTCTCTCTCTCTCTCTCTCTCTCCCCTCTTTCTCCCCCCTCTCCCTCTCCCCCTCTCCCTCTCTCCCCTCTCTCAGAAGGACCATCTTGAGAACCCTCCCTTCTTCCTTAAAAATCCTCTTGAGAAGTTCAGTCACTCAAATTTTCACCTCATCATCAGCCATGTCTTTATCGGGCAAACCACTATTAACGTCGGTCTCGCAACGCCAGCCAGGGTGGGCATCCATCATGCAAAGCCTTCTCTTGGCACATCTGAACTCTTATCTATTTACAATGCCTCCATCTGAAGGTTGATGGAATACTGCTCTCCCCTTTTGGCTGGCTGTCCTGCCTCACAACTAGCTCAGCTTGATGCCGTGGAAATCAAGGACTTCAAAATCATTGTTTATCTCTTGCAATGAAGCTGAGTCTATGGGTCTATTACTTTCATATCACAGATAACCTGCTTCTGGTGGAATTCCCAAAATGCAGGCTTACTGCTCACCTCCGCACATTTATTTCCTCTTTTCTCTCACCCATGGCACCAACTTCCTCAGTCTATTCAATGTTGTTCTTCACTCCAGTGCTTCAAGCTGTTCACCACCATATCAGGTCATCCCACATCTATATATACCCAAGATATTTCCTACCCTCAGCAGCCCTTTCCAAGTTCACCTCTTTCCGTATTTCCAGGTTATCAGGTTTCTCCCCACTCCCTCTTTCATATTTTTTGTTTCATTTCTGCTTCTTCCCTGGTTTTCGATTCCACTTCAGTGATTGACAATTTCTGCCTCTACCCAGCTTGTTCATCACATGTCCTTCTAACTCCCCCCCACCCCCTCCCTGACTCGTTTATTTCCTGCTCTGTCAAAATGTTTCTACCTCCTCCACGATCTTCTCGACTATGTATACAAAAAAAAATTAACAAAATAAAATGTGAGTTTTCATAAGGTGACTTATCTGGGTAATATGATCAACGAAGAGGGTGAGGCCACTGGTCCTCATATAAATAAAGCAATAATAGAATGACCTGCACATAGAATGTTAAGAGAGGGGACAAGAGGTTGTGGTTGCTCACATTACTGGAGGTTTGGGGCAAATTTTGCAAGACCCTTGTATAGGTTTACAGAGAAATGAGCAAAATGTGTGTGGACGAAACGATGCATCCAAGCATTTAAGTTTGACATCAAAATCTTGGCCTAACTCGATGATAATGGTAAAATCGTACTGGACACCAGGTATGGTTCGGCACAGTGCTGTGACAGGAGCAACATGGAGTCGAGAGAGTGACAAGGAATCAAGAGACTCCCTTTAGCCAGGTCATGTCACAAGTTGAAGAAAAATATTGTGCAACATGAAAGGAGCTTTTGGCAATTTTGTATTTTCACACATATCGCCATGTGAAGGATTTTTTGGTGAGATCTTACCATGCCTGATTGAAGTGGTTCCATTGGTTCAAGGAGCTGGAGAGTCAAATTTCAAGATGGCTGAATAAATTGCAGCAGTACAATTTCAGAGTATAATCCATAGAACTAGTAAGGCTCATGCCAACACAGATGCACTCTTGACGTCCCTGCCCAAGACAGAATGGTAAAATTTTTGAGGGAGGAGGAGAAGGAAAATTGGCGCAGAACAAAAATGATGCATGCCTTTCTTTGTGCAGCTCAGGTGAGAAAGCAAACCTTGCCACAAACTGCTCTGTAGGAGTTTGTTGATTTTGATTGCAGAAAAGCTCAACGGGAAGACCCTGTCTTTGGCAATCTCATGAATGGGCTAGGGAATGGTCACCTCCACATGGGTCTTTAGGTCAGGCCAATTGGGTACAATGGCAGCCTTTGATTTTGTTAAATGACATCGAAAATTGATAATGGATGGAGCCTTCATCTAATACAGCTTCCCAGTTGAAGGTACTCAAGGAACAGTTAAAATAGGGGCAAAACACAAGCAGTAAATACATGAGAATTCCAATTCTGCAGGCCTCCCTCAGCCACTGGACTGGTTGCATCACTTGCTGGTGAGTCATCAGCAATAGCATTGTGTTGTTCGTCTTTCGGCTGCTCCCGTTAGGGTCGCCACTGCGGATCATCCGTTATGATCCACATACTGATTTGGCATAGGTTTTTACGCCGGATGCCCTTCCTGACGCAACCCTGGTCGCCTCTTACGACACAGGGATAAGGATTGGGTTTCGCCATGATTCCGGGCTGCCCTACACCCTCTCATAGCGCGGCCCAGCACAGAGCTCCCGTCCTCAAGCGATCCTCCAACCCAAGCCTCCGAGTAGCTGGATTACAGGCGCACGCCACTACGCCCGATCTCATCAGCAATAGCATTGATGGAAACTAAATGAAATGCTTCAGCCATCTCCTTCCACAAACTTCACACCTTTGCTTTCTTTTCTGCCCAACTTCTTCATATCCACCACAAAATTTGTTGGAACAACTTGCACATTACCCATCAGGTGATTGCGTCACCCCCTTAGTGTCAGTCTCTCGGTGCGAGGTGCGAGTCTCTCAGTGCCAGTCGCTCAGGGCCAGTCTCTCATTTTGCAGCATTATTTGTAAATTACTTGCTTGCTAACATCATGTGGATAAACTGAAAAATATCACGCAGGTTTCTTTTTCTGTTTTTAAAGGTGGGAGGGGTTTGTTTCAAAATAATATGTGGAAAACCAAAAAAAAATGGGTCGTGAATAACTTGAAGCATAATTGTTTTCACTTGAGAGATCAGTTCTGCTGTTTGCAACCGCAGACACTTCTGACATAGACGCACAACCAATTTCCAATGCTACACAAGCATTACAGAATGAAGTTTACGCCTTGAGCAACTGTGATACAACCACTTAAGTAAACATTGTTAGTGCAAACTCATATAGAATTACAACACGTAAATAAACTTCTCACTTTAATTTGACCTACAGCTACATCAACAAGGCAACCAATCCAAAGAATGTTTTTGCTGAAGATCATTTTCACCATTGATATGTCAATGTCATGATGCTGATGTTTCATAGCTGAAAAACATGTTGGCTTTTAATGGCTGTGAGGTCCAGCCAGACTTCATTTAAAGATTTTGCTATACAGTTTAGCCTCACTGTACTTTTCTCCTGATACCAAATCTTATCTAAAATGCAGCAAATGCATATATGTCTATACTGTAAGACCCCAGTTTACATTGGAGATGTGTTCCTGAAAAGTGCGAGATCAAAACGACAAAAATCAAAAACAGTTTTTCTCATAATAATTAATGGAATAAGTGGGGAACACGTTCATGTCGTCACTTCAGGTATTATATTTTGCTTTTTACTTATATTACCCTTTTTTTGATTAATGACAGTTATATTCAAGTACAAATACATGTAAATAAAATAAAAACAATGAACAGACATATTTAAATAAAAATAAACGTCTTCCGGAAGAGGTCTAAGGTGGTGATTTGACTTCCTCTTCCTCCTTCAATGACCGTGGGCATATTTATCGATCGGAGGCAAACTTCATAACCCAGCACTCCATTAATACCAGCATGCATTCAATGAATAACATCTGATTTCACATTTAAAGTAACATTTTTACAATGCCTCTTAGCCAATCTACAATGCAGTACATATATTTATGTGCGGAGCAAAGTACAGGAGTTCTTTCTGTGATTTTGCGATCTGCTGATTTGATAATTTAGCGATGCATTCCAGTGCCTTTATCGGTCTTTTAAATTCTGAAAATGCTTGATAATAAAAGGTATGACTTTTCACACATTGTTAGTGTGAGTTAAGCCTGGTGTTGACTTAGTGGTTCGGGTGGCGGCTTGGGATCCTAGGGTACTGAGTTCAAGCCCCGTTGGCCGCTGAATTAAAATACACCCAGAGGTTGACTCAGCCCGTCATCCTTCCGAGGTCGGCAAATGAGCACCAGTGAACTGGTAAGGGGGACACTGCATCAGCGGCATAGCCGTGTCCCAACCAATGATGCAACCAGCAGCCACAGGGAGAGAGAGAGAGAGAGAGAGAGAGAGAGAGAGAGAAGAGAGAGAGAGAGAAGAGAGAGAGAGAGAGAGAGAGAGAGACAGAGACAGAGACAGAGACAGAGACAGAGACAGAGACAGAGACACAGAGACAGAGAGAGAGGGAGACAGAGACAGAGCAGAGCCAGAGACAGAGACAGAGACAGAGACAGAGACAGAGACAGAGACAGACAGAGACAGAGACAGAGACAGAGACAGAAGGAGAGAAGAGAGAGAGAGAGAGAGAGACAGAGAGAGGAGAGAGAGAGAGAGAGAGAGAGAGAGAGAGAGAGAGAGAGAGAGAGAGGAGAGAGAGAGAGAGACACAAGAGAGACAACAGAGAGACACAGAGAAGAGACGCAGAGAGACACAGAGAGACACAGAGAGAGAAGGGAGAAGAGAGAGAGAGAGAGAGAGAGAGAAGAGAGAGAGAGAGAGAGAGAGAGAGAGAGAGAGAGAGAGAGATGAGATGATGAGTATCGAGAAGTGGTATTAATGTGATGACATATCTGTGAAACGACATAAAAAGGGGCGACGTAAACTGCGGTACTACTTTATCTATGTATATGTATATTTGTATGTGTATATATATATAAATATATATACATATACATACACACATATATATTTTTGAAGATAAAATAAGATCGATCACGAGAACAAAAGAAAATCCTGTCTCCGACGATGGGCTCGAGTGAGAGCTTGAAACGTTAGACTTTTAAAACTTTTGTTCCAGTGATCGATCTTATTTAATCTTAAAGCATGGTGCCTGGGATACAACCTTTTCTTGTGTGTGTGTGTATGTATATATACATATATATTGGAAATAGTGCCACCTTTGGTGGTAGCTGGTATTACAAATCATCTTCCTTTATCTTTTTCATAACATAATGGAACCTTCTCAAAATTATGATAAGGAGTATGAAATGTTTTCATCAATAAAATGTTTCAAAAATTATAAAGCGCATTTCCAAGAATGTTCTGCAGCACATTGCCCACCAAAGGCGGCCCGAAGAGGGCCTGCAAGTTATTATGAAGAACTTCCAGTGTCAGGCATTATCCCGTCTGATTACATTTTTATGCTGCAATTATGTTCTTCCAAACGAGACAAATAAAACATTCCCAACATGGATACGTATTTACCACTCCATGGTAATATGGATTTTGAACTGTTACCTTGCATATTAAAAATAAAAATAAAAATTTAACTGTATATGTTTTTACATTAAAAATCGTTATTAATATAATAAAAGTGCACCTCAGGAGAATTATCTCTTGTTGCATGGTTCATCTTCCTTTCTCCTGAACTGTTGCTGCTGCTCTCTGAATCCGATTCTTCTGATTCAGAGCTGGTCCCAGACACGCTCAAACCTGTCAGCTCAGCACAACCACCACCACCACCACTACCCTCTGCAGCATCATATATAGGTGTGGAAGCATCTGATGCAATAGGCATGGTTGCAGATTGGCTCGTATGGACCCAGTTGGGGCTTGTTTTTCTACTTGAATTGTGCAGTGAATCCATGTTATTGTCCAAATCAAAGGACATTGCATTGCTGCAGGAACATGAAAAAGCATGGCAATATGGCATGACACAATTACTTTGTTTAAACTTAATAAACAAACAAACAAACAAATCTTAAACGCCATTTACATGAACATAAGACCCCCACCCATTCTCATTCTACACAGAAAGCAACTTAAGAAACCACAATCAAAATAGAATTGATTATAAATTTTGCAAATTAAAATGCTCTGCTTAGGGCCCTGTCACACCTTGACGTTTTAGCCAGCGTATGGCAAGGTCTCAAAATGTATGTAAAACGCTGGCGTACGCTGAACTATTGATTTTTTTAAAGTTTTGGGCGTAAATAACTGTTTGGACGTATGCATAACGTATTAGTAACGTACACAGAACGTTTCAATCACATATAGTAACTTATACCAACGAATGCTGAGCTGTTGTCGGCGTTCACAACCTATGCCCAACGATAGTCTAACTTATGCATAGCGCGCGGCAGCGTATCGCCGACGATCACATGGCGTAGGCTATTAATAGGCTGCGGCTTGACGATTCAAATCATAACCGCACTAGACATCGAAGTGTGAAGCTGCTGTCACACCTTGACGTTTTAGCCAGCGTATGCCGATGTATGAAAAATTTGCCCAACCAAGCTGGCACACGTCGAATACGTTATGGGTAAGTTTTGTATACGTTAAGAGCATGCTGGCATACGTCGTAGTACGTTGGCATACGTCGTAGTACGCTGGCATACGTCGTAGTACGCTGGCATACGTCGAGAAATTTTCAGCATGTTGAAAATTTCTCGACGTACTCGGCGTATGACACACGTTCCGCATACGCTGGCCATAAGTTGTAGGCACGTTACGCGATTGTTGACACACGTCGACATACGTTACTTGTACGTTACTCATAAGTCGAAACACGTCAATGTAATGGTTAGCGTCAGTGTTCCAGACTCCCTGGTTTTTTTTTTCTTGGTATGATGGTGATGTTGACACTTCGATTTCTAGTGCGGTTAATGATTTAAATCGTTGGCAGCAGCCTATTAATTATATATATTATAACGCACTAGAAATCGAAGTGTCAACATCACCATCATACCGAAGAAAAAAAAAACCAGGGAGTCTGGAACACTGACGCTAACCATTACATTGACGTGTTTCGACTTATGAGTAACTACAAGTAACGTGTGTCGACGTGTGTCAACGATCGCGTAACGTGCCTACAACTTATGGCCACATTATGCGGAATGTGTGAGTCATACGCTGCATACGTCGAAAAATTTCAAGCATGGAAATTTGTCTAACACCTCGCGTACTACGACGTATGCCAGCGTACAAAGACGCTATGCCAGCGTGCTCTTAACGTATACAAACTATTACCCATAACATATTCGACGTGTGCCAGCGTTTTAGCCAAATTTTGCATACGTCAGGCATACGCTGGCTAAATCATCAAAGTGTGACAGGGCCTTTAAAATTGAACATTCAATGCAATGACCATGTTTTCTTGACTTACTCAAATCACTCCAAGATGGTTTCTATAATAAGGTACATTTTTAAAACAACAACAATAATAATAATAAGAAGGATAATACTGTAATAATAACAACAATAATAAAAGCACTGGAGGTGGAAAAATGAACCAGTGATTTCAAGACACCAAAATGTACAAATTGATGTTTGACTTGAGTATTATTTGCACGAACATGAAAATCCAGGCCAAATATAATCAGTGGACAAAGGAAGGATATGCATGACAAAATTATTTTTAAAACAACCAACAACGTTTCTAAGCAGTAACAATTAGAGTTGAAAGAAGGAACCATGAGACACCTTCAAATCTATCATTTATGAAATCAGCACAACTACATACCGATGACTAGAATGGCACTCGGTGGAGCGCAAACCTCCACCAGGCTGAATAGCTTACGTTTTGTATCCCATTGATAAGCCGTACCCGGATCCGGGCCTTAACCAAAATCTAATCGGCTTGTTCTCGTCACCTAACCAATTCATCCACCAAGTCTTGTCATAACTCGTCCACAACTTTTTGAAATACAATGATATATATCGCTTTTGATCCCATCTCAATCGGTGAAGAATCACAAATAATCTATCTATAATTCCAGCAATGTGTGTGTGTGTGTGTGTGTGTGTGTGTGTGTGACCGCTGTTCTCGACAACCACTGGTCCGATCTAATTGAAACTTGCCAGGTATATTGCTGGGGCCCTGTGGATGTGCCTTTTCAAGGTTTGATATTAATCTGACAAGGGCTTCCCAAGTTATGGCCATTTATTTACCAACCAATGAAAGGACACGTTGCTGCGTAGGCGTGGCTACGTAGGCCGGTGCACGGCCGGCCGACGATGACATCACGTGCCGTGCCGGTTACGATGGGGATGGCGTAGGAGTGGCAATGGTCAATGGCAGCGAATGTCATGGCAAGCAAAGACAGGGAGGTAAACTTGATTTCAATTTTGATTTTAATTAACTCTGTGTGTGTAAGTATCACAGCAGTTGTTATTTCAATGCAAGCGATAATTCGTGGAATGCATGTGAACATTCCGTACGGGCACGCACCACTTCCGGATAGTGATGACAATGTTTCTAATAATTTCTCGATTTCTTATGCGCATTTATAGATAAACACAATGCCCCAATCCAGTCGTCGTTTACGAGAGCGAAGGAACGGCCTGTGTAGTTGTTTGAAAGTTTTTTTTGTTGTTTTTTGGGGGGGGTTTGCACGTACGGGCACGCGAGAGCGAAGGAACGGATGTGTGGTTGTTTCTGGCTCAAGGTTTGAAAGTTTTATTTTTTTTTATTTTTTTTGGTTTGCACGTACGGCCACGCACGTACGGGCACACGAGAGCGAAAGAGCGGCCTGTGTGGTTGTTGTTTCTGGCTCGCGGTTTGAAAGTATATATTTATTTATTTTTTGCACGTACGGCCACGCATGTACGGCATGTACTAGTTTTTTTTAATTCTCATATCCAGATCCAGATTCGGATATTCACCAAAATCGAATCGACCTGTCCTTGTCAGACATCCAAACTGTGCACCGAGTTTTGTCCGAATCCGTCCACACCTTTTTGAGATATCGTGCTATATATCATTTTTGACCACATCTCTCAATGGTGAAGAGTCACTTAAAAAAAATTCTAGTATCCGCATCTGGATCCGGATCTTCACCAAAATCTAATCATTTCGTCCTTGTAACACACCCAACAAACCTGTCCACCAAATTTCATCCGAATCGTTCCACAACTTTTTGAGATATCCAGCTCACAAGCAAACAAGACAAACAGACAGACAAACAGACAGGGGTGAAAACATTACCTCCGTCCACCCTCAGTGGCAGAGGTAATAAAACCAAGAAAACAAATGACACTCCATGGCATGTTACATCCAGAGGCACATGTCAACAGACTATACATCTCCATAAAGAAAGGTAAGAGAAGATTAAAATCAAAATAACACATGGTAGATGCATTGCCTGAATACATAAACATGATTAAGTGAGGAAAAGATGCTGAAAAAGTGAAAAAAGAGAGGATATTGAAGGAACCCAATGCGAACATAAGTGGGAGAAGAAAGAAATGATGGAAGAAAGAGAAAAGTTATGGAAAGACAAAACATTACATGGCAAATGGTGATAAATCTTAAAACAATCAAACCCAAATGCATCGATCAAAGTGGTTATGAATGACGATCACTGGAACCTCAAACCACTCACTGGAGCACTGATAACTGCCACAGAAAAACAAATCACTGATTACTAAATGGCATGCTCAGATACTAAAGAAAGAAATTACAGATAAATGTGGAGCCCATAATGAATGGCCTGAAATGATAAAGCACATCTCTGGGATGAATTGGACTGACAATAAATATACTTAGATGGGGACAATGTAACAGTTTTCCAATCATAATTGAGGCTCCCATGTGATTTGAACAGAACAGAAAAGAAAAATGAACCAATGAGTTTGAGAGAACAAAAAGTACAAATTGCAGTTTGACTTGAGTATTTACACCAAAAAACAAAAAACAAATCCAGTCCAAATATAACGAGTGTGGACAAAGAAAGGAGGTGCACGACAAAAAAAAAATTAAAATCTCAGGCACCTTATGTCACCTGTGTGATCCTCAACGGAGCTGCTCTCGTCAAAATGCTGAAGCCTTGCTCTGTGGCTGCAAAAAAAAATAAAAAAATAAAAGGATATGACACAAGACTGCTGAAAGTGCAAGATAGTCATTCTGAAATGCATTACTTTCTGCTGATGTGAGCATTTTTTTTCATTACTTGCAAATACTTTAACTGGTAGAATAATCGTGGTTATGAAAGTCGAATTAGGAACTATATCCTCCCTACCCGAGTCTGTTAAAATTGGTGCACAGCATATAG
Organism: Eptatretus atami; assembly: GCA_035128595.1. Lineage (NCBI taxonomy): Eukaryota > Metazoa > Chordata > Myxini > Myxiniformes > Myxinidae > Eptatretus > Eptatretus atami. The sequence goes on from CM068954.1 coordinate 70,850,566, forward strand.
TCTGCATGGAATTTTACATGGATACATAGGTATATTGAGTCATTGCTACAGCATGTAAATATCAATATGGAAACTATTATCAGGATTACAGTGAACATGTAGGTAATTTGTTGATTGGTGATAGCCATTGAAAAAAAAGAAAAGACCTTGTTTTAGCAGGCAGGCATCACATCTCATGTCTTCTCAAAAATACAAAATGTAATATATAATTGAAGGAATAAAAAAAGCACTTGTTAGTTTCAAACCATGTTTACCAATTAGTCGATTTCTATTGTGAGGTTGACTTTGCACTCATGCTAAGTTATGGAGAATTTTTTTCTTCCAATTTAATAAGTGCAGATTAAAACAAAAAAAAATTCAGCCAGCTGGGCATCCTTTGTAGTTTAAGGTATTTCCTTGGCTAATATGAACTCTTGACAACCTACAAGGACTTCATTTGCAGCTTGATGGAGTACTGCTCTGCCCTTCAGGCTGGCGCCTCTGCCTCACACCTTGCCCTTCCTGATGCCGTGGGAAGTTTGAGCCCCTCAAAATTATTGGGATCTCCCACGAGGAAGACGAGTGTCTCGGCCTGTTACTTTCGCATCGCAGACAGGTTGGTGGCCTCTCTGTATTCTCCCGCCTCCTTTTTGGTCTCACGCACTCTGCCCTCTCTCGGCTCTGTTCCTCCCAGGTATCTGCAGGACCCACATGGTGTGCTAGTAAACCTCTTCCAGTTAAACTCCCAAAATCCAGGCTCACTGCTCACCTCCACTCATTTCTTCCTCTGTTCTCTGGCCTGTGGAACTGACTTCCCCATTTTGTTTAGTCCCATTCTTCCCTCCAGGGTATCAAGACAGCAGGTCACCACTACCTCAGGTCATACTCCACCCATATTCATGATCTTTTCTACCCCCCAAATAACCCCATTCCCAACAAATCCCTTTTTACAGGTTATTGTGATTTCCCCCGTTCTCCCTCACCTCCTTTCGTTCGTTAGTCATCGGTTGGTTTGTTCCTTTTCTGTTTCATCCCGACTTTCCCCTTCCTCTTCTTGCCGTGTTTAATTCAGCTGTTTTCTCCTGGATGTCCTTCTCCCCCTCCCCCTCTCAGTTCTACTCTGTTGTTGGTGTTTTCCATTTTCATTTTGTTCCCTTCTATTCTGCTCTTGCTCTTCCACTAGCACGGAAACATGGAAACAAAAATGAAAAAGAAAAACAAAGTACTGAGCATATTAAAAGGTTGTGATTCCCATACGAGTCATTTGCAATATTACTGAATGCTGAAAGTAAAAAAAAAGCAAGAGAAGTTTAAAAAATGGAAGAAAAACCGCATGTGGGTGTGATCACCTTTTGGGACCTTTTTGTGTGCAACAGCGACTGGAGCACTTCTATTTTGATCACACATGTCATGATCTATGTTTTGTTCACATGACACATTTAGTTCAATTTGAAGCCTCAATTTCTTCTTCAATTTGCAACTTGCTGTTTATCGCGAGATATTTATATTCTATCCGAAATCAATAAAGGGAATGATGTGGGCATTTATTTTTTGTTTTTGCCCACAAATAGATTCTGCCCCAAATTGCCCTTCTTCTGACCGCTCCAGCGTCCCTGGTGGTGAGTGGAGAAGGAGAAAGGAAAGAAAGTGTTTTTGGTTTTTTTAATACAATGTCGACGCTCGTATGGGAGCTAACACACAGAACATATAACAATGGAACAATGGGAGCAGGAGACAAGAGCGGTGGGAGAGGGAAGGAAAAAAACTGTGTGGAAAAGAGACGTGAGACCTATGGAAGGGAAAGGGATGGGGTGGGGTAGACAGGGTAAACAAGATGAACACCACAGGAACTTCCAGGAAGGAAAGCAGGGAATATGAAGGAGGTGGGTTTGGGGTGGATTAACGAGGGTAGAAAAGATCGTGGTTTTGGATGGGGGTAAGATAAGAGATGGTGGTGAACAGCTGTTTTTAAGACGTGGACGGAAGAGTGGGATTGAAGAGAGTGTGGGAATTTGTTCCAAAGGCAGGAAAAAAGAGGAATGAAAGAATGAAGGTGAGCAGTGATTCTTGATTTTGGTAGTTTTACTAGAAGGGGGTTGCTGGTGGATCTTGATTGCCCTGTGAAAATATGGGGGGACAGATCATAGTCAGATCAGAAGGGATTGGGGGGGGGAGGGGCGATGCCGGAGAGGAGACGGTAGAAGACAGAAAGACCACTGACCTGCCTGTGGTGAGAGAGTGAGAGACCCAAAGACTCAGCCTCATCGTAGGAGATACCAGTGATCCTAAATGCCTTGGTTTCCACAGTGTGAAGCCAAGAAAGGTGAGGTGGGAGAACCAACTCGGAGGGGAGAGCAGTACTTCATCAGGCTGTGGACAAAAGCTTTGTAAGTGGTCAGGAGCTCAGTTGTGCCAAGGAAGGACTTTGCACGATGGAGGATTCCCAGTCGGCAACTGGCTTTGGAAGCTGGCTTGGAAATGTGGCTTTCCCAGGAAAGATCATGGCAGATAGTGAGACTCAGAAGCTTGAATGAAAGGACTTCTTCAAGAGGATTGTTGAGAACGTAGAAGGGGAGGGGGGGTGGTTCCAGACGGTTCTTTCGGAGAGACATGGTGAGGGTGTGAGATTTGTCAGGATTGAAAGACGTGTTCCAAATATTAGACGAGCTTGTGATTTTATCCAGATCTGCAGAGAGTGAAGAGGCTGCTGCTTGCTGATCTGAGGGATGACAGATGGTAGGGCAGAGGGGAGAGTCATCAGCAAAGAGATAAAGATGATTTTCCAGAGCCGGAGAGATCATTGATGAAAATCAGAAAAAGAACAGGGCCCAGAACACTGCCTTGAGGAACTCCAGCCTGGACAGGAAGAGGGGATGAGAGAACTCCATTAAGAGCCACATGTTGACTGCAACAAGATAGGAAGTCTGCAAGCCATGATTAGAGACTGACTTGGATACCATAGGAAGGGAGCTTGGTGAGCAGGGTGGGGTGCCAGACCGTATCAAAAGTACACGATATGTCTAGGGAGATGGCTTTGATCTCATGTCTGGAATTGAGGACCTTCATCCATTTTTGGGAAAGCAGGAGCAGCAAGTCCAGGGTAGAGTGACTTCGTCTGAATCCAAATAAATGATCGGAAATCAGGCCTTATTCACATATTCTGCAAAACATTCCATTATCTGTAAAAGTAAATATTTATAAAGCCTGTATCGGACTGTTATTGATGTATGGAAGTGAAACATTGGTCACAGATGGATCAATGATGTCGACATAATTGAAAGAACAGAGATAAGAATTTTCATTCATTTTGTATGCAGCCATGTGGCTGCCAGTTGCATCATTGCTGGGAGTATGGCTTAGAGCAGGAATTGGAATTTATCCAGGTGCTGGTGATAACTCACCCACTCTCGTGAAGGACACCATGAGATATTTAACTTGCCCACTCTTCAGGAAAGATACCATGGGATCATTAAAGTCCACCAACTAATGGTGGCAGACGGAACAGCCAGTGTAACATCCATCCGGGGGATGGCTCACATTGATGGATTGCACTGCCTTTTAACCACCAAGATGACAGTTTGTAGTTGGGCCAAGATATGAACCCAGGCTCGACAGCTCGGAGGTGAGTGTGCATACCTCCCGGCTATTCTGCGAGCCCTAGAAGAAAAATAACTGGTTAAAAAACGAAAATCAACTGTAACTCTTCAATGTAATTTGACACGGAGTTCATGTGATGAAGTCAGCAAAGTACTGGAGTATACCAGTTTCAATCAACTAATATCCCAAGTCAAACTCCCACTGAAATCTGTCATTGCCGATCTGAGGGATGACAGATGTAAGCATAGTAACTGCACAGACGCAGCGAAGTGTACGTGCCTAGAAAATGGTATTTCCTGCATCGATCTGTGCGAGTGTTGGCGAGAGAAATGCTGCAATGTTGCTGGTCAAGTTGATGACTCCGAAAATGAAAGTGACCTCAGTGATTCAGAAGCAGAGCCAAAGGATATCTGTTGTTTCATTTGATTTTTAATCAATGTAAACTTGCAAAGCTATTCTGTTCACAATGATACATGTACATTGTACTGTCAACAAAGCATAGCATGGACTGATCTTTGCAAGTAAAATGTTAAAGAATTGATGTGTCACCCTGCAAAGCTGCCAAACAAACAATTTTGCTCAATACTATTTAGGGTTGGTTTAAGCTCAAAATAAAAAAAATTAATGGGGGAGACTTTCAGATGATTTTACAACAGGTAAGACAACTTGCCCCCACAATATCCTCTCCAAACGAAATCAACCCCAATTTTGAGGAAGAATTACTCCAAAGGGTGCAAGTTTTGCAAGGGGGGGAACAATTGAAATGTTCTTAAGTACATCCAAATGATTATTTCGTTTAAATTTATTGATTACCTCCATTACTTTCTGGAATTATTTTTGTACTCTGTCCCACAGCACAATATGGTGAAACATATCACGGTGTAGCTCAGTACAGGATGATGCAGGTAAATAAAGACGAGTGTTTATGTTTTGTTTACATGTTGTGAATGTTTTTCATATTGTTTTTCACGATGTTGTCTCGTTTTAATTGAATCTTTTTTTAATATTAGAGAGAAATGTTGTTTATGCCACATGGGTTGAGTGTCGTTACTGGAGTTGAGTAGAAACTGCCAAGGTTGTTACTGGACCTTTACTGGATTTGGTCGTTGAACCTCTAGTCTAATTAGCTAGTGCTGGCACAGTGGTGGTACCTGCATATTTTTTGTTTAATGGAGAGAATGGGTGTGTCCAACTTATTCAGAAATGCAATACTTTTCAGTCTTACATGCTTTAACAGAACCCCAGTTCCATATCCCTCCTTGTTGCTCCTTACCAAAAAGGGCTGCAGAATGGCAAGACTTGTTCCAGTACCTATGTGAGGAAAACAAGCAGAATGAAAAAAAAATATATATATATATATATATGTGAATTTCACTTAGATGTCTCATGGGAGCAATTAGCTTGACCAAAATATAGACAACTACAAGGGAACTCGGTGGAGCGCATACCTCCGCCACGCACTGCCTGATCAAGGAGAACATATCGAGCCCAATAACCTTTTGAAATATCACGCTATATATCGTTTTTGGCTCATCTCTCAATAGTGAAGAATCACTTTAAAAATTCTCATATCCGGATCGGTATTCGGATCTTCACCAAAATTAAGCATTGTTGTCCTTGGCCGGTCATCTACATGTGCAAAAAAATTCAGACCGATTGCTTCAAAACTCTGGCCAAAAATCGTGTGACAGACAGACAAACAGACAGACAAATGCTAAAGACCAACATATTTGACGAAGATTTTTTTTCACCATATAACAGACAGACAGACAGAATGAAAAAAAATCACTCATGAAGCGACAACTTGGCGAAACGGAACGGCACTCGGTAGAGCACATACCTCCGCCCGGCTGAATAGTTTACATTGTGTATCCCACTGATAGGCCAGATCTGAATACTGACCTGAACCAAAATCAAATCGGCTTGTTCTTATTACGTAACCAACTCATCCACCAAGTTTCATCCAAATCCATCCACAACCTTTTGAGATATCATGCAACATCATTTTTAGCCCCATCTCTCAATGGTGAAGAATCAGTATAACATTAAATAATTCTCGTATCCAGATCTGGATTCGGATCTTCAACAAAATTGAATGAACAAGATTTCATCCGAATCCTTCCTCTTCTCCAATGGCTTAATTTCCGATCATCAATTTGGTTTCAGACCAGGTCACTGTACCCTGGATATGCTGCTTCTCTGCTCTCCCAACAATGGATGGAGTCCTCAATGCCGGACATGAAATCAGTGCCATACCAAGACATATTGCGTGCTTTTGACACGGTCTGGCACCCTGCTCACCAAACTCTCTTCCTATGGTATCAAGGCCATCTCCACTCGTGTCTCGCAGACTTCCTCTCCTGCGCAGTCACATGTGGCCCAAAATGGAGTTCTTTCATCCCCTCTTCCTGTCCAGGCTGGAGTTCCTCAAGGTAGCGTTCTGCACCCTGTTCTTTTTCTGGTTTTCATCAATGATCTCTCTGACTCTCTGGAAATTCTCTTTATTCTTTGCTGATGACCACCCTCTGCCATACCATCTGTCATCCCTCAGACCGGCAAGCAGCAGCTTCTTCGCTCATTGCAGATCTGGGTAAAATCACAAACTGGTCCAACATGTGGAACATGTCTTTCCATCCGGACAAATCTCACACTCTCACTATGTCTCTCCGAAAGGACCGTTTAGAACCCCCCCCCCCCATCCACTTTCTCAACAATCCTCTGGAAGAAGTCCTTTCCTTTCAAGCTTCTGGGTCTCACTATCTGCCATGATCTTTCCAGGGAAAGTACATTTCAAACCTCCCCTCCAAAGCCAGTCGCGACTGGTAATCCTCCGTCGTGCAAAGTGCAACCTGAGCTCCTGACCACTTACAAAGCTTTTATCCACAACCTGATGGAGTACTGCTTCCCCCTCTGGGCTGGTGCTCCTGCCTCCCACCTTCTCGGCTTCACGCTGTAAAACCAAGGCATTTCGGATCATTGGCATCTTCCGCAATGAGGCTGAGTCTTTGGGCTCTCACTCTCCACCGCTGGCAGGTCGGTGGTCTTTCTGTCTTCTACCGTCTCCTCTCCAGCCTCGCCCCCCCCCCTGCTCTCTCTGTGATTTGTCCCACACATTTCCGCAGGGCGCTCAAGGTTCCGCCAACCCCCTTTTGGTAAAAACTACCAAATCACGAATCACTGCTCACCTTCACTCTTTCATTCCTCTTTTTTCCCGCCTTTTGAAATAAACTCCCTCACTCTATTCAATCCCATTCTTCCTCTCGGCCTTCAAAACAGCTGTTCACCACCATCTTATCATCCCCATCCAACCTCGATCTTTTCTACCCCGATAATCCACCCAAGCCACTTCCTTCAATCCCCTGCTTTCCTTCCTGAAAGTCCCTGTAATGTCCATCTTGTATTCCCATGTTCCCCGTCCCATCCCTCTCCCTTCACAGATCTCAATGTCTCTGTTCCCCACTGTTTAGTCCTTCCCACTCCCGCCCCTCTTGTCTCATGCCCCCCCCTTGCTGTGCGTTGTGTGTTAGCTCTCATACAAGCCTCGACAAGGTGTCAAAAAAAAAACTCTTCCTTGTGGCACTCCCAACCTGTCCACCAAGTTTCGTGTGAATCATCCATGATAAAACCTTTTGAGATACTGTGCTATATATCGTTTTTGGCCCCATCTCTCAATCGTGAAGAATCACTTTTAAAATTCTCAGATCCAGATCTTCAACAAAAATTAAGCGTAGCTGTCTTTGGCCAGTCACCTACATACCCTAACAATTTCAAAATGATTACTTGAAAACTGTATGATTACTTCAGGAGTCTGCAATTGGTTGCTGTGCCTTGGTCAGACATGTACGTTTTGTTTACCTGTGGGAAACGCACCTGTGTAATCTCATCCTCATCACTGCTCAACTTCAGGTCATCTTCAAGAAAACTGCAGGCAATATGCACAAGGTTATAACAGTGACTTTCAATTAACTAATTTATAGCTGAATCTAAACAAAAACTTCCAAAGCACTCCATATGCATAAAATGCTTCTTTTATTGATTAATTTTGGACGGATACTGACAAATACACGACGAACATGAGAATCACAGGCATTCACAATGTGAATGCAAATGTTTCCCCACATTTGCACTCTTCATCAAGAAATATAAGAAAAAAAAATAACAGGGTAAAAAATCTGTGTTCTCACAGCTCAAAATTCTCTTTCCTCAGTTGTGATATATTTTGGCCATTGACCCGTGTATGAAACTGCCTTCTTCTTCTTTCGTATGCAGCACAAGGCTGCAGTGTAGCATCATTGTCTGGGGGCGTGGCTGTGCTATTGATGCAATGCCCCCATGCAGGTTCAGGCAGGAATTTGGAATTTGTTAATGGTGCCGGCGATAGCTCGCCAACTTTACGAAGGACACCATGGGATCTTTAACATCCATCAACTAATGCCAGCAGATGGGACATCCATTTACTATCCATCCAAGGGATGGCACACACATTGATGAATCATCCTGCCTGTGAAATAGCAGGATGACAGTTTTGAGCTGGGTCAAGATTCCAACCAAGGCTAGAGAGCTTCGAGGCAAGTGTGCATACCTCTAAGCTATCCTGCCAGCCCAATGCCTTCTTGTAAATCATATATAAACTAGAACGGCATTCGTAGAGCACGTAGTCTCACCTCGCACGGTCATTCTGAACAAAAATACCATTGTTAACTGAACGTGCTACTATTATGGTCCACTGCTATTATGGCCCATATACCCATATCATCCATGCACCCTATTATGTCACATACATTGCCATTACCTGTAGCTTTATTATTGATTAATTATTAGGATATTTAACAACCACTTTTGTGCACATTTAGGTTAAATTGCATCAATGAAGATGGATACGAAAAAAATTCAAACTATATTCCCCATGTCCACTCGATCATATGTATGAAGTTTTGCATCAATCTGTTAATTGGTTCGGGAGAAGATTTTTTTTTTAACGTTTTTATTTTCAATCCAATAGAGCCAGCAGACCACGTGACTGATGACATCATAAATTTAATTCCTCACTCACATCGGGTCATAGATCAGATATATGAAGTTTCAAATTTTTTGGACAAGGATTTCGATTCAACCAATTATGGCTGGAATACTTCACCGATGATGTCATTGTTATCACCCTATATACCGCATGGGGAATTTATGACAGATGCCAAGTTTCAATTTTTTCCATTGAGTTGTTTTGGAGAAAAATATGTCCAAATCTTTACATCCAATCCAACAACATGGCTGCCAAACCATGTGACCTATGATGACAGAGTTATCAACAAAATATTATCAATGGGGAGCCCCTCCTATGTTTAAAATTTCACATCGATCAGATAAGCAGTTTCAGAGAAAAACACTTTTAAAGTGCAAAAATATAGATATAGACACACAGAGACAGACATGTGCGCGCGCACGCAGGCACTCACACGCACTCACACGCACTCACGTGCACACACACACACACAACACACACACACACACACACACACACACACAACACAACACCAATAGTCTCACATCTCCTTTGGGGTGAGACCAATCAGAACAAACCAGAAAAAAAAAAAAAAAAGAAAAAAAAAACATGAAACCAAGAACTGTATTACAAAATGTTGGTGAAGGCAAACCGTATCGCAAAGTGGCCACAAGGTGATTGAACAGTAATTCAGCCACACAAGATAGGTGGCCACATAATTAAGATTTACTCAAAATAACAAATAGATGCCTGGTGTTGGCTTAATGGCTCGAGTGGTGGTCTTGGGACCCTTGGGTCTTGAGTTCAAATCCCACTTGGCTGTTGAATCAATACCAGGTGGGGTTGACTCAGCCTGCCATCCTTCTGAGGTCGGCAAAAATGAGTACCACCTTGCTGGTATCCTGCGTCGGAGTGGTGACCCATCCAGGATTGTGTCCAATATCCCCGGAGACTGCTGAGGCAGCACCAACACTCTGCACAGAGTATGGTCCCAATGGATGAATGGAACAAATAGGTGCAGGTAACCGCAAGGCCATAAATAGGACAGACGAGGCATGATGTAGTTTGCAAAAGTTTTTCTAAAACACCCCCAAGGTACATCATCATCATTAATCACCTACATGAGAAAACATAAGCCTTTGACAAATTAAGAAACATAAAAAAGACCAGTGAACATATACAACTGCTGCTGCTGGCAGTGATGACCGGGTACCAAGACGTCCCGCTTTGATGAAACCCCGCTTTGATTGTCCACCTGACCCTGACCCACGACGTTTTTATTATTATTATTATTATTATTATTATGCAATTGCTTTTAGAATGGGATGAAAATAAATTCAATTCAAATCAAATGGAAGA
>CM068954.1:70877813-70889726 GCA_035128595.1 Eptatretus atami
AAAAAAAAAAATGCTCATACATTACAAACAAATTTTTGCAGTGTTGATGAACTGTTGACTTACTGTGTCTGGAGCTCAGGTGAATTTCCTGCAAAATAAGTGCATGAAGAATAATTTGTTTTTGATTCATTTCCCCACAAAAAACCTGCAGTCAATAATATTGGTTTGAAATTTAAAAAAAAAATCTTGAAAATTCTTCACATATTCACATCTACTGCATGAATTGACTTGACCTGGATTCCAGACCCTGTTTCAATTGCTCTTGCACAATTAGTGCTAATAGGTGTAGGGTGTATGGATATAGCCCAGTCACTCTTTCCCTGGAGAAAAAGCTGTGGATGCATAAGAAACTGCAACATACCCTTACATCTCAAATGAATATGCCTTTGCAAAGTTTGAAGACTTCCCTTGAGGAAGTTGAGTAAGAAAGGTTTTATGCTTTTCAAATTATGAAGAAAACGACAACATACTATTACTACTCCCACCACTACTGGGAAAAAAATAAAAATAAAACATTCAATTCCTTGAAGAAATAAATTAGGCTTTGACTCTTTAGATAAGTTATTTCTTAGCCCTGAATATAACATCCGGGGCAGAGGGAAAATAGCTCACTTTGGTTGGTGACTGTGAATGAGAAAGCTTGCTGGACTGTGTGCTGCTGGCAGTTGGGAGTGCTGTGAGTAGAGGTGGCCAGGAGTGGGTCATTTCCTAGTAGCAAAGAAGGGGAATGTAAATTAATGTTGAAGGAAAGGAGGTGGTGAAGTGGGAGAGAATGGGAGTTGAAAACTTTGTGAAAACAAGAAACATGATTTGATGACTTGCTTTATGTACTACTGTAATACACAGACTTTGTCATTAACGTCCTATCTAACTTGCACCTGTATCGTGTCCCAGTAGGAATCACTACATGTTTGTCCTAAATACAAGTAGTCAACTAATTGGGGGGGAAAAAAAGGTGCTATAATTTTTCAGTGGATGTATGTATGTATGAATTGTTGCGGAACCGGAGTCACGGGGGTACGACGAGGGAGGGGATATCTATCCCTGGTTTCTCCCCGGACTCACTGGGAATCGAGGCCATCTCACACGAATAAGTTAACGTCGCGGCGAGTCGCTAATCGACCGCGAGCACCAATAATTTAACCACGTGACCCATTGTCCTCTGACTACCGTTTAACTCGGAACATGCAGTCGCCTTCTCGAGGAATCGTGTCCTCAATGCGTACTTGTGTTAAACTTACCGTATTAAGTGCAGCCGAGTGGAGCTGCCAAGTACGCACCGGCTAATAAGCAGATCTTTGGGGTATAACTTCCCGGCTAGGCTAATGTGCGAACCATTCTGGACCAATGGAGGAAAAGACGAAAACGAGCTGGTTACATTTATAACAAAGCAATTTAGTACAATAAGGTGAGGAAAATTAAGTGGCACAATAATTATGTACAGCAGGGGAAAGCAAGGAATTCATGGGTGCGGCAAAAGAAATGCAAATACTTACACAAGAAGACACAGCGCAGAGTTAACCCGATAAACTTCTACAATCTTAACTTATGTTTCACATAACAGGTGCCATCACACACACACACACACACACACACCCGAGGAAATTAGAGGTAGAAAGAGGAGAGACCGTTTAAGTGTACTGTCCTAGTTGTACCTGGCGCAGTCACCGAACCGGCGCAATCCAATCGCATAGGAAGAGAGGAGGGGAGGAAAACTGAGGGTGTCTACGGTGTGGGAGTGGGAGGTGCAAATGCAGTGCAGCGTGATGTGCAACATGATGTAAGAGGAAGGTACGAGAGGTGTGAATCGGTAATGCTCTCTTAGCTTGTGCGTCCTCAGTGGACGAGACATTGATGGGAGAAAAAGATGCATGAGAGAAAGACTTAACGGAGATGTGTGAGAGGTCTGCAAGTGTGAATATTGTCTGCTGAATGCAGCCGAAACTGAGCACCGATAACCCGGGGGTGATCCCGCCCCATCCTGGCAATAGGTCGCTCCATCCCGCTCGCCTCGCTTGGCTGCTCCGCCCTCTCCGCTCGGTTGTGCAGGCTCGTGAAGAGGTTCTGCTCTGACACTGGACGGAGGAGAGAGCTTGGACGACCGCCTCACGGAGTCTGCATGAAGGTGAGAGATTGATCGAGCTGAATTGCTCCCTTTTATAGAGCCTGAGCGAGGGAGGAGCCAAAAATCAGATCAAATGATCCTGTAGGCGTTTCTGAACTCCCCCATTGGCGCATAGCAGTCGCCCCACGCCTTAGCCATGCCCTGCTAGGCTTCAGAATCGAAAATGGCTTCAGTTGCCCTCGAGCCTGGCCACGCGATGGAGCTCCATAATTAATATTGGTCAAGGGTCTTCGGGAGTGCTCTCCGGACTCCACTCGAGCATGGTTATTTGGGGAAACCCCGGAGCTACCCGCACATCCTTGAATGAACTCCAGTGCACGTTTGCGCTTTGAGGTACATGCCGAAACACCACGGCTTTTAATGTCCTCATTCCTTCGGCACCATCAGAGACTGTGGTGAGCATCCGGTGGGGGTTGATGGCAGTTGCGGCGGTTATAGGGGGGGGGGTGAGGGAAGCATTGTGGTATTTGTGGCAAAGAAGTTAGGGTATTTGGTCATAGTTGTGATGTGGCGAAGGAGTTGGGGTAGTTTGTCATAGTTGTGGTGTTGTGGCAAGGGGTTGGGGTAGTTGGTTGTGGTTGTGGCGTTTGTGGTGAAGGCATTGGGTGTAGGTTGTTGTCGGGATTTTTAGAAGGCATTTGGAGTGGTTATGGTAAGCGTTGTAGCGTTGCGGTGAGCATAGTAAGGGTCTGAGGTGAGGCGTCAGTTGGGTTATGGAGTGCCGTTTGAATGGAAAATGGTGCGCGTATGTAAATGAGTTTCCACTGTGTCCTCTTACCGCTCATGGTATCATTACCAATCTGCGTGCGTGCTTGCGTGGTTTGTGTATGAGATAATGGGAAGTAAAGAGATGAAATAAATGAAAGAATGGATTGAAGACCGAAGTAAAAGCCTTACGGAACGCATCTTGTCCCATTTGCCCCTTAGACATGTGGAAAGGGCTAACTAAACACATACTAATGATAATGAGATAACTATCTCAGGATTGCTATGTGATGGGTGCCATTGCCTCGGAGGAGTGCCGGTTTTACGGAACCGCTACACTCTATGTATGTATGTATGTATGTATATTTATGTGCAGTGGCCTGCAAAAGTATTCGCCCCCACCCCCCTCCTCCTCCGAAGTTTTCACATTTTTATGTCACCTGAGCTTATTCCATGACTCTTTCAAATCAAATTTAAAATGTAGAGTCTTCACAAGCTACTCCAAGGTGATAAAGCTAAAAAAAAAAAAATGCAGGTAAAATGTGAAAATGTGAACAAGTTAGATTGACAGAAAAAATCAGGTGATTCTCAGTTGCATAAGTATTCAAACCCTTTGCCTAATTAACCCAAATCACTTCAGGAGCAAATTATTTGTGTGAAAGGTCACAAAATATGTGCCAATATTGGTAGGGGGGGGGCAAATACTTTTGCAGGCCACTGTCTGCCTGTTTGTCTGTCTGTTTGTTCATTCTGTCTGTCTGTGAGCAGGATATCTCAAAGTTATGGATGCATGGATTTGGCTAAAACTCGGAGGGCAGGTTGGGTTTGTAACGAGAACGAATTGACTCGATTTCGTTGAAGATCCAGAAATTAGAATTTTTAAAGTGATTCTTCACCATTGAGAGGTAGGGCCAAAAATGATACCGAGCACGATGTCTCAAAAAATTATGGACGGATTCGGACGAAACTTAGTGGACAGGTTGGGTGTGTGCCAAGAACGAAATGTCCTTCCTTCACCGTTTCAAAGTGAACAAGAAAAAGAGCAATCAAAGATTACAGACCCTCATCAGGACTTGTTTTGTTTGGTGTATTTTGTGTGGCATTTGTGTACTGGTGGGTTACGTAATTAATGACATAATTAGAACTGCCACTTTATAACTGCTGGTAGTGATGACCGGGTATCAAGACGTCTTGCTTTGATGCAACCCCGCTTTGATTGGAGGACCTGACCCTGACCCATGATGTTTGTTATTATTATTCAAAAGAATTCAGAATGGGATTAAAATAAATTAAATTCAAATCAAATTCCTGTATTGGAGTAATCAGAAGAAACCCAAACAAGCAAAAAGCAAAGATGAACTCATCAGGAGGAACCTGGATAGGATTCACATTTCAGCTGCTACTCTATGCTCAAACCCATCCAGGCACAGCCAAGTGCGACTTATTCAAAAAAAAAAGATCAAAAAAATCAAAAACAACCCAGATCAAAAAATTAAATTATTCTGGCTGCCAGACCATGCATCCAATTAGGTTGAAATTTAAAACATGTATTCCATATCATTACTAGATCATAAATGTGAAGTTTCACGTCAATTGATTAAGCAGTTCCAGAGAAAACATTATTTCATATTTTTCTTCAATCCTATTTGGCCGCCAAACCATGTGACCTATTACATCACATGTGTAAACCTTTTGTTCCTCATTGCTAGGCAGTCATACATGTAAAGTTTCACCTCGATCTGTTCAGCCACTTCAAAGAATAAGATTTTTGAAGGTTTTTCTTATTTTAAACAATATGGCTGCCGAATCACGTGAACGACGATGTCATCAAAAAAAATTTTCTTTGGACCATTTTATCCCTAGATGACCCTCAAAAATTATCATACTGATCAGATGTAGCATTCTACATATGCAATTATGATGTCATACCGAAGGCACCAAAGATGTCATTAAAAAAAAATCACACTTATTCCCCATGAGGAGTATTTGCCATGTGCCAAGTTTCAATTATTTTCTTTGTGCAGTTTCAGAGATACAGAGGTCCAAAGTTTTTCTTGTTTTTCCAACATGGCTGCCACAACACGTGACCTATGATGTCATATTTATCTTTGAAACACTTTACACGAGTAGTCGCTCCTATGGTAAAAAATTTGTCTGTATATGACAAGCGGTTGCGGAGAAAAACACTAAAGTTTTGTGCGGGCAAAGAAACAAACAAACAGGCAAACAAATGGACCCAAATGCAATAACCTCGACTTCGACGAGGGTAAAAATAGTAACTTTATCAAAAAGGTTTGAGATATTTCAAACTGTTTGTTTCTGAGATTAGAAGATAAAAATAAAAGGACTCACCCTCAAAATGTTCTCCACATGGTCTGTATTAAAAAACCCAATCTGTGGAAAATGCACAAAAGAGCAGCCAGTTAAGATGCATCAATCTTTTTACCATTTTGTGCAAGACAATGAGTGTGCTGCAATGACTGGCATAATGCGAAGGTGGATTTTCTTCCCAAAGGCAGGAAAACAAAACAACTAAATAAACAGAGAAATAAGAAAACAATTTGAACAATTATTGATAACTAGTCTTTGACTGATTAAGTCATCTCCAAAAGTTTCCTTTGTTACAAATTAATGAGGAATATAAATGTGCGTCTCGCAAAAATTAATGTCAGAATTATGTTGAATTTCAAAAGAAAGCGTTAATCTGTGGAGTCGAAAATATATGACAAAAACTTTCTTCTGAAGAAATTTAAATGCAACAATTACAAGAAGCAATGAGAAATCTCAAATGAGTCGCAGTGGGATTGAACAATGCAATGTGGATTGGTACCTACACAGTGAGTACCTAAAGCATTTCATTGAATTTGCCTGTGTTTTTAGCATTCCCCTTTGATGCCAAGACTCGTGATTCGAGGATACCCAAGTTCAAATTTGAAAACTGTTGATTTGTTAGTCGTCTTATAATGTACTTGGAATTCATGTCGGAGTAAACGAATTTCTTCCTGTTGTCTCTAGTCATTTGTGTAATATATGTATATAAATCTCTTCCATGAATATTAGACAATTAAAATAAAAATGTGTATATAATAAAAAATTTTAGTAAAATAAATAAATAAATAAATTAATTAATTGGGGTTGAAATAAGCTAAAAAATGCCAATAAAAGTCAGAATCATGCACAATTCTGCTGACAAGGCTGAACCACAACATATCGAAGAAATGAAGTCAGAGTAGAACAACATTATTAACTCGACCACCAAAGGTGGACGGAGGTTATGTATTCACCCCTGTCCGTTCCTTGTGAAATTCACAAGATTCACAAGTACAGTGTATCGGTTGGTCTGGTCTGTTATTAGTTCCCTACTGGTTTCAGCAGAGGGGACTATCGGTTTGCTCTTCACACATTTTCCCCCATACCCTGGAATATATTGAACTGAAACTTGGTGGATGGCTTTATTGTGATAAGTTACAGAACAAGTTCGAGTTTCAGGACATTTCATCAATTTTTCACAGAGTTATTCCCTTTTTGGACTGAGAAAATATCACATCGGTAGGGGGCACATATTGCAAAGTAATTCCTGCTCTTGTTCTGTCTGTTTTTATGTCAATTGCCTACAGGTCACATTTTTACTTCAATCTCCACAAAACGTAAGCACCTGGTAGAGGTAGTGACAAGCTGGAAGCCTATTCTTGAGGTCAATAGGTCAAAGGTCAAGGTCACATAAATCGTAAATTTTCATCCAATTGACATGATATCTATATATACTGCATATAAAACCGAAAGGCACAGATGGATGGTGAACCCTTGGCGAGGTGAAGTCTTGGTCGAACCCTGTGAGTACGTCTATTAATTACTTATTATTGGACCTTGACTACATCGATTGATTACTTCTATTAATTATCGACGACTGGAACACACCTTTTAGACATGTAGACCTTTAGAGCCTTTACACCCTTTATACCCCTTGGAACATGAAGACGCTTTAGACCCCAAAGACACATTAAGACCCTAAAGAGCATATATAACCCTAACACAATTTAAGACCGCCTAAGACCCTTCAGACTTCGAAGACACCAAAGATCCCCAACAACCTTTAAGACCCCTAAGACCCTTAATATCCTTTATAACCCTAAGACCCTTCAAGACCCCAAACACCCTTAAGACCCTTTAGATCTTTTATAACCCTCAGACCCTTTAAGACCCCTAAGACCCTTTTAAACTTTTAGAACCCTAAGACCCCTTAGACTCTTAAGACCTCTAGGACCCCTCAGGCCAAATTTGGTTATGGTTCATGTTCCTGACGAGTCGAGGGGCAAATGCATTCCCCTTTGAGTTTGAGATATTTCAAACTTTACCATTGGTGGGAAAACCCCTATTCACTGAGAAGCACCTAAATCAAAAAGTGATTCTTCACAATCTATCATTCCTGACAAAATCTTGCCAAACCTTTCATGGCTAGCTACCTGAAGACCTCTAGGACCCCGAAGGTCAAATTTGGAAAATTTGACCAATCAAGTGTTTTACAAGGTTGCATGTTGTGCATAGCAAATTTGGTTCATACATTTTCTTTCGACCCCTTAACATCCCCCGGACCCTTAAAACACCAAACACCCTTTATAACCCGAAGACTCTTTAATAACCCGAAGACCTTTTAGGACCTCAACACCATGTAGACCAAATAGACCCCATTATAAATCTTATTCCCATAAGACCCTATTGACTCTGATAAACCTTCTGTCTAAGAGCATTCTGCAATAACACTTGAGGGTTGCCAGGCATAATCAAAAAGCCCGCTATTGGTAAACCGCTTCAGTACCAAGCTGAGAGGGCACAAAATAGAATTGATTATATTTTTTTCTCTTTTTCAATCAGGTTCTGCTCATCTTAACGAGTGGTACAGGAAAAAAAGTCTCACATGGCATAGAAGAAGTCTCACGTGGCAAAGAGTCAGGTCAGATTAGATTTGTGACTTGCTACAGGTACCATGTAAACCTGTACTAACCTGTTCCATTGTCGGGTTGGCGGCAACTAAGCCGTCTCCACCACCAAGTTTCTTGGTGAGGAGAGTGTATGATATGGACACCCAGCAGGATGAAGAACAAAACCTGTCAAAGGGCGGAGGAATGCCTTGTGAGCCAAGGAGCATCCATATCGAGTACCCAACTGTGTCTGCAGACGGCCTCCTGCCAGGTTGGGTCACTTTATATGAGGAGGTTGGTGGCAGGATTTGCACTCGAGCCACCGTTAAACCCTTCATTCCGAAAAACATTCCAACAGCATTAACAAATCTGAAAACCCACTCCGTGGAAGTACCTCCTGTGCAGCTTCCCTTCGCAGGGCAGCTCACCGGATACGGAATTGGAGCAAAGCCTTCGGGACCCCCAATCTTTCATGATAGGAGGAAACCACGGGTAACCTTCCCGGTCAGCTTGCGTGGTGTGTGTCACCGTGGTACTGAGGTGTCGTCCACCAGACGCGCGTCTCCTTGGGTTAACCTGAGGCGGTCCCTTCGGGTGGGTTCCTGGAATGTCCTATCCCTAAGAGAGGATGATCACCTGTCTCTGTTATCATCTGCTCAAGCGTTTGGACATCAGTATTGAGCACTCTCTGAGGTTCGCAGACCGGATTGCGGTGAGACATGGTGGGTGGTCAGACCTACTATTGCTCTGGTCACACTAATGGTTACCATTCCCAAGGAGTTGCTGTAGCTGTGTCCAATAAGGTGACTCCAACGATAATTACGGTAACACCAGTCAACGAGCGTATTATGAGACAAAGGATTCGTCACACCTTGAGTGTCATTCCCCTGATCTCTGTATATGCTCCGACTAAGACGAGTGATCTCACCATGAAGGACACATTCTATGCCATGCTCGAGTCTGTGGATGATCAGTGCCCCAGGCGAGATACTCTTCTCGTCTTGGGGGATTTCAATGAATCGACTGGAACTGATAGGGATGGTTATGAGATGTGTGTTGGTCCCCATTGGTCTGGAACTGTGAACCATAATAGCACGAAGTTCCTTGACTTTGCAAGAAGTCATGGACTGAGGGTAGCTGGTTCATGTTTCAGCATCCACAGGCTCATCGCTGCACTTGGTAGTCCAACGCTGGTGGTGTGGCAAAGGAGATTGACTGTGTGCTCGTTGATGGTCACTGGAGGATGATCCAGAAATGCAGGGTCTACCGGAGTGCTCAGTTCCTCAATACTGACCACAGGTTTGTTGTAGCAATTCTGAAGTTGCAACTTAAATCCAGGAGAATGGCACCATCCCAGGCTCGGCTGGATGTTGACAAGCTCAAGAATTAGAGGGTAGCTGAGGAGTTTGCGAACAAGCTGAGTGGAGATTTGGGGGTCTGGGTGCTTTGGGAGATCCTGCAAAGATGTGGAATGCCTTCAAAACCACCGTCCTTGATGTTGCCGGTAGATGTCTTGGAACTCACTCGTTATTGGAACTCGTTTGTGGAAACACGGGCTGCGGTGAACTAGTTGAAATGGGGTAAAGCTCCTGGGATCTGTGCCATCCTTGCTGAACTTCTCAAGGCTGGTGGAAATGCTGTACTCGGGTCGTTGCATGCAGATCTGTGCTCTGCCTGGAACACAGACATCATCCCAACTGATTGGAAGAGGGGCCTTGTTGGCCCTCTATGGAAAGGGAGGGGTGATCGCCAAGACTGCAACTACCGAGGGGTGACGCTGCTCTCAGTGCCGGGCAAGTTCTTTGTTCGGATAATTCTTGATCAGGCTTGCCACCATCTGCTTGAGCACCAGCTTCCAGAGCAATCAGGCTTTACACCAAAGAGGTCAATGTGACCGTATCCTTGCTCTTCGGGTCCTCACCGAACGCAGACGAGAGTTTCGGCAGGGACTGTTTGCAGCCAATGAAACTGCAAAGCATTCAATTCAGTGAATCACAATGCCCTCTGGAGGATTCTTTGTCTTCATGGGGTACCACCAAACCTGATCGATCTGATGTCTGAACTATACTGTGGTACTGAGATGTGCTGATTCCATCTCCGACTTATTTCCAGTTGTTACTGGAGTTCATCAGGTGGGTGCTGGCCCCCAAACTTTTCAGCGTTTGTATGGACTGGATTCTGGGGAGGATATCAGAGAGATCAAGCTGCGGTGCATTGTTTGGGAATGTCAAGATCTCTGACCTTGATTTCACAGATGATGCAGTCATCTTTGCAGAAACTCTGGATATCCTTTTGGGGGCCCTCGAGGTGCTGAAGGATGTGTCGGAGCCACTGGGATTACGGGTTTCCTGGGTCAAAACTAAGATCCAGGCTTTCAATGACATCTTAGATGCTGCTGTCCTTTCTGTACCAGTTTGTGGTAAGGATGTTGAGGTCACTGAGAGATTCACTTACCTTGGCAGATATTCATGTCTCTCCTGGCTGTGAACCAGAGGTCAATAGACATCTGGGTCCGGCCTGTGGAATCATGGATTCACTGGATCATGGGGGGTGGTGCTGCCGGGACCTGTGCAGGAGGATGAAAGTCCGAGTCTTCAGGTCCTCCGTGCTTCCAGTCTTGCTCTATGGATGTGAGACTGAGACTCTGACCAGGAATCTGAGATGGAGACTTAATTCCTTTGGAACGAGGTCTCTTCAGAGAATCCTTGGCTATCGCTGATTGGACTTTGTGTCCAACGAGTGGTTTCTGAGAGAGACTCAAATTAGATTTATTACCTGAATAGTCCGTGAGCATTAGCTGCGGACATGTGGCTCGTTTTCCTGACGCTGATCCTGCTCACCAGATTCTCACAGCGAGGAAGCTTCATGAGTGAAGGAGGCCAATGGGTTGACCACGTTCCTCATGGTTGCAGCAGGTTGATCAGCCTCTCAAGGAGATGGGGATGGGCCAGGCATCTGCCTGGTGGATGGCCAGATGGAGGTCCCTGGAGTACCGCCGGAAAGTGGACGCAGTGATGTGCTGCTCCAGCACATGCTCCCATACCTGACCTGACCTGACAGCCAATGAAATAGTGCATTATGAGGTTATACCTGCATTATTAAGTGGCAACTGCATTTTGAGGACATCATCCATGCACAATGAGACTGACAAAAAAGTCTTTCTTTGTCATGTTAGTTCAAAGGTGAATATTCTTGCTTGTGTTGTCTGTCATTCCTGACAGCTTAAACTTCCAAAGGATTCATGTGAAAAGGGTACCACAAACTAAACTACAATGCCTAAAGGATGACCCCAAAACATTGCAAGTCATTGTTTGTTCTGATATATGTCCTTAATCCGGTCAATAAGGCGATGACTTGATAAATTGAGATGATGACCTTTAATCATTCATTCATGTGCAACATCTGGCTGCTGGTTTGCATCATTGGTGGGAACTCAGCTGTGCCGTTGTTGCAGTACATCCCTGTAGGTGAGGGGAAGGGATTTGAAATTTGGCTAGGCTACCGATGATAACTCGCTTACTTTTTGTCAAAAGACACCGTGAGATTGTTAACATCCACCAACTAATGCCGGCAGATGGAGCACACAGCTTGACCATCCAAGAGATGGCATCCTCTGTGATGAAATGCCCTTCTTGTGAAGCACCACTATCCCTGAGAAGCAAGAATCAAACCTAGATGAGGTAACTCAAAGGTAAGTGTATACCTCTCCACCACCCTGTTTGACTGTGATCTGTGGTGAAACTTAAATACACATTTACACTGCAGAATCAAAGAGGGAAAGCATGTAGTTGAAGAATCCTAAATATCCAGCAATAAAGGGGCTAGCACAGGATTGCCTAGAGGTACGCACATTCACCTGTAAGCTGTCTATCTAGCCTGGGTTGGAATCTCGGCTCAGCTATAAACTGACATTCTGGTGTTTCACAGGAAGGGCGATTCATCGCTGTGTGCGCCATCCCTTGAATGGATGCAAAATGGGAATTCCATCTGCAGACATTAGTGTTTGTGGATGTTAAAGATCCCACGGTGTCCTTCACAAAGAGTAGGCGAGCATTCGCCGACACCCTGGTCAAATTCCAAATTCCTACCCAAACCAGCAGGAGACATTGCATCAGCGGAACTGCTATGCCTCCGGCAGGCCTGAGAGTGGGCCGTTTCAAAAAT
>CM068954.1:70911528-70934028 GCA_035128595.1 Eptatretus atami
AGGTTGCCTGCCCCTTGAATTCTCAATAAGTGTCATGTCATCAACATACTTAAGGGCTGGGATATGAGCATAATCATCGAGCTGAGTCATTGCATCATTCATTTGGGCCAGAAAACAGAGGGGGGCTAATTTGGTACCCTGTGATACCCTTGGAGTAAATTTGATAGCATTCTGACTGGTTGGTCTGGAGAAGAAGATTATTGCAGGGATTTATGCAATTTTACCAGAAATTGACCAAGGCAGCCATTTTGACACACTTTCGGTCACATGATTGGCATGACCTCCGCAATACAACATCCCTACCCTGACCTAATGTTGTAACCCAAATTTGGTAGCATTCTGATTAGTGGGTCTGGAGAAGATTTGTGAAGGAATTTATGTGATTTTACCGATAATTAACTAAGGCGGCCATTTTGACACACTTCCAGTCAGGTGATCGGCATGACCTCCGAAAATTAACATCCCTACCCGGGCCTAATGTTGTAATCCAAATTTGGTAGCATTCTGATTGGTAGGTCTGGAGAAGATTTTTGAAGGAATTTACCAACTCCACCATTTTGACCGACTTAAAGTCACATGACAAGAACGAGCTTTGCAATCCCCATTAACAGTCAGGAGCAGAACTTTGCTTCCAAATTTCAGCTGGATCGGCCCAGCAGTTTGGCTGGAGAATTTTAAATAGGAGACGAACGGATGAACGGACGGATGGACAGATGGTGCACGATGACACTACCTGATCTGGAATTCCAATTACAGATAAGCTAAAAAAAAAAACTGTTGGACTGGTGCTTCGTAGTTGGGTGTTGCATCAATGATTGTGTCGTCGATCAAATGGTGGTTAAGCTGTGGACCTGTCTTCTCGCATTATCTGGTGAACATTGTGGTGATTATTCCTTTCAGTATGCTGATTATGATGATGATGCTTAAACCAGAAGAAAAGAAATCTCACTCACATTTAAAATGCAATGACGTATTGTAAATGAAGCCCGGCTGATGATTACTCCTTCGTCATCTCTCCAATGGTTGGTGAAGAAGGAAGGATTTATTGGCATTGAGCCACTGCAGCTTTAAAATGGCATCAAAGAAAGCAAGCAGAAGAGACTCGTTCGTTGTCGCCGTAGTTTCCCCAAACAAACTAAATCCACTTCGCTCAATAGTCTAATGTCGAACAAAAGTCACTATTAAATATTGACGTGTTGAGTGACTCGTGAATAAGGATAAGGAAAGACTTGTAAGTAAAGGCGCGCGAGCTTCTAACATATCGTGATGAAGAGCTCTAATTTTTTCTGGCCTTCCAGCATCCCCTGTGTTGATTAGCTCTCTGGAAGGATGCAACCGATTGGTCACTTCAGTTCCCTGGGACCCTGGGATGCAACTGGTTCACGTGTTTGCGTTATTACAAATATTTGCAAAATTAAAAAAAAAAAAAGAATTAATGAGTCAAGAAAAATGAATGATTCACTCCAGGCATCAACAAAGACTAAGTGAGTTATCAATGGAGCACTGGTCAAATTCCAAATTCTGCTTCATCATGGGAGATACCAATGATTTTGAAGGCCTTCATTTCCACATTGCTATAAAGTGAGAAAAGTGAGAGACAGGGACACCAGTTCAGAGGGGAGAGCAGTACTGCATCAAGTTGTGTGTGAAGGTCTTGTATGTACAATGTAGAGAAAAGTTCAATATGCCAAGAAAAGACTTTGTACGACACAGTATGTCCAGTAGACTGGCTATGGAGGCCACTTAGATATGTGGTTTGACCAATAAAGACCATGGCTGATAGTGAGAATCAAATGTTTGAGTGACAACTTCTTAAGGAGGTTTGTTGAGGAAGGAGGTGGGAGGGTTCGCCAGACAGTCTTTTTGGAGAGAAACAGTGAGATGATGAGATTTGTCGGGATTGAAAGACATAGTCCAAGTGCAGGACCAGCTCATGATTTTATTAACGTCTGTAGAGAGGGAAGAGGCTGCCTGCCTATCTGAAGGATGAGGGATGTTACTCCAGCAAATCTTTTTTTTTAAATCCAGAAACTTAATTGCTCCTAAAGCAGTCTTGTACACCAACCACCATATATAATGTAATAAGATAATGTAGAGTCACAATTTAGGAGATGGAGTCTTTATTGATCGCCATTGAATGCAGCGTCAATCAGCATGGTACATAAAGCCATTATGTCGGGCCTCTTCTTTACCCCAAAACATATGCCACACAATCTAATGTGATATATTGCAGGGTTCTTGGAAGTATGATGAAGGTGATTTGATTTATACAGTCTTCAAGTATATAATTCAATTTCAATAAAGGTTTAAAGAGGTTTAAAGGCGTATAAATAAAAACATTCTGGGTTCGAACGCCATTTTCACAGTGTCCATTACACCACGCTATCTAACACATTACATTAGTTATTTGTGCCTGTTGTATGTGGCCATTATGACTTCCTTAAAAACAGTAAGTTTCCTGTTTGAATGATTTTCAGTTTTGCTTGATTGCCTGGCAAGAAGACAGCATCAGTAATTATCTCGCTCTTCTCTGTGCATGTGTGATCGGGACAAATTCTGAGCCAAGTTACAGTTAAACGAAAGACATAGCTTCAAATTCATGTTCCGATTCGTGTTCAAAATATAACATTCCATTGAAATAAGCTGTTCCTCCATCATAAACTGACGATAATAAACTGATAAGACCGACGGACGGACATGAACCAATTGCTTAACCCCGCTTTTCGCTTGGCGTGCGTGGAGTAATAATTAAAATAATAGCACAAAAATATTGAAACAATTCAGGGGTTTACAATATGGTGTCATTTTTCCAAACAACCCTGGGTATACCCTGCTTGTAAATCTGAAAAGAACCTTGCTCAGATTCATTCTTGTGACAGCCAGTTTGGCTGTTTCTGCAGTCGTGCGTGATCAGCTCAGAGAGTGCACTTAGAGCATAGTAACATCCAAGATAGTTATCTGTGGTTATGTATCTCTCAGTTCCTGTCAATGCATATTCACCCACACCATTCAATGTTACCATCGTAGATCAAATATGTTCTTAGTCTGCTTTAAATTTCCTGAACAAGTGTGAAGAGAAATAACATTCAAAACAGCCATTATTCAAGTTACCTTGTAAGGAGCTGGGAATAGATTTACTGAGAGTAAAGAAGAATTGGAGGAGGAAGTTGGTTCATTAGTGCCAATGAATTTCTGGTTGCGTTTCTGCCATTCCTCGATGCGCTGAGCTTGACGGTCCTTTGTGGCACATCTGCGGACGATGAACATCACACACTCAAAACCTGTGTTGCTGATCCATTCGTGCATCTCACTTTCCCAGTATTTTCAGCGTTGTTAATAACCAGGAATGAGAAGGGGAACATACTTTTATCAGAAAGTCGTGAGACTTCTGGTGTAGAGATGGCATGGACACGCCAAATGTTTAAGACAACACAAATCCTCTAAAACAACCACCAAGATACAAACTTATAAACCAATAAAGTACCAACCAATCGGCTGGAGGATTTCACATCCAGTAACACTCATTAAACTGTTGGACAGCATCGTTGAGTTTCAAAACTGACAGGCTAAAAATATACTGATTGTAATTCTTCTTATTCTTATTTTCAGACAGCTTAACTCAAAATTGGTTTAAGCTAAGGACTTGGTTTAAACATGAATCTATTGCAATTTATAGAGCGGAGGTCCAAAGAAAGATGTAGGGATGGCTTCACATGACAATTTATTGTGACCATCACTACCTTGTTTACATACCTTTTGGCAAACCATCCCAGCATGTTTTTTTTGGCAAACATGGCAAACAAATGTTTTTTTTTACCTCTGCCAGATGAGAGACTATTGCCCTTGGGTCCGTTTGTTTGTTTGTTTGTTTGTGTGTTTGTTTGTATGTTTGTTTATCCGCACAGAACTTTTGTGTTTTTATCCACAAACGCTTGGCGGATCGAGACAAAATTTTCACCATAGAAGAGACTACTCAAGTAGAATGTTTTGTTGATAATAATAACATCATAGGTCACATGGTGTGGCAGCCATATAAAAGCGGAAACATTATGGACCTCTTTATCTCTGAAACCACACCAAGGTAAAAATTGAAACTTGGCACATAGCAAGTACTCCTCATGGGGAATAAGTGTGATTTTTAAGACGTCATGGGTGCTCGTTTGGACTCATAATGACATGAGAACGCTACATCTGATCAGCACGAAAAATTTTAGGGTCACCTCGGGATAAAATAGTCCACAGAAAAAAAAATTGATGACATCATCGATCACGTGATTTGGCAGCCATATTGTTCTAAAAAAAAAACCTTCAAAAATATTTTCTTGAAGTGGCTAAAGAGATCGAGGCGAAACTTCACACGTCGACAGCTATCCATGAGGAACAAAAGGGTTACACATTTGACATCATAGGTCACATGGTTTGGCAGCCATATTGGATTTACCCTAAAACCTATTAAAAAAATCTTCTCCAGAACAGCTGGACGGATTGAAGCGAAACTTCACACAAATGTTCTCCAGGCCATGGGTGTCCAAGTTTGCTAAAAGTCTGTTCCCACTATCACGATGCGCGGCACGATTGAAATCGTGGTCTTAATCGTGGACCTAATCAATGGTGATCCTATCAGATCTTATCAGATCTTGAGGTCAGTCGTGGCAATCGTGTTAATCGTAGAAAATTTTTGAACGGTTCAAAATTTTCTACGATCAACACGATCAATTGTCAATCGGGATCATCATATCAGATCGTATTGCATCGTAACAAAGCGCGACGATCGCATCTAATCGTGCTTCCAAATCGTGGTGATCGGGATCGATCTTAGACAAGACAAACATCATCCTCTGTTGAGATGTGTTCTCAACTCTGTAAAAGTTCAAGAATAATTAAGTCCACGGTCAGCCGGCTGTATATATACCCGTCTGGGTCCAGTCGTAGCTCAAATCGTGATCACCCTCGATCATGATCGTGAAAGACATCGCGACCACATCATATCCTATCGTAACGGAGCGCATCGGTTCTTGATGAACGTATCTCATGTACCAGATCATCCAATTCGGGAACCGATCGTGATGATCGTGTCAGATCGAGACCAATCGTGGACTCATCGAAACAATCCTATCGGAACGTATGTGATCGTATCTGAACGGAAGATCAGACCGTGACAGATCGTGACACCTGAAATTGACAAATCGTGAACAGATCACATCCGAGCGCAACAAATCGTATCAAACGTATCGACTCGCATCACCTCGTATCCAAACCTGAAATTTCAGAGAAATTCCATATCAGCTACGAATGGCCAATCGTGGCGTTCGTAACGGATCGCACGACAGTGGAACCTAGTGTAAGGAATAATTGATAGGTCACATGATTTGACAGCCACATTGGATTGAAGAAATATTAAATAATGTTTTCTCTGGAACCGCTTAATGAATCGACATGAAACTTCACCATTATGATCTACTAGTGAAGGGGGAATACACGTTTTAAATTTATACTTGTTTGGAGACATGGTCTGGCAGACAGAATTATTGAATTGTTTTTGATCTGGGTTCTTTTGTTTCTTTGATTTTTTTAATTTAAATAATGCTCACTTGGCTGTGCCTGTATGGGTTTGAGGGTAGTGGAGTAGCAGCTGAAATGTGAATCCTATCCAGGTTCCTCCTGATTACTTCATCATTGCTTTTTGTTGTTTGGGTTCCTTCTGGTAACTCCAATGCAGGACTGTACCTATTTGGTCTTCCATTTGATTTGAATTGAATTTATTTTAATCCCATTCTAAATTCAATTCAATAATAATAAACGTCACGGGTCAGGGTCAGGTGTCCAATCAAAGCGGGACGTCTTGATACCCGGTCATTACTGCCAGCAGTTATAAAGTGGCAGTTCTAGTTATGTCTCTTACTAATGACGTAACACACCAGTACACAATCACCACACAAAATACACCACACAAAACAACACAAACACCACAAAAAATAAGTCCTGGCAAGGGCCTGCAATCTCTGATTGCTCTTTTTCTTCTTTATTAATTGTTAGCTTTTAATTTAAGGGAAAGCCGTCTTCGGATAATATGTGAAGCAATGTGTAGCAGAAGTTTCCAACATTAGCCCTTTTTAGAGCAAAAAAGCTTCGATCAACTGAAATATATATTTATCAACCGAAAGCCAAGAACAGTCGGTTATATCCACCGATCCACGACGTGTGGCTGATGTTGAGTGTTCATGAATGATCAGAGAAAAAAGCTTTTATCCCATGGAAGATACACTGTATATTTCTCAACTAAAAGTGAATAAGAATATTAAGCACCTCTTTTGATATGATGTTGAACATAAAATAAAGTTTTTGCCATTGAGGTCCAACACAGTGTCGCCGCGAGGCAATGCTGGGCCAACCCTCCATCCCATTCCCACAAGGAGATGGGGCAGGGAACTCCCCCACCCCCCCTCAAAATACTGGCACCTAGTTCAGGCTTGGCCCATACCACCACACGAGTCTCAAGGTTGTGAAGGTGCTCAAGGATCCAGAGGATTGGTGCCTGGAAGTCAACCCCCTGGCCGATTTCCACCGGGTCCGAAGGTGCTGAAGCTGCCTCACAACCCACCCTGTGACGGTTCTCGGTGCAATGCGCCAGTACTTCACGGGAACTGCACCCATCATTAGGATGTAGTCCATGGCCCGACAGGTCGTCATTCAATATTGAAGATCATCTGGCATTCCTGGGAAGCGAGGAACCGAACCGCTGTAAGGCATTTGGGTCAGGCATGTAATCAAATAGGAGTGGGTAAAGCCATTGGAAAAGTCTGACTCTGCCATGGCACTCTACCCACCGCCAGCCAGGGACAAGCAAGCCAAATCAGCATCCCAACGGGAGACGTCGGCAAGCGAAGCTTCCACAAGCCATGTTCCCGAAGCTGCCCAATTGGTGAGAAGCATACAAGAGTAAGCCCCAGGATCTGGCCCATGAGGCAAGTCCAGGGTGAACCACCTGGAGCACTTTGGCGATATGCACAGCGCAGTAGGGGTGCCAGGTTGTGAGGTCCCAGGCCTGAGCACAACCCACCAGAGGAGGTCGTTTCTATGCTCCGCTAAGCGGAGCCTCATACTGACCAACCCCTTGAGGGAGAATATACGGGCCCAGCAGCTGAAAGACATCGAACGCCGGTGCACCTCCACACGTTACGAGTTCAGAGGGAAGCTCTTGCTCTTGCAGTTCCGACCAGTCCAGTTTGTAAATCTGGCCTGTCATCCTCTGCAGGGGACCCATTGAGCGCTGGCCTGAGTCTCCCAGCACACCGAGAAAACATATTTGTGGAAGATGCTACAGTGCATTGATCGGAGGTGCTTTCCCGCAGAGAAGCAGCCACCCGAAAGGGTGACTGCCTCTATGTAGGCTCGCTCCACCGATGGAGACCAGGCCGCGACCAGGTCATCCCAGCAGATTCGGAATGGCTGAGGGGCTCGTGAGCCATGGTCATCGAGGTGCCCAAAATATCTTATCGCAGATGTTATTGCAGACTGTTCCCACCAGAGGTGTATAATGTTGAGGATGGGCCAAGAGAGTGGGAGGCCCATTAGGACCCCCCGCTTACTCAAGGCCTCTTCCCCATCAGGCCACTTTACCATCTGTGGTCCAAAGCCAAGAACCCCGGCCCGCATCATCCATTCTGGAAGACTCAGCCCCTCCGCGACCCCAAATCAAACAGCCTTACAAAGGTCGAGAGGGAAGAGGTCCGTGGCAGAGGTCAGATCTGCAGAGAGGATGAAGGGATATTAAGGATCGGTTCCGGTAAATGAAAATAAATAGGCAAGGAATGCAGAAACATCGACCATATTGGGCCATCATGATCACCTTCAACACCTGTGCCAGTGCCCAGTCCTTCCTCAAAGAGGCTCGGACTTGGGTATGGCAAGTATGCAGAAGGGCTACAAGGCCTCCCAGGGCCCACGTCACGATGTGGGCATTCCAGCCCCGTTCAGGAATCGTGATTACCTCGGCGGAGTGTCGAAGTCCAGCCCCAAAAGGAGCTGGTTCCACATCCTAGCCGCCAGAATAGAGGCTTGCCAATCGGCCAGGTCGACAACTTCTGGTGGGTCACCATTCCACTCTGCAGAGTCACTCAAATCCATTCAGGAACATTGTGCTCTCATTCAGGAAGGCAGCGAGACTGCCTTGCCCCCTGGATTTCTCCAGGCAAGAGCCTGAGGTCAGAGCAAACAAATGCGGCTGAATGGGCATCTTATTACGAGATGCCCACAGGCATGAAAACTTCCGTGCATCCAACAATAGGCTGGGGGCGGTCATGTGATCCTCAAGTAGGGCTGATTTGTGCTTCTTCAGTGCTTCATTCTCCACTGGATGCCATTTTGGTGATGCCAATAACAAGGACCTACCCAAATAGGAGAATGCCAGGAATGCATCTGGCATCCTACAAAGGTAATCAAGGTCCCTGCAAAACAGTCCAAGCGGCACCCTCCTGCAAGTTTCCCCAGGTGGGTGAAAACCCACACCCTGGTGCAGGAAGCAGCTGCCTTGACCTGCCTCGCGACGGGTGTACGACCAGTGGAAACAGCATGAGTGTGGACGAGCCACCAGACGAGATGTTCAATGGCGAAACGGACTATGCGGCCACCACGATGACGCATGCTGACAGTAACCTACCGACTATGAGCAGCTAGGAGGGCCACGAGTATCGACGACCAGCACTCATCAATAAAACTGATGGAGGTGCAGCACCGATCTCGGTCCATGTGATCAATTTGCATGCGGACCTGGTGTAGGGAAGGGAGAAAGGGGAGGAGACCGAGCTAATGCTCGAAACACCAGATGCACACTCTCCACCACCATTACCTCTCCTCTCCCTTCCACCTCTGTCCCCCCCAACCACTCCCAAGCCGCTACCGCAGGAAGCAGGTATTTCTAGTGTTACACACACACACACACACACACACACACACACACACACACACACACCAAGTAGTAATAAACCTCTATGATAAATTCTAAATTTCTTTTAACATTCTCATTGAATTGGGCAGGCACAATTTCCAGATGGACATCATCTCTTTCTAGATAGATCAATAATTGCTCATCATATTGGTTGAAAATCTAATTTCTAATAGTATCAAATAATCCAATCTCAAATCGAATATATATATAGATTTCTAACCACTGACTCACTCACTTACTGATATTAAAGTGAGTACCTTCCGGGTGAGGTAGAAAGCTGAAATTTTGTGTGCCGACGGACATCGAAGCCGATACATTAGGAAAAAAATCACAGAACCATGGAAAAGCATCGGTAAATGAAAATATAAATAAATGAAAAATCAAATGCAGGTGAGCAACCCGAGAATGGGGAAGCACGGTTCGTATGCTTACACAATGTTTTAGCAAACCCCGCGAGTAATCTAATAACCCTAATAGACAAAAGCATTGGGATGAAGAGTCAAAAGGTGTAAATTGACAATGAGTGACAATTAATGACGTAGACACACTGCATTGTCCACCTGTACATTAGAAATGGTCTATCATTCCATCTCCATATGGTAGATCCATGCTGCTAAAGCAGCTTCTTAGCAAGGATTACACCAAATGGTTTGCCGTTTCCTTCCCAGTGGTATTTAGGGCAGGAATTTGGAGTTTGCCCATGATGCCAGCAAGATGTCAGCTACTCTTCCCATGGGATCTTGAACATCCAACAGCAACCCATGTAGGCAGACGTCTACATTATTATTTCACGATTTTCCTTTTCAAAGAATATTGTACTAAATGTATAAGCAGCTTTTAGCCAAAAAGAAAAAAAACCACCAAGTTGATAATGTCAGTTCAAATCAAACAAACTTCTCTCAAGGAAAGAAAGTACAGTCATCACAGGGGACAAGAGAGTGGGGAGAACAAGGAACAATGATTAAGCCCCCACTGAGCTGCAGCTGTTAAAAAACATGCGTTCATGATCCAGATGACAGAGTGAATGATAAAAATGAATGAGAAAAGCAAGTTTTAGAGAGGGAACGGGTGGGTGTGAAGAGGAGCGAAGTATGAGATTTCCAGTCACTTGCGTGGAAACGGTCATTGCAAGCAGTCCAAGAATCTCCCTTCTCCAAATCTGCATGGCTGTCAGCTTCTGGATGGTCAACTCAGCCCTGTTGCAGTCTCAAGGTACCCGCTTCGAGCGGTTTGGTGAAATCACCTCATGTATATGCCAGAAATCTCATGTAGATGCAATGCAGAAGGTATAACCCAATGCAAATGCAAAGCAAAGAATTTACCTTACACAGAAGCTTGTTTTTGCATGAATGGTGAATTGTGCAAAAATGCACACAGAAGAGGGGGTTTTTTTGGACACAAAGTGAAAGATCATGGAAAAGCTAAAACACAGAATGGATCAGGACACAACTGAACAAAAGGAACAGTAAAAAGAGGGGAGGGGACACCAAGAGCAGGTTGGGGGACAAAATAAGAGGGAGACTTAGGATGTGGGGAATAAGGGATATGGGGAAGATAAAAAAGGGATGTGGGGAAGAATGAGGGCTCGGGGAGGACGCATGGGGTGAACAAATCAAATGCGGCTGATTGTTTACGTTTGCTCCGACCCCCTCTCGGTGAGGGGTTGGGGACACAAGATTTGGGAGCAAACACAGAATTGAGGCAACCAGCCTTGTCACGAGCGGAGTCGGCTGTGATGCCATTTGAAGAGAGGGAAGGGATGGAAAGGGGGCATACATCACAGACGGACTTAACAAGATGCGACCAAGTTTTAGAGGAGGGAGACATCCTTCCCTGTCATGTCCAACTGCTCCTGGACTCTGTGCCTTTTGCACCTGAGATAATGGAGAAGGTTCTTTCAACCCTCAACTCTGACTCTGCTACTGGACCGGACAGCATCAGCTCACATGTCTTAAAAACCTGTTCTGCTGCTCTTGCACATCCTCTCTCTGCCCTTTTCACACTGACATTTGTGTGAGGTTATCTTCCATCTGCTTGGAAATTTGCTAACATCACTGCACTACATAAAAAAGGAGCAAAAACCGATCCCCTTAACTATGGACTTATCAGCTTACTTCCAATCATCAACAAGGTCACGGAATCCATCATCGCAGTTGATATGAAATCCTTCCTTTTCTCCAACAAATTCATCTCAGATCACCAATTTGTTTCAGTCAAGGTCACTCCACTTTGGACATGCTTCTTCGACTCACCCAACAATGGATGGAGGCACTCAATGTCAGACATGAGTTCAAGACTGTCTCTCTGGACATATCTCGTGCTCTCGAGCTAGTCTGGTATCCTGCTTTGCTCTCCAAACTGTCTGCCTCTGGTATCCAAGGCCAACTCCACACATGACTGACTGACTTCCTCTGCTTTCGTAGTTAACACGTGACACTCAACAGAATCCTTTCATCTCCTGTCCCTGTTAAGGCTGGAGTGCCCCAAGGCAGCGTTCTGGGCCCAGTCCTTTTCCTGATCTTCATCAATGATCTCTCTGACTCTCTGGAAAATCCTCTTTATCTATTTGCTGATGATTCCACCCTCTGCCGTAACATCCCTCATCCTTCAGACAGGAAGGTTGCAGCCTCTTCCCTCTCTTCAGACCTTGGGGTGGGGAGAAATTACAAGCTGGTCAAACACTTGGAATATGTCTTTCAATCCTGACAAATATCTCTATCTCGACCTCTCTCTCTTTCTACAAAAGGACCATCTGGCAATCCTCCCCTCCCCCCATCTACTTTCTTTACATTCCTCTTGAGGGGGTTCAGTCATTCAAACTCCTGGGTATCACTATCAGCCATAATCTTTCTTGGGCAAACCACATTTTAAAGTTGACCTCCAAAACCAGTTGCCGACTGGGCATCCATCCTACGTCATACAAAGTCCTTCCCTGGCACACCTGAACTCCTATCCATCTACAAAGCCTTCATCTGCAGCTTCATGGAGTACTGCTTTCCCCTCAGGGCTGGCTCCCCTGCCTCACATCTTGCTCAGCTTGACGCTGTATAAACCAAGGCCTTCAGGATCATTGGAATCTCCCGCGCTGAAGCCGAGTCTATGGGTTATCATTTTACCATCACTCTAAGCTGTCAAGCCTGAGTTTGAATCCTGACCCAGCTATAAACTGTCATCCCGGTGTTTCACAGGCAGGGTGATTCATCGGTGTGCGCCATCCCTCGGATGGACGTTAAACTGAGCGATACGTCCGCCAGCATTAGTTGGTGGACTTCAAAGATCATACAGTGTCTTTCACGAAGAGTTAGCGAGCAATCACCGGCACCTTGGTCAAAGTACAAATTCCTGCTCCAACTACTGCTGGGAAGGTAATGGCAAACCACCCTTGCTAAGAAACTGCTTCGGCAGCACCAACGCTCTGTAACAGAGTATGGCACATCAGAATCCGAATATTAATCTAAATCTATGTTCACTCAAGTGTACTGATTTATTGTTTGGCTGTATGAAAATTACAGAGAGTTGGTGTCAAAGCCACCCAATGCTCGCCTGTTTATACATTTATCGTTTTTAAAAGACTAGTCGAATAATATTTTTTATAAAGCATTGCAGTGAAGTCTGATCAAATAATTTTAAAGCAATATATGTATTTGTATATTGTAATCAGAAAAAATAGTGTGGTAGATAAAAACATTAGAAAGGAAATAACTTGCACCAAAAACTTTAACGTTGATGTGCTACAAAAAAGTTAAGTTCAAAACAGGTCAAAAATTTAAAACATTTGAAATTATTTTTTAATTTCAACTTCACTACATCAATAATATACCCCAAAGGAACCTCCATGCCAAATATCAGCATCCTAGTACACATATTAAATAATGGCAAGCTTCTAAATAACTTGCACCAAAAACTTTAACATTTTCACGCTCATGCTCACGCCGGGGGTATCGCTATAGCTTTCTGGTCTTCGAACAGGTGAGCTAAAAAATCTATGTTCATTCGCTTTTGCAACCTCTCCATATTATTGGGATGCACCCTTACAGGCTCAGAGGTTCCAGGAGTAATAGATGACAATGAAAGTATGAACAAAAATAATGAACACAATAAAGTGAATGATGTTTGTTTTACCTGCAAAAATATTATGCCGATTAACTTGTTGGAGATGGAGATCAAGCCATTAAAGGGGATAGTGTATGGATCTCATCTTTGTAGCAGGGTCACAGCCAAGATATAAAGAGTTGCTGCCTTGTCATTTCTTCCCGTCTTATACACCAATATTTGCCTTTGAGCCTTCTGCACATTCAGAAAATTCATCCATTTCATTGTCCCCAAATAATTATCCAAATCTCGGTCAATAGACGCGACACTGACCACTTTCCAGACGACTGTGCCAATATTTCCGTGGACCACCAGAAGTGGTTTAAAGAAGATGGTTATAAATGACATGTGGTAAGCACTCACTTTTTCGATGGCAATAAAATCTAGCTGAGTTGTCAAGCTTAGAGTGGCCACACTTGGTGGACCAATACGGCGAAAAAGCGTGTTGAGCCTTTGTTTACCAATGAACTCGACAAATGAAATCCACTTAGTGTGAAGCATCATCTCCACCATCATGCCATTACATTTATCCTGCCTTGTTCTTTTCTGTAATTTGGAAGATAGACTTTAAAGATGCCTAATTTGATGTGATTGGTGTAAGCATTTGCAAACACTTTTGTTGCTGATTGCAATCATCACGTTATCCAAAATATGAAGCAGGATGGCAAAACAAAAAAAACCCCAGCATTACAGTATTGCGTTTACCCTCATCCACAGTGCCATAGTGTATTACAGTAAGTGGACCAGCACACTGTAGTTAATGTCATATTTCATATCATTGATAATTGATAACTTGGTAAGGAAAGTGCATTGTGTGCACGTGACGATGAAATAACTAGCATTGACAATATAAAATTAAGATTAGCCTTTGGGTTCAGGTCACCATTGAGATTAGTGAAGAGTGATCTGTCGTTGGTGCTGCATGGAGTTTTCTTAGTAGGTGAGCTTTATCACTGGAGTTGACATCAACGTTAGGGTTAGGGTTCGGGTGGGGTCAAGGTTACTGCTGGCATTGAAGGCATTAACTTGAGGCTGAGGACACTGCTAGATTGTGCTTCATACACTCAATTTATAGCATTGCTTTATTGTTTTGTTTTCCAAATGTAAAGCATTGGCTCCATTTAATGATGCATATTTGCCATCATACAAGGGACCATTTATTTGTTTGGTACCGAACCACTCCCCTCCAAACCACTTCGCTTCCCTCACCTTATTTTGAATTCCCTCCAAACCTTTTCCACTTCTCTCCCCACTCTTATACTCCTCTGCCTTTCTCACTCTTACTCTTCTCATTTTAAATTGACTACATTAATCTCCCTCCGCCTCCTCACCCAGTGACATATCGAGGAAAAATGACGCTGAGGGTGAGATCTCAAATTTCTGCCTTTCTAAATGGTCATTGGCCTACCAAGCATGCAATTGTTGTTGTGACTGTGATTCGCCTCTTCCTAGCCTTTAGTGAGTTGAACTCATCTATCACAGCTGAGAAGTTAATTGGCTCTGCTAGTTCACGCTCCATGGAGAGGATGGCTAGATTACTGAGCCTCGAGTGGCTCATTGTGGATCTGAGGTAGGTCTCAATCAGTTTCAGTTTGGAGAAGCTCCTCTAACATGCCACAATGCTCACACATATGGTGAGAAATGTCCTCAGTATGATGAGACAGATAGGGAAAGATTCATTAAATCCCCACTTCACAACATATTTAAAGATTTACTGTGCCTTCCAGTCCAATGTTTCCTTCCCACCGATTTCCTCATGCATTTTGATGTGTCAATGAAAACGACGACTCTCCCTCTGTAGCTGGCTGGTGATGATGTTGCTGTACATCTCTATGAGATGGTGGATTTTCATGCACATGCGGCTGTCGTTGGATGGGTCCATCAGGTAACTGAGTGATGTTAGAAACCCAAACTTGATGTTCATGTCACTAATCTGATGGGTGCGTCGGGTCGTTTCCTCATTTAGCAGTCCAAGATTTCATACTGCTCCCATTTGATCTCATCTTATCATGAGAGACCTGTGTCCATGGTGTCTTTCCCCTGGCATTCTCTTCTTCCTCCTTATCTACAGCTCTGTGGAGATTTCCATTCGCTCGCAAAAAGCAGCGGCCTTGATTTT
The DNA here is from genome assembly GCA_035128595.1 of Eptatretus atami. Classification (NCBI taxonomy): domain Eukaryota; kingdom Metazoa; phylum Chordata; class Myxini; order Myxiniformes; family Myxinidae; genus Eptatretus; species Eptatretus atami. The sequence continues at coordinate 70,926,687 of CM068954.1, forward strand.
CACCTCCTCAATGATGTTATCCCACTCATTTTGGAAAAATAAAATAAGGGCCCTCATCTTGGCAGCAGAGGCATCCAGCCTTAGCCCAGCTGTTTGGAGAATGTTTTGCATGTCATCAATCTGAGTTAGCACTGGCTTCCAAAATAAAAGGTATATATGCTGAAAATGTAGGTCATCATGCTATTCCACAAAATAGCTGCATCTAACCCTGTGTCCTGTCTCTCGGCATTACTATCCACAGCTGATCCAGGACTCCGGGTATTTCATACAGGTAGGACCATGCAGCATCAATTGCATCGTGCTTAGAGCGCCATAGAGTGTCGAAAACTCGCTTTAGCATCTTCGCTGGGAAGAACTGCCTGAAGATTTTCCACCAGTGAGTTGAGACAGAGAAAAACTGGTGAAGGTGTTCAACCTTCCAGAACAAAAAAGAGTCACAGCGTTCACTGTAGTTGCAGCAGAGTCAACCCCAGCCAAATTAAGGTAAGGATTGGCACAGTGAATGATGACAGCCTTTGTATTTATATCGGTGATTTGCAGTTGAATGCCAAAGGTGAACCCTGTCCATTGTCATGGCATTATCTTGACCTTGACCTAAAAATTGTTTTATACCCTTTCCCAGATCTACGCCTTCTCACAATTCTTTGTCAGAGTTCTGCAGACAGTTCTCCTTGGACTTCATGGTACAGTTTCTGCTCTGACATGCACGGTCAACCGTGGGACCTAATAAAGAAAGGTGTCTTTCTTTCTAAATCGTGTCCAAGAAATTGAATTGGCCACAGGTGGACTCCAATCAAGTTGGAGAGACATCTCAAGGATGATCAAAGGAAAGTGGATGCACCTGAGCTCAATTTGGAATGTCATTGCAAAGGGGTTGAATACTTCTTGACACAAGATGTTTCAGCTTTTAATTTTTAATTAATTTCTAAAATTTTCTAAATACTGGTACATAGCTTTCACTTTGTCATTAGGAGGTATTTTGTGTGGATCAGTGACAGGCGGTAACACAACAAAATGTGACACAAGTTGAGGGGCGTGAATACTTTCTGAAGGCATTGTGTATGTACGAGGTGTGTTCAAAAAGTATCCGACCTTTGTTCATAAAAAATACTCGTATCCAGATACAACAAACTTACACTAATCTCCTTCAAAGTAGTCCCTTGGGCTGCCACACACTTCTCCCAACGGTTCTGCCACTGTCGGAAGCAGCGCTGGAACGCCTCTTTTGGATGGCTCGCAGCTGGTCCGTCGCATTCCACATGATGTCTTCTCTGGACTGAAATCTGGTCCTTTCAGGGGCATTTTCAGCTTGGGGAAAAGCCAGAAGTCACACGGAGCCATGTCGGGAGAGTAGGGAGCCTGACGAAGCACAGGTGTGTTGTGTTTGGCCAGGAAACTCTGTATCAAATGTGAAGAATGGCAGGTGCGTTATCGTGATGGAGCTACCAATTGACCGCTGCCCACAGGTCCGGCCGTTTGCGTCGCACAGCGTCACGAAGGCGACGCAGTACCTCTGGTAGTACTCTTTGGTGATGGTTGTGCCGTGTGGTGCGTACTCGTGATGAACCACGCCACTGAGTCAAAGAAGACGGTCGCATGACTTTGACATTGCTGCGGACCTTCCTTGCTTTTTTTGGCCTCGGGGATGTTGGATGCTTCCATTGTGATGACTGGAACTTGGTTTCTGGGTCGTACCATAAACCCAGGTCTCATCGCCAGTGATCACTGTGTTGAAGAAGTTGGGATCGCTGTTCACAGTCCCAGCATGTCCTGTGCGATCTCCAAACGGAGTTGCTTCTGCTCATCGTTAGCAGCTTTGGCACGAACTTCGCTGAGATTCTCCTTAAGCCCAAATCCTCAGTCACAATGGAATGAACGGATCCAATGCTGACGCCCGCCTCGTATGCAAGTTCTCTGATCGTGATTCGATGATCCTGCATCAGCAGGGTCCTCACTTGGTCAATGACGATCTCATTTCAGGATGTTGAGGGCCTACCAGAACGTGCTTCACTTTCCACTGATGTGCGACCATCTTTGAAGCGGTTGTACCACTCTTTTATCTGTGTGGTGCCCATTGCTTCGTTCCCGAAGGCCTGTTGAATCTTGCGGATCGTTTCCACTTGGGAATCGCCAAGCTTTACACAAAATTTATGCAGTAGCGTTGTTCAAGTTTTTCCGCCATTTTGTCAAAAACGAAAATCCGACGGCGCTCACTTACATTTCCTCACTCATCGGCGGTCTGTCGGCGACTGACAGCTTCTGCAGGCGGGAAAATATTCACGCATATGAATTAGGATCGCCTACATACGTGCACAAAACCACGCCTCCCTAGCTTCATTGTTTACGCACGAAAAATTAAGGTTGGATACTTTTTGAACACACCTCGTATGTGTATATATAATATATATACATACATACATATATATATATTATATACATAACATATATATATATGATACCTCCCCCACTTCTTGAGCCAAAGAAGCTGCCGAAAGCAACCCAAGAAGGCCTACACAAGGTAAGCACTTTTTGATGTTTCGAACCCTTCCCAGAACTCCTCCACAACTATAATGACATCCACACATCGTACACACATGAGAATCCCAATGCTCCACACCCCCTCAGCTACCGAACAGGTTTCATCGCTTATTGGCAAATCATCAGTAACAGCGCAGACAGCAATACATACCAATGAGGCTCCCAAGCAAGTACCACGTGCAAACGTCAAAAGCAGTGAATATATAAATAATAAAGAAAGACCCACACACATCTCTCACCTATCCATCCATCCATTCATTGGGACCATACCCTGTGCAGAGCGTTGGTGCTGCCTAAGCAGTCTCCTTGGCTATTGGGCACAATCCTGGATGGGTTGCTACTCCAACACAGGATACCAGCAAGCTGGCACTCATTTTGCCGACCTCAGAAGGATGACAGGCAGAATCAACCCCACCTAGTATTAATTCAACAGCTGAGTGGTATTTGAATTCAGGATCCTAAGCCCACCACCCTAACCATTAAGCCAACAGCAGGCATTCTCACATATGAATGGAGGGAATAGCCAATCAGCTATCACCTATTCAACTAAACCCAGGTGGCAAGAATTATGAGAATAATTGACACCTCCCACATTCCTCTCGCCGAAGAAGCTGCCTAAAGCAACCCAAGAAGGCCTACACAAGGTAGGCAAAAAAAAAAGTGCTTACCTTCCTCGTGCCTCGCTCCTCCACCCCTCCCTCCACCCCTGCCTTCATTCCATTAATCATTCAAACAAACACAAACAAACAAATTCAAACAAACAAAAAATTCAAACAAACAAAAACAAACACAAACAAATTCAAACAAACACAATTCCTGCCTTCAAACACAAATCATTCCATTAATCAGCTACGTCAGCTGATCTCATGACGTTAAGCACACACTGGATGATTGAGACAATGGAGAGGAACGTGGGTATATCACAGCATGTGCTGGATGTGCTCGAGGTGTGGCCAGAAGAGCAAGTCTGCCTGTTTGGCACTGCTCAAAAAGGTTACACCCCGTTGCATGGCACTGCACTGCGGTGAAAACGCAGCACAATTATCCTGAAGGTGCACAGGAGGCCGACTCGGGGATTACATTAAACATCTCATGGACGTTTGGTCACATCTTATTCAGGATCAATTGCCTTTTGTTACTCTGACATCCTGATAATTGTGATGAAATTATATCAACCGAGCAAGCAGTTGTACGGTCATCCTTATCCATTATAGAGTGAAGGAAATACAATCAAGTTTAAAGACCTCAAGATTGAATGGAGGGGTTTTAACCCAAAAGTCTGGTCGGTGGAAAAGTTATTCATCGTGTTGTTTTCAGGTACTCATTTTGCCGACTCGGAAGGTTGGCATGCTGATTGAACCACCTGGCATATTTTAACGGCACGACAGGAGCTTGAAACTTAAAAAACTAAAGATCTTGGCGACAAGTTAAACAATGTATTTTAATCAACTGATGATTCAAATGAAACATGGTAACCGTGTGGGGAGCACGATGCGGCTAACGTTTCATGCTTCATCAGAGCTAAAAAAAAACCTTTTATCAATTGAAGCCATACGAGTATGTTAAATGGCTCTTTTGGCTCTGATGAATGGCCAACTCTCTGACTGTCAGCCACACTTCAAACCCACGACTGTTTACTACTTTTATCAGCTTTGATTGAATCCACACTTCATATGTGTTGCCTGTGTCCAGAAAGGGGACTTCCAATCATTACCCATCAACGCAGGATGTGGGGATGTGTTCATGCAAACAAGCGAAAGATCTGTCCTTACAAACTGAGACGGGATATCTCTCGCAGAATTAAGGAAAGGTAATTCCCACATTATCGAGGTATGATTATGACTTGTAGTACTCCTCCATCAGCAGTGGTGCTATGCCATACACATTTACATCGAGCGATTGGGGTCCCGTGAACCCAAGACTAAGTTCATTTTACCGCCTGAAGCAAACATAAAATTTAATACAAACAAAAGCTAACTCCCCATACTCGCCCCCCCACCCCCAACCCTCCATTGATAAGTAAATGCGCTGGCATCAGCTAGCGTAATCGTGACATACAGTGGCCTGCAAAAGTATTCACACACCCTTGACTTTGTCACATTTTGTTGTGTAACAAGCTGAATTTAAAATGGATTAAATTTAAATTTTATGTCACCGATCTACACAAAATACCCCTTAACGCCAAAGTTTAAAAAACGTTTTTAGAAATTTTTACAAACAATTAAAAATGAAAAGCTGATATGTCTTGCGTCAATAAGTATTCAATCCCCGAGGCAATACTTTGGAGAAGCTCCTTTGGCAGTGATTACAGCTTCACGTCTCCTTGGGTATGTCTGTATCAGCTTTGCACATCTGGATTTGGGGATTTTCTCCCATTCTTCCTTGCAGATGTGCTTAAGCTCTGTCAAGTTGGATGGGGAGCGTCGGTGAACAGCAATCTTCAAGTCTTTCCACATATTCTCAATGGGATTCAAGTCTGGGCTTCAGCTGGGCCACTTAGGAACTTTCACGTTCTTGTTCTGAAGCCATTCCAATGTTACTTTGGCTGTATGCTTGGGGTCATTGTCCTGTTGGAATGGAAAAAAATTCTGTAGTTTAAGGTCTTTTGCACTCTGAAGCAGGTTCTCAAGGATTTGCCTGTAATTGGCTCCATTCATTGTTCCCTCTATCCTTACAAGGCTAAGAGCCCCTGCCACTGTTGTACTTCTGGCAGGTTCTCCCATTTCAGCCAAGGAACTCAGCAGTTCTGTCAGAGTAGTCATTGGGTTCTTGGTCACCTCCATGATCAAGGTCCTTCTTGTACAGTTGCTCAGTTTGGTTGGACGACCAGCTCTCAGAAGAGTGTGGGTAGTTCCATATTCTTTCCATTTCCTAATGATGTTGCTTACTGTGCTCTTGGGAACCTTCAACACTCTAGAAATTGTTTTATACCCTTCCCCAGATCTATGCATCATCACAATTCTATGTTGGAGTTCTACTTACAGTTCCTTGGACTTCATGGTGGAGTTTCTGCTCTGACATGCACCGTCAACTGTAAGACCTGATATAGAAAGGTGTGTTTCTTCATAAATCATGTCCAATCAATTGAATTGGCCACAGGTCGAGTTAAATCAAGTTGTGGAGACTTTTCAAGGATGATCAAAGCTGAGCTCAATTTGGAGTGGCACAGCAAAGGGGTTGAATACTTATTGACGCAAGACATTTCAGCTTTTCATTTTCAATGAAATTGTAAAAATTTATAAAAACATATTTTCACTTTATCATTATGGGGTATTTTGTGTGGATCACAGACAAAAAAAAATGTAAATTTAATACATTTTATATTCAGGCTGCAACACAACAAAATGTGACAAAAGTCGAGGGGTGTGAATACTTTCTGAAAGCACTGAAGATGAATTACGAAGCATGCAGAAACAATTTTTCCAACTGAACTTTTTTATTCATAACTGAAGAGATCAAACTAAACACTGTTGGAGTTGAAGGAGGTTACATGTCAGGAACACCTGCAAAAAACATGTACAAATCAAAATTCACTGGTTACAAAAGTATTCAGCCCCTTAGATTAGTACTTGGTGGAAGAACATTTTGCAGCAATGACTGCTATGAATATTTTTGGGTAGTTCTCAACAAGCTTTGCACAGTGAGATGGTGAAATCTTTTCCCATTCTTCACATGAAAATCGCTCTAGTTGTGCCAAGTTCGATGGGGATTCTCGATGGACTGGAATCTTCACGTCTCGCCTTAAATGTTAAATTTGGTCCAAGTCAGGACTTTGACTGGAACACTCAAGAACATTAATTTTATTCTTATTCAGCCACTCCAGTGTGGCTTGAGTTTTGTGCTTCAGATCATTGTCCTGCTGAAATGTGAATCTCCTTCCCAGTTTGAGATTCATGGCTGACTCAAGCAGGTTTTCATACAGGATTCTCCTAGATATTTCACTGTCCATTGTCCCTTCGATCCTGCCAAGTTTGCCAGTCCCTGCTGATGAAAAGCAGCCCCATTACATGATGCTGCCACCACCATGCTTGACAGTGGGGATGGTGTTGACTGGGTGATGTGTAGTGTTAGGCTTGTGCCAAACATAATGCTTTGAATCTCAACCAAAAAGTTAAATTTTTGTCTCGTATGACAACAAAACCTTTCTCTACTTGCCTGCAGTATCATCAAGATGCTTTTTGTCAAACTTCATATGAGCTTCTAGATGTGTCTTTTTCATTAACAGCTTCCTTCTTGCAATCTGTCCATAGAAGCAAATGTGCAAATCTAGATGAATCTGTCCAAACTTTGTGAAGGGAAAGGGAATTTTTTTGTATACCTTGTCAAGGCTCGTATGAGAGCTAACACACAATGCACAGCAAGGGGGGCATGAGACAAGAGGGGTGTGGAAAGGACAAAACAGTGGGGAACAGAGACATTCGATCTGTGGAAGGGAGAGGGACGGGGCGGGGAACACGGGGTATACAAGATGGACATTACAGGGACTTTCAGGAAGGAAAGCAGGGAATTTGAAGGCGGTGGGTTTGGGGTGGACTAACGGGGGTAGAAAAGATCGAGGATTTGGATGGGAAAGATAAGAGGTGGTGGTAAACAGCTGTTTTGAAGATCTGGAGGGAAGAATGGGATTCAACAGAGTGAGAGGAGCTTATTCCAAAGGCAGAAAAAAGAGGAATGAAAGAGTGAAGGTGAGCAGTGATACGTGATTTTGGTAGTTTTACCAGAATGGGGTTGTTAGCGGACCTTGAGCGCCCTGTGGAAATGTGGTGGGGACAAATCGCAGACAGAGCAGGGGGGGGGCAGACCG
>CM068954.1:70937291-70954831 GCA_035128595.1 Eptatretus atami
GAGACCAGTCTAGAAGTTTGATGGCTGCTTGGAGACCCTGCCAGTCAATCTGAGTGAAATGCCAGACTCGACGGCACTGAGGTGGATCTCTGATAACAGCCAGAGAGATGTCCACTTTTGACAGGACGTGTCAGAAGAACGATTGGAGCGGAGAGAATAGCAGATATTGTCAGGGAAGTTTGTCAAAATCAGATCCAGAAGAGATGGAGTACCATTGGGGAGATCCGGGTCGGGAAGTTGACCGATTGAGTCAGTCCCAATGAGTCGCAGAAAGCTTTTGCTGAAGTGCCATGACAGGTGAGAGAGGTACCCACACCTAGCCAATGGCATGACGACAATTGAAGTCGCCACATATGAGCAAGAGAGAGTTTGGATGAGAAGATAGAAGTTGGTCCATGTTTGCGGATAGTGAGGTGTAAATGGAGTCATCACTGTTTTGGACGGTACAGTACACATATAAACATGAGGTGGGAGTGGAGGGGAAGCCGTAGCCAGAGGTATTCCTGGGGTGTGGGGGGTGAGTGCAGTGCATGGAGAGTGAGGAATAGAGCTTTGATGAAGAGAGCAACTCCTCCACAAGGACGAGGCTCAGGTCTGTCATACCGGAGGAGGATAACCAGGGAGAGATACTGGGAGTCAGAGACGTCTTGAGGGAGGAAAGTTTCTGTTAGGCAGATTATGTCTGGTTTGTCAGTGGCAACCTGTATGGAAAGATCTGTAAGGTTGAGCGAAGGCCCCAGATATTTGAGGTCCACACCATTAATGAAGAGGGAGGGAGGAGGGGGGGAGGTAAGGAGAGTTGTGAAAGAGGTGTGGAGGATTGTAGAATAGCTCAGGGAGGGGCCAGATGAGGAGGAGAAAAGGCTCTGTGGTGCTGGGTGAGAAGGGGTGGGGGGCGGAGGAGGGCAGAGGAGGCAGTTGAGGATTTGAGGTGGAGTGATGAAATGGAGGTGAGAAGGCAAGGGAAGGAGGCAGCTTTGTGGATGTGAGGGGGGGCAGCTTGAGAAGTGAGTGAGGTGAATGGAAGTGAGTGGAGATGAGTGGGAGAAGTGAGTGGGAGAGTGAGGGAGAAAGCTGAGGGGGAGTTTTTGAGAAAGGTGCAAGGGAGGCTTGGAGGGAGAAGAGTGTGTTGTTACTTTGAGGAGGGTGAGAGGGGTGAGTTGGCACTGAAGTTGGAAAAAAATAAGTGGTAGACGGAAAGTGAACATTCATTGCAAACTCGGGTTTTAATTTTTTTAGTCAGAGATGCGATGAAGGACAATTCTCTGATGGATGCAATAAAGGCGAATTAAGAGAATGGAGAGAAGAAACGCTGTAACAGTTGGATTTTTTAGGCAAGGTATGAAGGAGAGGTCGAATTGAGAGCACAGTCTGTTGAAATAGAAGAAGAGTAGTGCATTATGATACAGTAATGAGAATCACACATGTGAAAGAGGAAGATGAAGCATTATAAGAGATCGTTATTATTATTATTATTATTTTTTTTTTGAGAGAGTTTTCATCAGATTAGGTAATGGAAAGGTTGGAGAGAAAAAATTGAGGTGAACGGTGAATTTGGATCGGTAAATGCATGGGGTGGAAACAGATCACGTGGTTACGGGAGGTGTGTAGTCAAAAGTGAATTTATTTATTTTAAATAAGCATTGCGTAAAATTCTGAAAATGGAAGGATGAAGTAAAATCGTGGAGGTGGATGGTGAATTTGGAACTGTAAACGCAGAATGGAGATGATGGGTCGATGAAAAATCAACTGAGAGAACCTGCCGATGCTCCAAACCCAGAACCGTACAGATATTTTGATTCATCGATGAACGCTGAACCCCCCCCCCCCACCATCTCGGACATAGAGCCTTACGGATCTTTCAAAGTCATTGTTGATTGACAGTAACATCCCAAACAGGTTCCCTGCTTGCCTGGCTGCTACGTTTGGATAGGCGACCTGATCTGGGTAGAGTCTGGGTGGTGTGATACATCTTCCACTTCTTAATGATGGATTTCACCATACTCGAAAGGATAACTAGTGACTGAAATCTTGATATAACCTCTCCTGAACGGTGTTTCTCCACCACTTTATGTCTGACTTCTTTGGAAAGCTCCTTGGTCTTCATGTTTGCCTTGTTGGTTGACCAAGGGAGTTGCACCGTAAAACTCCTTGGACAAGTGTGGGGAGCTTAATTTTTTTATTTAAACCACCGACTACATACAGGTGAAACGTATTACACTTATTTTATCACCTTTAAAACAAATAATTTGCTCCTGAAGTGATTTAGGGTTCATTCAGCAATGGGTTGAATACTTATAATGCAACTGAGAATCATCTGATTTTCTCTGTTAATCGAACTTATTCACGTTTTATCAGCATTTTTTTTTTTAAACTTTATCGCTTTGGAGTAGTTTGTGAAGACTCCATACATTAAGTTTGATTTGAAGGAATCATGAAATAATCTCAGATTACATCAAAATGTGAAGACTTTGGAGGGGGTGGGGGGGTGAATACTTTTGCAGGCCACTGCAATTAAACCGCACTATACTCTAACCTCGTCACCTAAGAAGCATATGCCAAGCTCTCAGACTACCACAAAAGCAGCATGCGAACACATCTCAACCTACATCACACACCAGGTTCTCAATCTGCCATTTCAGCAGCAGGCACTGCATTTTCAGCCTACCATAAAAAAGCATACACCAAACACTCAGCCTGCCATGTATTCAAAGCTAAATCCTCCAATTTCTTCGACAAATTTTCTCCTTTCCCATTAAGAACCCTGTATGGTGACATATCCCAAAATTTTTTTTTTAAATAAATCAGTTCAAAAAATGATTTTTTTAAAGTTGCATGAAAGAGTTACCATTTGGGAAAATAAGAAAACAACAACAGGATTAGTTGACTGTAAGCATGCAGCTCACCTCCATTACATTGAGGGAGCTACATCCTGCATACATTACCCAAGCTATCCTTTGCGAAACTGCACCAAACTTTTGTCGGGCATTGGTCTGCTTCCCAAGATGAGACAAGGTTGAGGGTTAAAAACACCCATGGACTGAGTATAAAAGTAGGTTTAGGAGAATGAAAGGCATATTCCAGATAGTAAGTCCACAAATGAGTGAACGATGTAAGTGTTTTCCCCCGACAAATACTCAGTTGTAGTTAGGACATTTGCGAGCCCCATTAGCAGGAAATTGCAGCAAAACTGCAATTTCAGAGAGAAAATTGCACCACAGAGTATTCGATTGAAAACACACACACACACACACACACACACGTGAAGTTCAAGTGCAGTACAATCTTTAATGAAGCTAAATAACTGACTAAATTGGTATGCCATAATTTGGGGGTCTAAGGTAGTTTTCCACCTCCATGTGGCAAAGAGTACCTTCACAGCTATAATACAAGCTACGACATAATTAATAGATGTACTCAGAGCTACACAACTCGGTGTTGGGCACATGCCTCCACCAGGTTGACCATTCACGTTTTGTATCCCACTAATGGGCTGGATCTGGACCGAACATGAACTAAAATCGAATCCACTTGTTCTTGTGACCGACCCAACTCATCCACCTAGTTTTGTCATAATTCCTCCATAACTTTTTGAGATATCACGTTTTATATCGTTTTTATCCCCGTCTCTCGCTGGTAAAGAATAATTTTTAAAATTCTAGTCTCCAGATCTGAATTTGGATCTTCACCAAAATCAAACCAATTCTTCCTTGTCACACATCCATCCTGTCGACCAAATTTCGGCCGAATCTGTCCACAACTTTTTGAGATAACGTGCTTACAGACAAACAAACAAACAGACAGACAGGGGTGAAAAAATAAACTCCACCCACCGTTGGTGACGGAGGTAATTACAATGCACGTGTCAATGTTCTGTTACCTCCGCCCACCAAAGGTGGAAGGTTATGTTTTCACCACTGTCTGTTTGTTTGTGTGCAGGATATCTCAAAAAGTTGTGGATGGATTTAGCCAAACTTTGGTGGACAGGATGGATGTGTGCCAAGGAAGAATTTATTTGATTTTGGCGAAGATCTGAATCCAGATCTGGATACAAGAATTTTTTAATTTTCGTATGCGATTCTTCTTGAGAGATGGGGCTAGAAACAATATATAGCATGCTATTTCAAAACGTTATTGGGCCCGATATGTTCTCCTGGATCTGGCATTGCGTGGCAGAGGTATGTGCTCTACCGAGTGCCCTTCTAGTTATGTCTAGGTTTTTCCTTTTTGGAGCTTTCATTTAATCATTTGTTGATTTTATCATCCTTGACAAAGAAGAACTAAAAAGAATATTCAAAACAACCTAATCCTTCACTTTGTGTTGAGATGTAATCACGTCTTACCGAGGTGAGGGGGGAGCTTGAAATACACATACAGGTTTGCCCGAAATTTGCTCCTGCCCCTTGCCCGCTTGCTGATGAGAGGAGCACAGCTTGAACAAAGCAAGCAAATAAACAAACTTGGGAATACAGGGTGTCCACAATTTACTGTTCCAAATTCAAACAGCAATTAAGAAATAATGAAATGGGATACAACTATGCAGAGTTTGCTGAAGATGAACGAATTTCTCAAAGTTTTATTCACTTTTTTTGGTTTCCAGACTGGTCTCCTGTGACATTATATTTACTGCAAATGACGTCCCCACAAGAAAATGTGCAGTGTCAGTGCCTCGTTTATACAGGGCAAATCAGCTTCAATACGGCAGGTTCAGCAGACACAGATTCAACGAAGCTTCAGGACGGCATACAGTGGGGAGAACAAGAATTTGAAACACTGCCGATTTTGCAGGTTTTCCCACTTACAAAGCAAGTAGAGGTCTGTAATTTTTATCATAGGTACACTTCAACTGTGAAAGATGGATCTAAAACAAAATCTGAAAATCACATTGTATGATTTTTAAATAATTAATTTGCATTTATTGCATGAAATAAGTATTTGATCACCTACCAACCAGTAAGAATTCCGGCTCTCACATACCTGTTAGTTTTGTCTTAAGAAGCCCTCCCATTCTCCACTCATTACCTGTATTAACTGCACCTGCTTGAACTCGTTATCTGCATAAAAGACAGCTGTCCACACTCAATCAATCAGACTCCAACCTCTCCACAAGGGGCAAGACCAGAGAGCTGTCTAAGGACATCAGGGACAAAATTGTAGACTTGCACAAGGCTGGGATGGGCTACAGGACAATAGGCAAGCAGCTTGGTGAGAAGGCAACAACTGTTGGCGCAATTATTAGAAAATGGAAGAAGTTCAAGATAAGTCAATCTCCCTCGGTCTGGGGCTCCATGCAAGATCTCACCTCGTGGAGCCTCAATGATCATGAGAAAGGTGAGGGATCAGCCCAGAACTACACGCAGACCTGGTCAATGACCTGAAGAGAGCTGGGACCACAGTATCAAAGAAAACCATAAGTAACACACTACGCCGTCATGGATTAAAATCCTGCAGCGCACGCAAGGTCCCTCTGCTCAAGCCAGCGCATGTCCAGGCCCGCTGAAGTTTGCCAATGACCATCTGGATGATCCAGAGGAGGAATGGGAGAAGGTCATGTGGTCTGATGAGACCAAAATAGAGCTTTTTGGTTTAAACTCCACTCGCCGTGTTTGGAGGAAGAAGAAGGATGAGTACAACCCCAAGAACACCATCCCAACCGTGAAGCATGGAGGTGGAAACATCATTCTTTGGGGATGCTTTTCTGCAAAGGGGACAGGACGACTGCACCGTATTGAGGGAGGATGGATGGGCCATGTATCGCGAGATCTTGGCCAACAACCTCCTTCCCTCAACAAGAGCATTGAAGATGGGTGTGGCTGGGCTTCCAGCATGACAACGACCCGAAACACACAGCCAGGGCAACTAAGGAGTGGCTCTGTAAGAAGCATCTCAAGGTCCTGGAGTGGCCGAGCCAGCTCCAGACCTGAACCCAATAGAAAATCTTTGGAGGGAGCTGAAAGTCTGTGTTGCCCAGCGACAGCCCCGAAACCTGAAGGATCTGGAGAAGATCTGTATGGAGGAGTGGGCCAAAATCCCTGCTGCAGTCTGTGCAAACCTGGTTAAGAACTACAGGAAACGTCTGATCTCTGTAATTGCAAACAAAGGTTTCTGTAACAAATATTAAGTTCTGTTTCTGATGTATCAAATACTTATTTCATGCAATAAAATGCAAATTAATTATTTAAAAATCATACAATGTGATTTTCAGGATTTTTCTTTTAGATTCCGTCTTTCACAGTTGAAGTGTACCTATGATAAAAATACAGAACCTCTCTGTGCTGTTGTAAGTGGGAAAACCTGCAAAATCGGCAGTGTATCAAATACTTGTTCTCCCCACTGTATATGGACGGCAGCCACCATTGAGAAAAATTATTCATGAGCGGCACATAAAGCATATGGAGACTGCTGGGATCCTGCAGAGGCAGGGGACAGGCCAGCCAAGCACAAGTGGTGAGGATGTTGAACATGTTCGTGAATCATTCAAGCACACTCCCCATAAGTTTGTTTGGATTCGGATGATGATCTTGACAAATGTTGACAATTAAACTTTGAGTAATGGTCTCCCATGCAGCAAACCAGATCGTTGTATTCCACGTCATTTTTTTTTTATATATATATATATATACAGGTTGAATTTGGAACCGTAATTTGTGAACACCCTGCTTGTGTATATACAGTAGACATAAATTGCTCAGATTGCCTTCAAAAAGAGAGACAGCTATTTGTGGTACTTAGAGACAATGCCTTTATATCCACTCTGAGTTCTGAAAAAGAAAGTGCTGGAAAATATTGCGCTGTCTCCACTTACAACTCAAATAATAGGAGATATCTTGCAAAACAAAACAAAAAACAAGGGTGAAAGTTCTGCTCTCACCAGTCATTCTCGCTCTGAAAAATTCAACATAAAAGCATTGAGCAACAGCAGCCTTTGCCTGACATCTGATAGTCTTTAAGAAAAGCTGCAATACTCCAGGCAGAGATGGGTTGGAGCAATTCCTGCATAATTATGTTTGCCTTGATCAGTTATTGAAGATTCTTTAGGAGTTTCACAACGACATAGTTGGCAATGTCTCTATTAACAGAATGATCTCTGAGCCGTTGGAGATTAATAATTATCGTGTAAAACAAGGATGTGTACTTGTACAGACTCTCTTCTCATCATTTCTGGCTTCCATGGTGGAAGAAACAACAAGAGACATAGATGCTGGGTATTTTATTCAGTTGCATTCAGATTATCAAGATTCAGAGCAAAATACCAAAATGGTGGAAATTATTTTCAGGTACGTCGTAATTATTTGCAGGGAGTACACATTTGCAGGCCACTCATAGCTCACACTGAGGCTAACTTGCAGTTGGTTAACTGGTCACTTACTGCTTTCTTTTGCTTACACAGAGGTTTTAAAAGGATATAAAAACCTCTCTGCACATAGGTTTTTAAAACCTCTGTGCAGTCTGCATCTTGTGAACAATGCTCTGGAGAGAGAGAGAGAGAGTCGGTTCTGCCAAAGCAGTTTCTTTTGCAGTTTCCGACGCAGGCTACTCGACTCTAGAAGCAGGAATTTGGAATTTGACCATGGTGTTGGTGATGGCTCTCTTCCCTAATGTAAGCAAATGGGATGGACAGGTTAACGTCCATCCAATAAATGGCACACACATTGATAAATGCGAAAAACACCGGAATGATAGTTTACAGCAAAGCCAGACTCGACAGCTCAGATGTGAGTGCTTTCACTGTGAAAATGTATATCAACCTTCAGT
This sequence comes from Eptatretus atami, assembly GCA_035128595.1. Taxonomy (NCBI): domain Eukaryota; kingdom Metazoa; phylum Chordata; class Myxini; order Myxiniformes; family Myxinidae; genus Eptatretus; species Eptatretus atami. Next base: position 70,945,047 of record CM068954.1, read on the forward strand.
CAAAAGTGGTCCCTTAACACTAATCTCCTGGCACTCCCAATATCTTTATCAATGGTACTGGACATAAAGTTGTTGAACACTTCACTTATTTAGGCAGCATCCTATCTAATAATGCAATGCTCGAGAGAGAAATAGAAACAATAATTTTTAAGACGTGCAATTTAATTTGGGTGCCTTCAAAAACGTCTGTGGAATGACCATCGAAACAAAGTATCCATAAAGTGGCAAGTACACCAGGCTATCATTATATCGGTTATCCTCTACGCTTCCAAAACATGCAAACTCCATCGGAGGGGCATTAATATGCTGAGTGCAGTTTAAGATGCAACCTCTGCGTTCAATCCTCAGTATTTCCCAGAAGAATTGTCACCAATGAGGAAGTGCTTAAGCATACGGAAATGCCAGGCATTTAATCAATCCGAATCAAATTTCAACTTTGTTGGTCAGATCGTTTGTTTGGATGGATGACAGCAGACAGTATATACATCGTAAGCTCTTAACTTGTGTCAAAAAGGCAAGGTGGGCATGGACTCCGATTTAAAGAAACTTTGAAAATAAATCCCCTGAAATATCATATATCCACCCAAAAACTGACAATCTACTTCCTGAGATAGACTATCCAGGAGAACTTGGGTTAAAACTGGAACAAAACAAACTGGAGCTAAGTCGATGGCACGCCATCGCAAATTCCCACGCCTCTAACCAAAAGTAAAGTTTCAAGATGGCAAACAATTCCACCTGGAATGATCCAACATCAAATTTTGAGTTAAAAAAATATCTTCCGTTTGGACCCATGTGACCACAAGTCCCCGCACCCTGGGGCATGAGCTGGGGGTCAAATCCAAATAAAAAATTTTTTTAAGTATATAGGTATAAAATAAAATATATATATTAATTTAAATAATCATATGAACATTAAATTATTTTTTGAAAATGTATCTTGAGGCTCAAGAAAGAGCAGACAGAATAATAGGGGGGGAGGAGGGTCAACAAAGCCAAACATGTGCAAAGCTAAACCACAAGGACAGATAATGCAGATACATACTTCGCAGCACAATAAGATGAACTGCAAATAAAGGATAGCAACAGATGTTCAGGAAAGGTAGAAATGGATGGACATCCCCCATGCAAAGCTCAGAGGTTAAAAAATAGGGAGACAATGATGTGGAAGTGTGAAAGCCCTCAAGATAACCAACTCAGAAATACAGTTCGGCAATACGAGAGAAGCGGGTGATAAATGAATATCATGATCATCAAGTGTAGACTTGGAGAGGCCAACAAGGAAAGGGTTTACGTTTGATTGTGTGTGAGCTGGAGAAGCATACGTTGGGCATAGGAGAGGGGGACAGGAGGAGCAAGACCATGATCGAGCCACAAATTAAAATAAAAGGCCACCTACCTTCCTGTGGTGAGCAAAAAGCATCACCTGAGTCTCAGAAATTTGCTGCGAGATTCCAATGACACGGAGGGCCTTCAATTCCACAACCTCAAGGAGGGCAAGGAAGGAAGCAGGAGCAGCAGTTTCCACTGGAGAGCCTGATTCCACAACTATTCAAGTGAAGGCCTTGCACACTACAAGTCGAGGACTGCAATGAAGAAACTGAAGAGAATTGAGGCACAAGCTCGTTCTTTAAAGCCAGCTTGGAGATACGATTTCCCATGACAGGTTATAGCTGATGGTGAGGCCCAGGAGGTCCTCAGACTACTTCTCCCTAAAGCTTCCACAGAAAATTATTGATGAATTTTTCAGCTGGTTCATTATGGAGAGAAAAATGTGAGAATATGAATCTTTCTTTCATGAAAGAAAGACATCTTTCGGGTAAATAACCAGTTGCTTATTTTCTCAAGATTGTCGAAGAAGGACGCTGCTTCTACCTGCCTAATAGAGGGGTGAGAAACTATCCGACACGAAGGAGCGGCATGCAAAGTGTTACAATTCGTTTTCTATTCACAAAGAGAGTTGATGGACATAATCAAACCAGGATCGGCCTGATAATGCTCTCCAGATGGGGCACTGACCTCCTGAGGTAGAGCATAGGAGAGAATTCCTTCCACAGCAGCCAGCTGCTCTTGCGCCAACACACAAAACCTGAAAGCCAGTCTAGATACAAGTAAATTGTTTGTGCGTGAGAATGGGGAGGAACCCCAAGGGATATATATGTGAAATTAAGGACCACCGCTGTTCTTGTTAGTTCTGGCAGCCACGTCTCAGCAGGATGAGCCATTGTATTGAATACACGAATGGATACTGATCAATAATTCATATGCCGCATGGTTGTCGCATAGGCCAAGGTAAACCAGTCTTCTACCTCTCCCTTTTATGATTAAAACCCTCCTTTCTCCTCAACCCCAGACTCAAAACCTCTCATTCACCACCAAGTTGCTTGGACGCTATTCGTCCAGCATGGAGTATTTGGGACTTGTTGCTCTGAACCCAAGGAATTACTCAGTATCAGGTGGTGCTGATGACCCCGCCTCACGCGTTAATATATATCTGAAGGCACGCGCAGGAGAGAAGACAGTTAAGAAAGGATCAAGAGATGAAAAAGAAGAATACTAGAGATTGTAAGAGATTGCGAAAGGTGCACCAAGACTGGACCCATCAGGGCCCCCTCTTGATCAACCTGTCAGGGCCCCTCCTTGAATAGCACACATGAATATATCTGTGTGCAGGGATGGCAAGCTCTATGCCCGATGACACCCAGGCCACTTCATGCCATCACCAACCTATCCCTGGCCTCCCTCCATTATCCCAGTACTTTTACATTAAACTTTCCCCATCGCTAAAAATTGATTTCCAATTTTGTGCCAACCTATGGTTGTTTGTGCAATTTTGTGAAGGCAGTTTGAAATGAAGAAGCGAAAAAAAGTGTGTGACATATCTTGTGCAGAAAGAATCCACCGAATCATCGCTCGGTTGTCTGGGTCTGAGCCTCATGTGGGAAGGATTGCAGAGCTTCTGTGATGTTTGCTGTGTTGTGTGCTTCACACCCATGGCACAAAGCAACCAGTGTACAAACTCTTTGTTGATCCATTTACTGAATAAAAACAAAGATTCCTGAGAATAAACACAGATCCCTGTGTTTTTCAACAAAGCACTGGTATGTTAAATAAATGCCCCGAGTCATGCATGTTCAACATCTTATAAATGTCATCTCAGAAATAACTCTGTGTGATATTGACGTATCTCCGTGCTTATAATGACTTATCACAGCAGTAACCCGAGTCCCAAGGTCTGCTTCTTCCCCAACACAAGTAGGTTAGGACTATAGACTCAGTTTTGCATTGCTTCCCTTCTGGTGCCGATCCTCCCTCGATCCATCCAGGTCACGCACATGATTCTTTCAGAATCCCATACCTGATTATCATCCTCAATTATCAGATGAATGCGCACCTCCATTCCTTCATCCCAATATGCTCTCGTCCGTTGAACAGAATCCTGATAGCTACCGTTTCATGCCCCTCTCTCCAGTCCATCAAGACTCATCCACTAATTTGAAATGTATTTGTCTCCCTTTTTCCCTTTGATCCTCAGTCAGTCAATGAATCTGCTACACTCTATCATTCAGCTCCTCCACGAGTCGAGATATTTTTATGCAAAAAATAAAAACTCGGTAGAGCGCATACCTCTACTAGGCTGAACAGTTTACGTTCTGTATCCCGATGATAGTCACATTCTTCCTCGTCACACACCCAACCTGTCCACCAAGTTCCATCCGAATCAGTCCATAACATTTTGAGATATCGTGCTGTATATCGGTTTTAGCCCCATCACTCAATGGTGAAGAACCATGGGGAAAAAATTTACTCTTATCCGGATCGGTATCCAGATTTTCACCAAAATCTGATCGATTCGTCGTCACACACCACCCAACCTGTCCACTAAATTCCGCTCGAATCCGTTCAAAACTTTTTGAGATATCCTATTCACAGGCAAGTAGACTGAAGTGAAAACATAACCTCAGTCAACCTTCTGTGGCGGAGGTAAAAATAAAAACTTCAAGCAAATTTCCCTGAATAGCATGCATGCGGCTCGTGGATTTCAATGGCATAAAAGAGAAGAGTGGTCGAACGCAGCTTTGAATGGGACTTTTCAACAAAAAATAAATCTTGTTGCATTTATTCCAGATGTAAGACAGCTCCACAGGCTGTGCACCACATAGTTGTGAGGTTACATGCCTGCTCATAGCCTTATAATATCTGGCCTGATCCCCATTACTTGGGGATCCTCATGGACCCATTGTAAAGTGGCTCAGCAAGAAGGTCCCAGGAAAAAAAGCAATCTGGCACCAGCCTGTGTGATGTTGATAAAGCACTAGGAAAGAGTTTAAATGAAAAAAAAAACCCAGAAAGAAAGAGTTGGAGAGAAGAAAAGCCAAAAATAATCCTGGTGACTTAATAGTTTCAGCGTCTGCTCTGAGTCTGGGACGTTGGTTGTTCGAATCCGACCCCGGCCCCCTGCCGAGTCATACCAAAGACGTGAAAAAAATAAAAAAAGACTATGTTCCATTTCCCTGTTTGATGCTCAGCATTTAAAAAGGATAGAGCATGGACAAACAACCATATGTTGGCAACCATCGTGCAGGCTTGATGGGCTTCATAGACTCATGCATTGAAGTTCCTCAAAAAGCAAACTCATATCATATCTAATATAAAAAGAAGAAAGTTTGTTACTTGCGAAAATTGAAGATTTTCCAAGTATATTGGTTGGTTGTGTGAATTATTCTGTCTGTCTGTATGTTTATCACCTACAGGTCACAATTTCAAACCGATCTTCATGAAGCTTCACCACATGGTAGAGTTTGTGATAAGCAAGAAGCTTATTGTTTTGAGGTCAAAAGGTCAACACCTTTGTCAAATTTCTAAAATACTAAATTTTCATCCGATTGACTAGAACATTTGAAGACGATTTGCACATGAGGTCACTGAATTCAACCACCAATTGTTTTTGAGATCAACATATGCCAAAAGGTCTACACAAGCCGAATTTCAAAAATTGTCAATTTTTATCCGATTGACTTGATATTTGAAGAGTTGCACATCAGGTCTCTAAATTCAGCCAGCAAATTATTTTTGAGGTCAACATGTACTAAAAGGTCAACAAAGGCTAAAGGTCAACAACCTAGGTGAGATTTCTAAAATCCTCCATTTTCATCCCATTGACTTGAATTCACTGACCAGATGTGCAACTCCTCTTAAAATTTCAACCACCAATTATTTTTGAAGTCTTCATAGGCCAAAAGGTCGACATCGGCCTGATTTCTAAAATTGTCAATTTTCATCCGATTGACTTATTTGAAGAGGAGTTGCATATTTGGTCAATTAATTCAACAACCTATTATTTTTGAGGTCAAAATAGGCCAAAAGGTCAACATAGGTGGAATTTCTAAAAGCCTCTATTTTAATCCCATTGACTTGGAAATTTGAAGAGGAGTTGCAGATTTGGTCATTGAATTCAATCAGCCAATTATTGAGGTCAACATAGACCAAAATGTCAACATAGACTAAAGGTCAACTTTCCTGCAATCGTTGGTATCTCCCGCGATGAAGCTGAGTCTATGGGGGTCTCACTCTCTCACCGCAGGCAGTTTGGTGGTTTTTCTCTGTTCTGCCATCCTCGTCTCTGGCCTTGCCCCCTCTCCTGCTCTGTCTGAGATCTGTCCCCCACCCCCACACCCCATATTTTTGCAGGACGCTCAAGGTCCACCAAAACCACCCTTCTGGTGAAACTGCCAAAATCAAGAATCACTGCTCACCTTCACTCTTTCATTCCTCTTTTTTTCACACCTCTGGAACAAACTCTCACACTCCCTTCAATCCCACTCTTCCCTCCAGGTGTTCAAAACAGCTGTTCACCACCACCTCTTATCTTCACCCATCCAAAACCTTGATCTGTTCTTCCCCATCAATCCACCTTCAAATTACCTGCTTTCCTTCCTGAAAGTCCCTGTAGTGTCCATCTTGTTTACCCCGTGTACCCCGCCCCACCCCTCTCCTTTCCACAGATCTCTTCATGTCTCTGTTCCCCACTGTTTTGTGCTTCCCTCTCCCACCCCTCTTGTTATTATGTTCTGTGTGTTAGCTCTTATACGAGACTCGACAACGTATCCAAAAAATAAAAATAAAAATAATCCAAGGTGGAATTACTAAAATCCTCAATTTTCTTGAAATTTGAAGAGGATTTGCACAACAGGTTACTGAAGTCAACGAACAAGTATTTTTGAGGTCAACATAGTCATTTCTGATATTGTCAATTTTCATCCATTCGATTTGAAATTTGAAGAAAATGTGTATTTTGTCATTGAATTGAACCACCAATTATTTTTTAAGGTTAATTTTTTTTTTAATGGATTTCGCAAGTATCATCGTGCTATGCATGACATCTTTCTTGTTACTCGCAAAATCAAAGATTTTTCAAGTATATTGGTTGGTCGATTTTGTTATTCTGTCTGTTTGCCTGTTGCCCACAGGTCACAATTTAAAACAGATCTTCACGATACTTCACCACATGGTAGAGTTTTTCAAAAGAAAGACGGCTATTGTTTGAGGTCAAAAGGTCACAGGTCAACAACTTAGGTGAGATTTCTAAAATCCTCAATTTTCATCCGATTGACTTAAAATTTGAAGAGGATATATATATATATATATATATATATATATATATATATATATATATATATATATATATATATTTCAGGTACCTGAATTCAATGAGCCAATTATTTTTGAGATCAACATGGACCAAAAGGTCAACATAAGTCCAAGGTCAACAAAAAAGGTGGTGTATATAAAATCCTCAATTTTCATTTCATTGACTTGAAATTTGTAGACGATTTGCATGTCAGGTCACTGAATTCAACCACCAATTACTTTGTAGGTCCACATAGACCAAAAGGTCAACATAGGCCGAATTTCTAAACTTGTAAATTTTCATCTGATTCACTTGAAATTTGAAGAGGAGTTGCACATCTGGTCATTTAATTCAACCACCAATTATTTTTGAGGTCAAATTTGTTTTATGGATTTTGCAAGTATTGTGCTCTGCATGACATCTTCTTGTTGTTTGTTTGTCTCTATATGATCCTCCTCATCTCTATAAGATCCATCTGTTGCCATTGAAACTTGAATCTACTGCATCATGAAGATCGGCACGGTAAAATGCCCATCGGAGCACTTCTGGTGGCTTCACTTGCACCAATCGTGATAGCTATGAAAAGGATCTTTTTTGGTGCATTGCACCTCCAGATTTTATTATAACACCACCGTGTTCATGCTCCCATACCGGTAATCCTCCCAGTCTGTTGTGCGTAAATTAAACGGGCTCAGCTACTGATGTTAATTACTCGATTTTATTTATTTTGCATTCCCATGTCATGAAAACCAACCTTGCGTGTAAGTGATCCGCCTTTGAGCTACCAATATATTGTCATGTCCAGGGGGGTTGCCCCTACCTGGACGGATAGCCGAGTGATTTCCCTTTGGAGGCGAACAGCCGAGATTCCCGGGCGATTATGGCGCGCGCGGGATGGAAGGGTGGCAAAGGCACATAGCAGACGGAAGCACAGCAAAGGGGTTTATACAAGAAACCAAGACAAATATACAACACAAGCAAATTAAATAAATAAGCGGTTAAATGAAAATAAATCAAATATTTACAATGGTAATAATTCAAAGGGTAATAATAAAAACGCAACGTGAGGTGAAACTAAATCCAATTTTGAGGAGGCCGCTTCGACAAAACGCTTCGTCACTGCATGGGAAAATGCGCCCAAAATGGCACCCAGCCACTCTCTGGGCAGGAAAACGTACAGGAGGCAATTAGGATGGCAATACTCAACACCAGGGCTCAGAAACCGCCGTGCATCTTCTTTCGTCAATCGCATTTGCTGACGCCGCTGTTCTGCAAGTTGGTGCCGTCTCTTTCCGATGGCACAACACGAGGCTTCGAGGCTGGTCTCACACAATCTAGCCTAACAGTCAATGGCCATAGTCTTGCCCCATCGTGCAAGCAAATTCACCTCAGCACCAACACAAGAATCGTGCAGCCTTTTTCACCGTGTCGAGGACAAGCCAGCCGTAACGCCCTTCTCTTGCTTCTGTCCCACTCCAAACCTCTTGGCCCTACTGCATTCTTGTCGCACAACACGAGACTCTCATCTTAACCTAACTATCCTCCACTCTGCCCATCGATCATCCACTCCAGGGGCATGGTTTGCTAGTTGTCAATGCTGGAGGTGGGGTTTCTTGCCTGCCTGGATGTGCAGCTGTGTTGTTTTAAGAATGTGATACCTTTTCATCGCCGGTCTTGAAATGCAAAAACATAGGAAGAGGTCTCACAGGGGGCAATCACATACTGGGAGAAATTGTCCTTAAGCCCTACCTAATTTAACACAGCACCGCCCTTTGTGTGGTAACACGTAACACTTAAGCTCACAGTTTCCCTACTTAGTTTGCATCGAGATATCTCCTACACGTCCACGGACCAAGCAACTCTACACAATCCTAACCTTCCGATGAAATTCCTCCATCTACCCCACAAACATAACAATATTTTCAGTTATGACTTAGAGTCAACTTTCAAGGGAACTCCCAAAGAAACAATTCTGCGAAGAAATATCTTAACCTACCTTACTTGTATTATAAATACTGCCCACCAAAAAAGACCCCTGATGGGCAGAAATAAAGAAGTTGTAAGGAGAATAGCAGTCTTAAGGTCACTTGAGACTCGAGAGCAGACACAAGCTTGGGTTGAGGATCAATGTGAAAGACAAGCAGCCTCCAGGGCAGCATGTTGGGCACCCATAGAAGGTAAAGTACAGTATTTCAATATAAGTCCAAGAGAATTTTGCAACACCAAAGATTGGTAATTCATACAAAACTACAAGGCCAACAATCCCCAATTTGTCATCTAGGAAATATTTCAATACATATTGCATTGAATTTCCCCGGGCAATTCCCGGTACTTTAGCTAGTTTACAATAAAAAAGACAGGAAAAACAAGGTAAAGGAAAGGGAGAGAAAGAGAAAGAGCACAAAGTCTGTCAAAGTGAGAGAGAATCAAGGGTGGGAGTACAACTGGGACATAAGGGGAAAAAAGAGAGAAGAGAGAGAGAGAGAGAGAGAGAGAGAGAGAGAGAGAGAGAGAGAGAGAGAGAGAGATAGAGAGAGAGAGAGAGAGGTGACAGGGTGAGGGAAATACGAAAAGGGAAAAGAAGATCAATGGAAGAAGACACCGGGGATTAAAGGTGGAACGAAGAAGAAAAAGTTGCATATATGAGGACTAAAAAAAAAGAAAGGGGAAGAAACAAGAAGAGGAAGATGCATGAAAGGAATCAGAGAGAAAAGAGCATAACAGAAAAACCTAACGTCCCCTCTGGTGAAACCCGTAGGGGACTAATAATAAGAAAGGCAATGAGATGAGCATCAAGAGGAGAAAGTGAAATGCAATTCGAAGCACGTGAAGAACGAGAGAGTATGTAAAATAAATGAGAGAAAAATGTGAAAGGTAAGAATGTAAAAGGATTGAAAAGAGCAAACAATGAGAGTAATATGGATAAGAAAGATAAAAACAATTGATGAGGGAATGCAGAAAAGAAAAAAAAAGATGATGATGGGGGAGTACATCAGTACAAACAAAAACGGTGGCAAAATAAAATAATAAATAAGGATAGTTGGAGAAATAGAAACTCTACATCTTCAAGCTTTAGCGAAGCAAATCAAAACTTTCGAAAAATCAGCACTGCAACATTTGATTGTGAAATTAATCCCTTCATAACTTTATCTGG
>CM068954.1:70954841-70975549 GCA_035128595.1 Eptatretus atami
AGTATGATGCAACAATAAGCAGCAAATGTAACTTTAGTAAATTTTCTGTTAAAATTCCTCGCACGGGGCTAGTCCTTGCTTTGGTCGATCTACAACCGGCTGCAGCACAATGACATTTCACAAGCACGCCATCACCTCATCAAATTACTTTACAGCTTCATGGTGCTTCTGTTTTTCCTTCCGCAGATAAATATATAAAGTGAACAATTTTACAACAATCAAATATTTTAGTCATCAGTTTTTGAAATATGATTTTTGTTTCACTTTAATCTGCACTCGAGGCAAATTTGCTTTCCCTTCTCCCCGAATAGGGGTGGGATGAACATACATTACTGGGAGACAATTGGGGACCGCTGGCAATTGTGATGGTGACAATACTCGTGGTGGTAATTCAGTCAGCTGAACTGCAGTTCACACACCAGCACAGCTGATGAAGTGAAAAAGGCCGAAATACACTTTGGTACAGGAGGGATTACGGAAGAATTCCAATCATCTGCCAGCGAGAAACCTCTGGCTAAGGCAACGATGGCAAGCCTCAGCTGGAAATGCCTCGCTTAGACAGCCCAGCTCACATCACGGAACAGCATGCCAAGAGCAGCAGCGCAGGCACGGCACTGACACTGATGGAGCTTTCTTGCACCTTTCACATGTTATTCCAATACAGTTGATATTACCAAGCATGGAAGAAGTGATGAAGGGCCTTTTTAAAACTTTTGAGGAAGAGGAAGAAGAACATTAACAGAAAGAGGAGGAACTTCAAAAAGAACATTAACAAAGAGAGGAGGAACTTCAGGAATAACATCTGTGCTCAACAAAAAAAACTGAACTTTATAACTCAAAAATAATGTCAGAACCATACAACGTGCGTTTTAACAGCTATTCTGATTTTGATGTCATTTTTAGTTTTTATCATTGATAGGTGGTGCAGCAAAATGGTTACTTTGAGTCCTACAATAAGGGCAAGCAATGCATGCACATGTGCAAGATGAACAAATAACCAAAGGCTGAGCTATGGCCAAGAAAATACTCATATGGTTTAAACAAAAAACACACAATTCTAATGGCACATGATGCATCAACCTAAAGCAGCTGAATTGAATTTGCAGTTGCTTTTCAATACTCAATAATTCTGCCAAATGTTTTCGCTCTAATGTGTCATTTAAATGATGGTCCATTATAGCTTTCTTCAGTTAGGTATGTAAACATATGGCCGAAGATTCATTCCCAGATAAAGGTAGAATGGAGAGACAGAGAGACAGAGAGACAGAGAGAAGAGAGAGAAAGAGACAGAGAGACAGAGACAGAGACAGAGAGACAGAGAGAGGCAGAGAGGCAGAGAGCGAAAGAGACAGGGAGAGAAGAGAGAGGAAGAGACAGAAACAGAAACAAAGACAAAGACAAAGACAAAGACAAAGAGGAGAGAGAGAGTGAGAGACAGACAGAGAGAGAGACAGACAGAGAGAGAGACAGACAGACAGACAGAGAGACAGACAGACAGAGAGAGAGAAAGAGACAGAGAGACAGAGAGGCAGAGGGCGAGAGCGAAATAGACAGGGAGAGAAGAGAAGGAAGAGACAGAAACAGAGACAAAGACAAAGACAAAGACAAAGAGAGAGAGAGAGAGAGAGAGAGAGAGAGAAAGAGAGAGAGAGAGAGAGACAGGCAGGCAGAGAGAGAGAATGGAGAGAGGAGAGAGAGAGAGTGAGAGTGAGAGTGGAGATGGAGAGATGGAGAGATGGAGAGAGTGAGATGGAGAGAGAGAGAGTGAGATGGAGAGAGAGAGTGAGAGTGAGATGGAGAGAGAGTGAGAGTGAGAGTGAGAGTGAGAGTGAGAGTGAAGAGAGAGAGAGAGAGTGAAATGGAGAGAGGTGAAATGGAGAGAGAGTGAAATGGAGAGAGAGTGAAATGGAGAGAGAGTGAAATGGAGAGAGAGTGAAATGGAGAGAGATTGAAATGGAGAGAGAGTGAAATGGAGAGAGAGTGAAATGGAGAGAGATTGAAATGGAGAGAGATTGAAATGGAGAAGATGAATGGAGAGAGATGAGATGGAAGAGAGATAGATGGGGAGAGATTGAAGATGGGGAAGATGAGAATGGGAGAGATGAGATGGGGAGAGATGAGGGAGAGTGGATGGAGAGATGAGATGGGGAGAGATGAGATGGGAGAGATGAGATGGGGAGAGATGAGATGGGGAGAGATGAGATGGGAAGATGAGATGGGGAGAGATGAGATGGGGAGAGATGAAGATGGGGAGGATGAGATGGGGAGAGATGAGATGGGGAGAGATGAGATGGGAGAGATGAGATGGGGAGAGATGAGATGGGGAGAGATGAGATGGAGAGATGAGATGGGAAGATGAGATGGGAGAGATGAGATGGGGAGAGATGAGATGGGGAGAGATAGATGGGGAGAGATGAGATGGGGAAGAGATGAGATGGGGAGAGATGAGATGGGGAGAGATGAGATGGGGAGAGATGAGAATGGGGAGAGATGAGATGGGAGAGATGAGATGGGAGAGAGATGAGATGGGGAGAGATGAGATGGGGAGAGATGAGATGGGGAGAGATGAGATGGGGAGAGATGAGATGGGGAGAGATGAGATGGGGAGAGATGAGATGGGGAGAGATGAGATGGGGAGAGATGAGATGGGGAGAGATGAGATGGGGAAGAGATGAGATGGGGAGAGATGAGATGGGGAGAGATGAGATGGGGAGAGATGAGATGGGGAGAGATGAGAATGGGGAGAGATGAGATGGGGAGAGATGAGATGGGGAGAATGAGATGGGGAGAGATGAGATGGGGAGAGATGAGATGGGGAGAGATGAGATGGGGAGAGATGAGAGGGAGAGAGATGAGAGGGGGAGAGATGAGAGGGGGATAGTGAGAGGGGGATAGATGAATGGGGAGAGATGAGATGGAGAGAGATGAGATGGAGAGAGATGAGATGGGAGAGATGAGATGGGGGAGAGATGAGATGGGAGAGATGAGATGGGGAGAGATGAGATGGGGAGAGATGAGATGGGGAGAGATGAGATGGGAGAGATGAGATGGGGAGAGATGAGATGGGGAGAGATGAGATGGGGAGAGATGAGATGGGGAGAGATGAGATGGGGAGAGATGAGATGGGGAGAGAGGATGGGGAGAAGTGAAGAATGGGGAGAGATGAGATGGGGAAGAGATGAGAATGGGGGAGAGATGAGATGGGAAGAGATGAGATGGGGAGAGATGAGATGGGGAGAGATGAGATGGGGAGAGATGATATGGGAGAGATGATATGGGGAGAGATGATATGGGGAAGAGATGAATGGGGAGAGATGAGAGGGAGAGAGATGAAGGGAGAGAGATGAGATGGAGAGAGATGAGAGGGAGAAGAGATGAGAGGGGATAGATGAGGGGGATAGATGAGATGGGGAGAGATGAGATGGAGAGAGATGAGATGGAGGAGATGAGATGGGGAGGAGATGAGATGGAGAGAGATGAGATGGAGAGAGATGAGATGAGAGAGATGAGATGGAAGAGATGAGATGGAGAGAGATGAGATGGAGAGAGATGAGAGATGGAGAGAGATGAGATGGAGAGAGATGAGATGGAGAGAGATGAGATGGAGAGAGATGAGATGGAGAGAGATGAGATGGAGAGAGATGAGAGTGGAGAGAGATGAGATGGAGAGAGATGAGATGGAGAGAGTGAGATGGAGAGAGATGAAGATGGAGAGAGATGAGATGGGGAGAGATGAGAAGGGGAGAGATGAGAGGGGGACAGATGAGATGGGGAGAGATGAGATGGAGAGGGATGAGATGGGGAGGGATGAGATGGGGAGGGATGAGATGGGGAGAGATGAGATGGGAGAGATGAGATGGAGAGAGATGAGATGGAGAGAGATGAGATGGGGAGAGAGGGATGAGAGAGAGGAGATGGAGAGAGAGGAGATGGAGAGAGAGAGATTGGAGAGAGAGGAGATGGAGAGAGAGGAGATGGGGAGAAGATGAAGATGGAGAGAGAGGAGATGGAGAAGAGGAGATGGAGAGAGAGGAGAATGGAGAGAGAGGAGATGGAGAGAGAGGAGATGGAGAGAGGATGAGATGGGGAGAGATGATGGGGAGAGATGAGATGGGGAGAGATGAGATGGAGAGAGATGAAGATGGAGAGAGAGGAGATGGAGAGAGAGGAGATGGAGAGAGAGGAGATGGAGAGAGATGAGATGGGGAGAGATGATGGGAGATGAGATGGGAGAGATGAGATGGAGAGAGATGAGATGGAGAAGATGAGATGGAGAGAGATGAGGATGGGGAGAGATGAGATGGGAGAGAGATGAGATGGAGAGAGATGAGATGGAGAGAGCTTTTGAATGCAATTTTAAAAACCAACCTGAACATCAAGGCTTCAGCCTCTTGGCTTCGAAACTTTCCTTGAAAATGCCTAGCCAAGTAGCACAGATGACGCATGTGTTTCTTGTCGCAAATTGAGAGATGGGCAGGTGTGTCCGTGCCTTATTGTCGAAATCCCCTGCTTTGGGTGGGGTTAACTATGTTATTAGCATTACCTGTAATTAGTGAGTGCTGAGTGCAGCAAATGTGGCACAGGTATGATGGGTCAAATGGCTTACTCGTCTATCGAAGTTTCCATGTATTTGTTTTGTTTGTTTTTTCAGAACAAAATGATGATTCCTTAGTGACCACAATTATTCCCAACTTGGTTTATGGCCCAAATCTTTCAGGAACGACGTTCACTTAAGACGGTTCGAGCAGAAATTTGGAATTTGTTCAGGGTGCCGGCGATAGCTCACCTACTCTTCGCACGGGACACCATGGGATCTTTAACGTCCACAAACTAATGCTGGCAGATGGGACACCCATCTTAACAACCATCCCATGGATGGCACATGGCACACACACAACGATGGCTCATCCTGCCTGCAAAAGACCAGGGTGGAAGTTTAAGGCTGGCTCAAGATTCAAACCCAGGCTAAACAGCTCAGAGGTGAGTGTGCATACCTCTTGGCTATTCTGCCAGCCCGAGAAGAAGGATAACTGGCAAAAAACGAAAACCTGCAACTGCAATGCTGAAAAGTAATTCTGCAATTCCTCTTCTGTGCTGATTCAAAAGAAGTTGCACATGGCTGGAATTGGGCAATAGTTTTTCAGGTGTTTTAATCAAAAAAAAAATATATATATATATATATTGAATCACAACAAATTTGACTCAAAAGTAATTTCCTGAGACAAATGCTCTGGGGATGCAAAGGAATTGCCGACATTCATCTTGTTAGTGGAATTTTTTAAGCCGCTGAATACATCAAGATCACGGAGAGAAACTCCCTCCCAACCATCTCCTCCTCATTTCGACTTAGCCATCAAAACTGTCGTGCCATACTTTTTCGGGGTGATCTCATGGGCCGGTGAGTTGTTACACACTGCTGAGCACGGGTGCCAAACTGCATAGCCACCATCCCGCTATTTCGCCAGGTCATGCCTTTTCATATTGGCCGTTGAGTGTAATGTCAGACACCTCAATTCGACATCCGATTCCTCTGACAACAGTTACGCTTACCAAAGGTGACCCACTGGGACCTCACATCATTGCACAGTTCACAATCACATTGTTGCAATTGCTCATTCGTTTGACGCAAGTGAGTCGGAAATCTCACCCATTTTAAAGTGTGACAAGGTATAGAGAGAGGAGTTTGGGACCATACTGTGCAGAGCGTTGGTGCTGCCTAAGCAGACTCCTTGGCTATTGGGCACAATCCTGGACGGGTCGCCACTCCGACACAGGATACCAGCATGCTCGCACTCATTTTGCCACTTCAAAAGGATGACAGGTCGAGTTAACCTCACCTGTATTAATTCAACAGCCGAGCAGGATTTGAACTCAGGACCCTAGGATCCAAAGCCCACCACCCGAACCATTAAGCCAACACCAGGCATGACAAGGTATAAAGCCCTCCTTTTCAGACGGAGCAACGCCAATCGAATAAAGTCATCAGATCAAGCTGTACCCGAGCTCCATCTATCCTGTGGGGAATCAGCAATTTCCTTGTTTCGTTGGTCTTTTGCCCCTATACCCGGGTTGTAAGAACGATTTGCTCACGAAGGTTCCTTCAATTTTGCTCCATCACTTCCATTACTCCTCGGGGTTTTCATCGCCGTCTCTTCGATCGTGTACGTTCCGGCACCTTGGTCTACGTTTGGAGACGGGCTCCTGCTGCAATACCGTCACTTCAGATAAACTGCACCGGTTCAGCACACCTGATTACATTGTGCAAGTCATGAACAATGCATTGTATCACAGGTATGAGGATGCTCAGATTGACAACGGCATGCACAATACATGAACTACTGTCCGTTATTTTCAGTCCCAGAAGGTGCATAATCTACAGTCTTTGCGATGCACCGCTAATGGACATTTACAAATGTGATAGATTCACAAAATACAGCTACCCGAAAACCGCTAGCAGCTGTGGGTAAATGGAAATAGCAATACAATCTTGAGACGCACGATAACCCATGTACCATAAAATACAGAAATGTGATTGCCAGCCCATAAACCAGTGGAAAACCCCTTCTTCATAACCAATCGCACTTTTCCCGGCAACTACATTCGGATTTCCACCTGCTTTTCCATGCATCATTATTCACCTTTTCTTCAAAGATTTTTTTTGTTGTTGCAACTTTAGGTTATTCTACTTGTGCACTATTGATCTTGTCTATAAATTAGCTTTACATGAAGTTTTTTACCATCGTCTTTATCCTACATTCGCAAGATACCCCACTCCATCGAGCTCACTTTCATCGATTTTGGATTTCGGTTGCAGGCCCGTCACCTTCCTCGAGTGGGTAGTCCGAATACCACTTGGCAATCCAAACAAAGCCAAAATGTGACGAGTCCAATATCCTCAAAATTCAGGGTCAATTCATTGCTGGTATTTTCCTCAATTGCTCGCTTTTACCGAGGATGTCCTAGTTTGTTTATTAATCGGTGTAAATTCAATGGGTAGTCGCACTTGTTCTGAGATCCATAACACCACAAAAGGCCATCTTTAAATAGCTTTTAGTTAAAGGAGCTTTCCGTGACTCTGTGCCCAGAGTGATTAGAAAATTATTCGTGCTCCTCTTCACTCGTGGTAGTGTGGGCGGAATTCAAATTGGCCAAAGAGTTGATCTTATCATTATTTGGAAGAGCGCGACGGCTGATGTTAGACACAGGGACGAGATAACGCCTGTACTAATCACTCTGGCCCACAGCATGGTCCCAACCTCATCTTTACGGATGGAAACGCCCATTCATACCATGTATCATCCATTGGCACCATACTCAGTGCAGAGCGTTGGTGCTGTCGAAGCAGTCTCCTTGGCTATTGGGTACAATCCTGGACGGGTCGCCACTCCGACACAGGATACCAGCAAGCTGGCAGTCATTTTGCCGACCTCGGAAGGATGGCAGGCAGAGTCAAACCCACCTGGTATTAATTCAACAGCCAAGTGGGATTTGAACTCAGGATCCTAGGACCCCAAGCCCACCACCCTAACCATTAAGCCAACACCAGGCATACACCATGTGCAGACCTACCCAATCTCCAGACCCAAATATGATTGAACATACTTGGGACATTCAAGAGCAGGGCTTTGTGGTTGCTAAATCCACCCACAGTCTCTTGATCAACTGGAAGTGGCCCTGATCATAGAATGGCACATCATCACACCGCGAGACCTGTACCATCTGATTTAGTCAATGGCAGGCCGTGTACAAGCTTGCATTGGTGGTCACATATATTATTAAGGTCATTTCTGCCAATGTAAACTCTATGATCATTTTTAGATAAACATAATTGCCAATTTACATGATCGTTTGAGAGAAATTTGGCTTCCACCAACACGAATGTTTTCGAAGTGTACTGTATATCAATGTGGTAGTCTTCATTTAAATGTCAAGCAAACACATCTGAATGGACAGCGTGGCCTGAAAGTCTCTTTACCCCTCCCCCAATAAAGCATTCGTTCTCAAACTATTATAAAATACAGGTTCTATTGTGCAGTACTTACAATAATTAATCAATAATTGTGTCTGTACGTGCTCCATTATTCTCCTTGCACCACTGAATTCGTTGCCATGTCCTCTTAGACATCTTGTGTAGAATTTGTGGAGTCACCTGTGTGAAAGAGGGAGGCCACAACTGCAGCGTGCAAATCTTTAATCGCATCAAGATATGGATTTCAAAAGCCCGTTTTCCACAATTTAACAACGTCTGTCGACTTTGGTGGAGAAGGTTTTCCAAAGCATTCCACGAAAGCCATCCACACTTGAGCAATTGTTTGGCCTGTGTGTGTTTGGCCTTTCCTGCACCCGAACACAAGCAAACAACCGCTCTTCGACAGTGGAAAACATTGTGTCTACCGTGCCATCTAACTTCCTACTGAATCCCGCGTCAGTGAGTAGTGTTGCCGCAAACCACGGCGGGGGAGGGCGGAAGAGAAAGGAGGGAGGAAGGTGCAAGGAATGTAGCAAGGGGTAAAGTGACTTTGAGGCCATCCTGTACAATACGTATTAGCCTCAAAACCTTTCTTGGCAATCTTTATTCTTTTTTCCGACGACTGTACATTAAAAACTAGAACGACACTCAGTAAAGCGGATACCTCCGCCAGGCTAAACAGTTAATGTTTTTGTATACCATTGATAGGCCTAATCTGCATCTAGACCTTAACCAATATCTAATCTGCTTGTTCTTGTCACCTAACCAACTAATCCCCTAAGTTTTGTCATAATCTGTCCATAACTTTTTGAAATATCATGCAATATATATCATTTTTAGCCCCATCTCTCAATGGTGAGTCCATCCATTGGGACCATACTCTGTGCAGAACGTTGGTCTTGCCTAAGCAGTCTCCTTGGCTATTGGGCACAATTCTGGACGGGTCGCCACTCCGACACAGGATACCAGCAAGCTGGCACTCATTTTGCCAACCTTGGAAGGATGACAGGCAGAATCAACCCCACCTGGTATTAATTCAACAGCCAAGTGGGATTTGAACTCAGGATGCAATTTTTTGCCATCCAGCACAGCCGATGCTTTTACAAACTTGCTTTGCTTTAAATGGCGCACCATCTACCTCCATGCGTTTATGTTGGTAGATGAAAATTTAGTGATCTGGATAGGTTATCGAAAATTATACATGGGTTTTTTATATATTTTTTTTCATTGTATTGCTCCAAAGCACAGTGAAGATGGTTTCTTGCTTCCTTTCACTGAGCCTTTGTGATCGTCGAGTTGCATGTCTGAAGAGAAGCTCAACATTCTTTTTGGTGTATTTTTTTTTCTTGCACAACGAATGAGCTGTTTTTGCTTTTTGGTTTTGGTTTTGCTTTTGCTTTTTCAAAATAGCACCTCCAACCATCAATATTTTAACACTAAACCCAGTGACTCTTTATCCCGACAAATCCATCTCAAAACCACAACAACAAACACCGAATTCACTCCGTTTGTTGCATAAGCGTCGTTGAGTGTGCACTGGGGAACACAGCCACGTGCGTATAGACATCTCGGTTTTGCCAGTTCTGGAAAAAAGACATCTGTTTTGTATTTTGGAGAATTTCAGCAGCAAACATTTGTACTTGTATTTATATCTCACAAAGTTGAAGAAGCTGACTTCACAATGATTTTATAATGGCAGTGGAAATGTGCCTAACCACAGATCCTGCACCCTGCATGCTCAAGGTTATTTTGTTTCTAATTAAAGGTAGAAGACCATAAAGTTTAAAACGTCAGTAAATAATCAATAATCAACTGCTTATATATCCCCTCATTCCCACTTCCCGCCCTACGGACCAAAAACCACACCACCACCTTACACGACCTTCCCTCGAAGCGTACTCCTCTTCCCTCGAGCCTCCAAAACAAAACACAAGTTCTTTTCAAGAAAAATGAAAAAAACATGTTTCTTCAAGCGACTCCTTTCAATGTACTTGAAGAAAAAAATAACTTTGAACAAAATGGTCCAACTATTTCCAAACAATACAATGAGAAAAACACTGCAGCAAGTACTGCAGTATTGTGCCCAGTACTATAATATTTTCAGTGCAGCTTTTTTGAAATAATCACATCCCGTTCTGTTATCAATTATGTCCTAAACAGATGGTGCAGGTAGCGCACTTACCTTTACGCTGTCTAGTCTGGGTTCAATTCCCAGCCAGACCATAAAGCTAGCAGATTGGAACTTCTCAGAATGGTGCGCTATTACGTTGCATTACACTCGGCAACGTCCTTCAGATGGATGGTAAGCTGGGGAATCACCAGCTGGCATTAGTGGACGCAAAAGTACCCACAATGTCCTTCGACAAGGTGTGGGCAAGGAATTGCCAGCCATCTAGACAAATACCAAATGAATGCCATAACCTTCGGCGCGGGGGAAGGGGTGGAAGGGTTTTATCATGTTATTGTAAAAGCCACAGATATGATGCTGCCTGTGGGCTGAACTAGTAAATGACTGTCAAACATACACGCTATGTTTATGAACGATCAATAATTATTTGAAGCTGCACCATGAAATATTGTTTGGGATATCAAAAAATAAAATGTGAATAACACTTTGGTGAGTGGACACTTCACCAGTTTGTCTATCTGAGCTCACAAGTATGGTGTCACTTGACAATTGATGCCAGGTAGTGTGGAATAAATCCATCGCCTTCAAGGTGTATTTTTAAGATAGTGCTAATTAGCTCATCTACAGATTCCATTTGGAATGAGATCGGCACTTGGTGCAGCGCGTACTTCCACCAGGCTGAACAGTTTACAATTTGTATCCCAATGACAGGCCACATCTGCATCCGGACACGTATACGATGATAAATACATTGGCAATGGTTCGCACGTCGTAAAAGTTAACTCGTCTCATCATTATATCATAGAGTCACACACTATCATTATTATGTCACACTGTTGGTCAGTCATACACAGACAAACCTCCTAGTAGGGGAAAACACACTCACGAATGGGCGTGGATAACTTTGACATCTACAAAGTGAAACTTCAACTGATGGTTAAATTTGATGTAAAAATGCTTTGTAAAAAATTAAAACTTTAAATAAGACATTTTTTAAAAAAAACTTCAGGCTACTTCGGCACAATATTAAGGTAGGCAGACCAATGGCAATGTTTAAGTTGGTCTGCATGTGGACTCACTGACACACACACATACACACAGACACACACACACACACACACACACACACACACACACACACCGAGGGAGGGGCAGCATGATTTGCCGCCTCTCGCTCGCCTGGGCCTGAGGGCTGCGTCAAATACATCAGTTTCAAAGGCAGTGAAGACCGAATCAAAAACGACAGCTTTGATGGGACGAGATGCACATGAGGCGCCCCGTATCACACCGTTCGACATGCGTTTGTGACGCGACCTGGCCCTGCAGCTTGATGGGACTTGTCAACCCCGGGCAGCCAGCAGAGAATGCCGAGCTTTGGCGAACTCCCTCTTGCAAAGTTCCGCCCGTTGAGGACGAAGGAGACAGAGTCTTGTGGGATCGAGGACCACGCCAAATATGACTTCAATGAGAGTGAGAACCGAACCAAGGACAGCAACTTTGGTGAGGCAGAGGGCCACGCATTTGGTGCCTGGAGTCGCACTAATCAACATGCGTTTGGAACGCGGCTTGTTGGGTTTTGCTGACCCCATGATGGTGAGAACAAAAACCAGAGCTTTGGCGACTCCATTTCTGCCAAGTTCCACCCGCATGGGACCGACTTTGTGGGATCCAGGACTGCGCCGAATAAAACAACTTCAATAGGAGCAAGAATCGAGCCAGGGGCGACAGCTTTGGTGGAGCAGAGGGCCGTGCGGGGGGGGTTCCTGGAGTTGTGCCAATCGACATGCATTTGGGACGTGGCTTGGCTCCCTGGCCTTGTCTTGCAGCTTGTTGGGTTTTGCCAACTATATCATCAAGGAAGGATTAGACCAAGACCGGGCATACCCCGGAGGCCACACGGATCTCCATCGTCGCCACTTCGGGGACGGAGGGGAAAACGGAGCACAGATAAGGAGACAGCATGGTCCACGAGTCGTGGTTTCTTGCTGGGGTGAAGATGGATGCTTCAGGACAAGGGAAGGCTCCGTTCAGTCTTAGAGACTCGCAAGTGGAAATGACGACCGGTGGTGGCAGCACGTACACACAAACACACATGAATCGTGATTGACACATACACGATTGTGATGAAACATAATATACACACTTACTGATGTGTGATCACGATCACACACACACACACACACACACACACACACACACACACACACACACTTTTCCTCCTTATGAATCCCACATGTATGGCGATAACAACCGACAACACATACACCTTTGGGAATGGACAAGGCAAGCAATTGATACATTCGGGCTATGTTGATCATGTAAACACCATGGAAGAAGAAAGATGCATTACCAGAGTGAAGGATGGAGTAAAGTTTGAGCAGTATTAATTAGAGGTATCTGGGGTAGAATGAATGATAAGTTGGACACATTGAATGTTAAACTAAGTGATAAAATGGTTAAGCCAGCTTTGAAGACCGATTTAAGAAAAATGAAAGATAAGTTGATGAACCTCTTGCATGGCAGTATTGACATCTAAAATGAAGCAAATGCCCAGTTGCTTTAACACGATACTCAAATGGAACAAGTCACAAGCAAATGGAATGATTTGGAGACAAACTGGAAGGAGTGAGAAACTAAATGGCAATTCGTGAACGTGCAGTTGAGCATTCCAGTTGGCTTGAGAGCTAGATAAATCACCAAAAGAGAAAATGATAGTTCATGTCAGTGATGTGCAGAATAATGAAAGCTTGAACAAGTGAGTGATGACACATGGTTGTCTGAAAGTAAGGAAGTTTACTGACTGGAATTTCGAAACTTGGCTAATGATTTCAGGAATGAGGTTGCTCAATCCCACGAGAGGCCAATAGATGCAATAATAGGGTCACTGGATCAACCGTGGTGTTCATGCTAAACTATGGAAGGAATCAATTCTGGAGAGGGAGAGGGATTAATTGTGGAAAGAAGACACCACATATATATATATATATATATATATATATATATATATATATGTATATGTATGTATGTATGTGTATGTATGTATGTATGTATGTATTGTTACGGCTGTGGAAATTCGCATTACACCATAAAGGGCCCGCAGGTGAGATATCTCTAAGTACATGTGTAGTTAGCCCAAACCCGTTGTATAGAGGGAATTTATGTGATTCATCCGGGCTGCGACGCTTTGAGTTAGCCATTTTTTCTGTTCTATCTTTATTTTGAACCAACCACGTCTCAACCGCCATCACACAACAACCACGCCACCGCCACCATCTACGCTCCCACTCATCGCATCACCGCCATCCCAAACGGCACCATAACCATCAAACCACCACCGAAAACCTCCACCACCTTCACCTCTCTCCTTCTACGGCCATTCCCGCACCACCTGTGAACACTGAACGTCGGGCTGTCTCAGGCCCGTTCGGCGATGGGTGCCGAACGCATCGAGCCGCGAGCGCAAATAGCGGCCTTTCCGAGGGGAAAACTCGGATCAAAAACGCGACACGCCCACTTCTCCTCCGTCCAATTAGCGAGCAGGGGCGGCTTGGCCCCGCCCAAGCGTGTGTATGTGAAGTCGGTATATGCAAATTTTAGGATCAGGAGAGGTTCACGCCCATTTTTGCCCGACCAATGGCTGACCGGGGGGGCAGCGTGGCCCCGCCTCCAATCGCGTTCCGATCCTAAAATTTGCATATTGGCTGCTCCTGCCCGCCTATAAAAAGGCGAGCGCAAGGCGAATAAGAGAGTCAGGTCCAGAGAGTCGGGTGAGGAGAGTGTGGAACGGAGAAGAGTTGCAGAGAGAGTCGGGTGGGAGAGTGTCATCGAGAGGGTCGGGTAGGAGAGTGTGGAACGAAGAAGCGTTGCAGAGAGAGTCGGGCGAGTGAGAGCGGTGGAACTGCAGGCAAGGGAGCTCGGGTCCGAGGCGGTCGCGCGAGAGGTTGCGGTGTGGGATCGCTCGTCTCGTCGCGGGACCCAGCCAGCCAGCCACTCCTCTCCCGCAGGGCATCAACAATCTCCCTTTCCCCCGCGCTGAGATAGTGCAAAAGGGGCCCGCTTCCCACCCCACCCCACACGTGGTGCCAACGAAACCCGCCAAGGAGCACGGAGTCGGGGCACAGCCGCGCGGCCACATTTGCGGCTTGCCGCCAACGCGTCACGAGGACGCGGGTAAGACCCACCCGGTCTCGCGGACCTGGCCGCTCCTCTAGTCCCGCGCACATTTGGCCTACGGCCTGTCTGCCTCCTTGTCGTGAGGGTGGCTTCTTTCCTTTGCTTTTGTGTAAATGTGTGTTGGCGCCATCTGTGAAGTAGAACTGTATAAGTGTTGCCGGTGTGTGCGCGTAGTCGGTATTAACTCTGCGTCGTGTTGCTTTTATTGTTTTGTGCTTTATGGCATTTTGACTGTATGGCTGTAATACGTGCTTTCCGTGTGCCGGGAAATAAATGTGCATTGTGTGAACTGTTTTCCTGTTTCGCTTCGTCTTCTCTATTTGACTCTCCATCCTGCTTCACGTAAGGGGTTCGTAGTGGGTTTAAAACGTCCAGTAAGTAATCGGAACCGTCGAGGCCGACGATAAACCGCTCGGTTATCACTGTAGCACGGAATGGACCGCTTAAGCGGTTCGTGTCCGGAGTCGGCCTGTGGCGTGGTACGATCGCCCGGTCGACCACTCGCGCAGGTACTTAGGTAGATCGAATTTGGCGAGCAACCCTATCCTGCGCGGGTGGGCAATTGGCACGATCGGGTGAGGTTAAACCCCCACCCGTGACTAGCTCCAGCGTTGTTCCGAGAGGTCACGACTGAATTGTCCGTTCCGGGTGAGGCGACGTGCCGCGATTCGAGTTACGTGGCCGTTCGCACGTCGGCGGGCGCGAATTCGCAACAGTATGTATGTATGTGTGTGTAGGAAACCCCTAGAAGGGCAAATGAGATGAGAAAATGCCAGTGAGTGTGCAAGCAGTAATTTAAGAACTGACTTGGCTGGAAGGAAGCAGAGTAATATCCTCGAGTAAGGTCACCGTATTGCTTGACTTTGATGGAACGGGAAGCCTGGAGGCTTTCCTCACAATTTTGCAAATAAATGGCTTGAAGGAGGCTGACTGCACCTTTAATATTGGTAGATACGTCACGTAAAGCTGCTGCAGATGTGACATTAAATGTGGTTTTGAAAAGGGTGCATTACGAGCCAAGAAATTATCGCTGCTCCAAATCACCAATTTGAAAAGGACTTAAATTTCATTGTCATGGAGATTACTTTTTCTGGACTGTTGCCAAAAATATGGCAAGAAGAACCAAATGGAAAGATTCTACCAGGTAGATAGAATAAGGGTAGCATCAGGTGGTTCATCCAGGAAAGATGATGAAAGGCCCTGTAAAGCAGACTTCGAAAGGCCTCCCAATGAACAGGCAAACTAGTACTGGGTGAACACACAGGGTCATCTTGCTGTTGAATAAAAAAATGTCCTCAACTACTGAAATAATTTTATCACTTATGGTTTCGTAGATGCAGAAAAAAAATTACAAATTCAGCATATAATTTCTGGTGAACCTTGTGAGGCCATGGTGGAGACGAGAGATCGTCCAACCATCATGAACCCTGCGCTCCTTAACCAAAGTATGGGCGAATGGGATTAAATACCCACCCCTACTTTCTACTATTCTCAATTAACCCCTCCACCACTACCCCCCTCCAAGGCCCCTTTCCTTTCTGCCACTTGCGTGTGAGGTCATCGTCTCCACGTTCCCTTTTGATCCTCTTACTATATAAAAAGCAATCATGTGATTTCTGTATAAAGATTTCACTACAAAACGTAATCATAACAATGACAACTAGAGGGGGAGCACTCGGTAGAGTGCAAAACCTCCGCCGCCAATACAGCTGGGTCAACACATGTGAACCTTATATCTTATTCTTAAATATGACGTCAACAGTGCTGAGTTATAGTTCTTTTGTCCAACATTTTTTTTTTGGGGGGGGGGGGGGGGGTTGGAAATACTTAAAACATGTAGAAATGCAAAAAAAAGAAATCGAAATTTTGTTGAAAAAAAGTTGCAAAAATTTTTTTTCTCTAACAATTTTTTTTTGGGGGGGGGGGGGGGGTTTGAAATCACTTAAAACATGTAGAAATGCAAAAAAAAAAATTTTTCTCTAACAATTTTTTTGGGGGGGGGTTGGAAATCACTTAAAACATGTAGAAATGCCCAAAAAATTTTCTCTATTTTTTTTTTTGGGGGGGGGGTAACAATTTTTTGGGGGGGGGTTGGAAATCACTTAAAACATGTAGAAATGCAAAAAAAAAATTCTCTATTTTTTTTTTTGGGGGGGGTAACAATTTTTTTTGGGGGGGGGGGTTGGAAATCACTTAAAACATGTAGAAATGCAAAAAAAAAAATAATAATTTCTCTAACAATTTTTTTTGGGGGGGGGGGGGGACCAAGTCCAAAATTTAATGGCATGATCCTTGGACCATACCTAACCCCCCCACCAAGTTTCGTCGAAATCCGTCAAGGAGTTTTTCCGTTATACTGTTCACAAACAAACAAACAAACAAACAAACAAATCAAACAGAAAGGGGTGAAAACAGTAACCTCCGATCTTCGATGGCGGAGGTTAACTAGAGAGTTCATAGAACACGACACCCCACACGGTGTTTCGGTTTATACTTAAGTTTTAATACAATAACGATTTTAAAGATGGTGAAAAAAAAAATCCAGAAGTTGAGCACGATTGAGCAGTCTTAAACATCACCCTTATACACTACCATATAGAACATGTCCAAGTACGATACTGCAAAACTGGAGGTTCTTGGAAGTGACAAGAAGGTGAATTGTGTTCTACAGCTGTTCAAGCATATCATTCAATATAAATAAAATAAAGATTGTAAAAGTTGTATAAATAAATTAATTCCGGGTTTTACCGCTATTTTATGCAGCGTCTATCACATCACCTTATCAAATACGTTACATTAGTCATTTGTGCCTGTTGTTTGTGTTTGTGTCTTTTAAGACGTCATTAAAAGCAGTAAATTTCTTGTTTGGGATGATTTTCAATTTTGTTTGACTGCCAGGCAGGCAGACAGAGTAAAAATATTATCTCACTCCTTTCTGCACATGTGCGATAGGGACCAATTCAGAGCCAAAGTACTGTACGGCGCTGTAAAATGGAAAACTTGTCTTCCAATTCATGTTCTAATTCCTGTTCAAAATATATCATTCAATTTAAATTAATGAATTTAAACGGACCTGAACCAATTACTGAACCACACTTTTTGCTTCGCATGTGTGGGGTCATAACAACAGTGCCATTTTATACTGCCAGTCAATATTTTGTGTGTCCACCCTTTGCCTTCCTGAATGCCATCACTCTTTTACCCATGCTTCTTATACACCACTGTCAAAGCGCTCTTGCAGGAATATTGGGGCAAATATCCCGTTGTACATCCCACTGCTTTGTAAGGTTAGTTGGGTTCCTTTTATTCTTCTCTGTTTCCAGGTAATTCCATATAATATGGCCTCGATGGGACTCCTGTCCAGACTCTGGGGTGGCCATTATAACACTTGGAGCACACTAGCTGTAACCTTGTTCTCCAAATACTGTTTTACGATGTTGGAAGAGTGTTTTGGATCACTATGTTGGAAGAATACTTTGGATCTTGTGGGAAAATGAATCCTCTTCTGATTAAACAATTTGCACGAGGAACTGCACGGTGCTGCAGTATCTGCTTGTATTTCTCTTTTGTTGGCGTCCCTTTGATTTTAACAAGTGTTCCAACACCAAAAGTTGAGATATAACCCGAGACAGTCACAGAGCCTCCCCCATGTTTAACAGTAGGCAGAAGAAAAAAAAAGTGTGCCATAACGTTATCCGGGTCTTCAGCGTACAAACTAACGTCTCTTAGATCCAAAAAGTTCAAACTTCGACTCATCAGACCAGAGTATCCAATTCCATTGTCACCCAATATTGGTGTTGCCTTGAACGTTTCAGTCTTTTCACCTTATTCTGTGGTCTCAGAAGTTATTTCTTTTCTGCAACTCTGCTAAAAATCAGCCTTCTGTGCAGTGTTGGATGAGACGTTAATGTTCAGGCCAGCTGCTGACTTAATTTTCTTCGATCACATAAGCTGAGCAACTTCAAGTGCTCGTCTTGCCTTGGGGATGTGTTCTGGATCTTCATGGCATTTTCTTATCTTGCACAGAGATATTTTCAATCGGGCATTGCAACGAGTAACTCACCTCATTGGGGGATATCTTCAGCTTTTCTGCTGTTTTCTTCACAGTGTTCCCTTCTTCTCACGGAGTTTGGATCTTCACGTGCTGTTCTGTTGAAAGTTGCTTCCTCGGTGCCATTATTAACACACTCATAGATTTTCGAGCAAGGGAAGAAGCCGATGAAAACCAATTTCACAGATGCACTAATTTGCAACTTTTATTGTGGTCTTTTGTAATTCACATTAATGCAACTGCTATTGGTTGCTTCAATAGTGTATTATTATTTACTGTACTGTAAAAAAATTACAAATATAAATAAACTAACTGTTTCCTGCAGATTATCTCTTTTTCAACACACAAGTTCAGTGGCTCTCGAGGGGACAGGGAGGCAAGTACATTTTTACCTCCGCCACAGAAGGCAGACGGGGGTTATGTTTTCACTCCTGTCTGTCTGTGAGCAGGATATCTCAAAGAGTTATGGATGGATTCAGACGAAATTTGTAGGCAGTTTGGGTGTGTGACAAGGACGAATTGATTACATTTTGGTGAAGATCCGGATCTGAATACTAGAATTTTAAAAGTGATTCTTCACCATTGAGAAATAGGGCCAAACACCATATCTAGCACAATATCTCAAAAAGGTCTGTACGTATTCAGATGAAACTTCGTGGATGAGTTGGGTAGGTGAGAAAAACAAGCTGATTCGATTTTGCTTAAGCTATGGATGCAGATCTGGTCTATCAGTGTCAGTGGGATACAAAACGTAAACTGTTCAGCAAGGCGAAGTTATACACTCGACCGTGTGCCGTTCTAGTTACACTCTGTGAAGATACGGCAGAGTTTTTCCTGCAAAGAGAGAAACAGGGGCTGAAAAGTTCCTTTAAACCAGTTGGAACCAGTCTGGGGGTACATCTTGTTGGCGCTGTGTACCAGGTGGACCATAAATTAAAATTAAACCCTGACAGTGTGCCAAAACCCGTTATCCAACAAAAAAAACCGGAGACTAATCCCAAGATGCCACCAGAGATTGGGCCCTGACATGCCAATCGGGTGAGAGAAGGGCATCTCTGACCACCACGACTCCTCCAATGGTGGTCGTATGGCAGCTATCATTTCTTGAAGCGCGACTGTCGCTGATGCAGCGCCCCTCTACCAGTACACACACTGGAACTGGTACTCATTTTGCCGACCTCGGAAGGATGACAGGCTGAGTCAACCGCCTGGTGTATTAATTCAGCGGCCGATGGGGCTTGAACTCAGGACCCTAGGATCCCAAGCCGCCACCCTAACCACTGAGCCAACACCAGGCTACTCCTCCAATGACATCAGTTGGGGCTGTGGGGAGAGCAGGCAAAGGACACAATATAAGAATGTGCACACAAGCTTGTATTCAGATCAGAGATCAGAGAGATCTGAATGACAATGAGAATCATTATCTTGGTCTTCTTGCGAAGTCTTCAGCTCGTTGGGCGGGTGACACACCCTCGAGTCGTTCTGTCCTCATCTTGGTTTTCGGCTTGTTTCTTCTTCGGGTCCAGCATTGCCTTGATGCCCTATCCTAAAAGTCCTGGATCCACACCGCACTGCTCATTTTTCCCAGGGTACACAGTGAGACACGGTGACTAGGAGACGAGCTGAGTGGGGCCAGCGCTAGGGCGAGGATGACCAGGAACCAGTGACATTGAACCAAAGCTATTGGGGGTGTCAGCTCAGCCAAGCTGACACAGGTGCTACAGGGCACGACTGGTCTCCATCTTCTCTTTCTCTCACCTCTATATCTCTCATTTCCTTGTCTCAGATGTTTATGGTTAATGGGCATCCCATGTAAAGGGGAAGTGACTGCTTAAGGAATCTGAGAGCCGGTATGCATGCATCGGGGATAAGTGTGAATGTTATTGCCTGTACATATCTGATGATCATTGTAAATACATGCCTGCTCCTGTAAATACATGTGAAGTGTTTTGTTGTTTTTTTTACACGGTTAAAACCAATTTGTGTCCTAACTTATCCTGACTGTCCCGACAGCCGTATATGGCAACTGGTTAATAGAGATTGGGAAATACATAATAATGCAGCACGTGACTTGGTTCCACTTGGCCATTCAATTGGAATCCGTTATGTGACGGCCAGGACAATACTCATTTGTAACACACACCTCACCATTAACGGAAACATAATTTTGGACCTTTAGCTGGCTCGAGGTCAACGGTACGAAAGGCGATCATGGTCTTGAAAGACTCACCGTCTCTCTGGAGTTATCCACGGGCGTCGACCGTAACAATATCTTTAATAGCCTTCATGACCTCAATCTGTCACTACAGGGGAGGCTTCCAGCTAATTAGCTTGGATCTTTGGCCAAAAAAGCTGGAAACAAACAAATTAGGAAAGTTTGACCCTTT
>CM068954.1:70977479-70994773 GCA_035128595.1 Eptatretus atami
CAGCTCCCTGAACAGCTCAGCTCTGCCATTCAACCTGGCCCTGCGACTTTGGGCAATGGTATCCAGCGTCCCTCAAGATAAAAAATTATTCTTTACCCTCCGGTGAGTTCCAAGACATCCACCGGCAACGTCAATGATGGTGGTCTTGAAGGCACTCCACAACTCTTCAGGAGCCCCCAAAGCACCCAGACCCCCCAAATCTCCACTCAACCTGTTCGCAAACTCCTCAGCTTCCCTCTCATCCTTGAGCTTGCCAACATCCAGCCTCGGCTGGGATGGTACAATTCTCCTGGATTCAAGGTGCAATTTCAGAGTTGCTATAACAAGCCGGTGTTCAGTATTGAGGAACTGAGCACTCCGGTAGACCCTGCAGTTCTGGATAATCCTCCAGCGAGCATCAACGAGCACATGGTCAATCTCCTTTGTCACACCGCCAGCGTTGGAATACCAAGTCCAGCGATGAACTTGTGGGTGCTGAAACCATGAACCAGCCACCCTAAGTCCATGACTTCTTACAAAGTCAAGGAACTTAGTGCTATTCTGGTTCACAGTTCCAGACCCATGGAGACCAACAAACATCTCATAACCATCCCTATCCGTTCCAGTCGATGCATTGAAATCCGCCAAGACTAGAAGTGTATCTCGCCTGGGGCACTGATCAACCACAGACTCGAGCGTGGCATAGAATGCCTCCTTCACGGTGAGATCACTTGCCTCAGTTGGAGCATGTACAGAGACCTGGGAAATGACAACCAAGGAGTGACGAATCCTTAATGTCATAATACGCTCGTTGACTGGTGTTAACTCAATTATCATTGGAGTCAGCTTATTGGACACAGTAACAGCAACTCCTTGGGCATGGTAACCATCAGAGTGACCAGACCAATTGTAGGTGTAACCACCCACCATGATCTCGCCGCAATACCGTTGTCCAAATGCTTGAGCTCAGATTATAAGAGACAGGTGATCATCCTCTCTTGGCAATAGGACATTCCAGGCACCCACCCGAAAGGACCGCCTCAGATTAACCCAAGGAGACCACCGTCTGGTGGACGACACCTCAGCACCACCCCCAACACAGTCTCCCACAATCTGACCCGGGAACCAAGAAACTTGGTGGGGGAGACGGTTTAGTTGCCGACAACACGACCATGGAACAAGTTAGTACAGGTTTACATGGTACCTGTAGCAAGTCACAGATCTAGTCTGACCTGACAATCCTGAGTTGTCCTAAACTTGCATACGAGTCAAAATCAGCTAAGGTGTAATAAAGTGTAACACAATCATCAAAATATAGAATTCTTTATTAAATGATTTAACTAATGTTTTTAGGAAGTTGAATTACTTCGCTATAATAATCAACAGGAGAAAATATAGTTATGTACCCACATTTTCAGAAAAAACACTATTTACCCCAAGCTTTGAGGGTTTATGCACGTTATTGTTGACGGACAAAGTAGTGATTTTTAACCTCCGCCATCGAAGATCGGAGGTTACTGTTTTCACCCCTTTCTGTTTGTTTGTTTGTTTGTTTGTTTGTGAACAGTATAACGGAAAAACTCCTTGACGGATTTCGACGAAACTTGGTGGGGGGTTAGGTATGGTCATGCCATTAAATTTTGGACTTGGTCCCCCCCCCCCCCAAAAAAAATTGTTAGAGAAAATTATTTTTTTTTTGCATTTCTACATGTCTTAAGTGATTTCACCCCCCCCCCCCCCCCCAAAAAAAATTGTTAGAGAAAAAAATTTTTGCAACTTTTTTTTCAACAAAATTTCGATTTTTTTTTTGCATTTCTACATGTTTTAAGTGATTTCCAACCCCCCCCCCCCCCCCCCAAAAAATTAATAAAAGTGATGTAAAAGAAAAGCTATAACTGTCAGCACTGTTGACGTCATATTTAATGAATAAGATATAAGGTTCACTTGAGTGACCCAGCTGTATTGGCGGCGGAGGTTTTGCACTCTACCGAGTGCTCCCCCTCTAGTTTTTCCTGTTTTTGTCTGTTTTCCAGCTATTCCAGCATGCAAAGTGTTTTTCTTAATTATATATGAGATAACCTTTTAAGAAAAATCTATTGTCCATCAAAAAGTTTGTACACACCTATGTTGGATGAACTTTCAACACAATGACAATTTTTGTTCGCTTAAAATTCGTATATTTATCATCTCTGCACCGATGACATCACAATACCAGAAAACCTTTTGGCAAATAACATAATGTACAAACATAAGACCCCGTATTTGTAATGGAATATGTCAAAGGTACTAATATAAACAGATCAGAGAAAATTTTGGGGTACACTTATGCATGTTATTTTTGACGGACTTGATGAAGTTATGAGACACAATTTCTCTTTTTCCATGACCGATATCTATCTTTCAAAGCCTTGAAGTCCTCCTCATCAAGGGAGAATTGGTGATGCCTGATTATACTGACAGGTCCATGGATATACACTGGATCAACTGTTTCTCTGTCCTCAGTCCTTGGCCAGGTGAAGGAATTTTTGGTTCCATCTTGTTGGAGGAACTTCATATGGACGCTTCATCAGTGGGTTAGTCTAGTACTCGTCCGATGTATCATTTTAGTGGGCGCGTATAAAACACAACATAGTCCTTCATGACTTAATAAATGGGCTGCAAAAGAAAAACCGCGACTCATTCAGGTATGGTATGTTTTTGTAATTTGCACCACCGACTGTAAACACATTACGCTTAAAGTGTTCCCAAGAGTGCTACTGCATTTGCTTCGTATTGCAGCACATTTTAATGCAGGCATAAGGCAGTCGAGTCATGCCACAATACCTCCACAGACGAGGAAAACGAATGGCTGATAAATTCGCGATGCTCACCTGAACTTTGTTGTTGTTACGTCAAATTTCCCAGTGGTTTTAACGTGACCTCTGTTGCAGTCCCTGAAGAAAAGAGCGCGAATGATTGTTTACACAGGTTGTCTTGAAGTCCACGAACGTGAAAAACTGCCAAGTCGTTATCCTATCAGTGTGGATTTTTGTTTAAATTTAGGTGGTGTTTTCCGTGTAAAATGGGGTAGAGTTGGCTTCAAATGCTTCAAAATGGACCGAATCACTAACGTGCACAATACAGTGTCAGTCATATTACTAACGTGCACAATATGTGTCCGTCAGATTTTAACGTGGAAATGGCCAACTCTGTCAGAAACCATAGAAAGGGAAGATGGTGGACCTGACCTCGTCCTTTCGACCACGGTTTTAGCACTTATTTACTTTCTTTAAATGTAATTTACATTCCTACGAAGTCACACAACATTCCTATTCATTTTTTTCAAGTTCAAGACAGATATATACTTACGCACGTTAGATATTGCGCACGTTATTTTTTTATGACGGACACCGACTCCTTCAAATATGTCGCCATTATGGACTTCTTCCACAGATTTCGATGAAGTAATACGCACCGGCAGGGTCAAAAGTCTATTTCCGGGTGCAGACTGTTCACGTGATTCACCGTTGGCGGGAGTTGATGGCCTGGATTACGCACGTTATATTCACGACGGACGCGGTCGGTGTTGGTTTTCATACCTCGATATTTCAATACTGAAAAGCTTTGGGGCACAAAATGGGTTACATGCCATCAGGAACTTAGCATACAGACATGGCCATGACACTATTTCAGTACATGCTGCTGCCATCTGGTAGTAAACTCAACCCTGAGCCCCTAGACAATTTTGACGGACGCACTTACGTGCACAAGCGGAATTTTAAACCACATATTTTTTTATTTAGCAAAGGACGGATGATTAAATTTATGTTTCATACATAACTTAGATGGTGCCTTTAAATTAAATATATATATATATTATATATATAAATATTGCGAATACAAATCTAGAAAAGGCAAAAAAGCAGTGTGAAACTGGTCAATGAAAAATGTGACGCTCAGGGCCTTCAAAAAAAATCGTTCCCTCTTTTTTTTTTCCTCAGACTTTAATATATGTGCCTGAAACTGTCTTTTTTATCTCCTGGAATTTATACTGAAGTTCCAACCATTAATGGACCATTTTTTTCAAATAGTAGAAATTTATTGAATGATTTTCTCATGGCCTACAAATATAACACCTTAGCTGATTTTGACTCATATATAGTTCTCAACATACTTATTGGTTCTACACGATGCATTCCCTTCCTTGGTGAAGAATCTTTCAGTATGACGGTTGAAAAATTACTCCACTGAGAATATCGCTCACAGGAACAGTTTATAGACGTGAATAAGAGATCATCTGAAAGCTAAATTCACAGAGCTGCCTCCAAGCCAGTTCTGGTGTTCAGTTGCTAGCAAATATTCAATGGTGGCTGAAATTGACCTCAGAGTCCTCCTGCTGTTTCCCACTCTCTAAGAATGTGAAGATGGAGAGCTTTTCACAAGAAAAATGAAATCCCAAAACTGGCTTGGCATGAAGGACGTCACATGCACCCTTTCTAACACACCAACGAGAATAAAACTTATAGTGTCAAAGAAACAGCATCATACACTACTCTGGTTTATCTTGCTGCTTTTGGCAAGTAATTATTTTTCATTCATTCATGTACAATGCTCTGTAAATAAGTTGTGTCTATTAGCAGTTTCTTTGGCAAAGGTTACACTGCTGGATGGGTCGCCACTTTGGCGGAGAACACAAAATTATTCTTGCCAAGTATTATAATGTGATTATACTTCACAGGAACTTAAATACTTCAAAGTAAAGTCCTTAAACGAAATCAAAGTAACTTTTTGGTTAACATCCTCTTAATAATTCAATAAACATACGTTTTTAATCTTACTTTCTTAAAAGCAGTGACGAAAGGTAAGATTTGGTTGGAAATCTTGCATCCAAAATACATACATATTCCAAATTTATAAAGGAGGTCACACTCAGAGGCTTGCGTTGAGAAAGGGGTTACCAATACAATATACTGTATAAAGGTTGAGAACCACTGTTTTATACCGATAAGTGGATTTCACTTACAACTCTAGGCTGGCAGGATGGCCGAGAGGGACGCAAACTCAACTCTCAGCTGTCTGACCTGGGTTTATATCACGGCCCAGATATAAACCGTCATCCCGGTGTGTCGCAGGCAGGGTGAGGCATCAATATGTGTGCCGTGCCACGGATGGATGTCACACTGGGCGTCCCGTCTGCCAGCATAAGTTGGTGGACGTTAGAGAGCTCATAGTGTCCTTTGTGAAGAGTAGGCAACTTAACGCCGGCACCATGGCCAAATTCCAAATTACTGCTCCAAACGACAGGGGGGTACACTGCATCAGCTGCACGGCCACAATATTTAATGCAAGATGCTATTCCCGAATTGTTCTCATGCTCACGTGTATTGAAAATCACGACTGCGTCATCAATAATAGGACCGACAGTTGTGATGACAGAAAGCTTTTGAAACTGAAACTTCAAGAAAAATTAACGAGGATAAAAATTAACCAATAAATGCTTGCAGTGTCGATTTATTTGCGTGCAATCAAGCCGAAGTGGTATGGTGCTTTTAAAAATGAGGCAGTAATCGCGGGACGGAGGCATTTAGCTGAAAGTGTGAGCACGTCAGCACTATCGTGCATGTTTTTAAAAGTTTCACGACGAAACAAGCAACCACCAGAAGCCTTATAGGCATTCTGAAAAATAAATAAATAAATAAACTAAGGGAAAAATACACATTTCATGAAGATAGCCAACTATTTTCTGAAATCCCACAATAATGTACAATGCATATTATGTGAAAGGCATGATGAAGAAAACAATGGCTGTGTCAGGAAGAACAATTTTAATTCTTGCACAATATCATCCGAGTACATGCACTCCATAACTCCATTAGCAGATTATCGATTCCGACGTACCATGCTATGTTTACAGAGTGCCGGTGCTGCCTCGGGCAGTTTCTTGACAAGGGTTATACTAGGTGGGTTGCCATTGCCTGACCCAGCAATGGTTAGAGCAGGAATTTGGAATTTGCCCATGTTGTCGGCGATAGCCCACCTACTCTTCTGGAAGGACACGGTGGTATCTTTTCCGTCCACCAACTAACGCCGGCAAATGGGACGCACGGCAAATTAAAGTCCATCTTAGGGACGGCACACACATTGATGAATCACCTTGCCTGTGAAACATTGGAAAGGCAGTTTATAGCAGGGTTGGTATTCAACCCCAGATTAGACGGCTTAGAGGCGAGTGCGTACCTCCAGGCCTCCTGACAACCACTTGCCTACCTTCCCCCCAGTCCCAAACCAAGGGTTAAAAAGGAATGATGCAGTGCTTGCTATTCACGATGCAGAGAAGCAAAACAGGCAGGCAACATGAGGTCACTCAGTGTAGCGACAGGACCCACTTGATTATTTAACTGCAAATTATAATATAAAGCAATGCACGTTTAAGGCTTGCGTGGTGCAAGTGCATTGCGACATTAGAGATTCTGGGATCAAGCGTTCTTGTAATCTCGCATCTACTACGAACTGTTGCAGCAGGACGCTTATCGAAACTGCCAGATCGAGGCATCTCGGCTTTCTTCAACGACACGCGTACGAGGGCCTGGTCAATCCGATTCATCACCAGATTCATCAAAAAGCCTCCATTGTGACTCAGGACATTTTCTGTTAAGTGTACCAAAAGTTAGCCATTTATCCACAATAAGGAATCGGAAATTATATACAACATCATAAGCTTGCAAGTTCAGTGTGCAATTGTCTTAATACGAGACACGAACAGTAACAAATCAGAACTGGTTTGATGCATCCAGTTTTTGACAACAGTCACAATGAGTGCTAAAAACTACAAGAAAGAATGCATAAAGATTTTCAAACACAAATGAACGCACACAAACTGCTTTTGCAAGTCAATGGCAGACTTCCCTGCACAGCACTTGTCGACTGCTTGCGCATCACCGTTTGGGGAAATACTGCAGTAAGACTGTGTAGTGAACGTCAGATAGAAACGGACCGTTCGTGGATTCATTGCAGGACTTTCTCAGATTGCAGACTCATGGCAATGTAGTCTTCGACTGTCATCTTGCCAAAAAGTTACCAAATGGTTGTAATGTAGCCAGTATTATGTCATTGAAAGCAAATTAAACTCAGTGGTTGCTCAGTGTGAGCCAACAGATACAAACCCAAGATTTTGAAATTAAAAAAAAAATACATGCTGGGATGGTGGGGGTGGAGTGGATTGGGTCAAGTGTCCAAGAGTTCCAAAAGATAAAGAAAGATGTCGTGCATAGCACGATACATGCAAAATCCAATTAAACATTAGTTGCCATGGAAACCGTAATTTGGCAAGTTTGAAAATTTGACCTATCAAGTGTTTTACATGATTGATTGATATGCACAAATTTGGCTGATAAATTTTCCTATTTGCAACCTCATAGGTGTTTTGCATGCACCGCATTGCCATCAATCTTGACGTTTGACTAAATTTGACAAAGGTTTACTCACATGTACTACATTTAAGTACAAATAAGCTTGAAAAGTTAATGAGGTATGGTAATAATAAATTCACAAAAAAGTCCCATTTGATTATAATAGGGTGAATTTGTTGTCATGGAAACCGTTGACATGTCAAAACTGCTAAATCGAGCATTCTGATTTTTGGTGAACCAATTCTGTGGCCCAATATGCAAATCCGGTTCAAATTTAAAGTTAATAGGATGAAAATTGATGACTGTGACCTTGAGCTATGACCTTTTGACCTCAAAAAAATAGGCTTCGTGACCCAATATGCAAAGCCTGTTCAAATTTCAAGTCAACTGGATGAAAATTGTTGAATTTATGCCACCTTGACCTTTGACCCTTGAGCTTTTGCCCTCAAAAAACAACATGCTTCTAGGTTTTCATTGGTGAACCAATTCAGTGACACAACATGCAAATTCTGTTCAAACGAGCAGAGTCCACACCCTCCGGGTGGGTAGAGATTGCGCATTAGTTGCTGAAAACAAAGAATAGTCTCTATATTGCAAGACTATAGATGTTTGTGTGGTGTGCATCAAAAGGGTTCAAATGGGTCTGGAGGATCTAAAGTGTCAAAAGGTATCTAAGGGGTGTAAAGAGTAATTTCCAATAGTACTTGAAGTCGAAAGGTGTCCAAGGGGTTTAAAGGGTCTGAATGGGTCCAAAGGTATGTTCCAATAGTAGTTAGGGGTCTGAAGTGTCCAAGTAGTCGAAGGAGTCTAAGGAGTCGAAGAAGTGTAAAGGTCTTGGGGGGTCTAAACGGGTCATTGCGTCCAAAGGGTCAAGGTGTCTCAGCGGTCAAAGGATCTTAAAAAGTGCAAAGGGTCCAAAAAAGGTCGAAAAATCTAAAATTTACATCCCCTGGGGTCTAAAAGCTTTTAACAAACATTCACAGTGCATAATTAATAGACGCGGTCATGGTCCAGTAATATGTAATTAATGGACGTACTCACGGTCCAAATCACATTCAAATAGTACGTAATTAATAGACATACTAAAGTGGGTCGACCAAGGCTTCACCGTCCACCCGTGTTTTTCCTTTTTATCTAATATATTCACCGTCCACTCTTTCTAACCACTAACCGACTGACTGATATTAAAGATCGGTGCCTTCCGGGTGACGTAGAAAGCTGAAATTTTTACGTGCCGATGGACATCGAAGCCAGTACGCCGGAAAAATAAATAAATAAATAAATAAAATCACAGAATCGGACAACATCCATGAATGAAAATATAAATAAATGAAAAAAACTACCCCCGTGTGGGGGTAATTTCTCTATAATGTTTTTTACTATCATAATCGATGAACTGTTGCCAGATATCTCCTAAAATGACAGACTAGATAGGTTTTGAAAATGGCGACTTTCACAACTTTCTGACCTTGACCCTGACCTCGAATCCGGGAAAAAATATGTCGTTGGGTATCACTCATCGACCTCTACCCACATACCAAATTTCATCAAGATCGGAAGTAAAAAGTTTCTTTGTACCGAGGTGTTTTTGACCATCTTCCAGGTTACTGGGCGGCCAAACGGGACGGAAATTCAAAAATCTGTCCGGTTAGATACAAGATAATATTTTTTACTATCATAATCAATAAACATTTGCCGAATATCTGTAGAATGGCAGACAGATAGGTTTTGAAAATGGCGATTTTTATAACTTACGTGACCTCGTGACCTTGACCCTGACCTTGAACCCGGACAAAAGTTATATCGTTGTGCAACACTCATCACCTCTACCCACATACTAAGTTTCATCAAGATCGGAAAGAAAAATTGTTGACGGACGGACATTTGGTCCAGCTTCCGAGATGACCGAAAAATGCAGGTGAGTGACCAAGACAATGGAGAAGCAGGGTATTTTGTTGCCGACAGGTATCAAAGTTGATACACCAGGAAAAAAAAAATCAGAAAGGACAACATCCATAAATGAAAAAATAAATAAATGAAAAATCAAATGCGGTGAGTGACCCAAGACAATGGGAAACACGGGTCATATGCTTCACAATATGTAAGCACACCCAATAAACAGGGGGCTGCAAAAGTAGGTATAGAGTAATGATATACTGGTATATTCACTTATTATTATATATATATATATATATATATATATATATATATATATATATATTTTTTTGTGTGTGTGTGTGTGTGTGTATAATCAAGCCAATCGGATGAAAATTGACAATTTATGCAACTTTGACCTTATGATTTCAAAACAATAGGCTTCCAGCTTGTGACTAACTTTACAAAGTGGTGAAGTTTCGTGAAGATCGGAGTAAAATTGTGACCTGTTGGCGGTTGATATATATAAACAGACAAAATAACGGGCCAGACAACCAATTTACAGAACTTGCGAATCTTAGATTGCAGAAGTAGTAAACGGCCAACTTCAGAGGTGGAGTCTCTGATCAATATCCGAAGGAAAAACCTTTGCAAAGAATTTAACTGACATTACATGTGTGTATGTATTACTGTGTTTATGAGAGAGAGAGAGAGAGAGAGAGAGAGAGAGAGAGAGAGAAATATAATAATATATATATATATATATATATATATATATATATATATTATATATATATATATTCCCCTCCTCTACCACCTTGCTCCCCGCCAACCTCTTCCAACTTCCCAGGGTCACAAATGGCCAACTTTACATCAAGAACGGCCAACTTTCACCGATATGACAATTACCGACTCAGGTTTCAGAACCGTCTTGGTTCTTTGCACGAGTGAGTGTTTGTGATCAGTTGTTTGTGTAACAGGAAAAAAAAAAAGGTGTTTCGGTTCTGTGTTGATAGTAAAGCTAAAATGAAAAGCTCAATGAGCACAAAATATATCACACAAGTTCCCTTACAAGGAGCATCAATGCAAAAGGTCATTAGGCCATTTAAGCCTGCGTAATGGTTGCCAACCTTCGGTTCTTTGTCCTTGCCCCCATCATTTTAAAATGCTGAGCGTCAAGCAAGGAAGCAGCACGTACCGTTTTTCCTAAGCTTTCGTATGATTCGGACGGGGTTTGTAACCACCGATCTCCCAGAATCAGTGCGAACATTCGAACCATTACACAACCAAATCTTTCTCCACATATCCTGTTTATAATTGTTGTGTTGTAATTATTCATCACTAAGGAGGACTTCCCCAGCGCTGCATCAAAACGGATGTCAAGGCCAACGTGTGGTCGCTTAAAACCTTGCCCATATTCTGAAATACCGACATCCAAAATTTTGGCCTTCGAGGTGCTACGGTTCGGCCGTGAAAGAGTCCCAAACGCACAAACACTTGAAATTATTTGTAAGACAAGGAGGAGAATGATAAGAAGAACCACCACTCCTTTCATGTCTTCAGACACATAGGGCTGCTGAGGCAGTTTCTCCTTGGTTTGGGGGCACAATACCGGACGGGTCGCCGTCCGACGCAGGACACTCGAATGGCTCATTCTTCACAGTAAGCTGGTACTCGTGTTGCCGACCTCAGAAGGATGACAGGCTGGGTAAACCCACCTGGTATTATTTTAACAGCTCAACAGGGGGCTCAAATTCAGGACCTTAAGATCTTAAGCCAGGCACGTTAACCATTAAGCCAACACCAGGCTTTCATAAGGAGAACTAGGACGGCACTCGGTGGAGCGCATATCTCCACCACGTTGAACAGTTTACATTTTGTATCCCACCGAGAGGATGGATCTAGATCCGAACATGAACCAGAGTCTAATCGGCTTGCTTTTGTCACCAACCCAACTCATCCACCAACTTGTCCACAATTTTTTCAGATATCATGCTGTACTTACTGTATATCGTGTTCGGCCCCATCTCTCAACGGTGAAGAATCACTTGAAAATTCTAATAGCCGGATTTGGAATAGTCACCAAAATCGAATCAATTCGTCATTGCCACGCACCCAACGTGTGTCCACCAAATTTCATCCGAATCCATCCACAACGTTTTGAGATATCGCGTAAACGGGTGAAAACACAATCTCCGTCCATCTTCGGCGGACGTCGGTAACAAGTTTAAATATCTTACTGCCTGATCACACATCCACTTTGAAAATTAAAATCACAAGCTAATCCTCTTTGGGTCGACATTAAGAAATCACCTAAATTTGTAGATGTTCAATTGCAGTTTAAAGAGAAGTTATAATACTTTGGATGGCTAACCATGCTTACAACTATGGTTGAGCATGTAACAAGAAATGTAAAAGATCCTGAAGAAATAATAACAAACATTCATACGTCTGGTCCGTGTCGGAGTGGTGACCCGCCCGCCACCTACCAGTGATGAAATAAGCACCGCTGGAACCGTCCACGGTCAGTCCTCCTGGAAGAGGACGTGAAAGGATAAAGACCGATTGTGGGTTCCAGCTGATGAGGCAGGTGTCGAGCAAGTGTCGCATCTGCTGTCATGGATGTCTTGTTTAAACAAACATTCATACATATGGTCTGTGTCGGAGTGGCGACCCGTTCCAGCATTGTAACCCGA
This sequence comes from Eptatretus atami, assembly GCA_035128595.1. Classification (NCBI taxonomy): domain Eukaryota; kingdom Metazoa; phylum Chordata; class Myxini; order Myxiniformes; family Myxinidae; genus Eptatretus; species Eptatretus atami. The sequence continues at coordinate 70,989,418 of CM068954.1, forward strand.
GCCAAGAAACTGCTTTGGCAGCAGGGCCACTTTGCATCGATTATATCATGAGATTGTTAGTCGTATGCAGCCTGTGGCAGCTTGGCCGCATCATTTTCTGGAAGCGCGGTTGTTCCGCTGCCACAGAGCCTGTTACCAGCAAGCTGGTACTCAGAAGGAATGCGGCTGAGTCAACCAACCTGGTGTTAGTTCAATGGTTAACAGGGGCTTGAACTCAAGACCATGTGATCTTAAGCCAGCCACCTTAACCATGATGATTTTTTTTCATGTAAACTCAGATACATGAATAATAATAAGATAATAGGTGTCATTAGCACCGAATTGATCGTAGGAGGGAGAACTAACAAAGTAAAAACGTCCGCCACCCCTTCTTCCCCCTCGCCCCCCCCCCCCCCCCCCCCCCACAACTCCCCTTCACCTTACGAGAACACGTTGGATCGTCGCCAGCACTAACGAACGAACATTGGACAAGCCTCCTTGGGGATCATAGCCTTTCAACATATGTTGTCGGTTTGTAGTCTGACCCCAGAGATTAAATCGAAGGTTAAAAACTTGACCAGCCAGCTGAGCTGCTTCTAATGTTTGATAAACGTAATGATCCGACTGTCACGCCCGAAGAATGTGGTCAATAGGTTCAAAAAAGGAAAACCGACGACCATTTATATCTGCACATTGCAAATAAACCAGACACATCAAAGGCTTCAATTCCGATAACATTTTATGAAGAAATGCAATATCAAAGGCTGCGAAACCATTTTATCTTTCGCTCGTTCGGCTTGAGCTGCCAGAAAGCAGCGAAACAGTGGCAATGTTCTCTCTGGATCCAAGGGCTCTCCTTATGAACTCTCCTTGTTCTCCTTATGAACCCAAAAATAATGAAGTTCCTTGACCTGTCAGGCAAAATGATGCTCTTCACTCCGACGCGGACGTCAAAGGGGCAAAGAGGGCTTATGGGGCCAGATAATGGGTAAAAGTGAGAAAAAAAAAAGACAACAGCAAGTATCAAGAGAGCAGCAAATATCGATTTAAAAACAACTGAGTAATTCGACTGCGCGCGGTCGACGGGTATGCCTCCGCTCTCCCGCACAAACACTTGAGTATTGACATATTTGACCTTGACCTTTATCATATCTGGCCCAAAATCTAATCAGTTAACTGCCCTGTCTAACTTTACCTTGTACCAAGTTTGATGAAATTCTGTCCAATATTTCTTGAGTTCGGGCGTAAACAGTAAAATTTCAGTTTGACCTTGACCTTTGACCCTTGACCTTCATCACATCTGGCCCAAAATCTAATCACTTAATTGCCCCGTCTTACTTTACCTTTTTATCAAGTTTGATGAAATTCTACAATTTGCTTCTTCAGTTATCACGTAAACAAAAATCCGGACAGACGGACGGACGGACGACCCGGAAACATAATGCCTCCGGCACCCTTGGTGCGGAGGCATAAAAATAGTATCAAGAACCTGAGTGACAAATCGTGTTGTCACTTACCAACTGACTAATTCCATTGAACGACTCTTTAAAATCAGCCTCGCCCGTTATGGAGTGACGGGACGGGCAGGAGAGTGCGTCTGCACACAGATCTACTTTGCATATAGATCGTTCATTCGCATTCACCGTCATCTATATATACCACGTCAAAGGTCGGGATTGTTACAAACCGTCCTTTAAAAAAAAATTCATTAAATAGCGTTGACACCGACACACACACACACACACAGCATGCGACAAGTGCTCCAAAAATATCAACCAGTTCAACCTAACCGAGGAACGACAGAATCACCTTCCCTTCCCTCGTCATTGTGAGGATCTGACAAATTTACAGGTCGGGAGAGAAGAGGAAAAGAAGCGACAACGACGAAAATAAATAAATAAATAAATAAATCAGGTACACAAACACACAAACAAGGTGGGGAAACCGTACGTAGCATACGCGTTCATGGTGTTTTGAAGCACGTCGCACCACCTCAGCAAGTTCCTTCGTCGTACGTTACATGATGGCGAGACCGGTGGGGCCAGACTTGTGGCAGCAGTGAGGAGGCGGTGGAGACAGGTGGGGAAAAGTAGAGGTGGCCGGTGGGAAAGTTCACTGCAAAAAAGGCAGGTGGGTGCTGAAGTCACCGAGCGGCCGTGTGGGCCGTGGCAACAGCACGCCGCTCTCTCATTGGTGCGCGACGACGGACGCCCCATTCCCATTGACCAATGGAGAAACGAGGGCGGGCCCGAAACGGTGAACGTGAATTTCGTCCGCAGCTGATTGGCCAATTTGGAGCGTTGGGCTTCAATCGGCATTTAAACCCCCTATTTTTTTGAGGTGAGTCATTCTGGCTTCATGAACGCGCCGCAAATTACCGAGCTCGGTGAGTAAAGAGTTCTTAATTGGCGTTTTATCTGTGTACCTGCTCCACTCCACCCAACGCAGCTTCCCTGTAAATCAATGGGCTGTGCGTGCGCAGGAAACGCACACGTGGTGTTTCACACAAACCGTCGCACTGTATTTCCAAATAAATAAATAATTTTCCACCACGATTTCAATCCAATAATAAATCCGATGTACAATCATTATACAGCGTGCTACATCACCCATCGACCGCTACTACAGCTGTAGAACAGTCTGTAAAAAAAATAATAATAATAATAAAAAATGATGCATCATGCATGCTCCTGGATGCATCACCCCCGCATCAGCAGAAAATTCATGTCTTGAGTCGAACACCCCACGTGGTGTTTCAGACAAACCGTTGCACTGTATTTACAAATAAATAAATAAATTCCCACCATGATTTCAATCCAATAATAAATCCGATGTACAATCATTATACAGCGTGCTACATCACCCATCGACCACTACTACAGCTGTAGAACAGTCTGTAAAAAAAATAATAATAATTAAAAAAATGATGCATCATGCATGCTCCTGGATGCATCACCCCCTGCATCAGCAGAAAATTCATGTCTTGAGTCGAACACCCCACGTGGTGTTTCAGCCAAACCGTTGCACTGTATTTACAAATAAATAAATAAATTCCCACCATGATTTCAATCCAATAATAAATCCGATGTACAATCATTATACAGCGTGCTACATCACCCACCGACCGCTACTACAGATGGAGAACAGTCTGTAAAAAAAAAAATAATAATAATAAAAATGATGCATCATGCATGCTCCTGGATGCATCCCCCTGCATCAGCAGAAAATTCATGTCTTGAGTCGAACACCCCACGTGGTGTTTCAGACAAACCGTTGCACTGTATTTACAAATAAATAAATAAACAAGCAGTCATAGACTGGTACTTACGAAATCGTCAACTTGACCTCTGACCTTGTCTAATAAAAGCTGTCTCTAGAGAAGGTAGCGACGCAAACCAGAAGTTTCTACGATGATTTGCACCAAACCATCAAAAATCGAATATTTGACCTCACTGTGACCTTGACCTTTGACCGATTTTGACCAAAATCTAATCAGCACTAGCCATCACCCTCCTGAATCACGTGGTGTAATTTGACTTTGGTAGCTTCTTCCGTTCTCGAGTTATCGTGCCTACAAATAAACAAACACACACACAAACAAACAAACACACAAACAGATGACGGAAGTCATCAATATAAAGATTTCGTAAGTAATAATGATGCATCATGCATGCTCCTGGATGCATCACCCCCTGCATCAGCAGAAAATTCACGTCTTGAGTCGAACACCCCGCGTGGTGAGGTCTTCAGCTTGTTTGGTACCAACAAACTCACTTGCCTCTCGCTCCGTCGATATGCTAATCGTCCGCGAACCAAGTTTAGCTTGGATTGGCCAATATTTCTCGAGAAAGTTGTCACGGCTTACTTGACAGGTCGGGAATACCCGGAGGTCTACTGGCATACCCTTGTCGTGGACCCCGCAAATCACCTACTGCCCCTTCCCAAACCACTTGCAACTATATAACTCACAGAATCCAGAACAAGCAGAACTCAGCACTAACGATTTATAGATGAGGCTTTCTCGGATTGATCATGCAAAAAAGTAAGACACTGGGCGGATGAGCCTCGACGACTGCGAAGTGGAGGTAGGTGGGGAGGAAGGACATGGTCGACTATTGGTCTCTCACTGAGAAATATCAAGAATGTGCAGCATCGGTTTGGTGGGGCCGTGGTCATCAAAAATCCCACGGTGGCCTTCACGAAGAGTCAGCGTATCGCCAGCGCCCTGGCCAAATTCAAAATCCCTGCTCTAACCAACAGGGGGGCACCGCATCAGCAGCACTGCAAGGACTGATGCTAACCCGCAGCCACGTGCTGAATAGGAACGACGACCAATGAGAATGTGTCAGTGCTGAAAGTCAGAATTTCAAGTGCCTGTGTTAATTATTTAATTTAAATTCTGTTCCACTCAAAACAAGATATACACAAGTTTACGATGTGCTTTTGATTCACTTAATCAACATTTGAAAAGTTTTTTCTTCTGTTTTTGTCTACGGGGTCTCAGGCTCGTGGAGGAGGTGCAACACAATGTACACATGCAGACAAATAATTTGGACAAACACAGCTGCTGAGAGTAGCGTATTCTGGGTACCAGCAGCACCATCTTCAAGAAGTCTCTTTTCTCGAGTGTCAAAAAGGTAAGCATGACACAGCATATACTGTTTTTAAAGGCATGACGGCCAGGATCAGACTCAAACCGCTGACCTCCCAGATTCAGAGTGGACGCTCTTAACCGTTTTACCACTGACACTCTTTGATTACCCCAATATATGTTGTCGCGTCGAGGGATCTGCTAACGAGGACCCACCACGCCGAAACAATGTGCTTGTGAATGGCCGATTTAAAGGGAATCACGCTCGAGCGGGTAACGTGGCTTCTCCCGGTCTGGATCCAAATCCCGCTGGTCTCGTAACACTTGACCTGCCCCATGGATTAACCAGCCAAAACAGTTTGCCCAAGCAAGATAATGACGAGTCTCGGGCAACATGTGTCCAATACTTAAGCATTAAAAGTTTATTGCAAAGAAACCACAAGACGACAGGATGGAGAATCCTGAGACAAAAGGCAATAAATAAAGATAGATAAATTAATGAATGCAGAAATGTAAATCTAAGGCACCAAGAGCACACAATCTCATTCACTCACAATGGGAGGGTGGGGGAGGAGGGGGTGGGGAAGGTAAGTCTTTCAAAGGAAACACAAATGTGGAAGCAGTCTCCCTGAGCAGGTCTCCAGGATGAGCAGCACTAAAGGCACGGCTAGCCCCACAGCCGTGGCACTAAGCGAAGAGAAAGAGAGAGAGGGAGGCGAAGGAGTGAAGCAGAGCAAGGATAGGGGAGAGACCGTCTGACAGCCCTGACTCCAGCGGGCTCACTGC
>CM068954.1:70994783-71007518 GCA_035128595.1 Eptatretus atami
GGAGAGACCGTCTGATAGCCCCGACTCCAGCGGGCTCACTGCCCTTCTTGTTATTCCTCAGCACAGCCCAACTGAACTCAACTCCCAATGGCTTCTGACTCGATACTGACCGTCCACCCCCGTGCGCAACCCCTTTTAGCACTTCCCCTGTGGTCACGCCCACAGCACCCAAGCATTTCCTCATCCCAGACTCGCTCCGCCACTCATTCAGCATGCAGTTGCCCCCGTGGTGACATGCATGCTGGCTACCCTCACAGGGCCTCTTGAACCATCATAGGCCACAAGGAGGTTTTGAAAGCCACACGCAGGATGCAGACACGTCCAAATCCCCGTCTGGTACCACCCCCACCCTCACCTCACCTGGTTCACAGAGAGGACACATACAAATTACACTTTCCTATCTAATCCCTATGTCAACTATACCGCCCCTCACAGCATACATAAGAAGAGGACAACTTCACTCTAACAGGTCCCTTAGTTATATAAAATCCTCCAACCTACATGAACACACTAACTTACCATGCTCAAGAATTTGTACCCCCTCCAATGTAGCAATATATACACCCATGTAAGTTGAACTTTGGGTATATACATACTGTGTATCAGGGGTAAATAATTTCTCAGCTATCATTGCATCCTGGTAAAATAAACTTTTGTTATCTCGATGTGTATATAAAAAAAAATTAATAGTTGACCCATTTGAGTACGTCTATTAATTACGTACTGTTTGAACACGAGTACTGTTTTGAACTTCTATCAATATTTTTTTCATTACATAGTATTGGACCATGATTACGTCGATTAATTACCGTGACTACGTCTCGACCTTGAGGCCATTTAGACCTTTCATTTGCAATCAATGACCTTTCATTTAATAAATCGTTCCATTTATTTGTAAATTCCATTCTGCACTCTATCCCAGAACACTACACAAACATCCACCAGACCAGGTTATTACCTCCGCCACCGAAGGTGGGCGGAGGTTATGTTTGTCACTTACGAAAATCGAAGATTTTTCAAGTATATTGGTTGGTTGTGTGTGTTATTCTCGTCTGTCTATTTGGCTGTCTGTTTGTTTTTTATGTTTATCGCCTGCAGGTCACAATTTCAAACCGATCTTCATGAAACTTCACCGCATGGTAGAGTTCGACATAAGCAAGAAGCCTATTATTTTTGAGGTCAAAAGATCAACACAAGCCAAAGGTCAATAAATTTGTCAAATTTGAAATTTGAACAGGATTTGCATATCAGCTCACTCAATCCAACCACCAATTCTTTTTGAGGTCATCATCGGCCAAAAGGTCAACATAGGCCAAATTCCTAAGATTGTCAATTTTCATCTGATTGACTTGAAATTTGAAGAAGAGTTGCACATTTGGTCATTTAATTCAAGCAGCCAATTATTTTGGAGGTCAAGGTAGACCAAGATGTCAACATATGCCCGAGGTTAACAACTTAGATGGAATTTCTAAAATCCTCAATTTTCATCCCATTGACTTGAAATTTGAAGAGAATTTGCACAGCAGGTCACTGAATTCAACAAACAAGTATTTTGAGGTCAACATCAGCCAAAAGGTTAACATAGGCCAAAAAGTCAATACAGTCATTTCTAAAATTCTCAATTTTCATCCATTTGACTTGGAATTTGAAGTTAATTTGTGAATTTTGTCATTGAATTCAAGCAGCAATTATTTTTAAGGTCAAATTTGTTTTATGGATTTCGCAAGTATCGTGGTATGCATGACATCTTTCTTGGTTGTTTGTCTGTGAACAGGATATCCCAAAATAAAATTGGACAGATTCAGACGAAATTTGGTGCACTGGTTGGGTGTGTAACTCGGACGAAATGATGAGATTTTGGTAAAGATCCGGATCCAGATACTAGAATTTTTAAAGTGATTCTTCACCATTGAGAGATGGGGCCAAAAAAACAATATATAGCATGATATTTCAAAAAAGTTGTGGATGACTTCATGACAAAACTTTGTGGATGAGTTGGTTAGGTGACAAGAACAAGTCAATCAGATTTTGGTTCAGGTCCGGATTCAGATCCAGCTTATCGGTGGGATACAAAACGTAAACCGTTCAGCCCGGTGGAGGTGTGTATCCACCGAGTGCCGCTCTCGTTTTGTGTATGTCGCTGTTCGGTTTGAAAATCATGTATTGTATTGAATAACATAACAAAGGGGATACGCAGTTTTTAAAGAGACTTTTTGTGATTTGCAGAGATCTTATGCTGCAACTGTCAAAGTGGTTGTTAAAATGTTATTTCCATGCAGTGTTCTGAGGCTTAATCTGAGATCTTGTCATATATTGGCGCCAATATGCACACCACACAAACATCGATAGAGTATTATTGCAAGATACAGAATTATTTTTTTTCAGCGAATAATTAAAATCGATAAACCCCACCCACCCGGAGGGGGGTGGGGGGTAAACTGCTTGTGCAAAATAAAAATGCTCAACACCATACACAACAGAGCTCAAACAATGAACACACTGTAACATTGAGTGTACTATGTATAAAGTCATTGTCATAAGGCATAAACACAAACTTTAATATTGCAGACTGGAGCAGTCCTGTCACATTGATAGCCACCACTCAAAATTGCTTATTTACTGTGCGGTGGGAACGGACTTGCGACCTCGCTGACGCTACACTTCAAGAACTACACCAAGTGGTCGCTTTTACTCACAGAAAGACGGTAAGCTGTGATGTAGGTCTGTGCTTCAGCTTGGCTGGCACCATGCCTGGTTAACATTAGGACGATCACTAATTTAGCCTCCTAGGGATGCTAATTAAATCAAAATGTTGGCGCTGGAAAATGATGGGAACCTCAGGCACTCACAGCCTTAAAGAAACAAATAATTTAATTCACACGAGAAGCGGCACAAAGACACAAGGCCACACAAACCAAAAACATAGCAAAGAAATTAACACCCGGCTAAGTACCCACACGTAATCCTGCACAATGAACTGGGTGAGTGAGGGTTGGGAGGGGGGGTTAATGCACAGGGTGAGCACCCGAGGCTGTTGTATAGAGCTGATGCCAGGCAAAACTGCAGGAGATTGAAGGCAGGAGCAAGCAGGTAGGCTCAGGAGGAAGGTTGTTCCAGCAGCCAGCGCAGCAGGTCAATAACCAAGACAGCAAACCCCTTCCCCACCAACTGATTGCACTTTATGCTTGTCAAGTGATATTTCTTTCCGATGAGCTACAGTGCTCACCACACTACAATAGTCCTGCCTATACTTTTAGTCCTTCTGCAGGTGTGACACATCCTGCCTGATTGCTTGCAGTACAACCAATCACAGTGTATGAATGAATATGACTAATATGAAGCATTTCATTTTTACAGGTGAGATGCAATAAATAATATAATCTTGTTATTTGCATTTCATACTGTTATTCCTGCTACCATAATTATTTACAATACTGTACTGTATATATGAAGGTAGACTGGCAGGATAGACTAGAAGTATGCACAGTTGTCTCTAAGTTGTCTAGTCTCAGTTTGAATCTCGACCCAGCTGTAAACTGTCATGCTGGCGTTTCACAGGCGGGGTGATTCATCAATGGGTGTGCCGTCCCTCGGATGGACGTTAAACCGGGCGTCCTGTCTGCCCGCAATAGTTGGTGGACGTTAAAGATACCACGCTGTCCTTCACGAAGATTAGTCGAGCTATCGCCGACACCATGGCCAGCAGCAGCATGATCCAAATTCCTACCCTAACTACTGCTGGGAAGGCAATAGAAAACCATCCAGCTTAACCCAAACCAGCAAACTGCTTTGGCAGCATCATTACACTGTGAGGAGTAAGGTACATTGAATGAATGTATGTTTGTATTGGGGGAGGGGAAGGAAGGGCATGGAGAAGGTGTTGGAGGATGGGGCAGTTAGGCTTCCGACCCAATTACAGCACCCAATTTCAACTTCTGGCTAAAAGCCTAGAACTCATCTACTACCATGGTCAACGACTGGAAGGGTTCATTCTCTTGAATTTCTAGTCCTCACCGTCAGCCCCAATCTTTCCTGGGCTTAGTGTGCAGCAAAGCTCACCTCCAATGCTAACAGCTGACTCGGCATTCTCCATCGTTCCCACTCGGTCCTCGAAAAATCAGAACTTCTGAAGGAGGGGAATTCAAGTGAAGCCACCAAAAACTTTTAACATTACTTGAATAATCAGAGTTCAAAACCAGCTCACTCTCATTCGGAGGAACAATGACTTTCACAGTAATAAGAGGAGAATTTTTAACCCCACGCTTTTTTAAAGAAATGGGGGGGGGGGGATATTCTAATTTGCAATGTCTGTCCGTCACGCTATCTCCTCCAGACCTGTCAACCCCAAATTATAAAAAAGAGTGAGAATGTAAAATGTGTCCAGCGAGGTCACTAAACAACCGAGAATTGAGGGCACGAAGCACCTGAAAAATCTAGGGAGGTCTGGGGGCATGCTCCCCCAGAAAATGTTTGCTTTCTGGTGTGTCTTAGATGCAATTTCCTGCATTCTCGTGCCAAATTCATCCATTTTTTTCAGTCAGAAGATAGGTTTTTATGTCATGTTGTTACTGTTTAATCCAATGCATGGACTAAAAGAAATTAACCAACAACATGAACAAACAAGACATATATTTTATTTTCATCATCAGATCAAATGCGAAACAGAAATTAGAACAATCATCATCCTTGTAATTAAGATGTATTTATTCAGCATAATGATAGTATTTCCCAGTATTTTGCGGCGATTTCGTGCAAAAAATGAACCCACAGTAACAAGACAATTAATTCGATCAGGATGGTCGTCGATAATTAACCAATCATACTCTGTCTCTCATCTAGGAAGTGCGGAACGACGTGAAGCAATCAGATTTAAGTCGGTATTCAAGGTTATAACATCAGTTAAACCAGTCGCAATGCAAAAATGTTGGAAATATTTTTGGTGCCAAGAATTTTTTTTTTTAAGTATGAGAATTTAGAGCAAGAACGTGAGAACGTGAGTTTCAACAGAAAGTCGTGAGTCTCACGGAAAAAACGTGAGTTCACAGGTGTGCTCTTAAACGGTTGGGCATAGATTCACCAAACTTAGTAGTTTTGATCACTACTCCGCCCCCTGGGGGTCAATAGGTCAAATACCAAAATTGCAATTGCAGAACATTTTTAAATGAAACTGTATCTGCAATCAACATTGGGGGACACATGGAATACATAGCGATTTCTTGGATTTGACTCCCGGTTCATGCCCCATGTGGTGGGGACTTCAGTTCATTAGGATAAAAACGGGACAAATTTTCACTCAAAATTTGATATTGGGTCATTCCTGGTGGAACTTTTTGCCATCTTTCAACTTTGCTTGAGGTTGGAAGTGTGGGGATTTGCTTCGCTCCAGTTAGTATGAAGACGAGCATGAGCTTGTTCACAAGTGAGAGGTGGACCTCAGGAATGTTTAAGGTGAGCAAATTCATCACAATCAAAACATCTCAGCACTGTACACCAATCGCTATACAATGTGATAATCATGATGACCAACTTCAAAGCAATATTCAACATCTCAACACTTGAAATAATGGAAGTACAATAGAATCTTGGTGTCCAAGTATAACCACAATAAAAGATAGATTTGATTGAATATAAAATATATATATGTATATATATATATATATAATATATATATATATATATATATATATATTATATATATATATATATATATATATAATATACGAGGCCCCGCAAGGAGTGACGTAAACAACATTTTTTAATGATATGATGATGATAGGCTCGGATGAAGGGTAAGGGTTAAAATAGTGCTATTGGCATTAACTCTAAAATGGCCGATGTGGCCCTTACATCACTCCTCCTCATGGCACCTCATATATATATATATATTTTAAAAATACATATATATAAATAATATTATAATATATAAAATATAAATATATACTATAAATGTATATATATTTTTATATATATATATATTTTTGTAATATACATATATATATTATAATATACTATATATATAATTATATAATGTATATTATATATATATATATATATATATATATATATATATAATATATATATATTATAATATATATATAACATTATGTACATAACATAATATATAGTTCATATCTATATTTCATATAATATACTATTTATGACTAATTGAAATAAACATCAAACAGAGTTGACCATACAACTGATGTTGACCATATAATCTTTGTCTGTTTGACAGAGTCACCTGGTCGAGGCGTCTGTGTTGGAGGTGATGCTTTGGTGTCGAACTGTGTCCCATAGGGATCGGGAGAGTGCTCATCACACTCCACATGTTTCAATTTGCCCGCCGATCACATCATGCGCCTTCTGGTTGAATTGTTTGCATTAGCAGGAACAATTGTCTGGGTGGCAGACGGACGGTTGCTCTGTGCGGATTATGCGGTTTTACTGTGCAGCACATAATCCGCGGCGATGCTCACCATAACAATATAGTGTGTGTATATATCGTTTTAGCCCTTTCACTCAATGGTAAAGAATCACTGAAAAAATTCTCGGATTTGGATCTTCACCAAAATAAAATTAATTATTCCTTGTTACATACCCAACGTGCCCACCAAGTTTTGTCTGAATTCGTGCACAACTTTTGAAAATATCCATATATATATATATATATATATATATATATATATATATATATATATATATATATATATATATATATATATATATATATATATATATATGTCGGTTTTGGCCCAATCTCTCAATGCTTACACATAACACCTTAATGCTGTCACAAAAACAAGTGGCTATTGTCAGGATAAAATAAGCTATTTCATCACTCAAATGGATGCCAAGCTCTTGTGGTCTACCAATGTTGAGCACGTCACTTACTTTTTTCCATAGACAGTCTATACGGTGTGATTCCGCCTGCTTCTTGGCTTTGATGTATTTTTTTCCAATTATCTTCTGAGTTATTTTCTTGTTTGTCAGAAGATCTCTCAGGCTGTCAGCTGAATGGAATTTCTCATTGGCAGTTAATAAGCTGGCTTAGGTTGGCAGCTTGGATATTCTTTGGTGGAGTGCCATTTTCTTGAGCGCATCAAAACTGACAACTTTATACTGCCGATGAGTCAACCAAATGCTGTTCAGATTGTCAAATTCCTTTTAAATACAGCACTCTAATCTATACTACAAAAGTGAATTTGTATACATACAGTATTTGTTTACACTGGGCCACTCAAAAGTCACGCCTCACAGGGATTTGTATAAACCAGCGCCCTGTAGGATTCTGAATACGCATTACGATTTTTCCATGTATTAATTAAAATCACTCTGGGATGTGAATTTTGAGCCACCCTATATATTTGTTTGTTCATATATGCTTCAAAAACTAAACAAGTACTGAACCAAATTTTGCATGTTGCCTAAGTATGGCTTCTGTCTGGGTAGCATATCTGAAGGAGGGGGTTCAAGGTGGGGGAAGACCCCCCAATTCTCCCTTTTTAAATGTGTATCGTATAACGCCTCTTGGTGGTATCCGGTGTTACAAATCATCTTCTTATACAATGAAAGTTTAAACAACATGATTGCATCACCGTGTTGTTGAAATCCGAGTGAGAATAATTCAAAATGCTTAATTTCACTCATTTTAAGTGGAGGTTCAAATCAAAGCACTGAGCTTCACAGCAAAGTTGAAGTGATTTCTGCTCACATTGTGTGTGTGTGTGTGTGTGTGTGTGTGTGTGTGTGTGTGTTATATATATATATATATATATACACACACACATACACATATACAGCAAGGATTGTTAATGAAGATGATTAGTTAGCTGACTTCCAAGCTGATGGAAGATGGCCTTGGGCAAATTATAGAGTGAATCGAGCAGAATGTTTGTGAAGTACAACATGTTGTCTTACAGTTAAATCAATCAGCAAAGTTACGGGTAAAAATGCTGTAAGCTTTCTTGAAAGATTTTATCAAATGCACATTTTTCATTATCTTTTTGGGGTTTTGGTTTGGCAGGCTCAGTTTCTATACGGTAATGTTGTAAATGCATGCTCAAATCCTAACCTCATTGGGAGGGCAATGGCAACCTGTTCATTGAACTTGATTGTCCTAGAAAGCTGCATTGGTACAGTTGTACCGATAGAAATTGGACTGCGACCTTCAGCTTTGGCACCTTGCTGGGAAAACCTGCAACACAGAGTGATATCCCATACCTTGCAGTTGTAATAACTGTTGATACACAGCAGGCACATGTGACTTAGGAATTAAATTGTTGCCCTTGTTAGCCCAATCCTCCTAGTGTGCCAGGTATCCCGGAAAATAATGCCATGTATATAATCAGTTAATGATCTTGAGTGTTGTCCTGAAAAGCGCTCCATTAAAATCTAAAAGATGTTCAAACCCCAATGCATGCTCCGACAGCAATGCAGATCAAATCACCGCAACATAGCACGCTTCTATTCTCATTTTGTGGGAATTGGACAGTTTTGCCTGTTGCATCAAGATACAGGCCAGCACATTCACGACATGGGAAACCTTGTACAACTCTTGTATTGTCCTTGAGGGATTTAGTTTTTAACCCTCATGAGGTTCTCAAGGATACACATTGGTTTGCATGTGATATCCACTCCTGCTGCAAAAATCTTTCTTGTCTGCTCAAACAGCCCAGGGTGAATGGAAGTTAACAGAAGTTAGCCTTCCTTTGAGTTGATTTCACTGGTTGCTTTGAAGGTCAAGGGGAATCTTGTTGACTGTACAATGAAGCAAGATACCTATTGATGGACAACGTTCTTGACTTTTTTTTTCTTACAAACATCAGAATATTGAATGAACAGGATAAAAGGCAAGACAAGAGGAAACAATGAAACTATCAAGTTCGATGGTTGGGTTAAGAAAGGTCAATGGAGGTAAATAAGGAACATGGGACAGAATTGCGGATGACAAGAAATGGTGCTGCACTGCTTGCCTGAAGCCCTAGAGAGAAGAGTGAGACAAAACAACCTCTGGAAAATGGTTGCATATATATTAGAGAAAGCTGAGTTTGTCTGTCTGTATGTGGGTCATAAGCCCCGCCCATTGTACAGGCCACGCCCTCCAGCCGTCCAGAAATTGCACGCTTTTCTCTCTCCACGTAGCTCAGATTGTTTTAAAGGCTTCATGGACATTTGAAGACTGAACAACGCGTCTTCTATCATTAAATGAAGATACCGTTTTGAGGAATAAAGTAACATTTTGATTACAACTCGAGGTACTGCATGTTTTGTCTGCAGCGATCGCGGCAGCTGTCTAATATACACCGCCCAATGAAGGTACACTAACTCTCATATTATGTAGAGGGAAGAAAATAGTGATAATCTATCTATAATTCCAGCAATCTGTGTGGTGTGTGTGTGTGTGTGTGTGTGTGTGTGTGTGTGTGTGTGTGGTGTGTTGTCTGTGTGTTGTGTCTGTGACCGCTGTTTCTCGACAAGCACTGGTCCGATCTAATTGAAACTTGCCAGGTATATTGCTGGGGACCGGAGTATGTGCTTTTCAAGGTTTGATATTAATCGGACAAGTGGTTCCCAAGTTATGGCCATTTATTTACCAAACCAATGACAGGACACATTGCTGCGTAGGCGTGGCCGATGGGGAAGAGATCCTCAGCGCGTTCCCCATTACGGGTTACAACGTACGGACTTCCGGATAGTGATGACTTCCTGTATTCTAATAATTTCTCGATTTCTTATGCGCATTTATAGATAAACACAATGTCCCAATCCAGTCGTCGTTTACGAGAGCAAAGGAAAGGCCTGTGCGGTTGTTTGAAAGTTTTTTTTTTTGCACGTACGGCCACGCACGTACGGCCATGCACGTACGGGCACGCGAGAGCGAAGGAACGGCCTGTGTGGTTGTTGTTTCTGGCATGCGGTTTGAAAGTGTTTTTTTTTTTGCACGTACGCCACGCACGTACGGACACGCACGTACAGCACGCACGTACGGGCACGCACGTGTGGGCACCATTTTTTTTTGCATGTACGGCCACGCACTTACGGCCACGCACATACGGGCACGCGAGAGCGAAGGAACAGCCTGTGTGTTGTTGTTTCTGGCATGCGGTTTGAAAGTGTTTTTTTTTTTGCACGTACGGGCACGCACGTGTGGGCTCGATTTTTTTTGCATGTACGGCCACGCACGTACGGCCACGCACGTACGGGCACGCACTAGTTCATTTTAAAAAAGATTTTTTTTTAAAAAAAAACTTTGTGGGTCGTCAAACGCTGTTACTTTCTGTCTGCGAGACAGTGACTTGTCGCTTATAACTCAATGTTTGCTTTCCAGAATTTGCAACGACTGCACAGAAGCAAACACGGAATATATTTTCTTTTAACAAAGTATGAAAAAAGACATCCGTACACATGACATCATCATGTAATGATGTCTACAACAGAAAGAATGCACCAATAATTGGAGCCTTTTTTATATATATACTGTATATATAACATACTAAAACTCATGGAAAAATGATATGATGGAGGATGTCGAGTCTGAAGCCGACTTTGGAGGCCAGCTTTGCCTTGTGGCCCGCCTCGGAAGGTTCATGGCTGATGGTGAGGCCTATAAGATCAATAGACTGAACCTCTAATTGGAAATTTCCAGGATTGAAGGACATGTTCCATTTATCAGATCAGAGTCTAATAATTTCCAGATAATCAGGGAGAGACGCAGCTGTTGTCTGCCTAGCAGAGGGATAAGGTGCTGTATGACACACTGTCGAGTCATCTGCAAAAAGGAAGATAGGGTTTCTAGAACATCGGAGAGGTAATTTCTGTAGACAAGGAACAAGGCTGGGCCCAAAACACTTCCTTGGGGGAGCTCCAGCCTCCACTGGGAGAGGGGATGAGAGGGCTCCATTGATGGCAACACTATGACTGCATGGGTGGAGAAAGACAGAAATCCAGGAATGAAGGTGGCCTTATATGCCTTAGGTTGGCAACTGAACAATATTTTCGATTTCAGGAAAGATATGTGGACTTAAAAATTATTTCTTTTAAGTCATGTCAAATTTGATATGACTTGTTTGTTGCCGTTTCAGTGCTATATTAAGCCTGGTGTGAGCTTAACGGTTAAGGTGGCTGCCTTAAGATCTTAGGGTGTTGAGTTTAAGCTCCTGTTGTGCTGTAAACCCACACCAGGTGGGTCGACTCAGCCCTTCATCCTCCTGAGGTCAGCCAAATGAGTACCAGCTAACTGGAAACAGGGGGCACTGCATCAGTGGCACAGTCATGATTCCAGCAATTATACAACCAGCAGCCACAGGCTGCATACAAAAAGCATCTGAATTGGCTCATTAATCGTTTTGGTTTATTAATCCGAAGTTTTGACACCTTTCAATGTGATTTTTGTACTTCCTTGCATCTTCCAATGTTTGCCATCTTTAATATTGTTTTGTTGATTTACATTTGTGCCGTGCAAACTTATTGAATTAATAATTTGAATGAATTTTGGGAAAGTGAAAGGTATTTTACCAAGTCCGAGCTTGGCAAGCAAAGCAGGATGCCCGAGCTATGTCCAGGGAGACGGCCCTAACCTCTTGTTTGAGATCGAGGGCATCCAACTATTGCTGAGAGAGTAGCAGAAGCATTTCCAGAGTTGAGTGACCGGGATGGAATGCAAACTGATGGTCGGAGATCAGACTGTTTGAGAACAGGAAAGACTGGACATCAGAAGCAATGATGGATTCCATGACTTTGCTTGTAATTTGAAGCAAGCTCACTGGCCTGTAGTTGGTACGGTCTGTTTGGGCATCCTTCTTTTGGATGGGAGTGATGTTTTCCGATTTCCATGCAGAGGGGAAGAGGCCAAAGGAGAAAGACAGACTGGATTGAGCAGATAGAGGGAAGCAATAACAGTGGAGCAGGATTTGAGAACATGGGCAAATGATGCCATCTGGGCCCATTGCCGAAGCAGGGTCAAGGCTGGACAGAACTTTCTCTACCTTCTCAGGTGAGAATAGCAAGGCATCCATCAGACAGTGGGGACAAGGGGATAAAATGGGGATAGAGTGAAATGGGTTGGATACATGAGATTTGGAGGTAAACACAGAGTTTAAACATTCTGCCTTACCTTGGGCAGAGTGTGCAGTAATGCTGTTTGAGGGAAGGGAAGAGATTGAGGGAGAGCATACACCAGAGACTTCATTCATTACCCACTTCATTGTAGATTATCACATTTGATGGTACATGCATGATTCTGTGGTTAAAAACACTTTAAATCCTTGAGCTGTTGAGTGTAGGTTGGTTTTCTGTAGGCCACTGTTTTGAATGGCCCATCCACTGAAAATAAGATGGCCAAGCCGACACCAAAAGGTGTTATCTCAAGTATCCCCACATTTAAATTTGTGTGTAAGTGTGGGTTGATGAACAATTAATGTTTCACATATGACCACCCTCGATCACAAATTTCGCAGTTTTCATCATTCGGAGACAGCGCACTATTGTGTGTGCACACCTCCCTGGCCTTGTCAGTCACTCTCCTCAACAACTCGGTTTCAGTTCGCTCCTGATAAATAGACTTACTCCTCACAATGACCCAACAAGCCAAACAGCTTTGCTCCACTAACATAGCATCAGTGTCTTGGCACATCTGATGGTTATCAGGTGGCTAAAATGCTGATGTCATGTGTTTGCAAGTCAACTCTTTAAAAATAAAAAAAATATATAAAAAACGTGCAACTGTGTTTGTTGAAA
>CM068954.1:71021645-71040944 GCA_035128595.1 Eptatretus atami
TAAAAACACATGTTTTTTGGGCGTGGCTCCGCCCATAATGGGCGCACCACGCCGGTTTTCAGAAAACACAACTAGATCATGTATAAAACCTCCACCAAAATTTTATCAGGATCGGATCAAAACCCACGGAGCTATGCTCGGGACGACAGACAGATAGACAGACACACAACAATAACAAATATAGTGGTCACTTATTTTTTTCGGAAATATTTTTTCACTTTTTCGTGAACCAATTAGATAGGTACCTGGAAGTTGTGGAGATGGAGGGGTATAGGATATTGGCAGAGACTTTAGGGTAGCTTGAGTATGGATGGGTGATTGTATGCATCTGTGCCTGTGGGAGTGTCATGCTGTGGGTCTTGTCAAGGGTTGGTGTGTGGTTGATGTGTGTTTCTCACCCAAGAACACCTTCACAGAGAACCACCACCTCCTTACCCCCTTCCCCCCCAACCCCCCTCAAAATTGCTCTTTTCTTATTTTATTTTTAAATTAAATAATTACAAGAATATATTTCTCCTTTTTAGGTCATCTCTACCGAGATGACTAATAAAGCCGGACCAAATGTCCGTCCGTCCGTCAACAATTTTTCTTAACCGATCTTGATGAAACTTAGTATGTGGGTAGAGGTCGATGAGTGTTGCCAAACGATATAACTTTTGTCCGGGTTCAAGGTCAGGGACGAGGTCACGAGGTCACGTAAGTTATAAAAATCGCCATTTTCAAAAAACCTATCTAGTCTGCCATTCTACAAGATATTCGGCAACTGTTTATTGAATTATGAAGTAAAAAATATATCTTGTATCTAACCGGACAGATTTTTGAATTTCCTTCCCGTTGATCGTCCACGTGATCTGGAAGATGGCCAAAAACGCCGATGCGATTCGCAAAGAAGGAAGGAAGGAGAAATGAAATATAAATATAAAACACATTTTTAGCCTTTTATATTTATACATTTTCCGCGAAGGTGCAAAAGTTTCAAAACCTGAAATGTAAACGTCGGCATTTATTTTCAAAATATAAATTTCGTGCGCGCGCCCAAAATGCCGAGTCATCTTTAACCAAACTGCGCAGTTCGAGCTGCGCAGTAGAACTGCCACAGTAGTCTTTCGTCATAACTGAACATTGAGAACTAGTGGTATAGAGATGACCGTCACCCCACACGGGGTTATTTTTTGTTTTGGTAACCTTGGGATGTCCCTGGGGTGCCACATTGTCTCATCACATTCTTCCCCTCTACCCCAACAAAATTGTCGTTTCAACATATAAAATTGGTCTGGTGTTTGATGTGGGTGCAGGCATGATGGGCCGAATGGCCTCCTTCTGCGTCTAGTTTCCTTGTGTAACACTGCACACGGGTAAGGTGTTTCCATGAATTATAGTTAGTAACGGAACACACCTTGTTCTGACTTTTTTTTTTGTTTTATTTTCATGTACTTATTTAATTTCTAATATCTTGGGGGCCCTAGGGACCCCAGGCAGCTGCTCTGTTTGCCATGCTTTAATTTGGCCCAATCTCCAGAGCATTGAGAAGTCATCTGTGTAGATGAGGAACCAGATTGGGTGCAAGACACTGCTGAGGCAGACCAGTCTACATGGAAGAGGAGAGGTAAGGATTCCGTTGAGAGTAACAGTTGGCTGCCCGAGCAGAGGACTCAGAAAGCCAGGTATGAAGTGGCCTTGTTGTGCCTCAGACAGTTAGTTCAGCAAGCAGGTCCCTCATTGTGTCAAATGTCTGAGATTTGACTTGGGTGACATGCCAAAAAACAAGGTTTGTAGGTATGGGAAAAAAAAGTGTCATTGGGTGCAGGGTTGGGGGGTAGAGATGTATTCAGTGCTCCTGATGTGGACAGTTGTGCCATCCTTCCCCTCCCCACCTTTATGCTTTCATTCCATATCCTTTTTGCATTTGCATTCTCAAGATTTGGTGTTACATTCAGAGTGATATTATTCTCATCAAAACGTGTTTTCAAGTATTTTGTTTTTCCAACTTGACTTGGAAAAAACCTGTATCTTCTCATTCTTAAAATTGTGGTTATCTCTATTATAATACCAAGCTTGCACACTAAAACTCGGCTCGTCGTCACACGATCCCTATGAAATTGCTGTGGCACTTAGCGGACATGCCGACAATGTTTGGGAAGTCTTGGCGTTCCATAGTACCACTTGCATTTTGCACAATGCGTATTTTTGTCATTCCCCGTGTACGGTCTGTCGTCTGCTACCAGCTATGTGTACTGCTATCCCGTGCATGTGCACGGGTATCGCTAGTTATATTTATTAAAGAAACAAATTTGACATGAATGAAATTTTATTTTATTTTATTATTCTCAGCAAAGCTCATTTACAATCTCTCTAGGTTCCAGCAGAGGGAGTACAAGTTCAGGTGGCTCGTGTGATTGACGGAGTGCATCCACGAAGGCTGAGGCAAAGCTAGCAGGTTTTCAGCTCTTCTTGATGTGAAGAACTTGTTACGACAGTGGGTTCTGAGCAGTGCTGGTAAGACAATACCCACATCGCTGAACCATCATGCATCTCACATGATTTGACGCAAGTGAATTATTTATCGCTCTCACTATAATTTAGGTGGCTGTATTTTTATGCATCAAACAGTCAATTTTGTGTTTCATAAATGCCCAAATAAAGTCACTGAGATGTCACGCATGTATCTACGAATGGGAGAAACACTTTAAAATTAATTTATATGAAGTCCCTTATTTATTTTTTGAGCATTATTTTGTGGCATTCAAGATAAAATGGTGATCTATATTTTGCTGAAAATGTTAACACTGAATAAGCCGTATACATTACTGTATATGAAAGTAGCTACATATGCTATCGAGGAGGAGACTGAAGACAAGCGGATAGGTACTGTACTGTATATCATTTGAGTCATCTTTTATTGATACACAGGGTGGAGTCAGGTGGGGAACAATAAAAGGAAGATAATTTGAGATTGGAGCAAAGAGAAAGTTGTTTATGGAGTGGAAGAAAAAACGAAAAGTTTGGAAGATTTGAGTGAAGTGAGCCAACGGCCATCCATATCGAGTGCCCAACTGTGTCTGCGGACGTCCTCCTGCATTTGGTTACTACTGTTTTTTAGAGGTTGGTGGCAGGATTTGCACTCCGGTCACCATAAACCTTCATTCAGCAAAACCACAAATGCAAAGAAATCTGAAAACCCACTCCGTGGAGTACCTCTTGTGCAACTGTTCTCCGCAGGGCAGCTCACCGGATGACGGGATTGGGCAAAGCCTTTGGGACCCGACTCTTTGATGATAGGAGAAAAAACATGGGGTAATCTTCCGAGGTCAGATTGCTGAAGTGTGTGTCGGGGTGGTGTTGAGGTGTCGTCGACCAGACGGCGGTCTCCTCGGGTTAACCTGAGGCGGTCCTTCGGTGGGTGCCTGGAATGTCCTATCCCTAACAGAGGATGATCACTGTCTCTGTTATCATCTGAGCTCAAGCGTTTGAACATCGCAATGCAGCACTCTCTGAGGTTTGAAGACCAGATAGTGGAGAGATCATGATGGGTGGTTACACCTACTGTTGGTCTGGTCGCTCTGATGGTCACCATGCCAAAGGAGTTGCTGTAGCTGTGCACAATAAGCTGACTCCAATGATAATTGAGGTAACACCGGTCAACGAGCATACTATAAGACTAAGGATTCGCACTCTTGGGTGTCGTTTCCCTGGTCTCTGTACATGCTCTGACTGAGGCGAGTGCTTTCACCGTGAAGGAGCATTATATGCCATGCTCGAGTCTGTGGTTGATCAGTGCCCCAGGTGAGATAGTCTTCTAGTCTTGGGGGATTTCGATGCATCGACTGGAATTGATAGGGATGGTTATGAGATGTGTGTTGGTCCCCATGGGTCAGGAACTGTGAACCAGAATTGCACTAAATTCCTTTACTTTGCAAGAAGTCATGACTTAGGGTGGCTGGTTCATGGCTTCAGCGCCCACAAGCTCATCACTAGACTTGGTATCCCAACTCTGGTGGTGTGGCAAAGGAGATTGACCATGTCCTCATTGACGGTCGCTGGAGGATGATCCAGAACTGCAGGGTCTACCGGAGTGCTCAGTTCCTCAAAACAAACCACAGGCTTGTGGTAGCAACTCTGAAGTTGCAGCTGAAATCCAGGAGAATGGTACCATCCCAGCCTAGGCTGGATGTCGGCAAGCTCAAGGATGAGAGGATAGCTGAGGAGTTTGCGAACAGTCTGAGTGGGGATTTGGGGAATCCTGAAGAGTTGTGGAGTGCCTTCAAGACCACCATCCTTGATTGTTGCCGGTGGATGTCTTGGAACTCATCGGAGGGTGAAGAAGAATTTTGGCTCTCAAGGAATGCTGGATACCATTGACCAGTCACAGGGCCAGGCTTAATGGCAGAGCTGAGCTGTTCATGGAGATGAGGCGTAAAACTGTAGTATGCTGAGGGTGGACAAGGAGGCCTATGTGCGAGGAATCTGTGAGGGGTAGAGCATCATCTGTGGTCAAGTGATTCTCGTCCTGCTTACAGGGGAATTCGCTCATTGTGTTCCTCCAAGCCATCCCTCCGTGTACTGCAGTTAGAGCGGAGGGTGGAGGACTCTTGACAGGAGTCTGAAGTGAAGGCCTGTTGGCCAGTTACTTTGAGCGGCTGTACCAGGCTGATCCATTAGCTGTTGAGTTGGATGTCAGGGGTGTTACTATCCCTATTGCTGACCCACCAATCAACTGTGATCCACCTTCGTTTGTGGAAACAGGCTGCTTTGAACCAGTTGGAATGGTGAAGCTCCTGGGATTGTGGCATCCATGCTGAACTTGTGAAGGCGGTGGTGAAATGCTGACTCATGTCGTTGCATGCAGTTCTGTGCTCTGCCTGGAATACAGTCATCATCTCAATGGCATGGAAGAGGGGCCTTGTTGTCCCTTTCTGGAAAGGGAAGGTTGATCGCCAGGACTGCAACATACCGAGGGGTGACGCTGCTCTCAGTGCAGGCAAGTTCTTTGCTCGGATAATTTTGGAGAAGGTTCGCCACCATCAGCTTGAGCACCAGCACCCAGAGCATCAGGCTTTACACCAAGAGGCCAACGATTGACCGTATCCTTTCCCTTTGGGTCCTCGCCGAACGCAGATGAGAGTTTCAGCAGGGGCTGCTTGCAGCCTATGTTGATCCTTGCAAAGGCTTCGATTCAGTGAATCGGAATGCCCTCTGGGAGATTCTTGGTCTTCGTGGGTGCCACCAAAACTATTTCAATCTGATGTATAGAACTATGCTGTGGTACTAAGATGCTCTGTGAGATGTGGTGATACCAACTATGCTCTGTGAGATGTGGTGATACCATCTCCACTTATTTTCACTTCTTTCTGGACTTTGTCAGAAGTGTCTTTGTGGAGACTGGATATCCTTTTGGAGGCCCTGAATGAGGAGTCAGAGCTGCTAGGATTACGGGTTTCCTGGGTCAAATTAATATCCAGGCTTTCCATGACATCTTGGATGCTGCTATTCTGTCTGTACCTGTTGTGGTGAGGATGTTGAGGTCACAGAGAGATTCACGTACACTCGGCAGTGATATTCATGTCTCTGCTGCTGTGAACCAGAGGTCAATAGACATCTGGGTCGGGCCTGGGAGTCATGGATTCACTGGATCATGGGTGTGGCACTGTGGTACCGCTTGCGGGAGGACGAAAGTCCGAGTCTTCAGGTCTTGTGCTTCCAGTTTGCTCTATGGATGTGAGACTTGGACTCTGACCAGGGATCTGGACGGAGACTTAATTCCTTTGGTACCAGGTCTCTTCGGAGAATCCTTGGCTATCACTGGTCGGACTTTGTGTCCAACGAGTGGTTGCTGAGAGAGACTCAATGAGATTTGTTACCTGCATAGTCTGTGAGCGTCAGCTGCGGCTGCATGGACATGGTGGCTCTTTTCCTGACGCTGATCCTGCTCACCAGATTCTCTCAGCAAGGTAGTCTCATGAGTGGAGGAGGCCAATGGGCTGACCACGTGCCTCGTGGTTGCAGCAGGTTGATCGGCATCTCAAGGAGATGGGGATGGGCCAGGCATCTGCCTGGGGGATGGCCAGATGGAGGCCCCTGGAGTACCGGGGAAAGTGGACGCAGCGACGCGCTGCTCTGGCGCATGCTCCCATACCTGACCTGACCTAACCTGGGAGTCATGGATTCACTGATCATGGGGTGTGGCACTGTGGGGTACCTGTATAGGGGACGAAAGTCCAAGTCTTCAGGTCCTTGGTGCTTCCAGTCTTGCTCTACGGATGTGAGAACTTGGATTCTGACCAGGGATTTGAGACGGAGACTTAATTCCTTTGGTACCAGGTCTCTTCGGAGAAGCCTGGTGATCGCTGGTCAGACTTTATGTCCAATGACGGTTGCTGAGAGAGATCAAAATGAGATTTTTTTGTTTTTTACCTGCATAGTCCGTGAGCGATAGCTGCGGCTGTATGGATATGTGGCTCGTTTTCCTGACGCTGATCCTGCTCACCAGATTCTCTCAGCAAGGGATCTTCGTTATGTATGTATGTATATATATATATATATATATTATATATATTATATATATATATATATATATATATATATATATATACAGGGGCTGCAAAAGTAGGTATACAGTAAGGATTATACCAGTATTACCAGTATTATAATAGTGGTGCTAGGATTCATTTAATACTAGAATTCATTTAATTTGAACATTTGAGTGATTAATATTGTTACGGCTGTGGAAATTCGCATTACACCATAAAGGTCCCGTAGGTGAGATATATTTCTTAAGTACATGTGTAGTTAGCCCAAACCCGTTGTATAGAGGGAATTAATGTGATTCATTCGGGCTGCGATCCTTTGAGTTAGGCGTTTTTTCTGTTCTACCTTTGTTTTGAACCAACCACTACAACAACAACAACAACGCACAGCCCACAACCTACCTTCACACTCGCTACCGCAAACCTCACATCACCGCCATTCAAGCAGCTCCATGCCATCGGACACCGCCGAAAACCCTCCACCACCTTCTCCTACGGCCATTCCCGCACCACCTGTGGGCACCGAGCGTCGGGCTATCTTCAGCGATACACGCGAGCCGCGAGTGCAGATGGCGGTTTTTTCCGAGGAGAATTCGGATCAGGAATGCTACACGCCCACATCTGATCCACCAATCAGGAAGCGCGGGGCGGCTTGGCCCCGCCTCCAGACGCGCCTGACGAAAATCGGCATATGC
The DNA here is from genome assembly GCA_035128595.1 of Eptatretus atami. Taxonomy (NCBI): domain Eukaryota; kingdom Metazoa; phylum Chordata; class Myxini; order Myxiniformes; family Myxinidae; genus Eptatretus; species Eptatretus atami. The sequence continues at coordinate 71,028,865 of CM068954.1, forward strand.
AAATTTGAGGATCAGGAATGATACACGCCCCTTTTTCTCCGTCCAATCGGCGAGCGTGGCTCCGCCCCTGAGGTCGTTTGGATCCGAGAATTTGCATATGGTGGGTTCCTGAAGCCGATAAAAAGACGAGCGCAAGGCGAATCGGGCAGTATCGTGGGCAGAGTCGGGAGACGGAGCTCGAAGCAGAAGTGGGGCAGACGGCTACGGGGCGAACGGCTGCGGAGGGAGATCGGCTGAGGAGGACCTGGAGGCTCGGGTCCGGGACGAGGAGGTCGGCGACGAGGTCGCGTTGAGTCGCGCGTCGCGGACTCGAGCAAGCCAGCCATACTCCCTCCCCAGAGCATCAACAATTCCCCCTTTCCCCCGCGCTGAGAGAGTGCGACAAGGGGCCCCGTTCCCACTTACACCAGCAGGTGCCCACGAAAACCGCCGTGCAGCGACATTCTGCGGCTCGCCACGAGGGCGCGGGTAGGACCCTTCGGTCTCGTGGACCTGGCGCTCATCCAGGTTCCACGCGCATTAGGCCCACGGGCCCAGTCTGACCCCTTGCCTTTGAGGGGTCTTTTCTTTGCTTAGGTGTGAATGCGTGTTGTGGCGCCATGTCTTGTAAGGTAGAAACTGTATAAGTGTTGCCGAGTGTTCGCGTTTAGTCGGTCGTAGCTCTGCGTTGCTTGCATTATTGTTTTTGTCTTTTAATTGATATATGTGCATTTGCTAATTGTGGTGTAAATACGTGCTATATGTGTGCTCCGTGTGCCGCGGAATAAATGGCATTGTGTGAACTGTTTTCCCGTTTCGCTTCGTCTTTTCTTCATTGACCCTCCATCCTGCTTCACGTAAAGGGTTCGTAGTGGGTGCAAAACGCCCGAAATAATCTGAACCGTCGAGGTCGACGATACACCGCTCGGTTATCCGATAGTACGGAACGGCCGCCCAAGCGGCTCGTGTCCGGAGTCGACCTGCGGCGAGGTACGATCGCCCGGTTACCATCCGCGTGGGTACTTAGGTAGGTCGAGTTTGGCGAACAACCCTATCCTACGCGGGTGGCCGATTGGCACGATTGTGGTGAGGTCGAAGGCCCACCCGTGACTGGCTCCGGCGATAGTTTCCGGAGGTCACGCCTGAATTGTCCGTCCGGTGGGCGACGTGCCGCGATCCGAGTCACGTGGCCGATCGCACGCCGACGGGCGCGAATTCACACACTGGTGTCAGGAGTGGGATTCAAATCCCTCCCGTCTCCAAGCTAAATTCATAGGGAATCGGTCCAGGGGTGAGAGGAGCGTCCCCCGATTCCCTCTAAATTACGAGCGAGCTAAATTAACCCCTTACGTGGAATAAGATGGCGTCTCAAGGCGAGCGGGTGCCGGGGTAGATATGGATGTAGTATGTTTAGAATCCATGGCTCAGGATGGAATCCCCATGCAGACATTGGTGTGCAGGAACAATTTCCCCCCAGACGAGCCCAGAGCTCGAATTGGCGCAGTGGCTGGGATGGCGGACGAACGCCCCCCACGTGCGAATTCGCCCACGGATCGGACGATGGAAATGTTTGAGGCATTGATGAGAAAAATGGATACAAAAATGGATGAAATAAAAACGAAATGAAAAACGAAATAAAAGGAGTGAACAAGCAGATGGAAACAAACACAAACAAAATGGAAGGAATGATAAACGAATTAAACAAACAAATGGATGGAAACGCACTCAAAACAGTGGGGACATGCATGAAATGAAAACGAACTGGATACAAAACACAACGAAATGAAATCGAATATGCAACAAATGAACAACAAAATGATGGAAACTCACTCGAAATGAAAAAACGAAATAAAAGGCAATAACGAGAATATGGAAACAAATGCGCAAGGAATGAAGGAAGAAATAAAAGAAATGCGGGTGAGACGCAGAACTGGGAATGAGCCTAAAAGGAAGCTTGGATGAACTAAAAAACGAAATGAAAAAGGAGGTCGACACAATACGAGCGGAGGTGACCGGGTTAAAAGAAAAGTAGAAGGAGTGGAGGTCGCAATGGAAGAGAGCAAACAAGAAAGGGTAAACGAAATAAAGACGGTGGTGGAAAAGATAGACGAAGTAAAAAAAGGACAAGGCCAAATAAAGGGGAAATGGAAGAACACGACGGCGATAAAAGAATTAAAAAAAGAACAAAAGACAATAAAGGAGGAATTGGGAGCCGTGAAGGGGGACTTGAGAAAAGACATTGGGAAATGACAGACAGAGTTAAAACCTGCTAAAAGAGGTGAAAACGGAGACACAGAAGGGATTAAAGGAAGGAGGGGAGAATGTAAAAAAAGACATGAGATAATTGATGAAAGACGAGGAACTGGGAAACTGGTAGGAAGAAACCAGGGTGAGACGGAAGAGCAGCTTAGGACAACGAAGGAGGAGATAACCAAGACAAATAAGGTGGTGACACAGGTACAAGGGGAAGTGGAGCAAATAGAGAGGAAGTCGGGGAACTATCGCTGGGGGCGCAAAAGGAAGAGAACGGGAAAGGGGAGAACTAAATGAGGTAATAGAGGGGAAAATAAAAGAAATGGAGAGAAGACTGGCGAATGTGTGGAGACCCGGTGTGAGAGGCAGGGTGACCTCCTTCGGAACAGGGGAGAGGATAGACTCCCTCGAGGCGGAACGTGCCCAGGTGGGCCGGTGTCACAGACGAAGAGGGGGCTTGCCCGATGCGGGGTGAGCATGCCAAGCTTGGGGAGGGTAGAGGCCGCGGGGTCTTTTGGCCTAAGGGGGTACCCAGTATGACTGTTCCGGTGGTGTACAGAGTGCGAGTCCAATGGCTTGAGAGTAAGTGGGCGACGCGGGGCACGGACAGACACGGACAGGGGTGGTCGAGCCCCCGGGCAAATGGCTCGGACCCTGGGGGAGTGAGGCGCCGTTGGGACTGGGGAGTACACCCCTCCAGGAGTCCCTCAGGGACTGGAGGGGGGACCTCGAAAGGACCGAGGGTGCCGCTACCCCCGTACGATGGCAAGACTGACTTGAGGGCGACATGGCCCAATTCCAGTTGTGTTGCCAGAGGCAATGGCTGGAACGAGGCACAGGCTGTGGCACAACTCACGCGGGCCCTGCGTGGCACGGCCTTGGAAGTCCTGACCACGGTACCCAGTGAGGGGGTGACCCTGGAGGATCTCCGTTCGGGCTAAAAAACCGATTTGGCATGGACCAGCAGAGCGAGCTTGTTAAAGCTCAGCTCAACGGGCGCAAACGACGCTCCCAGAACCACTGGAGAAATGGCACACGACATTCGCCGCTTGGTGGGATCGCGCACACCAACATGCCGCCGGAGTACCGGGAGGAGATTGCCTGGACCATTTCTCCGAGCCATAGGGGGCACCGATGTCGGAGCACTGCTGACCGTATGGCCCCGGACAACCTCCAGAAGGCGGCTAACTGCCGCCTGCTGGGAGGCAGCCAGAACGCCATTGGGAGGGCTGGGCGGCATGCGGGGCAGTCCGACAGGTGGGCCGTGAACGACAATGCGCCTGGGAGCCGGGGCAACCTGGGCGACCAAGCGCGAATGGAGAGGATGGTGCAGGGCATGCTCGACCGCCGGTTCGGGAGACCTGGGAGAGGCGGTCAGCCCAGGAAGGGCGGGGATGGGCATCAGGGGTACCCCAATTCGGAACGGGGGGGGGGTATAATTCGGCGTACCGGAGGCAACACCTTACCAGAGGAGTGTTTAATTGTGGCGCAAGGGACACCTGCAGCGGAGTGCAATGCCCCGCGCAGGGAAAAACCCCCGCGAAGGGAAGAGCCACGGCCCCCCAGACCACCACTCCGCCCCGGGTCAATAGGGATAGCCAGGCCCAACCATCACCCCCCCACCAGTCCCCGGAAACTAAGGAGTGCCGAACAAGTAGGGCCGTGTTCGGCAGACTCGGACGGAGAAGAGCCCTCAGAACTGCGACAGGTCATCAATTGTTGGCCAGATTGGCAATGGTAGCTAACAATTCGGTTGCAAAGTTGCCGGCGTAGGGGTAGACGCCGTTGTGGACACAGGAGCAAGCGCCACGATCATCAGCCCTGTGGTCCTTGATTCGAGTGTGGACGGTTGGATGAGAATCCCACGTCTGCAAAACCATAGTTTGCAGCTAGCTACCGGGGCAACGGCCCCCATCTAGGACGGGTTTCGTGTCGTTTAAATTGGGCACGTGAAAACAAGGATAGAGTTTGGGTGGCGAAGGTGTGCGACCCTGTCTAATAGGGTTGATGTGCTAACGGCCGGTGGTTGTAAGATCGACTTGGGCCGGGGGTCATGCAGTTGGTGGGGAGGAGTTGCCGTTAGGGGCGTGAGCACGGATGAGAGGGTGGAGCTGGAGGCTCCTGACTCCGTGGTCATTCCCCGGGTGCCGAGGCGTGGTCCCGGCCCGGTGGCGAGCACACCCAACGTGGCAGGGCTCCTGCGCCTGGCGGAACTACCGGCAGGGCCATCAACCCCAGGTTTAGTCGTGGGCCGCACCCTGGTAAGTACCGACGGCGCCAATAGTGCCCGTTCGGTGATAAATGTTAGCACGGAACCACGCACTATCAGGAAGGCACGAAGGTGGCAGATTGCACCCCAGTAAAAGAGGTCGCAGAGCTGAGGGACGAGAACGTCGAGCCGGACCGCCCCAGAAGGAGTCTCCAGACTTGATTAGGAATTGGCCCGGGCCCAGTTGCGAGATGGTAAATCGGAGTAGTGTAGATTTAGAGGATGCCAGCGGGAGCCTTATACAAACTGGTCGACCGACACATGGGGATCTTCTCCTTGTCCACGAGGATATTGGACGTACGGGCTGGTGCAACATCAGATCCACACCGATGGGGCCCGGCCTGTCCGTCAGCCTGCTCGAAGGCTCCCATGGAGCAAAAGAGAGGAGGCTGATGAACAGTTGAAAAGATGCTCAATGCAGGTGTCATTGAGCCCTCGGAAGTCCTTGGATGTCACCGGTTGTGCTGGTTAAAAGAAGGATGGGACCACGCGTTTCTGCGTGGACTATCGCCAGCTGAACAACGTGACACTCAAAGACTCTCTATCCCTGCCTAGAATTGACGATACCCTCGACGCCGTTGCGGGCTCTAAATGGTTCTCAACTTTGGACCTCAAGAGTGGGTATTGGCAGGTGGAGATGGATAGAGGGGAAGGAGAAAACGGCATTTTCCACAGGGAAGGGGCTGTATCAGTTCACTGTGATGCCGTTCGGTTTGTGTAACGCCCCGCCACCTTTTGAGAGACTGATGGAGCGTGTACTAGGCGGCATGCCTTGGCAGTCATGCCTGTGTATCTGGATGACGTCCTGGTACACGCTAAAACATTCACCCAGGAGATAGCCAATTTGGACCAGGTGTTTTGGGCGCCTCAGGCAGGCAGGGCTAAAGTTGAGCCCGGAGAAATGCACTTTGTTCGCGACAGAGGTGCCTATCTCGGACACGTGATAGGCGCGAGGGGTGAAGACCGACCCCCGGAAAAATTACAGCGGAGAGGAGTGGCCCGTACCTACAACTGTCAAACAGGTACGGGGCTTTTTGGACTTTGCTCCTACTACCGGCGCTTCGTGGCAAACTTTCGGGAGATAGCCAGCCCTTCACGGTTGACGGAGAAGGGGTTGAGATTTAATTGGACAGGGGAGTGCCAGGAGGCCTTCCTCAAATTAAAGGGGTGTTTGACATCCACACCCGTTTTAGCATACCCCACCGGATGACGGAGTGTATACCCTGGACACGGATGCAAGCCAGGAAGGATTGGAGCAGTTTGTCTCAGACACAGGGGGGCGTGGAAAGAGTGATCGCGTATTACAGTCGGGCCATGAGTAGGCCCGAACGAAATTATTGCGTAACTCGCAAGGAGCTATTGCAATGCTGTCTGCCGTGAGCCATTTCCACCCGTACTTGTACCGGAGGAATTTTTGGTTCGAACTGACCATTCCTCCTTGCAATGGCTCTTACGGTTCAAGGAGCGGAGGGCCAAATTGCAAGTGGTTGGAAAAGTGCAGCAGTACGATTTCAGTGTGGTCCATAGAGCCGGTAAGGCTCATGGGAATGCCGATGCGCTCTCTCGACGCCCCTCCTGGGAGAAAACTGCAGATATGCACGCGACATGAGGAGAGGGACCAATTGGCAGACACCTCCCCGAAACTCCCAGTCCCTGCGGCCCGGGTGTAGGCCAACTTTGCCACTAACCGCGGGAGAGGAATTTGGTGGATTGGCATGGAGCACGGCCCAGCGGGAAGACCCCGTGATAGGGCCAGTGTACAAATGGTCCAGGAAAACAGGAGGCCCAGTGGGGAGGAGATCGCCCCATTCGGGCGTGAACAAAGGCATACTGGGCCTCAGTGGAGGACCTAGAATGAGGGACAACATCTTATATCGCAAGTGGGTGGAGATTCCTTCCCAGCAAACTTCTTGGCTGGTGATAGTCCCTGACGGGTTTAAGACCCAGATTTTTGAAACAGGTGCATGGTACCCGCGCCGGCGGCCATTTGGGCAGGACCAAAACAAAATCTCCGGTCCGCCGCGCGGTTCTATTGGGTTAACATGGGCGCGATGTACAGAGCTGTGTCGAGCATGCGATGCCTTGCACTGCCAAAAAAGGGACGCCACAGAGGATGAGGCCCCACTCCAACTACATCAGGTTGGGGCCCCCTTGAGCGAGTGGCCATGGACTTTTGGGACCACTGCCCCCCACTCGCCAGGGTAATAAGTACATCCTCGTAATTATGGACTATTTCACCAAATGGCCGGGCCTTTGCCCTCCCCAACCAGGAAGCAGGGGTCGTGGCAAAGGCCTTCGTGAAGGATTCACATGCCGGTATGGGATTCCGCAGGAGTGCACACGGACCAGGGACGAAATTTTGAGAAGCGAATTACTAAAAGAGTGTTGCAGACTCCTGAAAATTCGAAAGACCCAAAACAACGCCCTGAGACCACAGTCAGACGGCATGGTGGAGAGGTTCAATAGGACCCTGGTCCAACAACTGGCCCTCTTCACCGCCGCTAACCAGGAGGACTGGGACGAACATCTCCCGTACCTCCTGATGGCCTATCGCGCGTCCCAGCACGGGGTCTACCGCTTGTAGTCCGGCGCTGTTGATGTATGGACGGAGCTGAGAAGCCCCGTCGATTTATTGTGCGGTCCGACGCCTGGGCGGCTTGATAGGCCCCCGGGGGAGGGCTATGCCCGTCGGTTGGAGGGAGCATGGAGAGGGTCCATGCCTTCGCACGACACCAGCTCCAACAGGCGGGCATGAAGATGAAGCGCAGGTACGACCACCGGAGCCAGGTGAGCAAATACCCACCGGGGGCGAAGATTTGGTTCTTTAACCCCGGCGGAGGAAGGGCAAGATGCCCAAAGCTCACCTCACCTTGGCAGGGCCCGGGGTCGTCCTGGCGCAGATCAGTGACGTGGTCCTAAAAATTAAAATGGGACCACGAGCCCCTTCCCCGCATCTCCACGCGGACCGCCTGAGACCTTACAAGGGCGACCTCACGCCCTCATGGATATGTCTTTGCCGGAGGAGTCGGTGCTGGAACAGCCGCTCCCGCAGAGGCGCAAGGCTCGTGGAGCCTTGCAACAAGTTTTCACGAGCCCCGGTAGGGAGGGAGGAAATCCCCCCTACGAATAAGGATTTGGGGAGACAGTGACAGACTGGATGTGTAGTGGGGACGTAGCTTAGCTACGTAGTGTTAAAAGGAACGTGCTGTAGTTTAAGGGATGACGTGGGAGCACGAGTTAGTTAGGGGATTTAGTGAGAGGATGGCAGAGATTCAGCGGTGAGTTGTGAAGTGTGAGGTGGAAAATGTACGTGTTGAGTGAGTGAGGCCAGCGGGTCTGTGTGAGTGGAGCGAATGTGGAATGCATGGTGCGATGAGTGATTGGGGAGAGAGTGACTCCCGCCCAAGGGACCCCGGGGTCAGTGTAAAGTGAGTTAGTGGGTTAGTTTATTGAAAAATGGAGGTCGTTTTGCTGTTGGTGGGGAAGTAGGCTCGGAAACCCGTTTGAGAGGGGTGCAGGAGCCCTGTTGACGGGCTGGGAGCGTGGCTGCGGAAAGGTGAGTATCGCTGAGTGGGTACCCGGCACCCGGGCTAGTCGGCCGTGGTAGCCAAGGCCCATGGGGGCCGGATAGCGTAGTGGGCACGGTGCGCCCGCTTGGTGCGGGGGGCCCGGAGCGCCGTTAGCCGCGGGCAGTGTCTGGGGGCACGGGTGACCCTCGGAAAGGGCCCGGGGCGCCAGCCTGCCACGTGTGCGTTTCAGGGGATTGCCATGGGGGCACTCCCCGGTGTTTAGGGAGCTGGGTAGGCTCGGAGGCAGTGTAGTGCCCGGGGGTGCCATTGTAGGGGATTCGCAGAGGGTTGTGCCTGCCAAAGGGAGCCACGCGTCCCAGCCATGAGACCGGTGAGGGCACGGGAGGAAAATTTGAGGGCGCAGGCCCGAAAATTGTAAACACCAAACACAGGCGACGGGAATCTGGGTTTTTAGAACCAATAGATTAAGCGAAGGCGCTTGTTGAAAGCCCCGGGGTAGTTAACAGTTAAATGGTTGGGTAGATTAGGAAGTGTACCCCTCCGCACCATCCATCCCTTCGCTCTCGTTGTGGGCCGCTGGACCCACTTTGGGTTAGAGATCGCTGAGATCTGGGGAGGCCATCCTGAGGCTTCATTGGGCCTCGACTCAGGACGCTAGCTCTCCCTTATTCCCCTCCGGGAAGGGAACGTAGGGGTTGGGAGTAGCTAGGGGACGATAGGTTCAGCCCGAACAAGGACGATAAAGGGGTAGGGGACGAATTATAGTGGGGAAGTAGGGAAGTGAAAAAAAAAAAAAAAAAAAAAAAAAGTTGGGGGCTAAATTGGTTTTACAAATTAAGGGGTGGGTATGGACAGTGACAGGCAAAGGCAATAGGTGGAGGAGACAGGTAGGTAGGTCCGAGCCCGCTTCCGAGTGGCCAGCACCACCGCACTCCCTCCACCAACCTGCACTGCACGGCAAGAGGCCGCGCCAACTTCATCGGCTGGCTGTTTACTTCAAGGCCTGTGCCGGCCGTATCGTCTGCTGTGTTACTGCAAGGCCTGTGCCGGCCGGATCGTCCGACGGCTGTTTTTACTGCAAGGCCTGTGCGGCCAGTTCGTCTGCCGGCTGGTTTCGCCTGCAGCGGCCTTGTCTGCAGCGCTGTTTGCCTGCAACGGCCTTTTCGGCAGGCTGTGTTCGCCTGCTCACCTTTGCCATTCCATACCCACTGCCCACATCTGCGTTTGCCCCCGTTCAGTTTTGCCGCCCCCCCTGTGCAATTCCATGTGCGCCAGGATCCGCAAGCAACAGTTTGCAAGCTGCAGGAACTGCCCTGTTGGCAGCTACAAACACGGGCCTGCAATGGCGGCGCCGTGCACCGTGTTTGCGTTCATCCATCCATCTGCACCGCGGGGACTGCATTGAGCAGCCCGTGCACCGTTTTGTTGCATGCGTCAGTGCCCGTTCAGTGTTCTGCAGGGACTGCCTTGCAGGCAGCCCGCACCAGGAGACTGCGTTTGTGCAGCCCATGCACCGTTGTGGTTCACTGGGTTCATTTTAGAAAAGGGAGGCTAGGACTGCGTGTGAGCAGCCGGCCACGTTCCCTGTCACCTGCATTGTTTGAGCCAGGAGACTGCATGCGAGCAGCTGGCTCCCTGCTGACTGCTTTCTTTTTGCAGAGTCCATTGATCCTGGGCCATGGTTTAGTGTAAAATTTGTAAGTTAAGGTGTTAAGTTGTATTGTAAATATGAGTGCGCCCCCGCCATGTATGTGTTAGCGCCGGCAATTTTATTAAGTAGTCGTCCGTGGAGTGAGTTTGTTTAGTTAGGTACTCAGCCCTCAGGTTATTTATTTGGGGACACGAATACCATGAATGTCGCACTCAGGGATCCGTAATAAAACAGTACTAGGGGAGAACTTACACATGATGGCACACGATATTTGACGACGCGGACGAGTCTGTAAAAAGGGAGGGTAGTGTTACGGCTGTGGAATTGCATTACACCATAAAGGTTCCCGTAGGTGAGATATATTTCTTAAGTACATGTGGTAGTTAGCCCAAACCTGTTGTATAGAGGGAATTAATGTGATTCATTCGGGCCGCATCCCTTTGAGTTAGGCGTTTTTCTGTTCTACCTTTGTTTTTGAACCAACCACTACAACAAAACAACCAAACGCCAGCAGCCACAACCTACCTTCACCACTCGCTACCGCAAACCTCACATCACCGCCATTCCAAGCAGCTCCCATGGCCATCGGACAACGCGAAAACCCTCCACCACCTTCTCCTACGGCCATTCCCGCACCACCTGTGGCACCGAGCGTCGGGCTATCTTCAGGATACACGCGAGCCGCGAGTGCAATGGCGGTTTTTCCGAGGAGAATTCGGATCAGGAATGCTACACGCCCACATCTGATCCACCCAATCAGGAAGCGCGGGGCGGCTTGGCCCGCCTCCAGACGCGCCTGACGAAATCGGCATATGCAATTTGAGGATCAGGAATGATACACGCCCCTTTTTCTCCGTCAATCGGCGACGTGCTCCGCCCCTGAGGTCGTTTGGATCCGAGAATTTGCATATGGTGGGTTCCTGAAGCCGATAAAAAGACGAGCGCAAGGCGAATCGGGCAGTATCGGTGGGGCAGAGTCGGAGACGGAGCCGAAGCAGAAGTGGGGCAGACGGCTAGGGCGAACGGCTGCGAGGGAGATCGGCTGAGGAGGACTGGAGGTCGGGTCGGACGAGGAGGTCGGCGACGAGGTCGCGTTGAGTCGCGCGTCGCGGGACTCGAGCAAGCCAGCCATACTCCCTCCCCAGAGCATCACAATTCCCCTTTCCCCGCGCTGAGAGAGTGCGACAAGGGGCCCCGTTCCCACTACACCAGCAGGTGCCACGAAACCGCCGTTGCAGCACATTCTGCGCTCGCACGAAGGGCGGGTAGGACCTTCGGCTCGTGGACCTGGCCGCTCATCCAGGTTCACGCGCATTAGGCCCACGGCCCAGTCTGACTCCCTTGCCTTTGAGGGGTCTTTCTTTGCTTAGGTTGAATGCGTGTTGTTGGCGCCGTGTCTTGTAAGGTAGAAATGTATAAGTGTTGCCTGAGTGTTCGCGTTTAGTCGGTCGTAGCTCTGCGTTGCTTGCATTATTGTTTTTGTTTTTTAATTGATATATGTGCATTTGCTAATTGTGGCTGTAAATACGTGCTATATGTGTGCTCCGTGTGCCGCGGAATAAATGTGCATTGTGTGAACTGTTTTCCCTTTCGCTTCGTCTTTTCTTCATTGACCCTCCATCCTGCTTCACGTAAAGGGTTCGTAGTGGGTGCAAAACGCCCGGTAAATAATCTGAACCGTCGAGGTCGACGATAACACCGCTCGGTTATCCCGATAGTACGGAAACGGGCCGCCCAAGCGGCTCGTGTCCGGAGTCGACCTGCGGCGAGGTGAGATCGCCCGGTTTACATCCACGTGGGTACTTAGGTAGTCGAGTTTGGCGAACAACCCTATCCTACGCGGGTGGCCGATTGGCACGATTGTGTGAGGTCGAAAGGCCCACCCCGTGACTGCTCGGGCGATAGTTCCCGGAGGGTCACGGACTGAATTGTCCGTCCGGTGGGCGACGTGCCGCGATCCGAGTCACGTGGCCGATCGCACGCCGACGGGCGCGAATTCGCAACAATATGTTTATTAGTGTATGTTATTTTGATTATGCTCTGTATAACAATAAAATACGTTTTGTGCGCACGTTTTGTTTTTCATTACTGTATACCTACTTTTGCAAGCCCATATATATATAATTATATATATATATATGTAGCTTGCTGAGAGAATCTGGTGAGCAGGATCAGCGTCAGGAAAACGAGCCACATATCCATACAGCCGCAGCTATCGCTCACGGACTATGCAGGTAAAAAACAAAAAAATCTCATTTTGATCTCTCTCAGCAACCGCTCATTGGACATAAAGTCTGACCAGCGATCACCAAGGCTTCTCCGAAGAGACCTGGTACCAAAGGAATTAAGTCTCCGTCTCAAATCCCTGGTCAGAATCCAAGTCTCACATCCGTAGAGC
>CM068954.1:71040954-71064890 GCA_035128595.1 Eptatretus atami
GCACCAAGGACCTGAAGACTTGGACTTTCGTCCTCCTATACAGGTACCCCACAGTGCCACACCCCATGATCCAGTGAATCCATGACTCCCCAGGTTAGGTCAGGTCAGGTATGGGAGCATGCGCCAGAGCAGCGCGTCGCTGCGTCCACTTTCCCCCGGTACTCCAGGGGCCTCCATCTGGCCATCCCCCAGGCAGATGCCTGGACCCGATCCCCATCTCCTTGAGATGCCGATCAACCTTCTGCAACCACGAGGCACGTGGTCAGCCCATTGGCCTCCTCCACTCATGAGACTACCTTGCTGAGAGAATCTGGTGAGCAGGATCAGCGTCAGGAAAACGAGCCACATGTCCATGCAGCGCAGCTGACGCTCACAGACTATGCAGGTAACAAATCTCATTTGAGTCTCTCTCAGCAACCACTCGTTGGACACAAAGTCCGACCAGTGATAGCCAAGGATTCTCCGAAGAGACCTGGTACCAAAGGAATTAAGTCTCCGTCCAGATCCCTGGTCAGAGTCCAAGTCTCACATCCATAGAGCAAGACTGGAAGCACCAAGGACCTGAAGACTCGGACTTTCGTCCTCCCGCACAGGTACCCACAGTGCCACACCCATGATCCAGTGAATCCATGACTCCCAGGCCCGACCCAGATGTCTATTGACCTCTGGTCACAGCCACAGAGACATGAATATCACTGCCGAGGTACGTGAAATCTCTCTGTGACCTCAACATCCTCACCACAAACAGGTACAGACAGAATAGCAGCATCCAAGATGTCATGGAAAGCCTGGATATTAATTTTGACCCAGGAAACCCGTAATCCTAGCAGCTCTGACTCCTCATTCAGGGCCTCCAAAAGGATATCCAGTCTCCACAAAGACACTTCTGACAAAGTCCAGAAAGAAGTGAAAATAAGTTGGAGATGGTATCACCACATCTCACAGAGCATAGTTGGTATCACCACATCTCACAGAGCATCTTAGTACCACAGCATAGTTCATACATCAGATTGATAAGTTTTGGTGGCACCCCACGAAGACCAAGAATCTCCCAGAGGGCATTCCGATTCACTGAATCGAAGCCTTTGCAAGGATCAACATAGGCTGCAAGCAGCCCCTGCTGAAACTCTCATCTGCGTTCGGCGAGGACCCAAAGGGAAAGGATACGGTCAATCGTTGGCCTCTTTGGTGTAAAGCCTGACTGCTCTGGGTGCTGGTGCTCAAGCTGATGGTGGCGAACCTTCTCCAAAATTATCCGAGCAAAGAACTTGCCTGGCACTGAGAGCAGCGTCACCCCTCGGTAGTTGTTGCAGTCCTGGCGATCTCCCTTCCCTTTCCAGAAAGGGACAACAAGGCCCCTCTTCCATGCCATTGAGATGATGACTGTATTCCAGGCAGAGCACAGAACTGCATGCAACGACATGAGTACAGCATTTCCACCAGCCTTCACAAGTTCAGCATGGATGCCACCAATCCCAGGAGCTTCACCCATTCCAACTGGTTCAAAGCAGCCTGTTTCCACAAACGAAGGTGGATCACAGTTGATTGGTGGGTCAGCAATAGGGATAGTAACACCCCTGACATCCAACTCAACAGCTAATGGATCAGCCTGGTACAGCCGCTCAAAGTAACTGGCCCAACAGGCCTTCACTTCAGACTCCTCTGTCAAGAGTCCTCCACCCTCCGCTCTAACTGCAGTACACGGAGGGATGGGCTTGGAGGAACACAATGAGCGAATTCCCCTGTAAGCAGGACGAGAATCACTTGACCACAGATGATGCTCTACCCCCTCACAGATTCCTCGCACATAGGCCTCCTTGTCCACCCTCAGCATACTACAGTTTTACGCCTCATCTCCATGAACAGCTCAGCTCTGCCATTAAGCCTGGCCCTGTGACTGGTCAATGGTATCCAGCATTCCTTGAGAGCCAAAATTCTTCTTCACCCTCCGATGAGTTCCAAGACATCCACCGGCAACATCAAGGATGGTGGTCTTGAAGGCACTCCACAACTCTTCAGGATTCCCCAAATCCCCACTCAGACTGTTCGCAAACTCCTCAGCTATCCTCTCATCCTTGAGCTTGCCGACATCCAGCCTAGGCTGGGATGGTACCATTCTCCTGGATTTCAGCTGCAACTTCAGAGTTGCTACCACAAGCCTGTGGTTTGTTTTGAGGAACTGAGCACTCCGGTAGACCCTGCAGTTCTGGATCATCCTCCAGTGACCATCAACAAGCACATGGTCAATCTCCTTTGCCACACCACCAGAGTTGGGATACCAAGTCTAGTGATGAGCTTGTGGGCGCTGAAGCCATGAACCAGCCACCCTAAGTCCATGACTTCTTGCAAAGTAAAGGAATTTAGTGCAATTCTGGTTCACAGTTCCTGACCCATGGGGACCAACACACATCTCATAACCATCCCTATCAATTCCAGTCGATGCATCGAAATCCCCCAAGACTAGAAGACTATCTCACCTGGGGCACTGATCAACCACAGACTCGAGCATGGCATATAATGCGTCCTTCACGGTGAAAGCACTCGCCTCAGTCAGAGCATGTACAGAGACCAGGGAAACGACACCCAAGGAGTGACGAATCCTTAGTCTTATAGTATGCTCGTTGACCGGTGTTACCTCAATTATCATTGGAGTCAGCTTATTGTGCACAGCTACAGCAACTCCTTTGGCATGGTGACCATCAGAGCGACCAGACCAACAGTAGGTGTAACCACCCATCATGATCTCTCCACTATCTGGTCTTCAAACCTCAGAGAGTGCTGCATTGCCGATGTTCAAACGCTTGAGCTCAGATGATAACAGAGACAGGTGATCATCCTCTGTTAGGGATAGGACATTCCAGGCACCCACCCGAAGGGACCGCCTCAGGTTAACCCGAGGAGACCGCCGTCTGGTCGACGACACCTCAACACCACCCCGACACACACTTCAGCAATCTGACCTCGGAAGATTACCCCATGTTTTTTCTCCTATCATCAAAGAGTCGGGATCCCAAAGGCTTTGCCCCAATCCCGTCATCCGGTGAGCTGCCCTGCGGAGAACAGTTGCACAAGAGGTACTCCCACGGAGTGGGTTTTCAGATTTCTTTGCATTTTTGTGTTTTGCTGAATGAAGGGTTTTATGGTGGCCGGAGTGCAAATCCTGCCACCAACCTCCTAAAAAACAGTAGTAACCCAAATGCAGGAGGACGTCCGCAGACACAGTTGGGCACTCGATATGGATGGCCGTTGGCTCACTTCACTCAAATCTTCCAAACTTTTCGTTTTTTTCTTCCACTCCATAAACAACTTTCTCTTTGCTCTAATCTCAAATTATCTTCCTTTTATTGTTCCCCACCTGACTCCACCCTGTGTATCGAATAAAAGATGACTCAAATGATATACAGTACAGTACCTATCCGCTTGTCTTCAGTCTCCTCCTCGATAGCATATGTAAAGCTACTTTCATATACAGTAATGTATACGGCTTATTCAGTGTTAACATTTTCAGCAAAATATAGATCACCATTTTATCTTGAATGCCACAAAATAATGCTCAAAAAATAAATAAGGGACTTCATATAAATTAATTTTAAAGTGTTTCTCCCATTCGTAGATACATGCGTGACATCTCAGTGACTTTATTTGGGCATTTATGAAACACAAAATTGACTGTTTGATGCATAAAAATACAGCCACCTAAATTATAGTGAGAGCGATAAATAATTCACTTGCGTCAAATCATGTGAGATGCATGATGGTTCAGCGATGTGGGTATTTGTCTTACCAGCACTGCTCAGAACCCACTGTCGTAACAAGTTCTTCACATCAAGAAGAGCTGAAAACCCTGCTAGCTTTGCCTCATGCCTTCGTGGATGCACTCCGTCAATCACACGAGCCACCTGAACTTGTACTCCCTCTGCTGGAACCTAGAGAGATTGTAAATGAGCTTTGCTGAGAATAATAAAATAAAATAAAATTTCATTCATGTCAAATTTGTTTCTTTAATAAATATAACTAGCGATACCCGTGCACATGCACGGGATAGCAGTACAACATAGCTGGTAGCAGACGACAGACCGTACACGGGGAATGACAAAAATACGCATTGTGCAAAATGCAAGTGGTACTATGGAACGCCAAGACTTCCCAAACATTGTCGGCATGTCCGCTAAGTGCCACAGCAATTTCATAGGGATCGTGTGACGACGAGCCGAGTTTTTAGTGTGCAAGCTTGGTATTATA
The DNA here is from genome assembly GCA_035128595.1 of Eptatretus atami. Taxonomy (NCBI): domain Eukaryota; kingdom Metazoa; phylum Chordata; class Myxini; order Myxiniformes; family Myxinidae; genus Eptatretus; species Eptatretus atami. Next base: position 71,045,197 of record CM068954.1, read on the forward strand.
ATAGAGATAACCACAATTTTAAGAATGAGAAGATACAGGTTTTTTCCAAGTCAAGTTGGAAAAACAAATACTTGAAAACACAGTTTTGATGAGAATAATATCACCTGAATGTAACACTCAAATCTTGAGAATGCAAATGCAAAAAAGGATATGGAATGAAAGCATAAAAGGTGGGGGAGGGGAAGGATGGCACACTGTCACATCAGGAGCACTGAATACATCTCTACCCCCCAACCCCTGCACCCAATGACACTTTTTTTTCCCATACCTACAAACCTTTGTTTATTTGGCATGTCACCCAAGTCAAATCTCAGACATTTGACACAATGAGGGACCTGCTTGCTGAACTAACTGTCTGAGGCAACACAAGGCCACCTTCATACCTGGCTTTCTGAGTCCCTCTGCTCGGGCAGCCAACTGTTACTCTCAACGGAATCCTTACCTCTCCTCTTCCAATGTAGACTGGTCTGCCTCAAGGCAGTGTCTTGCACCCAATCTGGTTCCTCATCTACACAGATGACTTCTCCAATGCTCTGGAGATTGGGCCAAATTAAAGGCATGGCAAACAGAGCAGCTGCCTGGGGTCCCTAGGGCCCCCAAGATATTAGAAATTAAAATAAAGTACATGAAAATAAAACAAAAAAAAAAGTCAGAACACAGGGTGTGTTCCGTTACTAACTATAATTCATGGAACACCTTACCCCGTGTGCAGTGTTACACAAGGAAACTAGACGCAGAAGGAGGCCATTCGGCCCATCATGCCTGCACCACATCAACACCAGACCAATTTTATATGTTGAAACGACAATTTTGTTGGGGGTATGAGGGGAAGAATGTGGATGAGACAATGTGGCACCCCAGGGACATCCCAAGGTTACCAAAACAAAAAATAACCCCCGTGTGGGGGTGACGGTCATCTCTATACCACTAGTTCTCAATGTTCAGTTATGACGAAGACTACTGTGCAGTTCTACTGCGCAGCTCGAACTGCGCAGTTTGGTTAAAGATGACTCGGCATTTTGGCGCTGCGCGCACGAAATTATATTTTGAAAATAAATGCCGACGTTTACATTTCAGGTTTTGAAACTTTTGCACCTTCGCGGAAAATGTATAAATATAAAAGGCTAAAAATGTGTTTTATATTTATATTTCATTTCTCCTTCCTTCCTTCTTTGCGAATCGCATCGGCGTTTTTGGCCATCTTCCAATCACGTGACGATCAAACGGGAAGGAAATTCAAAAATCTGTCCGGTTAGATAACAGATAATATTTTTTACTATCATAATCAATAAACAGTTGCCGAATATCTTGTAGAATGGCAGACTAGATAGTTTTGAAAATGGCGATTTTTATAACTTACGTGACCTCGTGACCTCGTCCCTGACCTTGAACCCGGACAAAAGTTATATCTTTTGCAACACTCATCGACCTCTACCCACATACTAAGTTTCATCAAGATCGGTAAGAAAAATGTTGACGGACGGACGGACATTTGGTCCGGCTTTATTAGGTCATCTCGGTAGAGATGACCTAAAAAGGAGAAATATATTCATTTGAATTATTTAAATTTAAAAAATAAAATAAGAAAAGAGCAATTTTGAGGGGGGGTTGGGGGGGAAGGGGGTAAGGAGGTGGTGTGTCTCTGTGAAGGTGATTCTTGGGTGAGAAACACACATCAACCACACACCAACCCTTGACAAGACCCCACAGACATGACACTCCCACAGGCACAGATGCATACAATCACCCATCCATACTCAAGCTACCCTAAAGTCCTGCCAATATCCCTATACCCCTCCATCTCCACAACTTCCAGGTACCTATCTAATTGGTTCACGAAAAAAGTGAAAAAATATTTTCACGAAAAAAATAAGTGACCACTTATTATTTTGTATTGTTGTGTGTCTGTCTATCTGTCTGTCTGTCCCGAGCATAGCTCCGTGGGTTTTGATCCGATCCTGATAAAATTTTGGTGGGAGGTTTATATCATGATCTAGTTGTGTTTTCCTGAAAACCGGCGTGGTGCGCCCATTATGGGCGGAGCCACGCCCAAAAACATGTGTTTTTAGGGGGTAGCCATTTCAATTTGCATCTTCTCCTAGGCCCTAGGGGGTTTGTCAAATCTGACAGGGGTTTCGGTATTTGGTTAGCCCAATGGCACCTGCATAGCCCCACGGAGCTCGATTTTTCATTTTCGTCCCAAGGTCAAGGTCACAAGGTCACAAACTTAGAAAATTGCGAATTGTGTTTTTAGGGGGTAGCCAATTTCAATTTGCATCTTCTCCTAGGGGGTTGTCGAATCTGGCAGAGGTTTCGGTATTTGGTTAGCCCAATGGCACCTGCATAGCCCCACGGAGCTCAATTTTTCATTTTCGTCCCAAGGTCAAGGTCACAAGGTCACGAACTTAGAAAATTTCGAATTTTGACATAAAAATCATACGACCGCCCAAACTTTGAGAGCTAGGATGACAATATTTTTTATGCATAATCTTGAGGTCATTCCCCACCTAAAGTCTTGAAACTATTTTGCTCTATCTCGAACACCTTGCCCGTGGAGCCCCTTCAAGTTTGTTTTTATGCTGATTTCATCAAAGTATGGATAATCCGAGGAGTGCAAAATGCCATAAAGCCTATATGACGTTATATTGTTCCTGGAATGTTCCAGAGGAAGTTTTGCACCAAGGTCATAATCCTTGACCTTTGACCTTTAAAGTTCACAAAGGTCAAATTTTCAAAGTTGTGGGAATCGAACCGGTTTTCGACCTTCTTCGACGAACTAACTCCAATAAGCTATAGCACGTATCCTGTTTCCTTATTTTAATGTCCACAACATTGTTTGTGACCTTTAAAGGTTATGCAAAGGTCAAATTTTGAAGGTTGTTGAACGAAACCGGGTTTTCGACATTTTGCAGCTAATAACCTGTCACTCGTACCACATCATGTTGATCATTTTTATAACTTGGTCAAACAATATTGTTACGGTTGTGGAAATTCGCATTACACCATAAAGAGTCCTCAGGTGAGATATATCGGTAAGTTCATGTGTAGTTAGCCCAAACCCGTTGTATAGAGGGAATATGTGTGATTCATCCGGGCTGCGACGCTTTGAGTTAGCCATTTTTCTTTCTCTATTGTTATTTTCGACCATTAAGCCGCCAACAACGCAAACAGCCACTACCTTTACCTTCACAACTCCATCCCGCAAACATCGCTTCACCGCCATTCCCAAACGACGCCCGCCAACCACCAACCACCACAGAAAACCCCCACCACTTCGCCTATCTCCTTCTCCAACCATCGACCACACCACCAGTCAACACCAAACGTCGTGCTGTCCAGGGCCCGTTCGGCGATTGGTGCCGAATGCATCGAGCCACGAGCGCGAATGGCGGCCTTTCCGAGGGAGAAATTCGGATCAGGAAGGCTTCACGCCCCTTTTTCTCCGTCCAATGGCGAGCGTCGGGCGGTAGGGCCCCGCTCCAAGCGCGATGAACGTGGATTCTTTACGAGAGGAATTCGGATCAAAAGGGGTTCACGCCCCCTTTTTGCCGCACCAATGGCTGAAACGAGGGTGGCGTGGCCCGCCTCCAATCGCGTTTTGATCCTGAAATTTGCATATAGGCTCCTCCTGCGGCCTATAAAGAGGCGAGCATAAGGCGACTCAGAGAGTTCGCGCGCGTTGAGTTGCAGGCGGCTGGTCGGGGCAAGTGAAGAGTTCAAGTTCGAGTCAAGTGAAGACGGCGGTCGGCAACGAGGTTGCGGTGTGGGTCGCTCGTCTCGCCGGGTCCAAGCCGCCAGCCATTTCCCTCTCCCTGAGCATCAGCAATTTCCCCCCCCCCATCCGCGCTGAGATAGTGCCGGGGGGCCCGTTCCTCCCCACCCCAAACGTGGTGCCAACAAAACTGCTTGCGCGGAGCACGCCGGAGAGGGCTCGCCGACCACGCCAGGGGCACGGAGTCGGCGCAGCGGCGCGGACATTGCGGCTTGCCCGCCATCACGTCACGAGGACGCGGGTAAGACCTTCTCGGTCTCGTGGACCTGGCCGCTCCTCCAGGCTCCACGCACATTTGGTCCACGGACCTGTCTGCCTCCTTGCCTGTGAGGGTGGCTTTCTTTCCTTTGCTTTTTGTATGAGTGATGTGGCGCCGAGTCCCGACAAGTAGAACTGTATAAGTGTTGTAAAAAATTGCCCTTTTATTCGGTCGTATTGCATTTGCTTTTGTTGCATCTTGTCTTGACTGTAATATACGTGCCTTCCGTGTTTCCGTAATAAATGTGCATTGCTTGTTGAACTGTTTCCCACTTTGCTTCGTCTCCTTCCTTTTATTGAATCTCCATCTTGCATCACGTAAGGGATTCATAGTGGTTTCAACATCCCGGTAATTAATCCGAACCATCAAGGCCGACGATAACTCCGCTCGGTTATCCCTGTAATACGGAACGAACCGCTTAAGCGGTTCGTGTCCGGAGTCGGCCTGTGGCGTGGTACAACTCCTCGGTACGCTACTCGCGCGAGTACTTAGGTAAATCGACCATTCGGCGATCGGACCCTATTTCGCGCGGGTAGAATGCGGACTGAGTTGTGGTGAGGTTAACCCCACCCGTGACTGGCTCCGGGTGGTAGTTCCCAGAGGGTCACGACTGAATTGTCCGTTCCGGTGGGCGAGGTGGCGCTTTTGGCTACACGCGGTCGATCGCACGCCGGCGGGCGCGAATTCGCAACAATATCATATTGTCTCATCCTTGACTTCTGAAACATTCTACATCGTCAAATACCGCTCGTGAACCATCGTCGTCTTCAGACTTGTTCTAATTTAAACTTATCGACTCTCTGCTGCCACAATCTTAGCAGGGAGACCATTCCATACATTAACTACTCTGAGTGAAAGTCCCCTGCCTTCCCACCGTCTTAACTCTCCTCTTCCTTACTTTCAGGCTATGGCCCCTGGTCCTATCACTGTCTATTCTGCTGAATAATTCATCTGTCTATACCCTTCATTTTCTTAAACATCTCCATCATATCCCCTCATAACCACCTCCTTTCTCATGTATAAAGCCCTGTGTTTCCTTCAACCGCTCCTGCGCTGGACCCTCTCTAGAGCAGCTATGTACTTCCTAAGTTGTGGTGACCAAAACTGCACACAGTATTCTAGATGAGGCCTCAATAAGTGTTCAAGTATATACATGTGCTTCAATTTTAATAAAATAATGATATTAACGATTGTTTACTTTTTTAATGCCAGGGTTCAGCACTACTGAAGCAATCTCAAACGTCACCCTGTTGGGGTGGCTGGCTTGGGATCCTAGGGTCCTGAGTTTGAGCCCCGTTGGCTGCTGAATTAACACCAGGTGCGGTTGACTCAGCCTGTCATCCTTCCGAGGTCGGCAAAATGAGTACCTGTGTACTGGTAGAGGGGAGCACAGGATCAGCGGCACAGCCGCGCTTCAGGAAATGATAGCTACCTGGCAGCCAAGCTGCCGTACGCAAGAACAGATACATCACCCTTATGACCATATACACTGTAATAAGAAGACGTTGAGTTGCAGTTTAGAATATGGAGGCATTATTGATCAAAATAGAATGCAACCTCAATCGGCCTCGTACTTACGTAGTGATATTGGCAGAGTCTTGTTCACCCCGATACTGTCCCTCTCACATGCCACGCACTCTCTCGCTACATAATCAATGCTGTATATATAATCATGGTTCTTGGAAGTATTATGAAGGCGATTTGTGTCTTCAGTGGTCCAGTATATAATTCAATTTAAATAAAGATTTAAAGTATCAATAAATTAATTCCGGGTTTTACCACCGTTTTCTTCAGTAGCTACGACACCACCAATCTAACATGTTACAATAGTTAGTCGTGCCTGTTGTATGTGTCCATTATGACATCCTCAAACACAGTAAGTCTCCTGTTTGGAATGATTTTCGATTTTGTATGACTGCCAGGCAGGCAGGCAGGCAGGCAGGCAGGCAGTAAAAAAAATTCATCTCACTCCTCTACACATGTGCGATTGTGACGAATTCAGAGCCAATACACGGTAAAACCTCAGATTGGTCTTTCTATTCATGTTCTGATTCGAGTTCAAAATATGACATTCAATTCAAACTGTTCCTCGATCATAAACTGATAAGACAGACGGAGATGAACCAATTGCTTAACTCTGCTTTTCGCTTCAGGTGCACAGGGTAATAAGCTTGCTATTGCTTGCCAAGCCTGCCCTTCCTTATCAAACGCTTCGATGGAGTGCTTGCTTGAATGCTTAAGCCACTTTGCGAGCACTCTACAAGCTTTTTGGTAACGGAACACACCCCTTGCTTGCGTCGGGGATGTGTTCCTCAAAGGTATGACAAATATCGAAACGATGAACATCAAAGCAATTTTTCTCGTAAGAATTGGTATAAGGAAATCCAGCACAGGTGGAGGCCATTCAGCCCATCATGCCTGCGCGAACACCACCCAACCCAAGATCCAAAGAAAATGCAAAAAAAAAAAAATATGTTTTTAATTAATGAAAGAAAAAAAATGTATTTTTTTTTTGTATTTTTTGTTGTTGTAATTTTTTATGTTTTATTTTCTTTTCTTCCCCTCGGAGCATGGGCCTGGTTAAAAACACACATCAACCACACAACCCACCTTAACACGACCCCCACCAACAGCACTCCATACACAATCACCCATCAATACTCAAACTACCTAAAAGCCCTATCAACATCCCCATACCCCTCTATCTCCATAACTTCCAGGTACCTATCTAATTGGCGGAGTTGTATCTAATTAAGGTATCATACGAAAAGTATAACAGTACCAACAGGGCCCAATAAAATGAACCCATACCCTGGGCCCCTTTTGTCCTAAGTTTGGCTCTGTCGGGGAAACCACCTCTTGCTCTGTGCAGATGACTCCACAATATGCCGTATTGCACTTTGCAATAATTATTCTTCAATAATTACTCTAATAGTATGATTTAAACCAAAGAAGAATTCTTTAAGAAGGATCAATCTATGTATGTAATCTCTGCCAACTGGCCATTTGGGGGTTGTGTTTCCCAGTTGAAGGAGAGGCTTCAAAATCAAATCGCCGCCATTTTGTTTGGAGCCTCTTTTGTAAGCCTCGCACTTTCTTACACTCTCACGGTTTTATCCTAAACTACCATTCGATATCTGATTTCATTTGTTGGAGTTACTCAGATGGTTTAAGTTTCGTTTGCAAAAAAAAAAAGGGAAGAAATTCGCATTTTTAGACAAAAATGCATTTTAAGTGAAATTAAGCCTGTAATATAAAAGACATTCAGACTCCCTCACAGCTTAACTTGACTCCAATTCACCTTCTGATTTAATTTTTTTGTAGTCACTAAGATGGTTTAACTTTCAGTTACAAAGGTGAAAAAATTGGATGAATATTGGCCTTTTTAGACGAAAATGCATTCTAATAGCCGTTTTTAGCTCGCCTGTTCGAAGAACAGAGAGCTATAGCGATACCCCCGGCGTGAGCGTCAGCGTCAGCGTGAGCGTGAAAATGTTAAAGTTTTTGGTGCAAGTTATTTTTTCCTTTCTAATGTTTTTATCTACCACTATATTTTTATACGCCCGATATAATATATATATATGTCGGGGCGTATAATGTGATACCTGTCGTCCGTCCGTCTGTCTGTCTGTCTCTCCGTCCGTCCATCCGTTCCTGTCCGCACTCTAACTCCCAAAGTTTTCAACTTTCACGTTTCATATTTGGTTCATAGGTACAGACTGTGGAGACGGTGTGTCGTGACATACGTTCGTCATCTAAAGTGGTTGCCATGGCAACCAGGATGCTGTTTTCCATCCGTTCCTGTCCGCACCTAACTCCCAAAGTTTTCAACTTTCACGTTTCATATTTGGTACATAGGTACAGACTGTGGAGACGGTGTTGTCGCGACATACGTTCGTCATCTAAAGTGGTTGCCATGGCAACCAGGATGCTGTTTTCCATGTAGTAGCACAATTCTGTATATACCTTCTTGTTCGGGCGTATATTGTGCTCACTTGCGCTGTTGTTACTGATTACAATATACAATACATATATTGCTTTAAAATTATTTGGATCAGACTTCACTGCAATGCTTTATAAAAAATATTATTATTAGACTAGTCTTTTAAAAACGATAAATGTATAAACAGGCGAGCATTGGGTGGCTTTGACACCAACTCTCTGGTTAATGTATCTGGTCAGACGCGATGTGGGTAGTGGAAGAGGGAGAGTAGAAGAGCGAGGGTAGGGTTCCCTGCTTAGGAATTAGTTTATAATAGCCGTTTTGAAAGTATCTGGTGGATGCAATGCAGGGAGCGGAGGGGGTGGGAGTGGGGGGGGGGGAGGGGAGGAGGGAGGGAGTGGAAGAGCAAGGGTAGGGTGCCTGCATGAGTTAACTGAAGTTAGGGATCGAACTTTAGTCTAATTTTGTTTTTTCATGTTCCCGGGCATATATAGAGAGTCTATTTAATATGTGTGATAACTCTTTTCCAACTATAAAATTAAAGAATACTTCGAAAAACTTTGTACGTAATAAATTGAATATGTGGACCAAATGAAATACATTATTTATTAACAACGTTTGGTTTTAAGAATTTTTAGTTTGTGAAGTGGTGTATGCGATGCAAGTCAGTCAAGGTAGGTTCTCCCCTCTCAAGTCAAGTAAATCCTCACAAGTCCATCAATTCAAGGCAGAAGTAAGTCACTCCTACACCCTCTCCTACCCCCCCTCCTCTCCCCTGTGCATGAGCCTCTCTCCATACCCCCTCTCGTGAGTGAAGCATCAGACATGAAGAGGGGCGGTCCAAATGTCATACATATCTATGCCCATGGGTTTCCCACGGGTGCCCCACTCATATAATAATATGCTTGTTCGTCCATCCGTCTGTCCGTCTCTCTGTGTGTAACAATCTGTTCCCACCCATTGGTTGGACAGTTCACCTGGCTCCAACCACAATTTCAACTTGGAGAAGAAAAAAAAATCATACAGTCGCCATGTTGGTGCTTACTACTATGTGACGCCAAAGACATCTTCAGAGCTGTCATATTCACAATCGCCATGCCCTCCCTATGAGTGTTCCCTTCATTGCAAAACAACCGAAGTGACAGTTAAAAGGCTTTTGAGCCAATAGGTGTCATAGGCCTTGTTGGCACAATTAGCCTGCTCATGTACACATATATCTTCCACATATCTCGCGGGATTGTGAGTTGAACAGGCGACCGTAGATGGGCCATTACATGTAGGACTGTTTCAATCGTGGTTTCTGTGAAGTCGGTGATAGCATGATCGGGGGGTGGAAAAGCGTTAAATATTCCACTGTTTAGTTGTGGGAAGCCTGTTTGCTTTTATGAGCAGGAGGGGAGCAAAGATGGGACAGAGTTGGAAAGGTTGAGGACTTGGGTTTTGTGAGGGGGGAGGGGGTGGGGAGAGTTGAGGACTTGAAGTCACATTTTACATTTCACAGATGTTCCAGCGGGTCCCTGCTGATGAAGTCATAATTACATTTCATAACACTGATAATAAAATGTCTAATTTGCATTGTGCACATTAAAAAAAAAACTAGCAGGGGAAAGAAATACCTTTGATGGAACTTCAGTGTTAACACAGAGCAAATTAGCAGCATCATTCTTTGTGTCCGACATTGCTGCACAGCCAAAGGTGCTGGGTATAAGGGGTTTGACTTGCTGCACACTGCGAAGATGTGTAAGGCCAAGGGCTGTTCCTAAAACAAGCAACGTACACTCAATAAATCTGTATTGTCATTTTTAAATAGAGTGCACAAATATTGAAATTTATCACTTTACAAGGATATACAAAGGACTTTCACACATGAGGAAGCCATTTGACCCATCATGCATGTTTCTCTATCAACACCGCATGGATTTAATCCATCAGTTTATCTCCTTAATATCACTGGGGATAGTAGAATAGTATCACTGGGGATCTCCTTAATATAGGAGAACAGTCAAACACGTCCATGCACACACCATAAATAGGGGGCTGTGAAAGGGATTGCAGGGTGAGGAAGGAACAAAACAATGACAGCATTTTCACTCTCTGACGAGACCCAGAACCTAAGGGATAAAATTCACGATAATAATCCCCATGGTATTCTTTCTCAAAAATTTCAATTGATGATTGTGTGTAACCTGCGGCAACATATTCTGCACCACTGATGTTCACAGCCATACACTGTATCTTGTCTTATCACGTAATATTGATCCTCTGAAGGGCACGGCTTCTAAAATGCTCCCTTTTTCTGAAAAAAATAATTGAAGCTTCAATAAATGCGCTGAAGAACAAGCTTGAAGCAAGTGAGGCAACAAAGAGCACGCAACAGTGAAATATGAAGTTTTTCTTGAAGCAAAGTAACAAGCCTGCTAAAAATTACGGATGATCGACAGTCTGGTGGTTATTACCTCCGTGCCGAAGGTGGATGGAAGTTATGCTTTCACCCATATCTGTTCGTTTTTCTGTCTGTCTGTTTGTGTCTGTCTGTGAGCAAGATATCTCAAAAAGTTGTGGATGGATTCGAACAAAATTTGGTGGACAGGTTGGGTGTTGACAAGGACAAATTAATTCGACTACGGTGAAGATCTGGATCCGGATACGAGAAGTGATTCTTCACGATTGACAGATGGGGCCAAAAACGATACACAGCACGATATTTAAAAAAAAGTTGTGGACGGATGACAAAACTTGGTGGATGAGTTGGATAGGTGACAAGAACAAGCTGAATAGATTTTGGTTAAGGTCCGGTTGCAGATCTGGCCTATCAGTGATACACAAAATGTAAACTGTTCAGCCTGGCAGAGGTATGCGCTCGAACGCGTGTCGATCTAGTCAACTGTGAAAATGTCTGTATTTATAGGTGCAAATCTGCATGAAAGGGTACAGAAGTAACCATATGCTGCAACAAGCCTGGCCACCTTGGTAGAAATGCAAACAAGCAAGCAAGTTGAAGATCTCATTTTGAATGACAAAAAGCTTCTATTCATATATTCACCGCAGTAACGTTGGTAATGTTTTTTTATTGGGTTTTTTGCACACATCGTTGAGGCTCGTGGAAGAACTGGTCGACTGAATGGATTAGGACATAACAGACAAAAACAGGATACAAAACACGCATGCATGGAGAAGGAAACTCGAAGGAGGATAAACCTGGAAAATCAGGATAGATTTGGGTGGTGTTAACGAGGGGATAAAAGATCATGGTTTTGGATCAGAGATGATGTGAGATGGTGGTGAACAGCTGTTTTGAAAACCTGGAGAGAAAATAGATCGACGAGATGTGGAAGTTGATACCACAGGTGGAAAAAAAAGAGGAAAATGAGTGGAGGTGAGCAGTCATCTTGGATTGGGGTAGTTTACCAGAAGAGGGTTGATGGTGGACTGTGTGAGCCCCACAGAAACCTGGGGGGGGGGGGGGGGGGGGGGTGGGGGGCGGGGAGGGGAGCAAAGCACAAAAAAGCAGAGGGTGCAAGACCAGAAAGGAGGCGATAGAAGACAGAGACCACCGACCTGTCTGTGTGGGTGAAGTGATAAGCCCATTGACTCAGCTTCAGCGCAGGAGATGCCAATGATCTTGAAGGCCTTGGTTTCCAGAGTGTCAAGCTGAGCAAGATGTGAGTCAGGGGAGCCAGCCCAGAGGGGAAAGCAGCACTCCATCAAGCTGTGGATGAAGGCCTTGCAAGTGGATAGGAGTTCAGTTGTTGAATCAATCAATAAGTACAATTAAACCTCTGAATGGTAGTGCAAGCTCAATGCCAAGACAACTGATATTTGACCAAAAAGCATTGTGAGTCACTGGATTGTTCTGGTTATCAACTCAATTTAGCCGACAAGGGTATACATTTTTGGAGTCGATTGTGACCAGTAATTAAAGACAAATACACCACCACATTCCACAAGAAAAGAGGGCAAGCTTGCAATAGTGGCACCATGAATCTCTGGCGGTGAAGTAATTCAAAACTCAACACTCTGCCAGCAGTGTGATGGTGTCTGTGTTTTGGGATATGCAAATGATTCTGTAAGTGGATTTCCTTGAAAGCAGGAGAATTGTCAATGCTAGAGACCTTTTTCCAGGCGGAGGTTAAGCCAGTAAGAAACAGGAAGGTGGCCTGGTATCTCGTCAAATGGTGTCATTCCACTTCTTAAGAACGCCCTCTTACAAGGCCACTTTGAGAACAAGGATTGATTGGGAAGTCCTGCCACCTTTCTCCTTACAGTATACAATTTCCACCTTGTGATTTTCATCTGTTTAGTCCCATGAATGAGCACCCCAGAGATTTTTTTTTATATACACTGTCGAGGCTCGTATAAGAGCTAACACACAGAACGTACAACAAGGGGAGCAGGAGACAAGAGGGGTGGGAGAGGGAAGGACAAAACAGTGTGGAACAGAGACTTGAGGAGATCTGTGGAAGGGAAGGGGCGGAGTACACAGGGTAAACAAGGTGGACACTGCAGGGACTTTCAGGAAGGAAAGCAGGGAATTTGAAGGAGGTGGGTTTGGGGTGGATTAGCAGGAGTAGAAAAGATCATGGTTTTTAGATGGGGGAAGATAAGAGATGGTGGTGAACAGCTGTTTTGAAGACCTGGAGGGGAAAAAGAGGAATGAAAGGGTGAAGGTGAGCATTGATTTTGGTGGTAGTGGCGGACCTTGAGCACCCTGCGAAATATGGGGGGCGGGGGGGGGGGCAGATCACAGTTAGAGCATGGGGGGAGCGAGGCCGTAGAGGAGACAGTAGAAGAAAAAGACCACTGACCTGCCTGCAGTGACAGAGTGAGAGATCCAAAGTCTCAGCTTCATCGCAGGAGATATCAACGATCTTAAATGCCTTGGTTTCCACAGTGTGAAGCCGAGAAAGGTGAGAGGCGGGAGCACCAGCCCAGAGGGGAGAACATTACTCCATCAGGCTGCGGACAAAAGCTTTGTATGTGGTCAGGAGCTCAGGTGTGCCAAGGAAGGACTTTGCACGACGGAGGATGCCCAATCGGCGACTGGCTTTGGAGGCCAGCTTGGAAATGTGGCTTTCCCAGGAAAGATTATGGCAGATCGTGAGACCCAGAAGCTTGAATGAAAGGACTTCTTCAAGATGAGAGGTTTTTGACAAAAACAGGTTGTGAAGAATGATCTCCTGCGCTGGCTGTGTGCATAGCCCAACTCCACACCGAAGGCATGTGAATGCTTCCACTCACATGGGACAAATGTGTCCAAAGATATTTCATACCTTGAAAAGTCATGTAAGTATTGCTGTTGTAAAATATATCCAGTATCTTATAAATATTTTTAAGTGTTTGTGTGTTTACTTGTGCATTTGTATGTTATTGTAACACTGTAACACTGTTAGTGTGTAATACTGAGAGGCCCCAAGTTTTGGATGTAAGTATTTCAGAATCTGAGAGAGGTTTTAAGCGACCACACATCGGCATTAAAAGCCATTCATTCTGAGGCCAGCAAAGGCCAAGAAAAAGTGTATATTGGGATGTAGGATCGGGCAGTGCTGCCACCGGCCCACAGGCAAAAGGTAACCATCATGATGCCAATAACTCCATAGCTTTTCAATGTCCAACATGTCCTGAAACCCCCACCGGGAAAAGCTCACCCAGCCGGGCAGAACCGGGTATCCCACCCCCTTTCCCCTGGGGCAGTGCAGGGTAGCCCCTGCTTATAAGTTATAAACAAATGTCAATGTCAAATTTGAACCACCATTGCATTTTGATGCAACTATCAAATTGCCTACATTTTGAGTAATACATACCATTGCTGCTATTGTCATCCTGGCTAACAGTTTTGGTTTTATCAGTGCTTGGACTTTGTTGGTATCCGCGTGACCTGGGCGCTCGTGCACTTAACATGTGGACGATGGATGAAGCATTGGCCTGCATTTTTGGAGCCATGCCCTTTCCTCCAAAAGGAACAAGCTTCTGCATCTGTAGACCAACCTGCACAGTGGGATGGAGAAGGAATGGCATTACAAAAAGGGTAGAAGGGAGAAATCATAAAGCACAACATCTCTTCTACACGTATATCATACATTTGTAACTAACATTTCTAAAACGTTTGCGAACACGTATTTGTAAGGCACCAAAGACAATTACATTGTCGTGGAGTTGCCAGGATCGAATCCCGCTCCTGTCAGCAGTCGTAGGGGAGCTGGGGTTCGATTCCCACTACATAAAATCCTGGGAGCCAGGCGGTTAACACCGACCCACCTCTCGGGACGGTCGAGCGGTTCTTATTCCTAGGAAGCGGACACGCTCATTGACATGGATTTCAGCTCGCGCTCGAAGGGTATGGTGGATGGCAACACTGCTGTGTGGGGGAGGACGACAGAGCCCAGTGAGGGCAGCAGCGGACGGAGTAGGAGAACCCAGCACCTCCTCGATCGGCTCTCGACGTGCACATACTCGATGGGTTCTTCGCCAAGCACACACACTTCGCCTTCTCCAACCCTGCAGTAGTAACCTCCTCCCTTTCTTATCCTCTGTCTCCTCCGCCCCCGGTATGCAGCCTCCTCGCCTCCATACCCGGGAAGGCGGGGATTCTCCTGTTGTTGTTGTTTCAGGGACTCGGTCCGTAGCTTAAGGCCTAGCTTGGAATATAAAAACATAGGGAAAAATCACAGGGGGTAATCACGTACAGGGGAACTTATTTTTACTCCCTAAGCTAATTAACACCGCACCACCCCTCGTGTGGTGACACGCAACACTTAAGCTGATAGATTCCCTGACTTGTTTACATCGAGGCGCTTCTACCCGTCCATGGACCATGCTACATTATACAAACCTATCTGTACTATTAAATCGGTTCATCGACCCCCCTCATCATAACAATGTTATTGGTGTTCCAGAATTCACCTACTTTGAATTGAATGTGAAAAGAGTTTTCTTATTGAGGCTTGAAGTTAATTCATAGCTATGGTTTTTAACATATTTCCCTTTATCGAATCAAGTATTTTTTTGCAAATTCATAACCAATGCTGATAATACTTTATAAACTTTGGTCTTGGTTATATACTTGTGTTGACCGTTACAATTGTACTCATTGTCCTGGGTAGCAAGACAATAGTTGGAAATGCCTTTGTTTTCCAGACTTTTTCAGTTAATCCTCACTCTGTCCTATTAAAAAAAACCTAATCAATCTGTGCACACATTATATAACGAAGGATTGCAACCGATTTAATTTTTAATCCAAACAACACAATGACAATAAAATAAAAAACCTTGGAATTTATCGTTTGGAAAACCTCCAAAGTTTCTGCATCTTTAATCCTCTTGCCCTCATAAAATGCTCTTTCGCACCTTCATCATCATCATAATCAACAAAGATATTGATATTTATAGGGCCATTGGCCCCAGGATGATCATTTTCAGAGATGGGTTTCACCAAGGTACATTATTGATAAAGCATTGCACCGAAAAATCTACATTTATGCAGTATTTCGCCGATTAAAAAAAAATTAAATCCACTTTTAAAATCTACTCATGAGACGCGTCCAACCTCGGAGTCCCCAGAGCTCAAGTCTCGCTCAGGCAGGGCACACGGAACGCCGGCAGCAGCGACTAGATCACCTACATCGTGTCCATAAATGTCGAGCAGTCCTTGCGAGCGCCCAAGGCGAGTACGGAGCATAGGGCGAGCACCGCTACAGTTGGTGTGCCCAGGCCTTGCAAACGGGCTGTGGGAACGGACTTGGAGACGCAGAGCAGCAGGAGCTTCTGGCAAAAACCCGGGACCATGAGCTCCCACACATCAACATGAGACTGAGCGTGTCTCGCTCCAGCACCCATAACACTCATTCGTCCTGACAGCGAGCTCATTCCGTGCGCTGCATGAGCTCTACCCGCTCGGCTGCTCTTCCCCTTGGGCCTTGGTCATCGTCCTGGCATCCTCCTTCCGTGGCCACTCTCAATTCCGCAATTTTTGTGGGTCGGCTCAGTTCCGATAAGCATGATGGCGATGAAAAACGCATCTCAACGGAGCATCGTCAGCTCGGGACTGTTCCGTTTGACCCATCAGCTTCGTATGGTTACCATAACGTCTGTCATGCAAGGTTCACGAACAAAACGAACATCGATCATGCTTGGAAACACAAAGCAAGAGTTTAAAAGAGACTCTTCCCATGTCTGTCCTTTTTCTCAAGACTGCACGGGTAAGGTCTTGTATGTATTCTCTCGTTGCAAGATGTTTCGCGAGATGTGCATCGTCAAATTGAGGCCTCCGCAGTTGAGTTGCCGAACATATTCACTAATTTTCCTTTCTATATGAAAGTTTTTTTTTTTGCTTTTCATTATGATCCTAAACATTTACAAAATACATGTATTAGATCGTATATAAAATACATGAGTGAGGTCAAAATTATATTTTAATCTATTAAAGGAATAATCCATTATTTTTTCTTTGAAAGGTATTTCAAATTAACTGCAAACTACCAAGTTATCTAACCTGTTATTCAAAATAAATACTTTCTGTTTGATTTAAAGCATTAATAAATGTAGCGCATGGTCTTGCATTGTGGAGACAAAGTTCAAATACACATTTCGTATACGAAGTAGGGGGAGGGAGATGCTACAACTATAGTTCAGTACATAATAGATGTCGCACAAGTTGTTGATGAAAAATAATATCGTACAAAAAACAATCAACTGAAATGTAAATTGTGTAAATTGTGTAAATTTTATACACTTGTTTGCAACCTTCAAGCCCATGTGCCCAACAATTCTTTCCTCTCCCCAATCCAATGCCTAAACTTACCCCTCTGATGTCAGTAATTGATAAGGCCAGCTTCTGTAGAAGCCTCCAAGCTGTGCATCCAATCGTGTCTGCATCTGAAGTTGCTTCAAGCAGGAAAGTGCTCCTAAAAACACGTGTTTTGAGAAAGTGAATTTGCAGAGCATTTCTGCAAAATGGACTGAAAACAAAACTGGCAGGCATGTGATTGCATTTGCTCGTCTTGTATAAGTATGGCTGGGGCTAATGTTCAAGCAACAGGATTTATTATGCAAATTAAATAACTAATGCAATTTAAAAATTAAAATTCATCAATGTCCACAACAAATAACATTCTCATGGTGAAATAAAGGCACAAAGGAGTGTAATATCATTTTGAGTGACTGCACTTTCACATGCCCGATTATATGACTGCCCCTGTGCCAAGCCTCCCCACCCCAAAAAAATCAAACTGTACAGCTGCATCAAAAGTTTATGGACATCACCAAATGTTCATACTTCATTCGTGAGATTTTGCTTAAATAAACAGGTATCTGCATTTTGAAAGTTGTATTATCTGAACAAATAATTAAATAAAGGGAAATGCTCTTGAGTAGTGACTGAATGAAAATCAAGCTTATAACCTCAATGCATCTCAAACATTATATCATTTTTCATTACGGTAACAAAGAAAGTCCTAACTGTGAGACAAACACGAGGAAGCTAATAAAATATTTCAAACAACAGTGATAGTAATAATAATGATAATGACAATGATGACAAAAATACTGGTAGAAGAATGATGAACCTGGAAAGGTGATCGCATATCCCATGGCCCAAAAACTTTGCACTTTCTGTTGGTGCTCCTGCCTTGCGCATCATCAACTTCAGTGTGAGCCGATGCCCGCGGAATCCTGCTGCCTCAAGTCGCATAGCAAGTTCACTCGAAAGACTTCTCACAAATGCCTCAACATCTGCAACCTGGAGAAGAGGACACATTGTCACAATATCACCAACCTGCATATCTCAAATGGATAGCAACATCGTTTCGAATACTAGCTCTGGTTGTTGATCCACCTTAAAACGGTGTTGAGGAGTAATGCATTAATGCAATCACATAAATGGCAAATCAATAACTTGATCTGATACGATTACTCTTGTTACGACTGCAACCTGATTCCTGAACTACTCTTTTTTGGTAAGAGGAAAAAAAATAGGTCAAGAAGACAGGAAAAGAGCAAAACCACCTTCCAGAGGCTGTTCTACTTCACTTTTCCCTCCAGGACTTCAAGCAAGCAATGCACTGCCATTTCTTGTCATCCTCTATCCTGTCCCATGATCTTTATTTACCCCCATTTAACCTTTCCCAACACAACCATCGTACTTGCTACTTTCAGTGTTTTCTCAACTACTCCCTTTTCTCTTATCCTGTTCATTCGTTTCCTTGATATGTGTCCCACTGCCAGTTATAAAACAGTTATACCTTGCTCTTACATAAGCCTCACTCCTGCAAAGAAAACAAAAACAAAACAAAAGTGTCTTGAAACTGGTTGTGACTGCAAAATAAACCTCTGAACAACAACCAAATGCAGTACATGCACAACAATCGCCTGCATGGGAAGAATAAATAAAATCGACCACACTTTTCTGACAAATGTAAGACAGCTGTTGATAACCAAGATTAATTAATGCTCGGGGTTTATGCAAACCGGAGGACAAGCTGTGATCCAAGTCTTCATGTTACCGACCTAATGATTTCGACAAAAAATAAATGAATAAAAATAAAACACCGCTTGCCATAAATATGACCCTGTATGGTCAGGGATCCCGATATATTGTTGTGTGGAAAGGAGGAGGAGATCCATAGCTAGATTACAGTAAGAATAGCATGGACCGTGTGACCGTGTAGGTTAGATTAATCTTGTAACAGGGAAAAATGTCAGAGTAAGGCCTAAGTCACATTTGCTCTACGGCGAGGATACGGCGGCCGTACGCCCTTCTGGAATGGACAGAAACGTGCGGCGGCCGCAGAGTTTCTGCGGTGGCCTCAGGGTGGCCCTACGCCGTTTGCTATCTTTTACAGGCCGTAAGGTCGCCGTGGAATTATAACGCGGAGTTATAACTTTTTCATTTCTACGTTCGCCTTAGGCCCCCTGCGGTCCCCTTGCGGGCACCTTGAGGCTACCTTGCATCTGCCTTGAAAATTCTATGGCTGCCACAGGGCCCCCTTAAGGTCACCGTGCGACATCAAATCAAAGACCATACGGAAACCCCACGTTTTCGGTCTCCACAATTTCTAAGACCTAAGGCCTAAGTCAATTTGCTCTACGGCGAGGATACGGCGGCCGTACGCCCTCTGAATTGACAGAAACGTGCGGCGGCCGCAGACTTTCTGTGGTGGCCTCAGGGTGGCCCTACGCCATTTGGCTATATTTTACAGGTCGTAAGGTCGCCGTGGAATTATAACGCGGAGTTATAACTTTTTTCATTTCTACGTTGCCTTAGGGCCCCCTGCGGTCCCCTTGCGGGCACCTTGCGTCTGCCTTGAAAATTCTATGGCCGCCGCAGGAACGCCCTAAGGTCACCGTGCGACATCAAATCAAAGACCGTACGGCACCCCCACGTTTTCGGTCTCCACAAATTTATAAATATGCCGTGCGGCTCCCGATAAATAAAAACATACTAGCGATACCCGTGCACATGCACGGGATAGCAGTACAACATAGCTGGTAGCAGACGACAGACCGTACACGGGGAATGACAAAAATACGCATTGTGCAAAATGCAAGTGGTACTATGGAACGCCAAGACTTCCCAAACATTGTCGGCATGTCCGCTAAGTGCCACAGCAATTTCATTGGGATCGTGTGACGGCAAGCCGAGTTTTTAGTGTGCAAGCTTGGTATTATAATAGAGATGTGACTGCTACATTGAGTGACCGTGGAAATACTGCGGCCGCCGTATAATT
>CM068954.1:71093243-71113791 GCA_035128595.1 Eptatretus atami
TTTTTTTTTATCGTAAGCAATGCTTTACATTTCTCGTTTCCAAGAAAAAGCAATTTGAGTACTCTGAAGCTTTTAATGGAGCATTTTCTTCCCATTATTGTCCTTGAGTAAAGGAAGGCCCTCTAACAAAACAAGCTCTGCTAATATTTCACATCCTTTGCCAAACTATTAACATACCTGTCGGTAATCCATTGTGGGTGGACGACCTTGTGGCTAAGCAGGGCTTGAAACTTGCTATGAGCCAAATTTACAGCAATTATGTGTGTTGTGCTTGAGCGTGAGAAGTAGACATGGAAGCGTCCACCGTGCTGCTGCATCAGTCTCCGCAGCTCATCAGCAGTCGGTGCTACGGATGAAAATTGGAGAAAATGCTTGCTGGTAATCTTTGCATGAACTGTGGAGTGGTTAATTAAAATTGTGACGAAGAAAAGCTTAAACAGATTTACAACAACAGGAGACACAAAGGAGGAAGACATTCATTCCACAATATTGTTACGCGATCCACATTTTGAGGTACAGAGGGTAAAAAGGCTAAGAACTGACAATGGGGCAATCAGATCACATTTGGACTCGATACGCAAAGGAATGAACAGAAAACGAGGAGAGAGAGAGGAGGAGGAGGAGGAGATTGGGACCATACTCTGTGCAGAGCGTTGGTGCTGCTTAAGCAGTCTCCTTGGCTATTGGGCACAATCCTGGATGGGTCACCACTCCGACACAGTATACCAACATGCTGGCACTTACTTTGCTGACCTCGGAAGGATGACAGGCCGAGTTAACCCAACCTGGTATTAATTCAACAGCTGAGCGGGATTTGAACTCAAGACCCTAGGATCCAAAGCCCACCACCCTGCATACTCGGTTGAGTATCGTGTGACTGTTTTAACCCATCCAAGATTGTCACCCCAAGGCAAGAAACTGCTTCAACAGCACCAATGCTCCGTGTAGAATGATGGATGATGGATGATGGATGATGGATGATTAAATGGAAAAGAGAGATCAGTCTCATTAGAATGGAACCCTTGAATGTTGGTGGTCCACACTATGAGGGAAAGGGGTTGGAGCTGAGGAGATGGAAGAGTGTGTGTAAAGGGGGAGGGATGGGGAGGGCATGAAAATTAGTGCTGTGGACCAAGGGATGTCAGAGTGCTGGGGACCGGAAAGATGGGGCTTCGGGATGCGGTGGGGTGACACCAGGGATGGAGGTGGGTAAACGAGGGATGGGGGATGGGGGTGGGTGGACGAGGGAGGAGGGAGATGTGAGTGGTGTAGACGTGAAGGTGATAATGCGATATTGATGACTCTCATGTCATTTCTCTCTTCCCACTGCCCTCCATTGGTGAAGATTCTTTTGGCAAACCATAAACCTTCTTTTCCTTTAAGAAAGCTTCCATGTACACCAGAACTTACAGGTATATCCATCAACGTAGATTGCCACTCCACGGAATATTGCTGAGCACGACCCAGTGTTTGACGATACAGCACCGGCTTCAAACTGCTCATCCAACTTAGCCAATTTTGCAGCCTTGTAACCACCCTGCAATAATTTAAACAATCATAATACAAGCTATTATATATTGTGCATCCAATATATATATATGACAAATAATAACACGTTAAATTTTTTTATCGCGTTTCTAAATATAGTTGACTTCAGAATGAAATTGTTGTGTAGACTCATGAGTGAGACCGAGAGCAAAAAGGCAATGTAGTGACAGTGGAGCATTGGGCCCACAACGGGAGACAAGAAGCTCGGAAATGAGCTAACAAACAACATCAACAAAAAAGGACAGAGAATGGGAGGAAACACAGTAACAGTTGCAAGATAGAGAAATGGGTTAGCTCGGTAAAATGGGGATAGAAACAATTACAGGTAGGGAGAGGAGATGACACGAGATTGTGGCGCACCGCCTGCTTGAAGGTCTGGAGGGAAGAGCTCGGTTGAACCTGCTCAGTAAGGTAGTTACAAAAAAGTTTCTCGATAGTTGTAGTCAAAGTAACAGTGGTATAAATGTGCACATTGATACACTTCGACTGGGCATTTCTGAAAACCAAGAACAGTTGGTTGCAAGAAAATGGATCGGCACTACGCAGAGACCGGGTCAACATGTAAATCCTTCTCCATGGTCAACAGGGGTGCTACAAAGGATCGATAGGTGCTGGCATGAGGACCGCCGGATGAACACTTTGAAGTCAAACCATGTCCGTACCTTGTGTTTAATGCCGCTATCAACGCTTGGCAGTATATTCGCTTATTGACGTATATTTGAGAGGAACTGCTTATGTCCATTTCTTGTGAATGGGAATGAGGTTTTCTGTCTTCCAGGAAGACAGTAGACTACCAAAAGGTGAAGGGACAGGCTGCAGACAACAAGCAGAGAAGCAAGATCAGCAGGATCAGGATATGAGACCACAGGTACTGTTGCCATCTGGGCCCATCACCTGTGGAGAGTCAAGGCTGGACAGAACTTTCCCTATCTTCTCATATGAAAAAGAGACCGAGTCCAGTTGGCAGTTGGTACATGGGGGTAACATGCGGGCCGGAGAGCAGAGCACGATGGGTTGCTTATGTGGGATTTTGAAGAAAACACCGAGTTGAGACATTTTGCCTCGTCTCAAGCAGTGTGTTGCCAGCCAGGTGAATTAAGTGATGGACTGCATGGGGAGAGTACACCAGTGACGTACCTGAGACTAGAAAATGATGTCACCTGGCTTGCCTAAAGAAGAGCACACTCTTGTTTCGGCCTTGCAGTGCGACCTGATTAGGGCTAGACTTCCCTGTTGAGAAATCAATAGGGAGTAAGCTTTTGTGAAAGCATTCCCACACATAATCAATATCAGTTGCAGCAGAAATGGAAGCTTTATCCCTTTATGAGATCACAATGCGGTCCGTGCCAATATGCTTGGGCGAACAAGCCTGATCTGGTGGCATTGTGGTCACTCTCCAACAAAAGCCAGCAAGATATCGACTTCAACAAGAGCATTGCCATCGGAGTCAGAGAAGTGGGGGAGAAAAAAAGGGATGGTTCAGGAACCAGCTCCAGAAGGAAGAATGTGCCAGGAGCAGAAATCTGGTTTGGGAAGTTTACAGATTAAAGCCAACAGACATTGTTGCGGTTAAAGTTGCCGGATATGAAGAAGAGAGAGTTCGGATAGCTGCTTTTGAGTTGATGCACATGAGCTGAAAGAGGTGGATATGGAGTAGTCATCATTATTTGGTCAACGGAAAACCACAGAAACATCCAGTTGGTACACAGAGGGATTCCCATCAGGAGGTATTCCAGGGTCGAAACCACGATGCTCCATGAATTATCCTGACAATGCGAAGAAGATCAGCAGGAAACTCGGTCAGTCTAAAAATAAGGCACCTAAAAGTTCAAAGAGTCATTAAGAGGATGTAACGTTTCAGTACAAAATTTGCCGCAGACAAAGAAGGAAGTATATGATGGAGTGTGAAGCATGCGGACGATGGTCCTGTGTGGAGTGTCAAGACATGACCTTGGATATGTATAACGTGTTTGACATCGAGTCAACCCACGCACCTTGGTTCTGCCGTGCCTGTGAAAAAATGGCTATCCAAGCCATGAAAGCAGCAGTGAGAAGGGATGACAGGGATGTCAACTCTATAAGTGACCAAGTATCTCACGAGGTCGAAAAGGTGATGACAGAGCAAGTTTGGAAAGATGCTTCAGGAATTTCAGGAAACCGTCAAGGGCATGACAGAAACTGGGGAGAAGAGAATTAGAAAAAGTTATGATGATGCAGTGAGATTGACAGATGATCAACCAAGTGAACTTGCTTCAAAGATTGCCCTGAGTGAACAGGTACAGTCACAGTCACGGTTTCAAGCTCAAGATACCGGAACGCAGCCGGCTGCGGTCAGCATCCTGACTATGGAGGAAGTTGTCGACCGTGAGAGACGTAAGAACAATATAGTGCTGTATAATGTTGCGGAGTCCAAAGCTTCAACAAACCAGTGACAGACAACTGGAGGATCAAAAGTCTGTGATGGAAATCATTGTGGATGGACTTGGAATTGCGGGTGTCAGTAGACAAGGAATTGAGGTATTGAGGCGAGGTGGTATAAACCAGAACAGAATGGTAAAGCCACGTGTGTTGTTGGTTCAGCTAATGGCAGAAAAAAAAAAAGAGAGACATTATATACTCTGCAAGAACCTTAGAGGAACGGAAAAGGAGGCAGAGACATATTAGCCCCAGACCTAACACCTTCATCCATCCATCCATTGGGACCATACTCTGTGCAGAGCGTCGGTGCTGCCTAAGCAGTCTCCTTGGCTATTGGGCACAATCCTGGATGGGTCGCCACTCTGACTCAGGATACCAGCAAGCTTGCACTCATTTTGCCAACCTCAGAAACATGGCAGCAGAGTCAACCCCACCTGGTATTAATTCAACCATGGGGGATTTGAACTCAGGATCCGAGAATCCCAAACCCAACACCCTAACCATTAAGCCAACACCAGGCACCTAACACCTAGTCAGCGGAATGAGAGGGGGGAAAAAAAAGCTTAGGGATGAAATCCAAAGAAGGAAGAGAAATGGAGAAGAAACCCTGATTATATATCAGGGAAGAATCGATGTGAAGAAGACACCTCATGTTCAACAATAATGTGACAGGAAAGGGAGAGGTAAACATGGCAGGAAACCTGAAGCACCAGTGAGAACAGATAGTAACTCAGCAGAAAATACTGAGGCAGTTGGTCCGCGTCTACAAGCAACAGAAGGTAGTGATAACCCTCGAGCACCTCGCAGTGTTTCATGCACACAAGCGTCAGGGAGTGGGGCCAGTGGTGAGGCATTGGAAAATGGTTCTACTTCCCAAGCACCAGGGAAAGACTCTAGTCCACAATGACTCGGTAGCAGTGGAAGGGTAAATATTCAGGACACTGGAAGGAAAGACAATTTGAGGGTGTTATACACCAATGCGGATTCGTTCCCGAATAAATTGCATGAACTGAAACTACTTGAAGGGAAATATGATCATGATATTTTAATGAGAGCAGAGGTTGCACTGAAAGCAAGTGTTTCGATTGTTACCTGCATCAGTAGCGATCGACGGATATGATACGTCACCAAACTTGGACACAGCACAGAATATTAGAGGAGTTGCAATCCATACCAAAGCTGAACTCCATGAAGTGGATATGCAACTCACTTCAGACTACCAAGAAGCTGTTTGAGGCAGATAGGAGCATACTCATAGTCGAGCGGCATAAGGAATTCGAAGTTACTCAGTGAGTGACTTCATAGTGCAAGTTTACAAGGTGACACACATGTC
The DNA here is from genome assembly GCA_035128595.1 of Eptatretus atami. Taxonomy (NCBI): domain Eukaryota; kingdom Metazoa; phylum Chordata; class Myxini; order Myxiniformes; family Myxinidae; genus Eptatretus; species Eptatretus atami. The sequence goes on from CM068954.1 coordinate 71,098,543, forward strand.
CTCATAGTAGGAGATTTGAACTATCCAGAAATTGACTGGCAAAGTTGGCATACGATTACTCAACCAGAACACCCAGCACACAGGTTTTTAGATGCGCTGGAAGATACATTTATGCACCAACATGCAACAGAACCTACGAGGTATCGAAATGGTCAACAGCCTTTAATGTGTTGGGCCTCGTCATCACCAACACACCTGAAATCGTTAACTCGGTTCATTACCTGCCACCAATGGGACGAAGTGATCACAGTTGTTTAGTTTTGGAACTGAATGTTCCTGCTGTTGCTTCAACAAGTACGGATACATCACACAGTCGCTTTCGATATGAGAGAGGAAGTTACGACAAATCACGATTGGAATAACAGACTAAGAAATCTAGACTGGGAGGAAGGAGGCTTGGCTAGATTTTAGAAAAGTACTGGAAGGGGTCGTTCGGGACTGGACACCAAAGTACACACCGAAACAGGCTCTACACAAAAACATCGACTCGACAAAGAGAGCTTTGGCTCAGTCTAGGCAGAAACATCGAGCATGGAAGAATTCTCTCAAATCAGGAAATGATACCGACCTATCAAGGTACAGGCAGTTGAGGAATGACCTTCACAGCTACCACAAGGAACCTCTGCAAGGAGTTTGATGAGAAGGTCATGAGGAATGTGAAGGAGAACAAGAAATTCTGGCGGTATATAAATAACAGGACCAAGATGAGAGTCAGAGTTAGAAACCTGATAAAAGGATGACAATACAATTGCCACATCCGATCAGGAGAAGACCGACACCCTCAACATGACACTTGAACGAGTGTTCACCATTGAGGATACATCTCAGATTCCAACGGTTCTTCATTATAGTGTAGAATCATTGTTGAACAATATTGCAATATCTGAGGAGATAGGAGGAAATTGGAGAACCTGAGAACCAGTAAATCACCTGGTCCAGGTGGAATTCACCCAAGAGTGCCTCAGTTGGCATCTCAGGGGAGAGCCATTCCCCTGACTTTAATCTTCAACAAATCAATGAAAGATGGTGTTCTACCATGCGACTGGAAAAATGCCAACATCACTCCCATATATAAGAAAGGGAGCAGTAAGGAATCCGGGAACGACAGACCTGTCAGCCTGACATCGGTGATTGCAAAGGTCATGGAGTCCATAGTGAGGGATACCATAGTAAAACACTTGATGTCATAAGACTTGTTTTGCGATGCTCAACATGGGTTCACTCCTAGGAGGTCTTGTATAACTCAGCTTCTGTGGCAGTTGGAAGACTGGACTAGATCACTGGATGGCGGAGTGCCGATGGATGTTATTTTTGTCGACTTTCGCAAGGTTTTTGATTTGGTCCCCCACAAAACTCCTCGAGAAGGCAAGATCGTATGGTATTGAAGAACCACTCATCACGTGGCTGGAAGCTTTCCTCACAAAGAGACGTCGGAGTCATTGTGAATGGAGCCAAGTCAGATTGGGCAGACATACTTATTGGAATACTGTAAGGTAGTGTCCTTTATCCGATGCCATTTGTCATCTTCATCATTGACCTGCTGGTTTCAATCTATAGCAGTATCCAACTCTATGCAGATGATGCCAAAGTGTATGGACCAGCTTTCAACCAAGCATCGACTTCAGTCATCCAAAAGGACTGACATAGTGCCATGGAATGGTCACAGCTTTGGTTACTTCCTTTCAATCTGAACGAATGCAAGACCCTGCACCTGGGTAGAGGCAACATCAGGATGTCGTACCGTATGGGGAATGCAGAGTTGCGGAAAGTGATTGAGATCAACCTTGGAACTATCATGGATAGGGATTTGAGCTTCCATAAGCATGTGGCATGTGAGGCTTTCAAACAGGGTCTCGACAAGGTTTGGTGGGATGAGCGTTTCCACTTGCACTGACCATCACCCAATCATGAGCACTACATCCTGCACCAACCATCAAATTAACCAAGTACGATCCATAGTACAGACCGGAAGATCTACAGGACGACCTTCATACGAAAGAGGATGGTGTGGAGATGGTGGTGGAGATGGTGGTGGAGATGGAGATGGTGGATGATGGAGATGGAGATGGTGGAGATGGAGATGGAGATGGAGGGGATGATGGTGGAGATGGGGTGAGATGGTGGTGGAGATGGAGATGGAGGAGAGGAGGTGGGAGGTGGTGGAGATGGTGGTGGAGATGGTGGTGGAAGGTGGAGATGGGAGATGGTGGAGATGGAGAGGAGGTGGAGATGGAATGGAGGTGGAGATGGTGGTGGAGATGGAGGTGGAGATGGTGGTGGAGATGGATGGTGGAGATGGTGGTGGAAGATGGAATGGTGGGAGATGGTGGTGGAGATGGAGATGGAGATGGTGGAGATGGAGATGGTGGAGATGGAGATGGTGGAGATGGAGATGGTGGAGAGTGGAGATGGAGATGGTGGAGATGGTGGAGATGGTGGTGGAGATGGTGGTGGAGATGGAGATGGAGATGTGGAGATGGAGATGGTGGAGATGGAGATGGTGAGATGGAGATGGTGGAGATGGTGGAGATGGAGATGGTGGAGATGGTGGAGATGGAGATGGTGGAGATGGAGATGGTGGAGATGGAGATGGTGGAGATGGAGATGGTGGAGATGGAGATGTGGAGATGGAGATGGTGGAGATGGAGATGGTGGAGATGGAGATGGTGGAGATGGAGATGGTGGAGATGGAGATGGTGGAGATGGAGATGGTGGGAGATGGAGATGGTGGAGATGGAGATGGAGATGGAGATGTGTGGAGATGGAGATGGTGGAGATGGAGATGGTGGAGATGGAGAATGGTGGAGATGGAGATGGTGGAGATGGAGATGGTGGAGATGGAGATGGTGGTGGAGATGGTATGGAGATGGAGGAGATGGAGATGGAGATGGAGATGGTGGATATGGAGATGGTAGAGATGGAGATGGTAGAGATGGTGGAGATGGAGATGGTGGAGATGGAGATGGTGGTGAAGATGGTGGTGGAGATGGTGGTGGAGATGGTGGTGGAGATGGTGGTGGAGATGGAGATGAGGAGATGAAATGGTGGAATGGAGAGTGGAGATGGAGATGGGTGAGATGGAGATGGTGGAGATGGAGATGGTGGAGATGGAGATGGTGGATAGGAGATGGAGATGGTGGAGATGGAGATGGTGGAGATGGAGATGGAGAGATGGTGGAGATGGAGATGGTGGAGATGGAGATGGTGGAGATGGAGATGGTGGAGATGGAGATGGTGGAGATGGAGATGGGGAGATGGAGATGGTGGAGATGGAGATGGTGGAGATGGAGATGTGGAGTGGAGATGGTGGAGATGGATGGGGAGATGGAGATGGTGGAGATGGAGATGGAGGAGGTGGAGATGGAGATGGTGAGATGGAGATGGTGGAGATGGAGATGGAGATTGGTGAGATGGAGATGGTGGAGATGGAGATGGTGGAGATGGAGATGGTGGAGATGGAGATGGTGGAGATGGAGATGGTGGAGATGAAGATGGTGGAGATGGAGATGGTGGAGATGGAGAATGGTGGAGATGGAGATGGTGGAGATGGAGATGGTGGAGATGGAGATGGAGGAGATGGAGATGGTGACCGAAACGTTAGCTGCTCACGGTTAACATAGCTCAATTAACTTCATATAAATTTTACCAATTATTCCTGCTCATGGTCCGCACCCAATCTGACTCGTACAATCGGTCTGCCCTGTCCGGAGTATCCTGCTGCAAATGTAAAGGAGCTGTTTTCCAAGAGAAATCAGATACAGATGCTCGGACGGACGCACGAACCCTTCCATTTTTGGGGATACCTGTATGAGTGGAGTAAAGTGTGCTTGGGTGCATCATCATTGCCCTTACCTTGTTACCCCATCCGTTATTCGCAGCATCGCGTCCCCATCGTCCTCGACGACTCATCACTCAAAAATAAATAATAATAATAATAAGAGCAGTATGCAGTACGTCCTGCACAGTCGGACTCTGCACCCACATCGAGATGGATAAATTACTATTTTAATTCCTGGCCGTACGAAACAGAACCCAAAATCGTGATATTTACTGTGACACTAAAAATAAATTTATATCATATTCACAGGTTTATACAAAAAAAAAAAAGTGCGACAAATTCACTTCGCCCTTTCCCACTTCCTCCTTCGACATTTAATTCGACGCCAATAATTAAAGTTCCCATCACTTATTATCCCAATATATATTACTAAGATTACAAAAAAAGTATCGAACGTTTATTACAAGTTCGTGTGGAGAAAGTAATAATTCTCCCTCACAAAGGCTGCTACAGCTGCGAATAACACCGCTTAGTCCGACGTACACCGGTGCGTCCGTGGCAACGTGTTTCCACTGAAACAGATCCCAGTCACACAAGGTGTTACATTACCAATCGGCTTGTTTCACTGCTTAAGCCGCTTGGCGAGCGCTCTACAAGCTCATTGGTTCAAACGTCTTGTTCCACCAACAGCAAACCACGTGGGTCGAGAAAAACCACGTGGACGTTATCCACTACAGTTATCCATGCGTTTCGTCACCGTCAGCCAGTGACGTCACAAAAAACTCAATCGATTCAAAACGAAGCATCAAGTCGGAATACAGTACATACAGTACATACTGTACAACCAGCTCTCTGCTAACTTATTCGAGCTGAAGCCTGAATTAATGAACTGTCCGGTTCACTGTAAAAATGGCTGCCGACGCCCCGTCCATGAGTTAGGACCTGAAATTTTACATGTTTTCTCCCACTCTGAGGGGTGAAACATAATGATCTTTTTTTTTCCGACACATTATATCTGAAAGTCATCAAAACATTTGACGGACGAGTCAGAATTGTAGCTTCGTGTCCAAATGTTGGTCATTCCAAGATGGCGTCCAAAAGAGTGAAATTCAAAGAAAATTCTTTAATTACTGAAGTACAAGTCGCAAATTCTTACAGATCGGTATGAAAATTGGCACAGTTGTTGGGACGGATGTATAATAGTGGGTATAGTGGACGATCGCAATGGTTAGCCTCGCCGGAAGAGAGGGCATTGCATTTGGGTCCGTTTGTTTGTTTGTCTGTTTGTCTGTATTGATCATTATGACGTCACAGGTCACGTGGTGTGGCAGCCATGTTGGAAAAAACGTAAAAACTTTGGACCTCTGTATCTCTGAAACCACACAAATGAAAAAAATTGAAACTTGGCACATGGCAAGTACTCCTCGTGGGGAATAAGTGTGATTTTTAAGACGTCATAGGTGCCTTCGTTATGACCTCATAATTGGACGTGTAGAACGCTACATCTGATTAGCATGAAAAATTTTGAGGGTCATCTAGGGATATAATTGTTCACAGAAAAAAATTGATGACCTTATCGGTCACGTGATTCGGCAGCCATATTGTTTGTTTTTTTTAAAACCTTCAAAAATCCTCTTCTCTGAAGTAGTTCAACAGGTGGAGGCAAAACGTTACAAGTATGACCGCCTATCCATGAAGAACAAAAGGTTCACACATATGACATCATAGGTCACATAGTTTGGCAGCCATATTGGATTTACCAAAAAACCTGAAAAATCTTCTCCAGAATGGCTGGACTGATCGAGGGGAAACTTCACACAAATGTTCCACAAGCCTTGTTGTGACACCAGGTATTCACGAATAATTGATTGTCACGTGGTCTGGCAGCCAAATTGGATGAGCGTAAAACTTTTTTTTTTAATCCTTTCTCTTGAACCGCTTAATCAATCGACATGAAACTTCACACAAATGTTCCACAAGCCTTGTAGCACCAAGGTATTCACGAATAATTGATGTCACGTGGTCTGGCAGCCAAATTGGATTGAGCGTAAAACTTTTTTTTTTTAATCCTTTCTCTTGAACCGCTTTATCAATAGACATGAAACTTCAAAATTATGATCTAGTAGTGATGGGGAATATTTTTTTTTTTTTAAGTTCAACCACATCGGATGCATGATCTGACAGCCAGAATTATTTAATTTATTTCATATGGGTATTTTGGGCGGTTATTTATTTATTTATTTATTGGAATAAGGCTCGCTTGGCTGTGTCTGGATGGGTTTGAGGGTAGAGGAATAGCAGCTGAAATGTGAATCCTATCCAGGTTCCTCCTGATGACGTCATCTTTGCTTTTTGCTTGTTCGGATTCCTTCTGATACCTCAAATGCAGGACTGTACTTATTTGGTCTTCCATTTGATTTGAATTGAATTTATTTTAATCCCATTCTGAATTCAGTTGAATAATAATAAACGTCATGGGTCAGGTTCAGGTGTCCAATCAAAGTGGGGTTGAATCAAAGCGGGACATCTTGGTACCCGGTCATCATTGCCAGCAGTTATGAAGTGGCAGTTCTAGTTATATCTCTTATTTTATTACACAACACACCAGTACACACACACCTCATGGAACAAGTCCTGGTGAGGGTCTGCAATCTCTGATTGCTCTTTTTCTTGTTTTATTTTGAGGTCACATGACCCAATCCAAGATGGCGGTCATAGATTGGTGAACTCTACATATAGTTATCAAAATATTGGTCACCATTTCTAACCGTTTTTCCCAGTTATTTCTGTAGAATTAGACGAACAATGCTGTCGTGGGTCAGATGACACAATCTGAGATGGTAGTTAAACGGTGGAAAGTTTTAAAATCTGAGCAAGCGGCAGCGTCACAAAGGGGGAACAGAGGAGTGGGGGTGGGAAGTAGTTCAGTAGTTCATAATAGAAGAGACTTAACTTTCAAGTTGTATGGCATTTATGTCCTAGTGAAAGTCATACAACGATACTGTTGCAGGTCACTTGCTCAATTATATACAAGTACATGTACCTGGCATTCTGGGGGATCTTTGGAATTACAAAGCGCGTGAAGATGAAAGATCCATACAAATATAACTACAATTTCACAACTCTGTGAATAAGGTGAACATCTCGTGCAGTTTCCGTATTGTGACTGATATCAATGTCATTGTGTATTTTTCTGCAACACCCTTTGCAAATCCCACACAGAATTCTTCCCACAATGTTCTTTGAAATAGTAATATATCATCATGCATGCATGCATGGATCAATTTGATTTTTCTCTTCAAGGTGATTGTCCTCCATGTTGTTACAAATTTACAGCTTCCATTTTCTCCCTCGTGCAAGACACTGCCTATCAGGTAGCTTGTTGACGACTTCCAGACATTTGAACGTTATTATCTCGGGGATCAAACAGTCTGAGCAAAATTCCCCACAGCCCTACTATCAATCATCGTCAATGTTTTCATCATCGGACATACGATAGATCATCTTGATGTGGCTCCTCAATGTTATCATTATCTCACCTGGAACCGAGTTCCAGGGAGCTTATGGGATGGCGCATCATCCGTCCGTCAGTCCGTCCCTCCACATATACTTTCAACCTCTTCTCTGAAGCTACACATATGATTTCGATTAAACTTTACTACAACGTTCATCAACATGTGATGTACCAAAGTTTGTTCATGGCATTAAAAGAAAAAATCGGGCCCTAAGGGGGTCTACGGCGGTTGCCCCCCAAATAGGTATTTGCTTTCTTCTCAGAAACAACACACACAATTCTGATGAAACTTGACTACAACCTTCTTTACCCATAGTGTCCCAAAGTTTGTTCATGACATTAGAAAAATCAGGCTCTGAGGGGGTGTAAGGGGGGTTGCTCCCCAAAATATGTATTTGCTTTCTTCTCCGAAACTACACGCACAATTTCGATGAAACTTGACCAAAATTTTCATCACCGGTGATGTACCGAAGTTTGTTCACACCATTAAAAAAAAAATCAGGGTCTGAGGTTGTCTATGTGCTTGGGAGTAGTTGCCCCCCAAAATAGGTATTTGCTTTCTTCTCAGAAAATACACATGTAATTCAAATAAAACTTGACCACAAACTTCATCACCTGTGATGTACCAAAGTTTGTTCATGTCATTAAAAAAATTGGGGTCTATGGGGGTGTACAGAGGTGGTTGCCCCCCAAAATAGGTATTTGCTTTCTTCTCGGAAACTACAGATGCAATTCCAATGAAACTTGACCACAACCATCATGAACCGTGACCTACCAAAGTTTGTTCATATCATAAAAAAAATCAGTGTCTAAGGGTGTCTATGGGGGCATTGCCCCCCCCCCCCAAAATAAGTATTTGCTTTCTTCTCAGAAACTACATACCCAATTTCAATGAAACTTGACCACCACCTTCATCACCCATGATGTACGAAAGTGTGCTAACGCTAATTTAAAAAATTGTGGTCAAAGGGGATTTACCGGGGGGGGAGTGGGGTGGGGTGAGAAGGTTTCCCCCCAAAATATGTATTTGCACTAACATTGGTTCATTGGTACATTTTGCTGATTCCATCGCACGTTGAGTTCCTCCTCAGTATCATTATTCTTCCAAGTGAGCGCCCAGGGGTATTGCCCCTATTTTTGATGTTGTCGCATGTTTGCAGCTTTCATGCGTCCATACTTTTCAACCCATTTGCAAAATATTGGCAGCCCAGGTGGGCTTGCACACCTTGGAACATTTGCAGGATATGAACTCACGGATTACATCCAGAGCAAGAGACCATGTCATCCAGCAAATTACAAGGTGGCCATCCTCCTCACTCCAACCGTGACCATCTGCAGGGCTCGGAATTCTGGAAGAATCCTCCAGACTGCGGCGCCACACAGCGGCTTGGTAGTTCACTCTCAAAGCATGTTGGTATCAGCCATCCAGACATGGGGGCAGCTGTCCAGACTCCACCTCTCCCCTGTTTGCCGCAAACAATTGATATTGCAGCTCGTTGACCTCACAGATTTTTGACCTGGCTGAGCACAGGTGACACGCGCAGTCCTGAAAGACACTGAACATAGTTGTTGACACTGACCAATCCTTTCCCAACTTCAAGTGTCTTGATATTCTTTGTTGTTCTGTACCAGCTTCAAACCCTTCAACTTGCTTCGGCCTCCAAATGCACTTACTGCATCACATCTGGTAAATGCGTGGATTTGTGGCAATGTTTCACAGGCATTCTGACCAGCTGCACCAGCCACCTTGCCCATGTCAATAAATCTCTTTGCGATTTTTGGTTCCACACTTGATGTACATGTGACAATCAAGGTCACCGTCCAGAGCTAGGGAGATGATGAAGACGTCCTTGTCTTCTTAGACAATAATTACTGAGTTGGATTCTGGTGCGGCATGTTTTGACTGCTTCCTCCTGAGTAGAACTCAAAGCTTCAACCTCAGTGGCAGCAGTACTTGTCAGTTTGAAGCATTTGCTTTCACATGTAACATACATGATCTGATCATGAAGCTTCATGCTAAGCTGTAGCTTTTGCCTATCTTGTGAGAGGAATCTGATGAAATTGGGTTTGCTCTCAGATGATGGCAAAAGACACCTCCACTGTTTAATCTTGTGATCAGCAGCAATATTGCCGGAGAGTACACCCGTGCTGGACCCACGGTTTACCATCTCTGCATTTTTCATGGAATTGTCTTGGTTTATTTAAATTCACTTTAGAGTGCCTAAGCTTTTGTAGCTATGTGAAAGGTAATGTTAAATGATCCCAGACCCCATTATTTAGTGGGTGTAGGGGAGAGTGTTTTAGCCCCAACAAAAAAATATATAGAATTTTTTTTTTGTAAAAACCAAAATTTGACAAACATGATTAAAACAGCAGTGGGTAATGCCGTGGAGCCCTGCTAGTACGGTATGTAGCCTATAGTTCCTTCCTTTTGGTTGTTGCTGCAACCTCCTGCTGCGATTGTCTTTTTTTCGTTTTTAATTATAATCGAGTCATAAATTTGTACTGAACTTGGAATCCTTTCAACACATTTGTCTACATATTAGAACAACAAGCTCGAATGAGCTAAATCCTCGTCCTCTTAATGATGACGTCATAAAAACGAATATGACGTCATTGTGATGTATCAGGTTTGCGAAAATTATCTGTGCTAATGCCCGGCTTGATTCCCGCAAACAAAATTCAAACAGCTTGCCTAGTTTCGGAGATAATGGTATAGGCGATTTCCATTAGCGGCGATATTATGACGCAACTTTTTTTCTAGGAAGAATTTCCAAAATTGGAGATGGTTACTGCCTGCGCGTGGGCTTTCTGCATATACATGGCAAGTTTCACGAAATCCGATGAAAACTCTGGGTTGTGAAACAAAAAATGTCAAAAAATAGGAATACGTCATAAAAATTGATATGACGTCATAGTGATGATTCATATGTGCGGTAATTCATCTCTGTTAATGCCCTGTTCGATTCCCGCAAACAGAATTCAAAAACTTGCCTAGTTTCGGAGACAATTTTTTAGGCGATTTCCATTAGCGGAGATATTTTGACGTCATAACTTTTTTCTAGGAGGAATTTTCAAAATCGGAGATGGTTACTGTCTGCGCAGGTATTTTTACATATATACCAAGTTTCAGGAAGTTTCGATGAAAACTGTAGGCTGTGAAACAAAAAAGTCCACAAAAACAACACGTGAGTAAGACTTAGAGATCCTCCAGAGGATCTAAAAACGCAGGTACAGAAATGGTCCAACTTGAGCCACATCGAAAAACGAGGAATGGCACGTCGAAAGAGCACGGACCTCGCCAGGCTGAACAGTTTACATTTTGTAACCCAATGACAGGCCGGTTCTGAATCCGGACCTCAGCCAAAATCTAATCGGCTTGTTCTTGTCACCGAACCAACTCATCCACCTCATTTTGTCATCACCTGTCCATAACTTTTTGAGATATATCCTGTTCACAGACAAACAGACAATTAGGGGTGAAAACACAACCTCTGTCCACCTTCAGTAGTGGAAGTAAAAAGATTACAAGAGTAGAGAATACAGAAGAGTACAAGGAATAGCATTTGAAGCAGGTTGAAGAAAATCATAACGATGAAAAATTGTAAGGGAGATGCAACACCATCTTAAAGTTTGACCTTATAACCTATAATTGCTCTTTACAAAAGTTAGAACTTGAAGATGTACCGTATAAACACTCAAACTGGTAATCTAATTTAATTCCCCTGACGAACATGTATACATTGCCGGCAGAAAGAACCTCTTGACTTTTTCACAATTTATTGTCACAGCTTGAATTTAAAATGGATTAAATTTAAAAAAAATTTGTCACCGATCTGCACAAAATACCCCACAATGACAAAATGGAATCTTTTCTTATTTTTTTCAGAAATTTTTACAAATTAATTAAAAATGAAAAGCTGAAATGTCTTGCGTCAATAAGTATTCAACCCCTTTGCTGTGACACTCCTAATTGAGCTCAGGTGCATCCAGTTTCCTTTGATCATCCTTGAGATGTCTCCACAACTCCACCTGTGGCCAATTCACCTGATTGGACATGATTTAGAAAGAAACACACCTTTCTATGCAAGGTCCCACAGTAGACGGTGCATGTCAGAGCAGAAACTCCACCATGAAGTCCAAGGAACTGCTCGTAGAACTCCGAGATAGAATTGTGAGGAGGCATAGATCTGGGGAAGGGTATAAAACAATTTCTAGAGTGTTGAAAGTTCCCAAGAGCACAATGAGCTCCATCATTAGGAATTGGAAAGAATATGGAACTACCCAGACTCTTCCTTGAGCTGGCCGTCCGACCAAACTACGCAACCGGTCAAGAAAGACTTTGGTCAGGAGATTACCAAGAACCCAATGACCACTCTGACAGAACTACAGAGTTCCTTGGCTTTGATGGGAGAATCTGCCGGAAGGACAACAGTCTCTGCAGCACTTCACACATCTAGGCTTTAAGGGAGAGTGGTCAGACGGAAGCCTCTCCTGAGAAAAAGGAGCATGACAGCACACTTGGAGTTTGCAAAAAGGCACGGGAAACACTGAGAGCATGAGGCAAAAGATTCTGTTGTCCGATAAGACAAAAATTGAACTCTTTGGCCTGAATGCAAAGGGCTAGCTAGGTCTGGTACATAGATGATGCATCGTAGTCCCACCGTTGAAAGGAGCAAAGACCCACTGAAGACAGGGCCATGAACAACAAACGTGGTACGAAGCTCTGCGTGGTGGAGCGCAGCAAAGCGCTGCTGAGGAAAGGGCCACAGATAGACACGTGGTACGAAATCTGTGAGCGGAGAGAGGAAATGTGTCACTGACGATCGTGTTGCGAAGGCAGTTTAATTCCAGTTAACTTTAGTTTAACTCTAGTTAAACTGAAGTCCACAAGTCATTTCGACGACAGTGTAAAGAGCGAACCACCAGGCAGGAAAGCACCCTCACACTCAATTAAAGCCTTCCTCTCCGCTTGTCCCTTGAGGGGGGTGGTCCAAGAGCCCGATAGTAGTGTGGAGGAAAATGATTGGTTAGAAACAAGATTTTAAAATATTAACAAAAAAAAAACAAAAAAAAAACACCTACACTGCTGCCATTGATTGGACAAGTAAATGGAACAAAGTTCATGATGTCAAAGATCTAACAATTTGGCACCAATGAAAAGTATACCACAAGAAGATTTCCCGCCTTTTGCCTTCCGTGTGTTGCTCTGCCAAGTTTGGCCTCAGATTGGAGCGATCCTTGGGGTTTTTTTAAATGGTAAAGAACAGTTAACTTCTTCTTCTATCTCCTTCTATCTCCTTCGTCTTCTTGCGTATGGCAACTTGACTGCCAGGTAGCTATCATTTTGTTGGGGCACAACTATGCCGCTGATGCTGTGCCCCCATACCAGTGCACTGGTACTCACTGTGCCGACCTCAGGATGACACGCTGAGTCAACCCCATCTGGTGTTAATTCAGCGGCCAATGGGGCTCGAACTCAGGACCCTAAGATCCAAAGCCAGCCAACTTAACCACTAAGCCAAAACAATGTATGAATTTGGTAAACTTGATGATCTTCAAGAGTAGCAATGGCTCCTGGTATGATGGGTGATGTTGGTCAGACCAGTCAACATAATATTTTATTTGTAACTAGCAAATACAAATTTCTCCTTTTGTATAACATTTCCATTCCCGACACAGGTAAAAATTTCCATTGAACGGTATGATTGTAACCTTAACAAGTCTGAAGACGACGATGGTTCACGAGCGGTATTTGATGATGTAGATTGTTTCAGAATCAAGGATGAGACAATGTGATAATGTTTGACCAAGTTATAAAAATGATCAACATGATGTGGTACGAGTGACAGGTTATTAGCTGCAAAATGTCGAAAACCCGGTTCTTTGTTCAACAACTTTAAAAATTTGACCTTTGCATAACCTTTAAAGGTCACAAAACAATGGTGTGGACATTAAAATAAGGAAACAGGATACGTGCTATAGCTTATTGGAGTTAGTTCGTCGAAGAAGGTCGAAAACCGGTTTGATTCCCACAACTTTGAAAATTTGACCTTTGTGAACTTTAAAGGTCAAAGGTCAAGGATTATGACCTTTGGTGCAAAACTTCCTCTGGAACATTCCAGGAACAATATAACGTCATATAGGCTATATGGCATTTCACACTCATCGGATTATCCATACTTTGATGAAATCAGCGTAAAAACAAACTTGAATGGGCGCCATGGGCAAGGTGTTCGAGATAGAGCAAAATGGTTTCAAGACTTTAGGTGGGGAATGACCTCAAGATTATAAATAAAAAAATATTGTCATCCTAGCTCTCAAAGTTTGGCGGTCGTATGATTTTTATGTCAAAATTCGCAATTTTCTAAGTTCGTGACCTTGTGAACTTGACCTTGTGACCTTGACCTTGGACTAAAATGAAAAATCGAGCTCTGTGGGGCTATGCAGGTGCCATGGGCTAACCAAATACTGAAACCCCTGTCAGATTCGACAAAACCCCTAGGAGAAGATGCAAATTGAAATCGGCTACCCCCTAAAAACACATGTTTTTTGGGCGTGGCTCCACCCATAATGGGCCGCCACGCCCATTTTCAGGAAAACACAACTAGATCATGATATAAACCTCCCACCAAATTGTCAGGATCGGATCAAAACCCACGGAGCTATGCTCGGGAAGACAGACAGACAGACAGACAGACAGACAGACAGGCAGACAGACAGACAACAATAACGAATATAGTGGTCACTTATTTTTTCGTGAAAATATTTTTCGTGAACCAATAGTTTACTCAATTTTTGTACTGTATTCCCAGATATTGATTTTTGTTTTTTTTCACTATTGCTGTGTGTGCAAAGATCAGACAACAAAGCAGAAAAACAGTAAAAAAAAACAAAAAAAAACGTTTTATTCTTTTTTTTTTTAACTTTAACAAACAAAACCATGAAAAATATTGTACGGAAGTATTAAAGCATCAGAAGACAGAGAACATGAAAATCATTCAACTTTTTTCATATTCCCTTATTGTTTTACAAGAATACAAAGCACGAGGTAGCTGAGTAAGGCAAAATACTACTTGTTCTGAAGGCACAAAATTCAGACTTTGTTATTCAATGAAACCCTTGGGAATTTTCAGTTGGAGACCAACGATGAAAAGGCCAAAACAAACCAATCCAGTTTTGCTTGATCGAGGATGCTAAACAAACTGCATTCAAATTGTATTTTTGAAGGGGGACACATGATAATCAGGTGTACATAGCTGCTTGGACAGTCAATTGCGACATCACAAATATGTGGTTTGAACATCACTGAGTATATAAATATCTCAGGTATTATGCTATATGAACATTGCAATGTAGGCCTGAGAAAATAAAACGTTTTCTCCATAATGTATTGCAGAAGTAATGTTCGTTCTATCAAACAAGGTAATTCATTGCCCGAACCTCATCTCATCATTATGGTACATGAAAATAATAATGAGCATCTCACTTTATCAGATATCTTGTAAACCACAGTGAGATGAGAGGCTGCAGAGAATTATTCAACTTTTATAAAACAAAAGCAAGTCTCACTCGTATAACAAAGGTGAACAACTTTTTTTTTGATACTATTCTACTTTACAACAAATGAATGAAATACCTCTTGCTAAAGATGAAATCATCCCAATTGTTCTGGAGTACTTTTGTTAGGGTTTGCTCAAAGTTAAATTCAGATCCTACATCCTCCAGATTACAATGCAAGTTTTATTTCCAACAGTATTATAATTTTTAATATATGTCTTTACAATGTAATATTTCGAACTAAAAGTTACATGATCAAATGCCAGATGTGGGGTCAAAGGGTGCAAATTCAAGTTTATGCATATACAAGGCTGTAGGTTGTACAGACATATGCAAGGTAAACGCCTGCACGGATATGCTACATATAAAACATGGAATGGGAAGAGGGGTAGTTTGG
>CM068954.1:71114738-71125086 GCA_035128595.1 Eptatretus atami
GTATATAAGAAGGAGCATCATTTTTTTTTTTAAAAAATGCCTTCAAATTGAGCCCCTGAGAAGTAAACTGGGCTGTCCCACATTCAGGGCTCCATCGAGTTAAATATCGCCAAAGTCCTATTTCAAGAGCAACACACCGTTGATGTTGATAGCAATTTTCATCGAAACATTTCAATCCGATACAGATCCTTGTGCATTGGTAGTTGGCCTGACAGGATAGCTCAGAGGAAGTGTATCACAAATCAGGGTAACATCACCACATTTTTAACCTATTTACTTCAGTACATGTTTTACACTGCACGAGTAGATAATTAATTTGCTGGTGAAGTTTCACGTATTTTGGGGTGATTTCTCCACTCCAATAAGTCAAAAAGTTAAAGACAGATTCAGATGAAATTCAGTGGACAGGTTGCGTGTGTGACGAGGACAAATTTATTTGATTTCAGTGAAGATCCGCATCCGGATAATCGAATTTTTGAAGTTATTCTTCATCATTGAGAGATGGGGCCAATAACTATATGTAGCACGATATCTCAAAAAGTTGTGGGCGGATTAGGACAAAACTTGGTAGATGAGGTAGTTAGATGACAAGAACAAGCTGATTAAATTTTGTTTCAGGTCCGGATTCCAATTGGACCTATCAGTGGGCGACAAAGCGTAAACTGTTCAGCCTGATGGAGGTATGCGCTCAATCGAGTGCCGTTCTAGATACACATTTGCTACAAATAAGGCTGGTCAAGGATGTCTATCAATAGCCCACTCTATCAATGTGGTGAAGCAAGGCACAGACAGTGGTTTGTCTGTTTTTACTGTACTTTACATTGAGCGGTCCAATCTAGTTTTGATTTCTGACCGAATATAAACCGTTGTCTTTTTTGTTTTACTGGTAGTGTGTTGCATCAGTGTTTCATCCTTCTGTTGAACCAACTAACCAATCTGCTAGCCATTGGTGGTCGAGCTTTAAAAAAAAACGAGTAGCTCACGATGTTCCAGTATTTTCCATTATGCAAATATCCCATTAAACTGCCATAGCAATTTAGTCGGGTTTTTGTGCAGTGGAAAATATCCCCCTTGGGAATTGCACAAAATGAGATCCCATTATGGGTGGTGGTTGGGTAGACTGTGCATGCTGAAGGTCCATCCTGGACACTGCACCAACCTACATTCTCTCTGCAGGGCATATTTTAACGAGATTGCCCGATCATCCCTCACCCATAAGTGTCATACAACTTTTTGGTGGGGGTCTATCCAGGATAGGGCTTCAGTAGCCCAACATTACCACCACTGCTAATAGGATCTCATTTATCAAGGGAAGGATTTCAGACTGGGTCAAAGCTACACCAAATTTGAATTGTAACTGTGCAGCATTTGTACAATGGCTGGCCAAATTTAAAATTCTAACCTTGACCTAGGGTAGCATTGCATCAGTCTCATAGCTGTGTCACTCGACAGACATTATGCAACCAGCAGCGAGGTACTAAACAAATTTGAGAACATTTGACGTTGCATGGAAATATGAATGGAAAATAATCTTAGATCTCTTTTCTCAAAACTTCATCATGTATGACTACTGGTTCGCTTCTCAGGAGCTAATGCCGAGGCTGATATTCTTAAAACACAAGCATACACCTTGGATGCACTTACCAAGGAAGGTGGCGATGTCTTCAAACTCAGGACTGTTGGCAATAAGTTCCTCCCGCGTAGGAATATTAATGCCCATGTAGCAAGGGAATCGGACTGGCGGAGATGCCACACGAATATGGACCTGGAGAAATGACATGTCTGTTGTTTAGTTGCCCTTTATTCCAGATAGTTTTCCTCACTTGTACTCTTACATCACTCGTGAAAATCTAATCACACATGATCAATCTTTAACTTATCCTCCTCTTCCTCTCGACAAGGGCTTCCACCAACAACTTTTACCTATTTCTCCATGTGCTCCACACATGGACAGCACGACTCAACCGATCCTCCCATTCACACCATTCCACCTCCATCCAAACTGATACATAAATGGAGGGGGGTTGTGTTTAAATAAGTGACAAAAAAAAAAAGGAAACACCTGGGTAAATGAGGAACACCGAGTATATTGAAAGCAACGGCTTCCGCACAGGTATGGCCCATGTGCTAATTCAGCAAATAACATCCTGGCATGCTTAGGGTCATGTATAAAAATGCTGCACAGGCCTGGTTGCCTATAATTATGGCTAGCATGGCTGCAAGAGAAACTCACCCAGTTTTTCCCCCCTATTTTGCAGCTTGTAAGCTTTATGTTTGCCCTGCATGCTTTTATCCCCCCCCCCACCGCCCCTCCCAAATCGTGTCTTTTTGTTTATCTTGTACTTTTTGTCCTGCCTTTTTGTTAGTCTTTCCCTTCCTGCTTTTCCTGGCCTTCCTCATCTCTCGTAGGTCTTGCCCACCAAGCAGGAAGGGAGCCTCGCGCTTCCTTGCTACCACTTCCCTCCACACCCCCCCCCCCCTCTATTCTAGTGTTGTCCCCGCCCTCCCCAGGACCCCGGAATGGTGAGCAAAGTATAATTTTGCTCACAGTGTGGCCAGTTGGGACATGTGAGAGAGCACTGCACCACCCAGTAGCAGTGCAACCTATGTGGTGTACCGGGTCACACCTTCCGCTCATGCCCGCCGAGCTATTCAAGCAAGAGG
Organism: Eptatretus atami; assembly: GCA_035128595.1. Classification (NCBI taxonomy): domain Eukaryota; kingdom Metazoa; phylum Chordata; class Myxini; order Myxiniformes; family Myxinidae; genus Eptatretus; species Eptatretus atami. The sequence continues at coordinate 71,117,403 of CM068954.1, forward strand.
TGTGCATCTACGGGTGGGGGTGAAGGTGTCTCCCCAAGATAAAGTCTGGTCGTGCCTATGCCTGCTAAGTCGTCCTCCCCCTTCCCCAGCCCCCCTCCCCTCCCAGTAATGTCAGATGAGGGTAGGATGGAGGAGGGGGAGGAAGAGAAAGAGGAGGGGGAGAAGGGAGCAGAAGGAAGGTGTGAAGGAGAGAAAGAAGGAGGGGTAAGCAGGGACCTGGATGTGGTTACGCCAGGTGCTGGGATCATGGAGGTGGGAGAGAAAGACTCTATTACAGGAGAGGTGGTTGTTCCGGGGGCAGACGGACCATCCTCCACTCAAGAGACCCCACCACCGGAGGTCGAAGGAGCCGGCCCGTCCTCTGGTTATGAGGACATTGACCCAGGCGATTGGGAGGTGAAAAAGCACCAGAGGAGGGGCCGAGACAAAGGGGGAAGCTCTCCATGACAAGGCCCCATTGGCGGTCTACAAGAAAATCCTGCAGGTAAAACCACTGGAGGGGTCCAAAACCTCTTGTAAGGACTGCCCATCCCGGGTTGGGAGGGATTTGTTGAGGGAAGATATTGCGAGGTGGCTGTCTACTCCCAACCTCCATCCCCTCCCTGACCCCCTATTCATTCCCGTTCCCCTCGGAGAAAGCACCTACCCCCTCACACTTCAACCCCACCCCCCCCCCTCCCGGGAGTGGCCGAGGCTATGGAGATCCACGAGGTGGACTTTCATTTTTGATTTTCTTTGATTATCGTTCCGCCTAGAGTCTTGTTTTGAAATACGGTTACGGTCTTAGTTTTGATTATTGTCTTGATTCATTGCTATTGATTTAGTTTGATTATTGTTCGATTATTGTTTTGATTGTTGGCCTTTTGGTTTTCCCCTGACTGAGGGTTGATTTTTAAAATTATTATGATGATTTTTTTTTGAATAAAAAAGGCTTCGGCCATTAAACTCATTGACTTTGAGTGGTGATTGATGGGGCACGTTTGGCAGGAGCTTCAGTAACAAAGACAGCTCAACTTTCTGATGTTTCACGAGCAACTGTGTTTGAGGTGATGTCACAATGGAACTTCGAGGGAAAGACATCATCAGCCAAGGGCAACAGTGGGCAGAAGTGCATACTCCAGAATCGTGATGTCCGTGCATTAATTTGAAGTACAAGTCAAAGCAGGCTAGCAACTGCACATCAATTGACTGCAAATTTAAACCTGGGGTGAAAGCATCCAGTTTCATCCAAAATGGTCCCGAGAACTCGGATACCATCGTGAGGCTGCAGTGCACAAACTGCTCATCACACCTGGAAATTCACGTTTGCGAGTCCAGTGGTGCAAAGAGTACAGGCAATGGACTACTGAGTAGTGGGAGAAATGTGATGTGGTCAGATGAATCATCCTTCACCATGTTCTTGACAAAAGGACGAGTGCACATGTGGCACCAACCTAATAACTCCACAACCCTGAGTGATTGGTTCCAACAGTGAAGGGTTCTGGTTGTTCTGCAATGTTGTGGGGTGCATTTTCCTTGCATGGTTTGGGTGCATTAATTCCCTTGGAAGGCAAGGTCAATGCCAATTGCTATTTAATGGTACCGAGTGATCATCTTCACCCCATGTAGCAGCTTTTCTTTCCCACTGGGAGGGGTGTTTTCCAGGATGACAGTGCCACCATTCAGAGCATGTGTGGTCACCCAATGATTTGATGAGCATAACACTGATGTAATTCATACGTCATGGCCTTCTCAATCACCAGATCTGAACCCAATCAAGCATTTAGGGGATATTCTGTAACGACACTCGAGACAGCGTTTTCCACCTCCATTAACAGTTGCGAGTTGACCCTTGTGAAAGAATGGTGCCGCATCCCTCCTGCAGAATTCCAGACGCTGGTGGACTCTATGCCAAGGCACATACAGGCCGTAAGTTGTGGCCCAACACCCTATTAAGTGACGTTACATTGGTGTTTCCATTTTTTTGTCCACTACCTGTACAATGATATTGTTGCGGTTTTACAAAACCGTCGCTCGTCAAGGCAAATGCACACAACACGTAGTGCTCCCCAGGCAGTTATTTAATTAGTATTCATTCTCATTAGCCCTTCCCTCATGTCTAATGGGTATATGGGACAAAATGCATTATGAGGGCTTTCAGTTAGGTCTTTAATTCCATTCTCTATTCCTTGATATATTTTATTCACTTTACTTCACACACATGATGTCTCCTTCATGCAAGCATGCACACCACAGACCTCACATTAACAGAGAGCTTCATCAGCATATTCCGCCAAAACCACGATGAAACCGCATGCCATTTCCCAATGGACACTTCATTTCAACTTTCGCCATACACGGACCCCAACGCTGCAACATTCCTGCAACCACCATAACGTCTTCCCAAAATTCCCCATGACATCGGGCCACCACTCAAGCTCGCCTACACTCACCTTTGACGCCACAATCTCGACGGCCACCATCACAAACTCGCCACACTGCAACCACTACACGACACCACTGCTGCCATTGCTCAACCACATTTGTCATTAATGACCATCACCGCCCTTCGGGACCAGCAGAGACGAGGAGGCACGCTCATGGGCAGGGTGCGCGATAACCTCATGCTGTTCTGGGAGCTCTGTCATGTGTCAAAGTGTGGAGCAAATGGGGCCATTTTCAGTGGGAAATACTCGCTGGGAAGGGGCCAACACAGTGCTTCGAGTCCACATGCCAATGAAGGCGTGGGGAAACACCCATCGCTTCACCTGTTCTGCTCTCAAGCACCACCCCCGCTGGAAAATTATAAAAGAGAGCACTGATCTGGCCCGCCCTCTTATTCTCTTCCCTTTCCAGCCATTCTCTCACCTGGCCTGCCCTTCTCACATCTGGCCCGGTCTTCCTTGTTCCTGGAGTCACAGAGCAGTGGAACGGAAAGCCCGATACCAGACCGAGCGCTACCCGAGTCTGTTAAACAATTACATGTACGGACCTCTTTACGCTCATGTTACGTCCATTCCTCTCACACATTTTTTTTCCTTTGTTTCCGAAACCCTCTGACATCTTTACACCTTCATCTCTGCCTCGTCTGCCAATCATTCACAACTCCCCATAGACGCCCCCAGTTTTCTTCCCTCCTTCCCCCTCCTAAGAAACTGGGTTTACGCTGGTCCGTCGGCCACGCCAGGTACCATCGGGGTCGTTTACACCTCGTACCTTCTCTTACCTTTCTCACTGTTCTAATTTCCTCGGGTGTGTGTGTGTGTGTGTGTGTGTGTGTGTGTCTGATAGCACCTGTAATATGATTTGCATATGATAAGATAGTAGAAGTTTGGATTGGGTCAGATCTGATCTGTGTCTTTGTCTTGTAAATACTTGCATTTATTTTGCCGCACCTCATCAATCCTTGCAGTAAAAACAAGAAGTCCCCATAAATACCATAAATATTCTGTCTCAGCTCATACAACCATTTTCTATGATGGTTGCATGACTTCATCAGTTTCAAATTTAATCTTTTGTGTGCACATATATCTTTACAATTGAATTCTAGCTTAAGTTTCCCGAAAAAGTCATGTAATCATTTAGTTTTAAGAAAATGCAATCCCTTGAGTTTTGTCTCTGCACACACCACCATTATAGTATAATGACAAGTCTGAAGACGACGATGGTTCATGAGCGGTATTTGACGATGTAGATTGTTTCAGAAGTCAAGGTGAGACAATGTGATAAGGTTTGACCAAGTTATAAAAATGATCAACATGATGTGTACGAGTGACGGTTATTAGCTGCAAAATGTCGAAAACCCGGTTTCGTTCAACAACTTTAAAATTTGACCTTTGCATAACCTTTAAAGGTCACAAAACAATGTTGTGGACATTAAATAAGGAAACAGGATACGGTGCTATAACTTAATGGAGTTAGTTCGGCGAAGAAGGTAGAAAACCCGGTTCGATTCCCACAACTTTGAAAATTTGACCTTTGTGAACTTTAAAGGTCAAAGGTCAAGGATTATGACCTTTGGTGCAAAACTTCCTCTGGAACATTCCAGGAACAATATAACGTCATATAGGCTATATGGCATTTCGCACTCCTCGGATTATATCCATACTTTGATGAAATCAGCGTAAAAACAAACTTGAAGGGGGGCCACGGGCAAGGTGTTCGAGATAGAGCAAAATTGTTTCAAGACTTTAGGTGGGGAATGACCTCAAGATTATGCATAAAAAATATTGTCATCCTAGCTCTCAAAGTTTGGGCGGTCGTATGATTTTTTGTCAAAATTCGAAATTTTCTAAGTTCATGACCTTGTGACCTTGACCTTGGGACTAAAATGAAAAATCGAGCTCCGTGGGGCTATGCAGGTGCATTGGGCTAACCAAATACCGAAACCCCTGTCAGATTCGACAAACCCCTCGGAGAAGATGGATTTTTATGTCAAAATCGCAATTTTCTAAGTTCGTGACCTTGTGACCTTCACCTTGTGACCTTGACCTTGGGACTAAAATGAAAAATCGAGCTCCGTGAGCTATGCAGGTGCCATTGGGCTAACCAAATACCAAAACCCCTGTCAGATTCGACAAAACCCCTAGGAGAAGATGCAAATTGAAATTGGCTACCCCCTAAAAACACGTGTTTTTTGGCGTGGCTCCGCCATAATGGGCGCACCACGCCCATTTTCAGGAAAACACAACTAGATCAGGATATAAATCTCCCACCAAAATTTCATCAGGATCGGATCAAACCCACGGAGCTATGCCTCGGGACAGACAGACAGACAGAAATAACGAATATAGTGGTCACTTATATTTTTCGTGAAAATATTTTTTCGTGAACCAATATCATTGTAAACTAGAAGGGCACTCGGTTGAGCGCATACCTCCGTCACATAATGCCTGATCCAAGAGAACATATCGGGCCCAATACATTTTTGAAATATCATGCTATATAATCGTTTTTGGCCCTATCTCTCAATAGTGAAGAATTACTTTAAAAATTAAATAATTGTCGTATCCAGATCTGGATTAGGATCTTCACCAAAACTGAATCAATTTGTCCTTGAAACACACCAAACATATCCACAACTCTTTGAGATATCGTGCTATATATTGATTTAGCCCTATCTCTCAATGGTGAAGAATCACTTTTTAAAATTTCTAGAAAGCGGATCCGGATCTTCACCAAAATCTAATCAGTTTGACCTTGTCACACACCTAACCTGCCCACCAAAGTTCATCTGGATTCATCCTCAACTTTTTGAGATATCCTGCACATAAACAGACAAAGAGGGGTGAAAACATAACCTCCTTCACCTTTGGTGGCAGAGGTAATTACATATCCATACAATTCTGGAATTTGAAACAACGTGTGTAGCCTCCACCTTACGCTTTGCATATCACCCACCACCCCCAATCCCCTTCCCTCCGAAGCGATTTTTCCAGCCCTATCACTTTTCACTTACTTGATCCATGCCTGATCAACACAAACTCTTGGCAGGATGCTACCTATGCTGAAAAGTACATACATTTGTCAAAGGGCAAATAAGGTGTGATATTCAAATGGTTAGCTCAGCCGTAGCGATCGAGTGTTTCAAAGAAAATTGGTGAGGGTCGTATCCTGAAGTGCATTTCATAGAATACTTTATCCTTGACAAGTTATTTTGGAAACAATTTTCATCACAAGTAAGTTTCAGCCTTTCGTAAAATAGATAGATTGTTCTATTATTAACATCATTTGTACTTTCAAAGCATAGTTGAAGAACGAGAAATTCAAGGTACCTCCTGTGCACCTGCCTCACGCAGAAGCCGAATAATGGGCGAGATTGTTGTCCCACGCACAATAGAATCATCAACCAGGACAATGCGCTTCCCAGCAAAATTGTCTCTCAAAACACCAAACTTCTTGGCAACACTGAGTTGGCGATGGCGTTTGTCAGGCTGAATGAATGTACGGCCAACGTAGCGGTTTTTACACAAAACCTCTACATATGGTAGACCAGCCTGTACACAAAGGAAAAAAAAGAAAAGAAAGACAGCATGGTGAGATCATATAGCAACAAAAGGCCATTCACTAGAACATGAGGAAGAATATCCTCCCCACCCTTGAACCCTCTCCAACCATCCAGATCTCCATTTGTACATCTACCTGCCTCTTTGCTCCATCCAATTATATCCATATATAGTTTTTATAAAGATGCATTTTTCCAATTCACCTTTTGAACTGGTCAAATCTTTACATCAATTTTTTTTCCCCCAGAAAACTATTCAACATACCAACTATACTCTTACAAGGATCACAAGGATTGCAAGGAAATTATGCACAGGAGGAGGCCATTCTGCCCATCATGCCTGCACCACACCAATACCACATTTAATAAATCCATTGATACCCCTTCCCTTTGTGTGCAGCCTTTTGGCTGCTACACTGGTACTCATTTCACCGACCTCGGAAGGATGACAGGCTGAGCCAACCCCCTGGTGTTAATTCAGCAGCCAACAGGGCTTGAAGTCAGGACCCGAGGATCCCAAGCCACCACCCTAACCACTAAGCCAACACCAGGTGAAGAGAGGAAAAAAAACACACCTGCCTCAAATCCATTCAACATCTCTTCTAGTCTTCTTCATCAACTGAAAGCTTTGCCCTCAGGTCCTATCCCCTACATCCAACTGAAAAAAGTGCTTCTATCAACTCTATCAAACCCTTTTAATATTCTACATCTACCATTTCCCCTTAAAATACCCTCTCACCTCTTCCACAATCTGACAAACTATGACGGCCAATCCAACACAAAATATGATTGAAGACTACTTGACGATGGATAAAGTAGGATATTGACTTTGATTTACAATATCCAAAAGAGTTATGTGATCAAAAACCTTTCATTTGCTGCTCAAAGGATTACTCCAGATGGAGAATAGTTCAGTAGTTACCAAAACTCTTTGTTCAACAATAGCGGGAAATATATCTGAACTTTGACAAAATGCTTGAGGTTGATATTCATATTTGTTTAATTTTATCCAGTGGGGGGGAGAGAGAGAAAGATAGAGAGAAAAAGAGAGAGAAAAAGAGAGAGAAAAAGAGAGAGAAAAAGAGAGAGAAAAAGAGAGAGAAAAAGAGAGAGAAAAGAGAGAGAAAAAGAGAGAGAAAAAGAGAGAGAAGAAAGAAGAGAGAGAAAAGAGAGAGAAAAGAGAGAGAAAAAGAGAGAGAAAAAGAGAGAGAAAAAGAGAGAGAAAAGAGAGAGAGAAAAAGAAGAAGAGAAGAAAGAGAGAGAAAAAGAGAGAGAGAAGAAGAGAGAGAAGAAGGAGAGAAGAAGAGAGAGAGAGAGAAGAGGAAGAGAGGAAGAGAGAAAGAGAGAGAGAGAGAGAGAGAGAGAGAGAGAGAGAGAGAGAGAGAGAGAGAGAGAGAGAGAGAGAGAGGAGAGAGGTGTTAGAGGAGAGCAGTGTGGAAAGCCCAGAACGCGGTATAGTTCGTGGGGAGCTGCTGGACATGGGGGCCTATCAGAAACGGAGTTGCCTGCAGCTGGCATATCTGGGATGCCAGAGAGGGCTCACTCATGTGGTGTGGCCTCTAGTTAGGTTGCCGTGCCAATAAAAAGGTATCACGGAAACATCGTACCGTACCCCTGCTAGGCCTATCCCTATGTCCAGGATAGACCTATCCCTATGTCTGGTGGGATTCTAAATGTGATGCATTGAGAAGGGTAAAGAAT
>CM068954.1:71142129-71154915 GCA_035128595.1 Eptatretus atami
AAGAGAGAGATGGTAACTGCTGTAGTGTACTGTTGAATTGACATTTGTGGCCTATATCAATTGATAATTGGACAGCCTTCAATCAGCTTTTTAATTTGGCGAGCCGACAAGCCTTTCACCACTTCCAGCGGCAATGGGTAGGCAACCGGTGAGGCAAGCAGTGCAATGACCAGAACTTGATCCACCAATAGTTTTGGCTACACATACTTTCTCCATCCCGTGCTCCCATTCATTAACGTGCTCCATCTTCTTGCCCAGATCACGGTTATGGCAACCGACATCAATGCTCACAGCCTGTACCAGACCTTGGACCGATAGATACTGCACACTTCAAGACCTTGGGAGGAACAATTGCAAGAAATAAACAAAACAAAACCCATTAAATTACAGTACAGGAGAGCAGAGTAATAAGAAGGAAGCCATTTTTTTTTTTAAAAAATGCCTTCAAATTGAGCCTGAGAAGTAAACTGGGCTGTCCCACATTCAGGGCTCCATCGAGTTAAATATCGCCAAAGTCTATTTTCAAGAGCAACACCGTTGATGTTGATAGCAATTTTCATCCGAAAACATCAATCCGATACAGATTCCTTGTGCATGGTAGTTGGCCTGACAGGATAGCTCAGAGAAGTGTACACAAATCAGGGTAATCATCCCACATTTTTAACCTATTACTTCAGTACAAGTTTACACTGCACGAGTAGATAAATTAATTTGCTGGTGAAGTTTCAACCGTATTTGGGGTGATTTTCCACTCCATAAGTAAAAGTTAAAGACAGATTCCAGAATGAAATTCAGTGACAGGTTGCGGTGTGACGAGGACAAATTTATTGAATTTTCAGTGAAGATCCGCATCCGGTATAAATCGAATTTTTGAAGTTATTCTTCATCATTGAAGAGATTGGGGCCCAAAACTATATGTTAAAAAAAGCCCCAAACGAATATCTCAAAAAGTGTGGCGGAAATTAGGACAAAACTTGGTAGATGAAGGTAGTTAGATGACAAGAACAAGCTGATTAAATTTTGTTTCAGGTCCGGATTCCAATTGGACCTATCAGTGGGCGACAAAGCGTAAACTGTTCAGCCTGATGGAGGTATGCGGCTGCAATCAGTGCCGTTCTAGATACACATTTGCTAACAAATAGGCTGGTCAAGGATGTCTATTCAATAGCCCACTCTATCAATGTGGTGAGCAAGGCACAGACAGTGGTTTGTCTGTTTTACTAGTTACTTTACATTGAGCCCCGTCCAATCTAGTTTTATTTCTGACCGAATATAAACCGTTGTCCTTTTTTGTTTTACTGGTAAGTGGTTGCATCAGTGTTCATCCTTCTGTTGAACCAACCTAACCCAATCATGCTTAGCCATTGGTGTGTCGAGCTTTAAAAAAAAAACGAGTAGCTCAACGATGTCCAGTATTTCCATTATGCAAATTATCCCATTAAACGCATAGCAATTTAGTCGGGTTTTTGTGGCAGTGGAAAATATCCCCCTTGGAATTGGCACAAAATGAGAATCCCATTATGGGTGGGGTTGGGTAAGACTGTGCAGCTGAAGGTCCATCCTGGCACCTGCACGCAACCTACATCTCTCTGCAGGCATATTTTAACGAGATTGCCCGATCATCCCTCACCCATAAGTGTCATACAACTTTTTGGTGGGGGTCATATCCAGGATAGGGCTTTCAGTAGCCCAACATTAACCACCACTGCTAATAGATCTCTTTACAAGAGGATTTCAGACTGGGTAAAAGCCTACACCAAATTTGAATTGTAACTGTGCGCATTTGTAAACAAATGGCGGCCAAATTTTAAAAATTCTAACCTTGACCTAGGGTAAGCATTGCATCCAGTCTCATAGGCTTGTCACTCGACAAGACATTATGGCAACCAGCAGCGAGGTACTAAACAATTTTGAGAAACATTGACGTTTTGCATGGAAATATGAATGGAAATAACTTTAGATCTCTTTTCTCAAAACTTCATCCATGTATGACTACTGTTCGCTTCCAGGAGCTAATGCCGCGGCCTGATATTCTTTTAACACAAGCAATACACCTTGGATGCACTTACCAAGGAAGGTGGCGATGTCTTCAAACTCAGGACCTGTTGCAATAAGTTCCTCCCCGCGTAGGAATATTAATGCCCATGTAGCAAGGGAATCGACTGGCGAAGATGCCACAATCGAATATGGACCTGGAGAAAATGACATGTCTGTGTTTAGTTGCCCTTATTCCAGATAGTTTTCCTCACTTGTATCTCTTACATCAACTCGTGAAAAATCTAATCACAACATGATCATCTTTAAACTTATCCTCTCTCTCCTCTCGACAGGGCTTCACAACAACTTTTACCTATTCTCCATGTCTCCACACATGGACAGCACGACTCAAACCGATCCTCCCCATTCACACCATTCCACCCCATCCAAAACTGATTAACATATGAGGGTGTATAAGTGACAAAAAAAAAAAGGCAAACACCTGGTAAATGGAGGAACACCGAGTATATTGAAAGCAACGGCTTCCCGCACAGGTTGCCATGTGCTAATTCAGCAAATAACATCCTGGCTCTAGGGTCATGGTATAAAATGCTGCACAGGCCTGGTTGCCTAATAATTATGGCTAGCAATGGCCTGCAAGAGAAAACTCACCCAGTTTTTCCCCCCTATTTTGCAGCTTGTAAGCTTTATGTTTGCCCTGCATGCTTTATCCCCCCCCCACCGCCCCTCCCAAATCGTGGTCTTTTTGTTTATCTGTAAGCTTTTGTCCTGCTTTTTGTTAAGTCATTTCCTTCCGCTTTTCCTGGCCTTTCCCTCATTCTCGTAGGCTCTTGCCCCACCAAGCAGGCAGGGAGCCTCGCGCTTCCCTTGCTACCAACTTCCTCCACATCCTCCCCCCCCCTCTATTCTAAGTGTTGTCCCCGCCCTCCCCAGGACCCGCGGAATGGTGGAGCAAGTATAATTTTTGCTCACAGTGGTGGCAGATGGGACATGTGAGAGAGCAACTGCACCACCCCAGTAGCAAGTGCAACCTATTGGTGTACCGGGTCACACTTCCGCTCATGACCGCCGAGCCTATTCAAGCAAGAGGTGTGCATCTACGGGTGGGGGTGAAGGTGTCTCCCAATAAAAGTCTGGTCGTGCCTATGCCCCTGCTAGTCGTCCTCCCCCTTCCCCAGCCCCCCTCCCCTCCCAGTAAATGTCAGAATGAGGGTAGGATGGAGGAGGGGAGAAAGAGAAAGAGGAGGGGGAGAAAGGGAGCAGAAGGAAGGTGTGAAGGAGGAAAGAAGGAGGGGTAAGCAGGGACCTGGATGTGGTTACGCCAGGTGCTGGGATTATGGAGGTGGGAGAGAAAGACTCTATTTAAGGAGAAGTGGTGTTCCGGGGGCAGACGGACCAAATTCCTCCCACTCAAGAGACCCACCACCGGAGAGTTCCGAAGGGCCGGCCCGTCCCTGGTTTATGAGACATTGACCAGGGCGATTGGGGGAGGTGAAAAAAGCACCACAGACGGAGGGGCCGAGACAAAGGGGGAAGCTCTCCATGACAAAGCGCCCCATTGGCGGTCTACAAGAAAATCTGCAGGTAAAACACTGGAGGGGTCCAAAACCTCTGTAAGGACTGCCCATCCCGGGTTGGGAGGGATTTGTTTGAGGGAAGAATATTGCGAGGTGGGCTGTCTACACCCAACTCCATCCCCTCCCGTGACCCCCTATTCATTCCGTTCCCCTCGAGAAAGCACCTACCCTCACACTTCAAACCCCACCCCCCCCTCCGGGAGGTGGCCGAGGCTATGGGAGATCCACAAGGTGGACTTTCATTTTTGTTTTCCTTTGATTATCGTTCCGCTAGAGTCTTGCTTTTGAAATAACGGTATACGGTCTAGTTTGATTATTGTCTTGATTCATTGCTATTGATTTAGTTTGATATTGTTCGATTATTGTTTTGATTGTTGGCCTTTTGGTTTCCCCTGCTGAGGGTGATTTTTAACAATTATTATGATGATTTTTTTTTGAATAAAAAAGGCTTCGGCATTAAACTCATTGACTTTGAGTGGTGATTTGATGGGGCACGTTTGGCAGGACGCTTCAAGTAACAAAGACAAGCTCAACTTTCTGATGTTTCACGAGCAACTGTGTTGAGGTGATGTCAAATGGAAACTTCGAGGGAAAGACATCATACAGCCAAGGGCAACAGTGGGGCAGAAGTGCATACTCCAGAATCGTGAATGTCCGTGCTAATTTGGAAGTACAAGTCAAAGCAGGCCAACTGCACATCAAATTGACTGGCAAATTCAACCTGGGGTGAAAGCAATCCAAGTTCATCAAAGGTCCGAGAACTCGAGATCCAATCGTGAGGCTGAGTGCCACAAACTGCTCATCACACCTGGAAATTCACGTTTGCGAGTCCAGTGTGCAAGAGTACAGGCAATGGACTACTTGAGTAGTGGGAGAAATTGGAATGTGGGTCAGTATGAATCATCCTTCACATGTCCTTGACAAAAGAGGACGAGTGCACATGTGCACCAACCTAATAACTCACAACCCTGAAGTGATTGTTCCAACAGTGAAGGTTCTGGTTGTTTCTGCAATGTTGTGGGGTGCATTTCCTTGCATGGTTTGGGTGCATTAATTCCCTGGAGGCAAGGTCAATGCCAATTCTATTTAATGGTACCCGAGTGATCATCTTCACCCCCATGTAGCAGCTTTTCTTTCCCACTGGGAGGGGTGTTTTCCAAGGATGACAGTCACCATTCAGAGCATGTGTGTCACCCAATGTTTTGTATGAGCATAAACTGATGTAATTCATACGTCATGCTCCTCAATCACAATCTGAACCCATTCAAGCATTTAGGGGATATTCTGTAACGACACTCGAGACCAGCGTTTTCCACCTCCATTAACAGTTGCGAGTTGACCCTTGTGAAAGAATGGTGCCGCATCCCCCTGCAGAATTCAGACGCTGGGGACTCTATGCCAAGGCACATACAGGCCGTAAGTTGTGGCCCAACACCCTATTAAGTGACGTACATTGGTGTTTCGATTTTTTTGTCCACTTACCTGTACAATGATATTGTTGCGGGTTTTAACAAAACGCGTCGCTCGTCAAGGCAAATGCACACAACACGTAGTGCTCCCCAGGCAGTTATTTATTAGTATTCATTCATTAGCCTTCCCTCATGTCTATTTGTATATGGGACAAAATGCATTTGAGGGCTTTCAGTTAGGCTTTAATTCCATTCTCTATTCCTTGATATATTTATTCACTTTACTTCACACAACATGATGTCTCCTTCATGCAAGCATGCACGCCACAGACTCACATTAACAGAGAGCTTATTAGCATATTCCGCCAAAACCACGATGAAACGCATGCCATTCCATTGACATTTCATTTCAACTTTCGCCATACACGGACGCCCAACGCTGCAACTTCTGCAACCACCATATACGTTTCCCAAATTCCATGACATCGGACCACAACTCAAGCTCGCCTACACTCACTTTGACGCCACAATCCGACGGCCACCATCACAACTCGCCACACTGCAACCACTACACGACACACTGTGCCATCGCTCAAACCACATTTGTCATTAATGACCATCACGCCCTTCGGGACCAGCAGAGACGAGGAGGCACGCTCAATGGGCAGGGTGCGCGATAACTCATGCTGTTCTGGGAGCTCTGTCATGTGTCAAAGTGTGGAGCAATGGGGCCATTTTTCAGTGGGAAATACTCGCTGGGAAGGGCCAAACAGTGCTTCGAGTCCACATGCCAATGAGGCGTGGGGAAACACCCATCGTTCCACTGTTCTGCTCTCAAGCACCACCCCGCTGGAAAATTATAAAAGAGAGCACTGATCTGGCCGCCCTCTTATTCTCTTCCTTTCCAGCCATTCTCTCACCTGGCCTGCCCTTCTCACATCTGGCCCGGTCTTCCTTGTTTCCTGGACCACAGAGCAGTGGAACGGAAAGTCCCGATACCAGACCGAGCGCTACCCGAGTCTGTTAAACAATTACATGTACGGACCTCTTTACGCTCATGTTACGTCCATTCCTCCACACATTTTTTTTCCTTTGTTTTACCGAAACCCTCTGACATCTTTACACCTTCATCTCTGCCTCGTCTGCCAATCATTCACAACTCCCCATAGACGCCCCAGTTTTCTTCCCTCCTTCCCCTCCTAAGAAACTGGGTTTACGCTGGTCCGTCGGCCACGCCAGGTACCATCGGGGTCGTTTTACACCTCGAACCTTCTCTTACCTTCCCACTGTTCTAATTTCCTCGGTGTGTGTGTGTGTGTGTGTGTGTGTGTGTGTGTGTGTTTGGTCTGATAAGCACCTGTAATATGATTTGCATATGATAAGATAGTAGAAGTTTGGATTGGGTCAGATCTGATCTGTGTCTTTGTCTGGTAAATACTTGCATTTATTTTGCCGCACCTCATCAATCCTTGCAGTAAAAAACAAGAAGTCCCCTAAATACATAAATATTCTGTCTCAGTCATCATACAACCATTTTCTATGATGGTTGCATGACTTCATCAGTTTCAAATTTAATCTTGTGTGCACATATATCTTTACAATGAATTCTAGCTTAAGTTTCCGAAAAAGTCATGTAATCATTTAGTTTTAAGAAAAAATGCAATCCTTGAGTTTTGTCTCTGCACACACCACACATTATAGTATAATGACAAGTCTGAAGACGACGATGGTTCACGAGCGGTATTTGACGATGTAGATTGTTTCCAGAAGTCAAGGTGAGACAATGTGATAAGTTTGACCAAGTTATAAAAATGATCAACATGATGTGGTACGAGTGACGGGTTATTACTGCAAAATGTCGAAAACCGGTTTCGTTCAACAACTTTCAAAATTTGACCTTTGCATAACCTTTAAAGGTCACAAAAACAATGTTGTGGACATTAAATAAGGAAACAGGATACGGTGCTATAACTTAATGGAGTTAGTTCGGCGGAAGAAGGTAGAAAACCCGGTTCGATTCCCACAACTTTGAAAATTTGACCTTTGTGAACTTTAAAGGTCAAAGGTCAAGGATTATGACCTTGGTGCAAAACTTCCTCTGAACATTCCAGGAACAATATAACGTCATATAGGCTATATGGCATTTCGCACTCCTCGGATTATATCCATACTTTGATGAAATCAGCGTAAAAACAAACTTGAAGGGGGTGCCACGGGCAAGGTGTTCGAGATAGAGCAAAATTGTTTCAAGACTTTAGGTGGGGAATGACCTCAAGATTATGCATAAAAAATATTGTCATCCTCAGCTCTCAAAGTTTGGCGGTCGTATGATTTTTTGTCAAAATTCGAAATTTTCTAAGTTCATGACCTTGTGACCTTGACCTTGGGACTAAATGAAAAATCGAGCTCCGTGGGGCTATGCAGGTGCATTGGGCTAAACCAATACCGAAACCCCTGTCAGATTCGACAAACCCCTCGGAGAAGATGGATTTTTATGTCAAAATCGCAATTTTTCTAAGTTCGTGACCTTGTGACCTTCACCTTGTGACCTTGACCTTGGGACTAAAATGAAAAATCGAGCTCCGTGAGCTATGCAGGTGCCATTGGGCTAACCAAATACCAAAACCCCTTGTCAGATTCGACAAAACCCCTAGGAGAAGATGCAAATTGAAATTGGCTAACCCCCTAAAAACACGTGTTTTTTGGCGTGGCTCCGCCATAATGGGCGCACCACGCCCATTTTCAGGAAAACACAACTAGATCAGGAATATAAATCTCCCACCAAAATTTCATCAGGATCGGATCAAACCCCAGGAGCTATGCTCGGGACAGACAGACAGACAGACAGAAAATAACGAATATAGTGGTCACTTATATTTTTCGTGAAAATTTTTTTCGTGAACCAATATCATTGTAAACTAGAAGGGCACTGGTTGAGCGCATACCTCCGTCACATAATGCCTGATCCAAGAGAACATATCGGCCCAATAACATTTTTGAAATATCATGCTATATAATCGTTTTTGGCCCTATCTCTCAATAGTGAAGAATTACTTTAAAAATTAAATAATTGTCGTATCCAGATCTGGATTAGGATCTTCACCAAAACTGAATCAATTTGTCCTTGAAACACACCAAACAATATCCACAACTCTTTGAGATATCGTGCTAATTATTGATTAGCCCTATCTCTCAATGGTGAAGAATCACTTTTTTAAAATTTCTAGAAAGCGGATCCGGATCTTCACCAAAATCTAATCAGTTTTGACCTTGTCACACACCTAACCTGCCCACCAAAGTTCATCTGGATTCATCCTCAACTTTTTGAGATATCCTGCACATAAACAGAAAAGAGGGGTGAAAACATAACCTCCTTCACCTTTGGTGGCAGAGGTAATTAGCATATCCATACAATTCTGGAATTTGAAAACAACGTGTGTAGCCTCCACCTTACGCTTTGCATATCACCCACCACCCCAATCCCCTCCCTCCGAAGCGTTTTTTTCCCCTATCACTTTTCACTTACTTGATCCATGCCTGATCAACACAAACTCTTGGCAGGATGCTACCTATGCTGAAAAGTACATACATTTGTCAAAGGGCAAATAAGGTGTGATATTCAAATGGTTAGCTCAGCCGTAGCGATCGAGTGTTTCAAAGAAAATTGGTGAGGGTCGTATCCTGAAGTGCATTTCATAGAATACTTTATCCTTGACAAGTTATTTTTTGGAAACAATTTTCATCACAAGTAAGTTTCAGCTTTTCGTAAAATAGATAGATGTTCTATTATTAACATCATTTGTACTTTCAAAGCATAGTTGAAGAACGAGAAATTCAAGGTACCTCTGTGCACCTCTCACGCAGAAGCCGAATAATGGGCGAGATTGTTGTCCCACGCACAATAGAATCATCAACCAGGACCAATGCGCTTCCCAGCAAAATTGTCTCTCAAAACACCAAACTTCTTGGCAAACACTGAGTTTGGCGATGGCGTTTGTCAGGCTGAATGAATGTACGGCCAACGTAGCGGTTTTTACACAAAACCTCTACATATGGTAGACCAGCCTGTACACAAAGGAAAAAAAAGAAAAGAAAGACAGCATGGTGAGATCATATAGGCAACAAAAGGCCATTCACTAGAACATGAGGAAGAATATCTCCCCCCCTTGAACCCTCTCCAACCATCCAGATCTCCATTTGTACATCTACCTGCCTCTTTGCTCCATCCAATTATATCCATATATAGTTTTTATAAAGATGCATTTTTCCAATTCACCTTTTGAACTGGTCAAATCTTTACATCAATTTTTTCCCCCAGAAAACTATTCAACATACCAACTATACTCTTACAAGATCACAAGGATTGCAAGAAAATTATGCACAGGAGGAGGCCATTCTGCCAATCATGCCTGCACCACCAATACCACATTTAAATAATCCATTGATACCCTTCCCTTGTTGTTGTGCAGCCTTTTGGCTGCTACAATGGTACTCATTTCACCGACCTCGGAAGGATGACAGGCTGAGCCAACCCCTGGTGTTAATTCAGCAGCCAACAGGGCTTGAAGTCAGGACCCGAGGATCCCAAGCCACCACCCTAACCACTAAGCCAACACCAGGTGAAGAGAGGAAAAAAAACACACCTGCCTCAAATCCATTCAACATCTCTTCTAGTCTTCTTCATCAACTGAAAGCTTTTGCCCTCAGGTCCTATCCCCTACATCCAACTGAAAAAAGTGCTTCTATCAACTCTATTCAAACCCTTTTTAATATTCTACATCTACCATTCCCCTTAAAATACCCTCTCACCTCTTCCACAATCTGACAAACTATGACGGCCAATCCAACACAAAATATGATTGAAGACTACTTGACGATGGATAAAGTAGGATATTGACTTTGATTTACAATATCCAAAGAGTTATGTGATCAAAAACCTTTCATTTGCTGCTCAAAGGATTACTCCAGATGGAGATAGTTCAGTAGTTACCAAAACTCTTTGTTCAACAATAGCGGGAAAATATATCTGAACTTTGACAAAATGCTTGAGGTTGATATTCAATATTTGTTTAATTTTATCCAGTGGGGGGGAGAGAGAGAAAGATAGAGAGAAAAAGAGAGAGAAAAAGAGAGAGAAAAAGAGAGAAAAAAGGAGAGAGAAGGAGAGAGAAAAAGAAGAGAGAAAAGAGAGAGAAAAAGAGAGAGAAAAAGAGAGAGAAAAAGAGAGAGAAAAAGAGAGAGAAAAAGAGAGAGAAAGAGAGAGAAAAAAGAGAGAGAAAAAGAGAGAGAAAAGAGAGAGAAAAGAGAGAGAAAAGAGAGAGAAAAAGAGAGAGAAAAAGAGAGAGAAAAAGAGAGAGAAAAAGAGAGAGAAGAAGAGAGAAAAAAGAGAGAGAAAAGAGAGAGAAGAGAGAGAAGAAGAGAGAGAGGAAAGAGAGAAGAGGAAGAGAGAAAGAGAGAGAGAGAGAAAGAGAGAGAAGAGAGAGAGAGAGAGAGAGAGAGAGAGAGAGAGAGAGAGAGAGGTGTAGAGGAGAGCAGTGTGGAAAGCCCAGAACGCGGTATAGTTCGTGGGGAGCTGCTGGACATGGGGGCCTATCAGAAACGGAGTTGCCTGCAGCTGGCATATCTGGGATGCCAGAGAGGGCTCACTCATGTGGTGTGGCCTCTAGTTAGGTTGCCGTGCCAATAAAAAGTATCACGGAAACATCGTACCGTACCCCTGCTAGGCCTATCCCTATGTCCAGGATAGACCTATCCCTATGTCTGTGGGATTCTAAATGTGATGCATTGAGAAGGGTAAAGAATAGATTCCCTCTCTTATGGAAAGCTCCTTTTTCTCTTTACGACAGACACATTCATGCACGTGAGATAGCCGTTAGCCCAACAGAGGCTCGACACCCACCCCTTTCCATCGAGTTGACACCGCTTCTTTCACCGACGCCGACACACGCCTTTTCCATCGACGTTTGACACCCGCGTTCAGCAGGTCTATGGACGCTAAGGCCTAAGTCACATTTGGCACGGCGGCCGTAGGGTCTACAAAATCTACGGCCACTAGCAATTATACGGCGGCCGCAGTATGTCCACGGTCACACAGTGTAGCAGTCACATATGTTTTTATTTTTCGGGGAGCCGCACGGCGTATTTAGAAATTGTGGAGATCGAAAACGTGGGGGTGCTGTACGGTCTTTGATTTGATGTCGCACGGTGACCTTAGGGTGTCCCTGCGGCGGCCATAGAATTTTCAAGGCAGACGCAAGGTAGCCTCAAGGTGCCGCAAGGCGACCGCAGGGGGGCCCTAAGGCAAACGTGCGGCCAGACGGACGGTAACGAGTGGGTATATATACCAGTTATGTTTTAACTGAAATAAAATATAACAGTTCGGAATATACCAGTATATATAACTGAATATACCAGTTCGGAGTACCGTGGTGCCCCCAGAATCCGAACATCCCATTGTGTGACAAATTGGAATCCCAACAATTTTTTCGAGAAAATTTTGCCCTAAAAACCGAACACATTTTCAAAAACCGAACACAACGTGGCGTTCATGTTTGTTCACGTGCGTCTCCGCCTGTTCGACCCGCATCTTCGCGCTTTGTTCATTCAGTTTGTCGGTGAAAGTACTCGTGAAAGCATCTCTCGTGTGTCGATCGCTACTTTACCTCGTGTTTTCACCTTGATTTGTGCAGTTGTTGTTTTTTTACTCATCTTGTGTTTTAATTAATAACAAAAAAGCAATCCGATCAAGTGGTGTGACGGACTGTCGGGCAAGGATTTAATTTCACAGAAAAACCGGTTGTAATTTGGAATATCCATGATTACCTCAGCCCGATGCGCTTGATGAAAGTGATTGTGGTTCTGGGGGCATCATGTTTGATGAGCTGCCCTGGGAGCAGCACTCTTCAGAGTGCGTGAGCGATCGGAACCCAGGCCGGAGCACGAGCCTGTGTGGACCTTTGGATGTGGTGATTGTACAGTTTACATACAATACACTGCCACCGAAGGTCATTTACTCATCTTATTTTACTTTAAACATGGGTAATTTCAGTTGAAAGTGTCTTGAAAGTGGGTTTTCTTGGGGTCCAGGAACGGATTAATTCACTTTCCATTATTTCTTATTGGGAAAATAGTTTTGGAATCCGAGTTTTTGCAATCCGAACAGCCTCCTGGAACGAATTAAATTGGGATTCTGGGGGCACCACTGTATAGGCAAACACCTATACTCCGATCTCTAGCGGTAGCGCACGGTCGACGCAGACTGCCACGGAGGCCGTACGTAGGACGCACGGCGGCGTAGGGGAACCATGCGTCGACCCTGCGTTGCCCGCAGTTAGTCACACAGACCGCAAGGCCACCGTACGTTGAACACAGGGACGCCTTAGGACTACCCTACGGCGACCGTGGAAATAGTGCGGCCGCCGTAATTTTTTGGGGGTTGGCAAAATTCATTTTTCATTGATAAGAGACTACGGCAGCCGCACGAATAGCGCAAGCCCACCGTACGCCCTACGTACGGTCGACGTGGAACACATCTACGTCACAGCTTGGCTTGTCGAATGCTACGGCCAACGTAGAAATCGTAGAAATGAAAAAAGTTATAACTCCGCGCTATAATTCCACGGCGACCCCTATGGCCTGTAAAAGATAGTCATACGGCATAGGGCCACCATGAGGCCACCTCAGAAACTCTGCGGCCGCTGCACGTTTCTGTCAATTCAGCGGGGGTACGGCCGCCGTATCCTAGCCGTAGAGAAAATGTGACTTAGGCCTAACTGGCTCTTTTTCATATCGGGCTGAACATT
>CM068954.1:71155224-71165505 GCA_035128595.1 Eptatretus atami
TTTTCCAGACAGTCGACCGGTCAGTCAGTTGGCGACGGTCAGTTTTGCAACGAGTCAGGTGGCGACGGCTTTAGGAGTCAGTCGGACCAGTCGGTTTGAGAGTCAGTCGACAACCAGTCAGTCAGCGTCAGTCAGCACCGGTCAGTCAGACGGCTTTACCAGTCAGTCGACAACGAGTCCGTTTGTGAGGGAGTTGGCGTCAGTGAGTCGGCGTCAGTCAGACGGCTTTTCCAGTCAGTCGGCGTCGGTCAATACCGGTCAGTCAGATGGCTTTTCCAGTCAGTCGACCACCTGTCAGTTGGCGCCAGTGAGTTGGTGACAGCCTCAGTGCCTTACAGCTTCTCACAGTGCCTCACAGCGCCTCAGCACTTCACAGTGCCTCACAGCTCATAACAGCTGTCCATTGGCTGTGGCTCCTGGTGACTCCTGGCGGTGGGTGACGCTCAGAATGTTAATGTTCCTTCTGCTCGAGACCTGCTCTTGGCGTACCTGATTCTTAGCGTCCCTGGTTCCTGGGCGCTGGCAACGGACAAGACACGCTCACACATTTCAGGAAGTTTTTATTTGATGTACAACTTCTATTTGGTGAGCGAGACAATTTCTCTTCCCCCCTGAATGATCTGCTGGGTACCCTTGTCTGTGTTTAATTGTTAAGTAAGTCAATCCCAGATAAGCATCCACTCTTTGTCTCTTTTCCTATCAGTGCCCGAGTGATTATTTATTTGCTTGCAATTATTTTGATTGATTTGAATTTACTAATATTTACCCCACAGAAATAAAAAGTTGTTTTTATTTATTTATTTTCTTATTAATGAATTCCTTTGTTGACGTTCCAACCTGTCCGTGCTTGTCCTTTCCTTCCATTGATCCAGCATTGTCCAAACCTAGATAGACTGTGTGGTAATTACCACACGAATTGACCTGTAATAGTCAGCATGCACCAGCGGTTAAATGCTCGGCCGCCCGAATTAAAAACGAATCAAGATAAGATTGGTGCTTTGCCGAGGGCATGCTCCCCGTTCAGGAAACCACGTGACCTCAAGTTAAACGGCATAATTAGACGGTGGACACTGGAAACTCGTGGTTAACTGAGTGGCAGTCGTGGTTCTAAAGCAACCCACCGTACTACAAAGTTAATTGTGAGCGGTGGCCCCAGGTCCGGCTCTTCCAAGAACAAACGGGGATTGAACCCCCTCATAATACACTCGGTACCCGTAACTATATATATATATATATATATATATATATATATATATATATATATATATATATATATATATATATATATGAGAACCTGAAGTTTGAAACCCCTTTTCTCAAAATCTAGATCAGGTTGGACATCCCAATTTAGCTCTCAGTGGCTCAAGTTTTTCAAAATGAAAAATCAACAAAAGCAATAAAAGCAAAGAGTACCACACACCAATTTAGTGGTAAGAATAGATGATGAGAGCGGTGCCCTTTGAGCGATTGAACGGCTTTGTCATGGAGCCATGAAGAGCCTAATTTGCTCGGCACCTCTGATTGTGTACCTCACTGGAACAGCCTTGCAGAACCCTTTCACAACACGACCTTACATAAAAGCAGTTACCTCATATAATGCTTCATGGTTCATAACACAATTCATGTCAACAATAAAGCCTACGCAACCAATGTTTTTAGTGAGGCAACAAAAAAAAATTCACATAAATCAGACATATTGTTATATTATGTTTGTGGGGTAGATGGAGGAATCTCAGAAGAAAGATGGGATTGTATAGAGTTGCTTGGTCTGTGGACGTGTAGGAGATATCTCGATGAAAATTAAGTAGGGAAACTGTGAGCTTAAGTGTTACGTGTCACCATACAGGGGGTGGGTTTTAGGATTAGGTAGGGTTTAAGGATAATTTATCGCAGTATGTGATTTCCCCCTGTGACCTTCTCCTATGATTTTGTATTTCACGACCGGCGATAAAAAGGGATCACGTCCTTAAAACAACAACCAAGCTGTACATCCAAGCAGGCAAAAAACCCTGTCTCGAGGAGTGACAACTAACAAACCACGCCCTGGAGTGGATGATTGATGGGCTTGACGTCAGAAAAAGGGGGGAAGTGAGGTTTGGCGGTGGAACATGAGGGAGATGGAGGTGCAGTGAGGATTGTGGTTGAGGCGTGAAGAAGGCTCAATATGAGAGGAAGGGAGTGAAGTTCGGAGCAGGACACTAAGGAGACCGGCAGTCAGAGAGTTTCGTGTTGGGCGACAAAAGGCAGTCAAGACGAAGTCTCGGAGAGCAGGATAGAAGCAAGAGAGGCAGGACCGGCGGTTTAAAGAGGAGGGCATTACAGCTGGCTTCCCCTCGACGTGGTGGAAGAAGACTGCACAATTCTTGTGTTCATGCTGAGGCGAATTGGCGCACAGGTAGGAGCAAGACGCTGGCCATTGACTTTTTTTCCTGAATCGTGTGGGACCAGCCTCGAAGACCCGTGTTGAGCCATCGGGGGAAAGAGACGGCGCCATTCAGCAAAGAGCAGCGGCGTCGGTGAGGGTGATCAACGAGGGAAGCTGCATGGCGGTCTCTGAGCCCTGGAGTTGAGTATCACCACCCAAATTGCCTCCTGTACGTTTGCCCGCCCAGAGAGCGGCTGGGCGCATTTTCCCATGCAGGACATGGCTTGACCCCAAAGCTCATAAAAGATCAGTTCTGGACCCGAAGCCAAGTGTCAGAATAAAAGGAGGGATTTTCCTTTGTTTTATTGTCCCCTTGTCTGTATTTAAAACTGTGCAGGCACCTCAAAGTTAGATATATTTTACATCACGTTTCATCTCATTATTATCCCGTTTTGAATTATCACCATTGTAAATATTTGATTTATTGTCATTAAACCCCGTATTTATACAAATTGCTTGCGTCTGTCTATCTGACGTGGGTTCGAGATAAACCCCCTTGTGTTGTGCTCTCATCTGCTCAGTCCTTGCCACTGTTTCTTTCCTGCGAGCGCCATAATCTCTAAGGAACTCGGCTGTAAGCCTCCAAGGGAAATCGTTTGGCCATCCGTCCAGGTAGGGGCAAAACCCACTGGACACACAACAATATTAATGTGATGGAAGTGACAGAAAACTCGTGCAGGACTTAAGAACGCAAATTTTTTTTTTATGACAAGGAAACAATTTTTGTGTTTGTAAAGATCTACTTGGTGGGCGTATCCAAGAGCCGCGGGTGTTGCAGATTCTGGGACAGTGCTGACGACATCAGCCTCCACCGGCCACTCCAATGCCAGCTGACGTCCGCAACGCTTCCTGACCGTGTACACCATCTGGCCTGTTGCACATCAGGCAATATTTATTCGCACATGATGAGGAAGATCAGTTATGAAGTTAATCAACATTTCTTGTACATACAAATTTACAAACCTTTGTCCTTGCAAGTTTACCTTTAACCTCAACATTGGCAACAAAGATGAACAAGAAAAACCGTTTTGTTTTTTTGGTATTTTTTCAATCAAGAGCCACTTCTTCATTTAGAGTACTGTTGGACCCCAACATTCGCAGTCATGCTATTCGCGGACACCATGTGTTCTTGGGTCATAAAGTGTGACCTGCTTCTACATTCAGATTTTGCGTATTCTCAGAGTTATTTTTGGGTTTTTTTTTTAAACACTTTTCAGGACTGGTCTCCTACATCCACCATCACCGATATCAATTCAGCCGGGGAATTCTTCCACAGAAAAATGCTCCCTCTTATGCACAGATTCATCGCATCTCATCTTCAACGATCTTACCCATCCTCCTGCTCTTGGTTCTCTGAATCTTGTGGCGAGATTGTTGCTTTGAAACAACTTGCATCGTCCTCCTGGAAGGCAAATCCGACGAGAGGCAACCTCAGATCATTCCACAGAGCCAACAAGTGTGCCTACCCTCAGGAGAGCCAAACAACATGTCGAATCTCAAGAATGAGCTTTCAAACATGTCCATTTATTCTAAAACCTGGTGGCGCCTTGTCAAGTCGGTCTCTGGTGTATGCGCCCCTTCCATCCCTTCCCTCACTTCAAATGGCACCACAGCTGACTCCGCTCGTGAGAAGGCCGAATGCCTCAGTTCTGCGTTTGCTTCAAAATCTTGCGTCCCTAACCCCTCCTTCTTCGTACCCATCCTTCCCGGTCAGTCACACCCAACTGCTCCTGAATTCTGTCTTTTGCACCTGAAAAGGTGGAAAAGTTCCTGGCAACCCTCGACTTTGACTCTTCCCTGCAACTGGTATGGGCGGCACCAGCTCATATGTTCTAAAAACCTGCTCTGCTGCTCTTTCTGCCCTTTTAACCCTGCTATGTACCCAGAGGTCACCTTCCATCCGCTTGGAAATCGGCCGTCGCAGCGTTCCATTAAAAAGGTGCAAAAACAGATCCCCTGAACTACAGACCAATTAGCTTACTTACAAATCACCAGCAAGGTCGTGGAAGCCATCATTGCAGTGAACATAAAATCATTTATTGACTCCAACAGCCTCATCTCAGATCATCAATTTGTATTCACACCTGGTCTGCACTCTACCTTGGACATGCTGCTTCGACTCTCCCAACAATGATGGAGGCCCTCAATATCATACATGAGATCAGGGGCATCTCTATGGACATATCTTGAGCTTTTGATACAGTCTGGCATCCTGCCTTGTTCTCCAAACCATCTGCCTATGGAATCCAAGGCCAACTCCACTCTTGGATTACTGATTTCATCCGCTCTCATAGACAACGTGTGGCTCTCAACGGAACCCTTTCATCTTCTCTCCCTGTCAAGGTCAGAGTACCACAAGGCAGTGTTCCTGGCCCCATATTATTCCTAGTCTTCATCAATGATCTCACTGACTCTCTGGAAAATCCTCTCTATTTCTTTGCTGATGACTTCACTCTCTGCCGTGGCATCGCTCATCCTTCTGACAGACAGGCAACAGCTTCTTCCCTTTCCTCAGACATGGACAAAATCACAAACTGGTCAAAAACAATTTTGTTTATGTATCCAGAGTCCCTCGTTTGCATTCTCCCTTACCCCTCATCGTTATCTGCATCCCTTGTTTGTCCGTCTCCAACGACTTTCTCCCTCCGCCCTGCTGTTGATCTTTCCCCTTTCACCTGCTGTTCCATTTGTTATGTTGTGTCCTGATTTGTTCTGGGTGATTGCTCTTTCACGAGCCTAGACCATGTAATTAATTAAGTAATAATAAATAAATAAATAAATAAATGAATAAAAGATTTTTTTTTTTTTTAAACAATGCCCCGACATTTGCGGTTTTTTCAGGAGCGTATCCCCCCGCGAATAGTGGGGTCCGACAGTATATACATTATGTCAATACACTTGAGAGCAGGAGCAACAGAATATTTGAATGGAGTGGGAATGGGGGGGATCTGGGCATGGCAGATGATGCAGAGGGGGGGGGGTCCACTGGTCTGAAAGGGTTTACCTATGTAATCCTCCACTCATTACAAAACAAGCTTACATAAAAAAACAATGAATCGCAAGGTCAGAAAGACAAAGACTGGCACCAGGATTTGGATGGCAGGAAAGGCGATTGAGGACATGAAGGAAGACAGCACTGTACGAACACGATGGTAGATGGGGCATGGGGTTGTGTGCAATCCAAAAAGGGAAGAAGAGGAAACTTAATGACAAACTTTTGCAACAAACGAGTGAGACGGTAATCATGACGCGTCATTCAAGCAGCACTTCCTGCAATACATGAAAAACGATTCCGAATGCATTTTTATGCAACAGTGTTCCGAGAAGAAAAAAACCCAGAAAACGATTTCAATGCAGATTGCAAGTCATTGATAATTATATGCAAAAAAAATTTTGAAAAAGACCTTCAAAAATAGTGTCCGGCCGAGCAAAGTAAACGTATTCGAAGATGCAGAAAGCTGGAGGTGCATCGTTGGGTCGTGGCACGACGTCCAGAGAAATATATCCGGTGCTGGTGATTTGCACTATCTCCCCTGGGAATAATTCTCTTTCAAACCTGCAAGCAACAGAAAAGCAAGTTTTGTTACTGAAGCTTTGGAAAGAATAGTTGGCTGCAAGTCTTGTTTCCAACTCTCGTGTAACTCGATGCCTTGATAACCGAGCAGGGTTCGTCGAACCATCAAATAAAATGTCTGAAATGCCACAATATAAACCAAGCTTGAGTTTATTTTGCCCCATGCTCTGATTGATGTCTCTTCTTCAATGCACAAATTTTTTTCCTGAATATATATTTCAAAAAAAGGAAATAAATCTATCATTTGCTATCTCCCTTCTCCAGCAAAATGTCCTGTTGACTTGACGGTTAAGATGGCTGGCTTAAGATGCTGCGCCATTCAAATAACACCAAAAAGGAGTGGCTCTATTTCATCTTCTTCTTCAGCACTCTCACTCATCAAATCTCCACCTTTCGTTCTTCCATTTTCTCCATTTTTACCTCCGCCACCGAAGGTGAAGGAGGTTATGTTTTCACCCCTTTCTGTCTGTCTGTTTGTGTGCAGGATATCTCAAAAAGTTGTGTACGGATTCGGACGAAACTCGGTGGACAGGTTGGGTGTGTCGCGAGGACGGATTGATTCGATTTTGGTGAAGATCCGAATCCGGATCTGGATACGAGAATTATTTAATTTTAAAAGTGATTCTTCACCATTGAGAGATGGGGCTAAAAACGATATAGTACTGAGTAGCATGATATCTCAAACATGTATTGGGACCGATATGTTCTCGTGGATCAGGTATTACGTGGCAGAGGTATACGCTCTACCGAGTGCCCTTCTAATCCATCCTTCACTTCCAAGCTCATTAAAAAAATATTCTTCGTTTCATTGTTTTTAATGTTCCCCACTCTCTCGTAAGACTGTGGTCATACCGTCTCCTCACACAAGCTGCACCAAATCCTTTACTCTTTATCGATCCCCCCTGGTAACCCTCTTCCTTCTGAAACTCTTTCCCAACCTTATACTATGGCCAACCCCAATTACCTCCTCTCCCTTTTTGGGTAGTACATATAACAATTGACCACATACGTGGAGCATTACCTTCACAAAAGCATCAATAACCCTTTATATTTTATACAACAGCCACGTGTGTGACAGAAATGTCAATTTAAGTATCCCGAGACGGAAATAATCTTGCCATAAATGAAGACACAAGGTTGCATCCTTCCCAATTAGCCTTCACCCATGCCCTCTAATTGCTTCTGCTATTAACTAGAAATCCTCCCCACCCCCAACACATCCAGTGCTGCTACTTCCCATTAATTCCTCCATGAGGCTCTGAAATCTAAGGCCCTCTGAGTTATTGGAATATCAGGGAGCCGAGTCACTGGGTTTGCTTTTTGCTCAGCATGGCAGGGCGGTGGCTTGGTTTGGGAGGGAGGAAGGTGGGAGGAGAGGGTTTATCCTGGCTATATTCTAGTCTCCTCCTGAATTCTTACCTCTCCATCGAACGCTTGCCTCTTCAGGTCACATTCGTGTTCGCACCAACCATTTCTTTGTTGCCCCCAAGTGCAGACCAAACACTCGCCTCCATACTTTTATGATTCCCTTTTTAAATGGCATGTGGGGTGGTTTTCCTGAATCCATTGCCTCGAGCTCTTCCCTCCAGGATTTCAAGGCTGCTGGACCACTTCAGCCTCATTCTCTCATTTTCAACACAGAGCTTTATGACACCTGCTGAAACCCTGTTCCCATCCTTCTCCTACAATTCCTCTCCTAATACGGTGCATTCAATTGATGTTGAATTGTTTATTCTTTGCCCACATTGCCCTGGTGTTCCGTTCTTCCAGAAGCCTCAATAAATCACTATAGCCTGATGTTGGCTTAATGGTTAAGGTGGATAGCTTAAGATCTCAGGGTCTTAAGTTTGAGCCCCTGTCGTGCTGTTAAAAAATACTAGGTGGGTTGACTCAGCCTGTCATCCTTCCAAGGTAGGCAAAATGAGTACCAACTTACTGGGAACGGGGCATTGCATAAGCGGCATAGCTGCGCTCCCAGAAATGATGCAACCAGCAGCTACAGGTTGCATAGAATTTTTTTTTTTTTTACAAATAATTCGCTCTCCATGAGAAGGATGGGATTTCTCATGGAGAGCAATTAATTTTCTCATATCGCCCCAATATCAGTATATGACATTATCTCATTGTCCCCTGCCCCTCTACGAGGTCGGAGATGGGGAGCATTAAAAAGAACTCTGTCCGACCGATCATCCGTCCATGTACGTGATTATATGTATATATATATATATTTTTTTTTTTTTAAGTTCAAGACTTACCTTTCACATTACAAAGATCTATTCCCATACCACCCAAAACGCAGAGGTCTAGAGCAGTGGTTTTCAAACTTTTTTTAGTGGCGAGCCAATTTCAGAAGCTCTCTACATCGCGCGACCAAAAGATTCAAAACCCAATTCATAATATAAAGATAAGATTTCATATGAACAAGAACATTTACTGTTTACTTTATTCACCATCGTCATGTTTTCATAGACAAGTAAACGAGAATAGCCGACAGTATCCAAATAGTACAGTTGAATGTTTCAGAAGTTTAGTCGAATGACATTTAGATATATCAGTGAGAAGGATGAGCCTGTTTTTCAGAAACCAACTTCTCTATTCGTGGAGAAGTAGATGACAATGCCAGGATCATATCATGCTCCATTTCTAGGCGATTTCAGTACTTTGTTTTAATCACCACCATGGTGGAGAACGACTGCTCACAAAAGTATGATGAAGGATATGGCATGAGAACCTTAATGGCGCGCCGTGACAGGGTCGGGTACGACGGCAGCATTTTGCACCAGAATGTCGACAACGAATTTGTCTGCGCAAGAACCTGCGCTCCTGAATCCTGCTGGAGCTGTACAAGCTCTTCCTGTGCTGTATCATCTTCATCAGCAATCGAGTCCAGTGGAGCCATGAAAGGGTCCCAACCACAAAAAGGACTGCACATCCAGCTCAGGGAAATAGTGCTCGAACTGTTCAATGAGCGACCGAAGGTGACGTGCTATCCTCCCAGAAAGACTGTCGAGCTCAGCATCATCATACTGGCAGGTCGTTAGATGCTCCACCAGACGGGGAAAAAGGCTGAAACGCTTAACAACTGCTTTGTCTGCCAGTAATTTTAGAGTCGTCAGAAATCCGCTCATTTTGTCGTGAAAAATCATGAGGTTGGCGTCTTTGCCTTGGATGGAGCAGTTGAGGACATCGAGACGTTCAAAGATGTCAACGAGATAGCACAGTTCTGACAGCCAAGAGTCCGACTCAAGCAACGCCACCATGCCGTTTTCCCTTGTGTGCGTAGGAACTCCTTCAGTTCATCTTTGAGCTCGTAAAGGCGCAGAAGAAGGTTTCCTCGAGATAACCGTCTGACTTGAGTGTAGAATAGTAAATTCTTATGGTCGGCGTCCATCTCCTGGCAGAATAGTCTGAATAACCTAGTGTTGAGGGCGCTCGATTTGATGTGATTCACCATTTTTACGACTTCTGAGAGCACGCTCTGCAAGGTTTTCTGGCAAAGTACGAGAGGCGAGCGCTTATCGGTGAATCATGCAGTGTACCATGGAGGTCTGAGGAGCCACCTCAAGCAATTTAGCCTTGAATCCAGAACGCACTCCTAACATTGCTGGCGCGCCGTCTGTTGTAGAACCGAGCAACTTTCCGAAGTCCAGATCATGGTCACGATAAAACTGCTCTAACTTCCCAAAAATGTCCTCGCCTTTGGTGTGGCCTCCAATGGTTTGATGAGCAAGGCTCATCGACAAAGTTATCAGCCTTGATGAAGCGGACCCAGACGATGAGTTGCGCGTCAGATGCGATATCAGTGGAGTCGTCCAACTGTATGGCGTGCTACGGCGATTCCTTGATCTTCTGTACGACCTGAGCCGTTAGTCCAGACTCATATCTTCAATTCTGCGTTGGATGGTGTTGTCAGAGAGGGGTATAACTGCCAGTTTCTTCGCCGCTTCCTCCCCAACCATCAGAGATACCATGTCCTTTGCACATGGCAGCACGAGTTCTTCCGCAATGGAGTGAGGCGTTTTAGTCTTGGCAACATGGAGCGACACTCGATACGAGGCCTCTAATGCCCGAGAATTGGTCTGATGGCATGTACCCTCTCTGTCAAGATGCGTATTCTTGAGTGCAAGAAGTTTCCTCTCAAAGAACGCTCTCTCCTTATCCTGATAAGGCGCATGTTTTGTAGACAAATGCCTCTGCAACATATTTTGTTTCATAGACTCCGTAGAAAGCACATCAAAACAAATCACACACCGAGGCCTCTGTGCCACACTTTTATCCACCA
>CM068954.1:71174845-71185711 GCA_035128595.1 Eptatretus atami
AATAAATAAATGAGCACTCGGTTCGAGTGGCTTCATGACAATTTGGAGCTCTCACCATCACACTGAGTCACTATCCTTGTGGATACTAAGCAACTAAGCATTATGACCGTCAATAATATTATTACCGAGCGACCCAGTTCGGGCCATCAGCTTCCTCTTCAGGTGGTGTTAGGGCAAGTAGTTGTGTGATGAGTTCACTGTCAGAGCTGGTGGATAGACCCACACCATGTCGTAGAACCTGCCACAGAAATTTCAGGATGAAAAAGTAAACAAGTAAAAATAAAATAAAATTCAAGTGCACAATGAAACAGGAAAGTTGCATGTCTGAAGTTATATAACGGAGATGTGTGGCTCTCAAAGAATCCACCATTTTAAAAGAATGGACATGCAATGAGAAATGTATCCAACATAAAAAAAAAAAATTGTTTGCAATAATATTAAGGACTGCATTTCCTTAAATAAGAAATATTCAGCAGCTTTACGATTTTCCAAATAAAAATAAAAATAAATGCCCCTACCATGACTTATAACAAACCACTGCGAAGCGTCATCCACACCTAGATGCAGGGCACTGGAAAAACCACAAACGAACAATGCAACAACAAAAATAAACCAATGTCATCCGTAGGGTGATCCGTATCTTGCCAAAAGGTGACCACGTGTGACTTCTTTAAGGTCACACTGAGGTGAACAGAGCTGCTATCCACCAGGAGCGACTCCTTGAGGAATATCTGCCTACGAGAGATTTCGATGAGAATCGTTCTACAGAGTAACCATGAAAAAAATATGCATTTGCCTCATAACGTCACCAAATCACGTCATAATGTCTCAAGCTTGATACATCTAGAAAGCACTCATCGAGGTGTTCAATTTGAGTACTACACGATATGGTTCCTAAAACTTGAAAATTTGACCTTGGGGTCAAATATTGTTTGACCTTAGGCGTTAACCATGAAGGTCAAGGCCAATCGCCACCAAAAATTAATCAGCTGAGTGCCAGACCATGAACTATATTCCATGAAGTTTGAAGACGATCCGATCAAAATTACTCAAAAATAAGGGTTTCGTCGACTCCCCTGATTTGCGACAAAGTGACCTTGACCTTTGACCTTGACCTTCAAAATTTTATGCGCTGAAAGGGACCTCTATAGGCCTCTGATATGCGAAGTTACAAAAATTTCCAATGAAAACTGTGCTCTGCAGAGTGATTTATACGTGATTACAGATAAATAAAAAAACAACAACAAAAAAAAACACATGAAGGTCAAGGCCAATCGCCACCAAAAATTAATCAGCTGAGCGCCAGACCATGAACTTATTCCCATGAAGTTTGAAGACGATCCGATCAAAATTACTCCAAAAAATGAGGGTTTTGTCGATTACCCTGATTTGCGAAAAGTGACCTTGACCTTTGACCTTGACCTTCAAAATTTTATGCGCTGAAAGGACCTCCATAGGCCTCTGATATGCGAAGTTACAAAAATTTCCAATGAAACTGTGGTCTGCAGAATTTTTTTTTCGTGATTACAGACAAACAACAAACAAACAAACAAACAAACAAAAAAAAAACATACAGACTGACTAACATATCTTGCAAAAACTTCGTTTTGGCAAGATAAAAACATCTAAAAATGATTACTTTCCTGGGGCTTATTAACTTTGAGGTGATTCAAGGTCGATGCGAGAAGAAACCTTCCACTCTGGGAAATCAGCACATGTTTGAAACTGGGTAGTTTTTGTTTTACAAATGCCATCACAACTACAGTCACTGATATTTTGTAGTTTGGAGGGGATTGGTCAAACGTATTCGGAAGACTGAAGTTTGTAAAAAAAATATATAATCATATTTATGTGGGTCGTGCAATAATGCTATGTAATGCAATGGAGGGTTTGAGAACCACAATGAAAAGTAGGGACCTCATCTCTTACAGTAGCCACATCGTGAGTCAATGATTTATTAGCTTTAGATGAGTTCCCGACAGGACAAGCTGAGTCAACCCCAGCTGGTATTAATTCAACAGCCAAGTGGGATTTGAACTCAGGACCCTAGGACCCCCAAGCCCACCACCCTAACCATTAAGCCGACACCAAGCATATGTTGTGATATACTTTCCTGGTTGTTCGTGGTACCGGAATCAAAGTGTTTCAAAATTAAAACGTTGTATTAGAACATTTCATAGAGATGTGCAAAACGGGTACACGTCATTTATGTGACCTTTGGATCACTGCCACTGCTGCAAAGACTGGTTTGTGATAAATACATACATTTCCTCGCAATAAATCATATTGAGAACGCTGCAAAATATCGATGTTAAAATGTTTCTGGAAAACATCAATTGTTTTATTGTCTTACTGGTACATTTTGCCCTTACATTGTTAGCATAATAAATAATGCAAAAAAAATAAAAGTACAATAAAGATATATTTTTTAACAAAAGAGTTTGATCTGAAAACTTTTGAGTATAAAAATAACCGGTTACCTTCTGACGCAGCTTAGCTGCATTGACAAGCTCTCCATTGTGTGCGACTGCGATGCACCCAACAATAGTCTCGACGACAAAAGGTTGGCAATTAAGGAGATCAGAATGTCCACTTGTCGCATACCGGGTATGCCCAATTCCAAGATTTCCCTTACGCAGGGCAGCCAAGTGCTCCTCTTGCACCACATGGCTCACCAGTCCCATTGCCTGAAAATAAAAATGGAAGCAAAGCAAATTTCCATTTAAACAATGAGGAGCAAATTTTGAAATGTGGATTTCAAGCTCACTGATCAAGTAATTATAGTAGTCATACCAGTGGTTGCAGTAGCAGGGCATTTGTCGGGAATTGTAGTTACGGAAGAAATCACGTCAATCCTACCTATCCATTACGACAAACAATTCCAATCTGCTTTCAGCATAGCAATGAAAGCAGATGTTGAAATTTTGCATGAATGTACTCCGTGGGTGCAGATATAGAAAAAAAACACTGGTGGACCAAGAACAGAACTCTAAAACAGATAGATAGGAAAATAGCCAACAATGGTCACAGTCGGTATGATCTGTGAGAAGATTTAAACCAACCAAAAGCAGGTTGAGAGACAACAAAACAGCATTGAAGACAGTTGATGTCAAAAATTAGGGTCAACTGTGTTGAAAGCAGCTGACAAATAAAAAGTATTCCGATTGTAGATTATTGGTCTGCTTTCTACAGAATAATATTGTTACAAAAGGGACTTGGGGGTTAATTATGTGATAGTTATGTCCGAACGAATGCCAGCACAACCCCAATTTACAGCGACCAGAATCGTATGTATAATTAGATTCCCTATCACCCTCCGTCCTTGTATTTGACTCCCATCAATGTTTCATCTTAAATCACCCCCTTTGTACTTTCATACCATCAATCACATTACACAAATGCCTGCTTCACATGCGTTACTACGGAGCCTCAAACGCAGGGTTTTAAAACCGTGGCAGGTCCGCGTGTGCTACCTCACACAGCTGGGACATCGACAGTGCATGCACAAGACCCGCACAGCAGAGGGCAGGAGCTCTGGTAGATAAGGCCGGACGATCGTACCTCATGGCATATACAGCCGGGACGCAAAGCCAGCGACACAGAACTCCAGTCTCTGTTGACTTAAAATACCCAGACATGGCTGAAAAGTGGCCAGGTGTTGCCCCCATATCTGAGGAATTTGTGAATAGAGCTAAACACTGGGCATGAATGAATTGCCCCACCTCTGATGCTATGATGAAAGGAAGATCGATGACAAAGCAACTTAAGTTGGGCTTCGGATGCATCTTTGAAGAACAGCTGCAGTGATGTCCTGGGGATGAGATGATTTGCCTCCAACAAAAACAATCATCTTCCTTTATGCCCATTAATGATTGCAGCCACTGAAGACTTTTTCCCCTGATGCCCACTGAATTCATTTTGACCAGGACTCCTCGATGCCGCGTACAATCAAATGCTGCCTTAATATCAAAGGTAATCCCTCTGACCACGTCTGAAATTCGACTCGTATCAAGGTTTGAATCAAGGTTGCAGTGAGGTCTGGATCAGAATCAAGCTGATGGACCCCACACCAGCATCAGTGAGCAATTGCCACTTGGAGATAAGATGCGAAATCAATCGAAGAACGGCACTCAGTAGAGTGCATACCTCCACCAGGCTGAACAGTTTACGTTCTGTATGCCATCGATAAGCCGGATCTGCATCCGGCCATTAATGAAAATCTGACCGGCTTGTTCTTGTTACCTACCCAACTCATCCAGCAAATTTTGGCATAACCCGTCCACAACTTTTTGAAATGCAGTAAACCCTCAAATATCGCAGGCAACCTATCGTGTTCCAATTTAGTTATCGTGGTGTTCAATTTCAGCCAATCACGGTTTTTGAGCTGAGATGAGTCATTGTTTGCATCCGCGTGTACGATTACCTCCCATTACGAGTCTTTTCTGGTTTCTTGCAAACCGTTAATTGCAGTAATCAGACCAGAATACGGGAATGAAGCTAAATTTAATTATTAACGGTAATCAAACAGGAAATGACATGTGGAGATCCTGTAATACTAGATCGACAAGATATAGCACACACACACACAACAGTTGAAAAATGGCACCCAAACGTAAAACGATGGACAAAATTAATCATTTCAAAAGGCAGAGAAAGGTTACGACATTGTGCGAAGAAATTGAGGTGTTAGATACGTCGGCAAGAAGTGAAAGTGCGGCATCTGTGGGCCGCCATTGCTGGATCGATGAATCAATTGTGTGTAAATGTGAGTCAAATATCCGTGCAAGGGTGCCTGCCAAAGTGCAAAAGGCTCATTCCAGTCCCATGATCCTCATATTTGAAGAATGGAAAAAGCGATTAGTGTTTGGATCGAGGACCAAACAGAAAAAAAAATGCCTTTGAGTGGACTGATGATATGGGAGAAATCATTGCAGATTTACCAACGTTTTCATGTGGCACTCGGGACCGAAGGCTCCAGATCAACCACGGCTCACGGAACGAATCGAGGTGAAGGGATTTATGCCAGAGCAGCGTTTCAACACCAAATAGATGGGATTCTTTTGGAAGATGATGCCATCTCATACCTTCCTGTACAAGCAGGAAATATCTGCTCTGGATCAAGGAGGCTAAGGATCGTTTCACCCTTCTTCTGCATGGCAATGCAGCAGGCGACTTTGCTATGGTCCCGATGACCCAACAGTCATCACAAGTTCCACATCCATATCTTTCTAACCTCCACCAGCATCATCATCTCCGAGCTAAGTCTTGTGTTTTCGATTTTCGGCAAGAGTACAGCATGAACGAGTACGTAATACGTTTACCCTCACCCATCTCGCTGTTTTGGAATAAATATAAAAGGTAAAAAAAGTCTTGTGTTTACTTCTCACTGCCATCAATCTTCCTCAATATTTTCTCGAAGTCCAGGAACGGAACCTCCCTCTTCCCATTGGCCCTTGGTTTCCACTATCATTGTTTTAACTTTTGTGGCATTTTCCAGGAACCTAACCCACAGCAATATTAAGAGGTTTCCTGTACTGCATCATGCTATATATCATTTTTCGTCATATCTCTGAATGGTGAAGAATCACTTGAAAGTAAAAAAAAAAAAAAAGATCGGTTCAAGATCCAGATCTTCAGCAAAATCAAATCGATTCTCCCTCGTCACACATCCAACCTGTCCACCAAATTTCATCCACAACCTTTTGAGATATCCTGCTCACAGTCAGACAAACAGACAGACAGACAGGGGCGAAACATAACCTCCATCCACCATTGGTAGTGGAGGTAGTAATACAAAGATATACCAGAGTTGGTGTCAAAGCCACCCAATGCTCGCCTGTTTATACATTAATCGTTTTTAAAAGACGAGTCTAATAATTAATATTTTTTATAATTCTCTAACAATTTTTTTTTTGGGTGGGGGGGGGGGGGGTTTGAAATCACTTAAAACATGTAGAAATGCAAAAAAAAAAATTTTTTTCTCTAACAATTTTTTTTGGGGGGGGGGGTTGGAAATCACAAAACATGTAGAAATGCAAAAAAAAATATTTTTTTTCTCTACAATTGTTTTTTTGGGGGGGGTTGGAAATCACTTAAAACATGTAGAAATGCAAAAAAAAAAAAAACATTTTTCTCTAACAATTTTTTTGGGGGGGGACAAGTCCAAAATCTAATGGCATGATCCTTGGACCATACCTAACCCCCCACCAAGTTTCGTCGAAATCCTAATCACTTAAAACATGTAGAAATGCAAAAAAAGAAATCGAAATTTTGTTGAAAAAAAAGTTGCAAAAATTTTTTTTTTCTCTAACAATTTTTTTTGGGGGGGGGGGTTGGAAATCACTTAAAACATGTAGAAATGCAAAAAAAATATTTTTTTTTCTCTAAAATTGTTTTTTTGGGGGGGGGGGGTTGGAAATCACAAAACATGTAGAAATGCAAAAAAAAATATTTTTTTTCTCTAACAATTGTTTTTTTTGGGGGGGGGGGGTTGGAAATCACTTAAAACATGTAGAAATGCAAAAAAAAAAAATTTTCTCTAACAATTTTTTTTGGGGGGGGGGACAAAGTCCAAATTAATGGCATGATCCTTGGACCATACCTAACCCCCCCACCAAGTTTCGTCGACAAATCCTAATCACTTAAAAACATGTAAAAATGCAAAAAAAGAAATCGAAATTTTGTTGAAAAAAAAGTTGCAAAAATTTTATTTTTCTCTACAATTTTTTTTTGGGGGGGGGGGGGTTGGAATCACTTAAAACATGTAGAAATGCAAAAAAAATACATTTTTTTCTCTAATTTTTTTGGGGGGATTGGAAATCACAAAACATGTAGAAATGCAAAAAAAAAAAAATTTTTTTAACAATTTTTTTTGGGGGGGGGGGGGTTGGAAATCACTTAAAACATGTAGAAATGCAAAAAAAAAAATTTCTCTAACTTTTTTTGGGGGGGGGGGGGGGGGGGACCAAGTCCAAAATCTAATGGCATGATCCTTGGACCATTACCTACCCCCCCCCAAAGTTTCGTCGAAATTCCGTGCGAGGATTTTTCCGTAATACAAAAAATTTAACATTTTCACGCGATTCAACTTGCTCACGCCGGGGGTATCGCTATAGCTCTCTGTTCTTCGAACAGGTGAGCTAAAAATGGTGAACCAACTCAAGATTTAAAATCTGAGAACAAAGCATTAGGATTGTTGCATTTTCGACCATACATGGCCTTTCACTGACTGGGTGGAAGCAGGACATATTTTTGAACCAATCATAAACCCCTGAAAAGAGAGCTGGAGGTTGCATGGGTGGTTCAGGGAGGGATAGGTAAAATCCAGGTGGAGATGCTTTGGGACTACAAGGAAGAGGGGGAAATAGATAGTTGATGGGTATGGTGAGGTACCAATCTGTAAAAACAAATAAATAACATAACATAAAAAAGGGAGGGTATGACCGACAGAAGAGTTTTATCATTATCACTCACTTATCGTCTCAAATAAGCTCAGTTTTTCTCCAGTACGACAAAATCACGATATGCATGATGCATCATCACTAAAGAATGATGCCCAACTCGTTTAATAAATAAATAAATAAATAAATAAAAGCAATTTAAAAAATTTTTTTTTAACATTGATCATTTATGAGGCAACACTTTTTTGGCAGATGTCCACTAATTTATGCAAGGCTGGAATGATTTGCAGAATGCAATTTGAACCATCCACAGAGGAAATTAGAGCAATTGTCAAGGATAGCATTTCAAGGCTTGAAATGCACTGCACGAAGAGTTTAAATTAGCTCATCCAAATGTGGTATACATATTTACCATCACAAGTTTCACGTGTTCTTTTCAACCAGAACGTGCAGGAAACCAAGTACCTTGTGAACGAAGAACTGAGAAGGAGATTCCCCATTGCTGGTCACCATCCCCACACTCTCTTGTCCCCTAAAAAAACAAGCAGAAAAATAAATTAGGGGTTAAAGATAGGAGGCACCAATATAGACTCACAGAATTCTAATTCCGATGTGGTGTACTCTGTTACAGAGTATTGGGGCTGCCGCAGCAGTGTATTGGCAAGAGTTATACTGGGTGGTTTGCCATTGCCCTCCCAGCAGGATATCGGACAGGAATTTGTACATGGTGCCAGCAACAGCTCGCCTACTCTTCCGAAGGACACAGTGGGATCTTTAATATCAACTAAATGAAAACCGTAGATGGGACGTCCAGTTTAACGTCCATCTGAGAGACGACACACTATGATTGAATCACCCTGTCTGTAAAACACCGCGGATGACAGTTTTTGGCTGGGTCGAGATTCAAACCTAGTCCATCCTGCCAGCCCATACAGAATAGTAGAGTATTCACCGACATTAATGACTGACTAATCTCCAAGTTACACACTGGGAAGGGGGGGGGGAGGGAAAATGTATAATTTACTCAAAGCATCACACAATGCACTGGCAGATAATAAATTAACTAAAAATGAAGAACTGCTAAGCTATTGATGATAAAACTTCTTCAATTTGATGAGTACATTATTTCAATGCAACTCTGGAACATTTAAATTTTTTGGACATTTTTAAAGAAGATTCAGCTTGCCCTTTGCCCCATACAGTGAGTGCTATTATGTAGACCTTATGAGGGATTTGAGAGGCAAGGAAACCATCCGCTTGCTACATTCTTGTCATGTTTTTCTGAAGCTGGTGACCAAGGGTCACACCTAACGTTGGCTCACGTTTCGGACGGAATAGAGAGAGCACTCTCCTTATGGCCACCTTTTACCAAGAAACACCTTCCAACCTCCCCCCCCCCTTGTGGCACATCAAACTTCTTAATTACTTGAAAAATGTCACTTAATTACTCAAAAATATTACATGTCAGTTCTTTGCAAGAAATCCATGCTACACCTGCTTCTGAAGATGATTCGAATAAGAGCTTGGGGAATT
Source organism: Eptatretus atami (assembly GCA_035128595.1). Taxonomy (NCBI): domain Eukaryota; kingdom Metazoa; phylum Chordata; class Myxini; order Myxiniformes; family Myxinidae; genus Eptatretus; species Eptatretus atami. The sequence goes on from CM068954.1 coordinate 71,183,779, forward strand.
ATTTCTACAATTCAGAATGAGGGAGTTGCTTTTTTTTTGCTTATTACTCATTTTCAGCCTTTGCAGCTTTCTTTTCGGACAGAATACAATCGATGGTTACTTTGCTTCTCTGAAATTCCTTAATAACAATTAAATTAATTTTATTAAATGTCTATGCTTTACCTAAAAGGATTTTTTTTACTAAAATAGTCTTGCATCAGCACATAATATTAAAAATTGGAGGAAATGTAAATTGTATGTTCAAATTCAAATCACCATCCCAAATCGGGCAGAAACTCATCCTGTGCCGATGAAACTGCTGACTCGTTTAGTAAATAAATTTAATCTTCCAGACATTCAGAAAATTCACAACCCCTATATAAAGTACATTAATTAACTATGTGCAAGCAAACCAATAATTAATCAGTGGTCCTAAGCTAAATTAGATCACCATGTTTAATCTCTTCTTCTAAAAATCTAAACCATTATCCTTGGATAGATATTTCAACCATGATCTATAAACTTTATCTGACACTCTCCGCCATAAACAACCGAAGTAGAATTGATAATGCAATTGCTGAAGAACTGTTTGAGGGTTCATTCCAAGGGCTTTTTTTGGGCACGGGGGATGTGTAGAACACCTGATTGCAAGTTTTCAATGCAACGTAATAGCTTCATGCAATTATCGTTCAGCACGTGCAACTCCTGCGACCTTAGATGTTTAGAGGCGGCACGAGGTATTCTGAGCCACTTCAAAACAGTCTTTCGGAGATACCAGCACGTGGATCAGCTAAAAACACACCGATTACATTTTTTAACAATCCATTAAAATTCCACATCTGTCAGAAAATGAGGAATTAAATCATTGGATAACTTTAAGCAGGATCTTCCATTAGCCATGTTGCAAGGCTCTCGATCGTAAGGAGAGGAACTGTTTATGTTTATGACCTCAGTAGACATTATCAAGCTACGAGATCAAAAAGAGATACGGCAAGAAGTGGACGTCCCAGGATATGATCACTCCTGCTCAGGACTCATGCGTTCACATGATCCATCTACATAATCCGTTTCAAAATTCCAACAGGACTGCAAACACACTCCCTGGACCTCGATGCAGTGATTGCTTCCATAGGTGGATACACCCAGGATTGAGAATAACCTCCACGTTGCGTCCCTATGTGAAAACATTTGCCAACACACAGCAATACCTGATGAGGTCACAAATTAAATGGACATGGAATTATTCAGCATTTTCTCCATCAGAGGTTTGTGTACCAACTGTGCATCATGCCAATTAAATAAATCACATCAACAATCATGTGTTTGGTTTTTTGTTTGTTTGTTTGTTTTTTAAGCAGAGAGTATATGTCGTAAACGTCAATCACCCTTCAATTAAAGTATGAAGCCATCGATATACATGAGAGAAAGCTGTTTAATTTGTTCACCAAGACGTGCACGGAGTGAGGCAACACCAAGAACCTCAATTATCTTAAGGATGCTCGGAGGGTGCCATCACTAGTCTGAGACGGTTATATCACCCCCTTATGTACTCGGCTCTTATCCTTGGACAAAATGCTTATTCCACATTTTGTCCTTTCATTACAAGAATGCTGAAACATAAGTCGAGATAAGAGCACGTTACGGTTCCTGTTCTCACAATGCTCCTTTGAATTACTCAAGGACAATAATAATCTTTTTGCATACACTGTTCTAATTGTCCTTTTTCACAAGCAGCCAGCCAAGAGTATATTTTATCACCAAGCCTGCAAAAAACATATATAATGGCTTCTAAAAAGGCAAAGCTAATAGAAAAAGGTATGATTCCCGACATATATATGTATTTAGTGCAGTTCTGTTTGTTTGTTCCTTATACCATTTTAAACTCCTGAGCCAATTTCCCTGAAATTTACTGTACTGCATTAGTATATAACCACAAGGAAGGACGATATATATA
>CM068954.1:71185721-71197583 GCA_035128595.1 Eptatretus atami
ATATATATATCTAAGAACCACCAATTTGAAAATTTTCTGGGCCAATATGAATTGATGAAATTTTTTCGAAGAATTTCTTCTTCAGAAGCAATGAACTGATATAATCCAAACTGGAGTGCTTATTAGTTGCAAAGAGAAGCTTCTATTATCTACATTACAACTACAACGGCACTCGGTGGAGCGCATACCTCCGCCAGGTTGAACAGTTTACGTTTTGTATCCCACTGATGGGCTGGATCTGCATCGGGACCTGAACCAAAATCCAATCAGCTTGTTCTTGTCACCTACTCAGCTCATTCACAAAATTTCGTCCATGTTCGTGCATAACTTTTTAAATAGATTGTGCTATACCGTTGGACCCTGCTATTCACAGGGGGATACGTTCCTGAAAATTGGAGTGAATGTCGGGGCATTGTGTGTGTTTTTTTTCAAACATGGTCCAGGCTCGTGGAAGAGCGATGATGCAGAACAGATCAGGACACAACATAACAAATGGAACAGCAGGAGAAAGGGGAAACAACAACAGCAGGGTGGAGGGAAAAGGTACACAGAGATGGACAAACGAGGTAATGATGATGGGTAGAGGAGAACACTATGGGTGAGCAATGTGGACACATTTTTGGGAGGGTGCTTTGATGGGTGTGGAAAAGATCATGGTTTTTGGATGGAGGATGGTCGGAGATGGTGGTTCACGGCTGTCTTGAAGACCTATTCATATAATGGTTCGGCGGAAATGTCACCGGATCTGAAATTCTTCCGAAAATGGATAATTTTTTCACATCAAGCGCTCGTGTCCGATGCATCATGAGCCTGTTGTTGGCTCAGTGGTTAGGGTGGTGACGTGGGATCCTAGGGTCCTGAGTTCAAGCCCCGTCGGCCGCTGAATTAATACACCAGGGGGTTGACTCAGCCTGTCATCCTTCCGAGGTCGGCGAAACGAGTACCAGTTCCAGTGTGTGTACTGGTAGAGGGGCACTGCATCAGCGACACAGTCGCACTTCAAGAAATGATAGCTACCCCGGCAGCTAGGCTGCCACACGACCACCACCACCACCGATGCATCACGATCATGGAGTCTGCTCGAACAACCCAGTGGGTTCATCATCAGAGGTTAATGGTGGAGTGTTCTGAACCTGGAAAGCGTGACGTCATCGTGAAAATAATAAATTAAATCACTCGAGAAAATAGCATTCACATACCCACTACCTATACACTGCCCAATTAAAAAAAAAAAAAACTCCCTTGAAGTTGCAGGAGCCGTGACGTAAAACAGAGGGCGGGGCCTCAGGAGACCACGTGGTTAGATATTTGAATTATTTCAACAAGGGCTTCGTTGAATATCGTCGTCTCAAAGAACACAACCGACGTGCGAGACACTCACTCACCGATGCTGTAGCGCCGTCAGCCCCAGGGTGATAACGTGCGCGACATCCAGATCCCCGGGCGACTGTCCGCTGGACACGCAGCCGAACACGCCGCACGCTTCCCTCATGTCGCCGGCAGACTTTGAACGAGCATCGATGGACTCCGCCATGGCTGGATCTCACCGAGCCGTGCCTCACGCTTGTCCGCGACGCACGACACCGACCGTGCTTGTACAGCCCACGTTGTCTCGTTCGCAGCACGGACAGGTCGGGCTTGAGCAGAACATATATATATATATATATCACAAGGGGGCGCACCGGATCTCCGAGGGACAGTCGACTCCCTCCCGCCGCTTGGAGTTACTTAGTTAGTTAGTTAGTCAATCGTTGATGAACTAAACTTTTGGTTTCACCTTTCAACAGGAGTGTGTTCAGTTACCAGGTTTCTTGGCAAGCGCTCGCCGAGTGGTTTCGGCACTCGAGCAAGCACTCCGTTACTAAGGAACGGCTGGCTTGGCAAGCGCTAGCGAGCTGCTTGGTAAACGAGCCATGACGGAGTCCATCGATGTTAAAGGTAACTGGACACACCCCCGGACAGGGGGAAATCCAGGAATTGGGTAGGGGGAGGGGGCTTCCAAATAACAGAAAATTATAAATTTTCCAAATAAATTACTGTGAGCTGTTAGTGGTTTAGTGTTTATCAGGTACTGTATTGATACAGGTTTTTTTTTGAGGTTTCTGGCCTTTTTTGTGGCACACTTTCGTGGGAGGAGGAGTTCTGGGTGACCGGGGAACCCCTGGGTTTGCCACTGCTGGACGTATCGACAGCTAACACAACATTAAAAAAAACAAGGGCAAAAGGACAGTTTTTAATGATTAAATATTTTAAATTTTAATCATTAATATATATATATACTGTTAGTAATGGGAACGGACCTTGCTCAGTTTTCAACTCGTTCTTTTACTTTTTAAATTGTACATAAACTCAGAGGTGATCTTCAGTGTACCAAAGTGTACGTGTACATGTCATATAACTTTCAAGTGGACATGTACATTTCATACAACTTTAAAGTGGACGTGTACATTTCATATCACTTTAAAGTGGACGTGTACATGTCATGAATTACACTAACTTAAAGGTAATAAAGTCCACATACATTTGTACACTTAACATCCCTCGATTTATGTTTTAAAAACAAAACAACCTTTGAGAAACTGAACAAGATACGTTTTCATACACTAAATGTCATCGATATTGAAGTCTTAATAAAAACTCTTTCAGCGTCTGTATGTACTGTATCTATCGAATGTAGGGGTGTGTTCCATACCAAGTCAGACTGCAGGCTTCCCAGACAGCCGTTGTTTCAATGGCTCAATGGAGTGCTTGCGAGTCTTAAGGCATTGGGATGTCTACAAAGAAATTGTCTGACACTCCAGATTTATTACAATGGTGAGGGATATACATACAAAATATATTGTTATCCATGTCGATGTCTTGCTCTCAGGGGGCAGATTTCGAACACAGGTGGAGGAAAACAAAAGTCGAGATTGTAGAATGAAAGAAGTGTTTATTAAAAAAAAAAAATTCTCAACGTTTAAAAAAACCTGAAAAAAATTCTTCTGGAAGGTGGATCTTCGAACGAGGGGGCTGCATGGGGAAGGGATCGATGGGAGGGGGTAGAAGTGGGAGGAGGAAGGGGGTGGATCGGTAGAGTTGGGAGGGGGAAGGTGGGATGTAGGAAGGGTGGGAGCGGAAAGGTGGGGATGGAGTCTTGTTTGTGTATATCTGTGGTATTTCGTGTAGATCTTTGACAATTTTTTTTAATTCATCATTTAAATTCAGGCTGAAAACAAAATGATACAAAGTCAAGGGTGTGAATATTCTGAGGAATAGGTAGTCACTGCTGCAGATGTTATGTCGCTTAATCAACTTGTAGTATCTGCGAAAAACTGTTCAACCTCTTTGTGGAAGAGGAAATATTCCTCTGTAAGTTCAGTTAACTAACTATTTATTTCATAGATAAAAAAATCCATACAAACCGACAAAAAAGGATGCTAGTACCTTAAAAGAGCAAACGGTAATGAAAAAATTCTTTTAGCTTACACATTTCACAAAACTCAATTAATAGTAAATAACTGACATAAATCGAACCTCTGAACTTAACACCTCACTTCTTTAGGTTGCAACCGGAAGCACATCAATAGTTTGACCTGATACTGGTTGAATTTGTGCAGAGGAGGGCAAAATGATTGCATGAGCACCTTCGCGTTTGTGTCACCACGGGACTGTGGCGTTGCAGTCCGCTTGCAGGATTGATTCTGAAACATTTTGCCTCCACATATAGAGTCTGATCATTGATTCACTCTTCGATCTTGGCGGCACTGGTGCAATGGCCGCAGCACGCTACTCAGTGTCTGCTACAGAGCCTGGAACTTCTCAGTGGAGAATCGTGATCATAACCAGACTGGATGGTAAGGTGAACAGTCATAGTGTTCTTGTGCTGTCATTGGCAGGTAGGCTTGTTGATAGAATAGAGTTGTGGATAATACCACAATACGTTAGAAAGCTGGACAGTAGCAAGTTGAGGCCAAGAATGTAAATCGAACTAATACATATTTTGTGAGCTCTTAAAGTTTACTAATTTTTTACTCATGTCAAAAACACTATAATGCAGAGTACAGGGAGTATTTCACGAGTAATGAAGGAAGATATGTTCCTACATGTGCCGCAGGACTATTCCATTCCAACCTCCGGAGCATAGGACTTGAGCCCTTCTCAGCCAGCTTCACTAAGTGAACGGACCTGAATCTGATTACCTCAACATTATACAGCTTTAAAGATGAGTTGCCCAATATTGATGTAGCTCGCAGGCTGGACATTATAAGAAAGACATTTAGTCTTATTAATATACACCTAAATAACACCGTCTCTGTTAATAACAGTAAAATGTCTTTCTTTTGAGCGGATACTGGATAACGTCACTTTGTGAACAAATAGTGATGTATAAGTTTATGAACGCTTGCAGTCTATCTTACAATTATACCCCATACGCATGTGAATGAAAGCGGTTAAGCATTTGGTTTCATGGTCCTTTCCATTTTTCGTCTCTCTTGTTCTTATCAGCTTTGTCATTGTCATTTTTATGGTCGATGGGAACAACCTGTATATCGAAGTTATGATTTTGAACCAAATCGGAATATGAATAATGAGATGTTATGCCGTTTAAGTAGGATTGTTCTCCATGAATCGTTCCAATACGCTCATGTGAGCAGTAGAGGAGTGAGAAAATAATTTGTTTACTCGTCTGCTTGTTGGCAGTCAAACAAATTGAGAATCATTACAAAAATGAAACTTAACTTGTTTTTTAAAGACATTGAGAGCGAGGACACAAACACGCATGATACTGAATGCAATGTGCTTGATAGGGCATGTAGTGGGCATGGGGCAAATGGTGTAAAACGGAATATAATTATATTATTTATATGTCTTTTTAACATTTTAGAAACGTTCATTGAAATTGGAATTATACGCTTGAATACTGTAATATCAGAATATACGTCAGAAATTTCCAAGAAGCATTCATATGTAGGATATATGATATTTGTATACATAAGAGGGTAATGGCATTTGAAGGGTACAGTATTGGGTTGAAAAGAGCTGCTTGATAATGGTTAGGTTATGAGCCGAATACGCTGGTTACTATGGTGATTCATTTTTAAGCGCCTTCCTAAACTGCAGACTCCATCGCTTATTACAGGTTGAAGGATGTATAAGATGCTTCAGTGTTCGCTAAGAGGTTTTTTTACAGAATTTTGTTAAAATCAAGTATTTTATTAAACTTGAAGTATATGATGCTTAATCATGGCATGGGTGATCATGTCCAATAATTTCTCTATTACTTCTTTATATGGCCCCCAATTATTGGAGCGTGATTTGTGGCCCTGATTTTGGGTTTGGGTCAATCATTCGTGAACCAGATGTTCCGCGCCTAGACGTTCACTGAGTGTGAGTAATGTGTAATGTGGCATCAGGGTGCGCAACATTTTATCCTACCTATTCATGTCTTTCAAGGCTGTTATATCCCATCTTCTGCCCACGAGGGTTTTAAGCAAGTGGTCATCCCATCTCTTTCATTCCCAATTCTAACCATGATCTTTTTATTACGAATTAACTTCTAACACAACATCGTTACTTTCTTGCTCATCAGTGTTTCCTCCACTCATGCCTTTCCTCTTTTCATAATCATTTCATTCCCGTGATTGTTGTGTTCACTGTTAGTTTCTATCACTGCTTCATCCAGAAAAAACAACAGACAATTATTGCTATGACCTCCGTCCAATCCCTACCCACCTTTGTACACCTCTTTCCTTTATGCGGCTCATTCCATTATGTGTGTTTTGCATTGCGTCGACTGTTTGTAGAGCTGCCCTCTTTTCGTTTGTAGCTACTCCAGGAGCAGATTTTACTGTATATAGAAAAACGAGCAAAATACACTCTGCCGCCATAAAAAAGTAATCCTGATATGTAATGGACAATGTACATTCAATTTATTTGTGTACACCCTGTGGACAAAGATGAGGTGAGCAAACTCTGAGATAAATGCTGAGTAATTATTTGTTTTCACTTTCAATGTGACTTGATCAAGTTAATGCTATGGCAATGTTGTTACATAGGGATGACATGGAGGTTACAATCATGAATACCGGAGGTGTTGTCCTCCGCAGATTAGACTGCATCAACCGTCAGCTCGACGACTCTATGATCATCATATCATGAGCTGCGCCATTCAGAGGACCAAATAGTTCCTGTCGATTGTGTCAAGGTCTGGGGCGTCTTGGGCAAGGTCGTCAAATGTGTTACACCAAAGAATTCGATGCATAGTGGGTAGGGTATTTGGCCATCGATTCTGCATCCATCATCAAACAACAGGAGCCAATTTTCAACAGAGACTCAAACAAGAAAATGCGGGTTTTTTTTAGTTGTCTTTCTCTAGGGGAGGGGGCTGGGCAAAGTACGTAGGTAAAAAGAACAACGGCACAACATAACAAGCAGACACCCGTGACAAGACCCCCAAAGCGACATCTGCACGATGCACAATTATCGCATACATGCTCAAGCTACCTAATTTGTGAACATCCCTGTACGCTCCTCTAATCGTCCAAAACTTTAGGTACCTTTCAAAATTCAATTTAAATTTATCTTCTGATTCTGTTGCATTTCCAGGAGACATGCCATCATCTACTCTATGATAAATTGTTTATTCCATTTACTGCCTATTACTCTTACGGTCTGCCTACTGCGCTAAATCGTGCTCGCTTGTTTACTCTCAGGCTCACTGGTTCCTATTCACTGCTACTTGGCTGGAATCAATATTTACTACAACTTATTTTGTGTACTACCGTATCAACTTAACATCTTCTATCATATGCCGTGGTTTGGCTTATTTGTTAGGGTGGTGACTTTGATGCTAAATCTGAGTTGAGAATCCCTCTTTGTTCATGTTGAATTAGATAGCCAGTGGGGTGTTGACTTGCTGTACCGTCGAGATTGGAAAATGGAGTGCCGGTCGATTGACTGTAGCCGCGTGTTGGAGGCGAACCTGCGTCAGGTTGTGCTCATATTGCAAGGAGTACTGCTGAGGTAGCACGGAATGCTCTGCACTAGAGTGCATAGGTCCTGAATGGATCTTAATTGATTTCTTTCATACATCCCCTTTTCTGTGCTTGCTTCCTTCAGGCTCGCTCGCTCATAGCTGAGTCAAGAATCCGGCCCGAATCAATAAATGTAGCTCCGTCTGAACTCCGTCTCATTGCATAAAATAGGGTGGATAATACCTGGATTCTGGTCTTATTTCGCCCATTAGTAATGAAGGGATGTTTTCAGGCGGATTCAGCAATTTTTTCCCCTAAAATGACCGCGCCCTTCACGTTGTTGTCTCCCTTTTTAAGCCTATGTGACCTAGCTATCAAATAACTCAATGTAGTATTTGTTTAGTCATGCACTTGAACCTTAAGATTTGATTCTATTTATGTCTCAAATTGTCCTTCAGATAGTTTAATTATTCTTTGCACTATATGAATCCCCATTGTCTAAAATATTTAAAACATAAATATTTGAACTTAAGTTTAAGATACCCCTTTGTGCATTTATGAAATGATATACTCTCTTAATATCTCATCTGTACTACCTCACTGATTCTCATAATACATTTGCATAACCCGCGCACTTTCCAACCCGCAGATTTTTATAAGCGTCGCCATTCGCTAAGCCTCCGGCCCACTGCATGTAGGCCCCCGCACTCTTTCCTAAACCGGCACTTTGTCAGAAGCCCCGCTCCACTTTGCTAGCCCCGCCCAGCGTTTCATAACCGCGTTCACTCTGTGAGGTTTCCATATAGCCAGCCCACTTGCTAAGCCCGCCCACTTTTCATAAGCCCCGCCCACTTTCATGAGTATCTGTCATGAGAGCCACGCCCACTTTCCCTAGCCCGCCCACTTTTCTTAGCCCCGCTCATCTTGACATTCATTCTCATTCACTGCTGACTTCCAAAGAATCACCAAGAATCTAAACTACAATGTTATGGTTTTTGAAAATTTCCGACAGAAGCGATTTGGCGTTGCCAGGAATTCCACAGGAACCACCCACACATCTTCTTGATTAAAGCTCAGCCCATGGCGCCTATTTAAACATATTTTACTTGTTATCTGAGAATTGACTCTGGTCCGACTGCTGGAACTCTATGAATTTGGAATAAACTTAATAGTTGAAAATATGGATTCAAATCCTGTTCACTGTTGGAGGTAAGATCTCTAATTTCCCTATTTCAGTTCGCCTTGTTTAAAACATCGACTCATTTAATAATTAAATAGACTTCAGTTAATACATATTATTTCTCTACATGGAAATTTGTATTGAAACATACCGATTTTGCACAACCTTGCGAAATGTATGACTTGGTTGTATAGACTTTGTGAGCGCCTAAGATGAACCCACTAGAACGTAGCGAACTGAGGGATGACTATTGGGTTCCTTGCAAGTTACGAGTATTTGTATGGAACTAACCTTACAACTTGATGTATCTCGGATTCAAACCTCTTATTTTGAGTGTAAATTTTATTTCCTGATTTTCAGTTTCCTGTTACCATCGACGTGGCATTTAATTAATTAATAACGTTTAATAATAGTCATTATTATTTTTCTACAGGTGAGATATTGTATCTGAAATGCAAATCAAAATACGCGATTTGCCACACTGGGCGGAAATTGGTTGGCTTGGTTAAAGACGTCGTTACATGAGCGACCAAGATCCGACAGAAGAGCCGTTCCGTTGATTGACTGCCAATCCAAAGGAGTTTTATACGTTTGAGGGAGAACTCAATGAAGGCTAAGACATCAAGAATGAGCTCGTCCTTGATGTACGCGCACCAAGAGTTATCGTTGGAACCGTCATTGTAGCGCAGACTCCAAAGAACGAGATAGATTTGAGTGGGATGAGCTGTTGGGTGTCATTGCGTGAATATTTTGGTATGGTACTAACTTAACATCTTGATGTAATCTGGCAGTTCACACCTATTATCTGTTGAGGGTAAGGATTTTATTGTTCCTATTTCATTCCTTTTAAAAACATCCGACTCATTTAATATGTAAATAACTTAATTAATTTACACTATTAATTTGCTCTCACAAGAAAATTAGTATCATAGAACTTGAATATAAATAACGATTTGCCAACTTGGGGCGAAATGGTATGGCTGTTAAGACCTCATGAAGCGTACCGAATACCACAGAAAGGCTCGAGTCTTTTGGATGTAACGCCCAAGCCTAAAGATTTATACGTTGTGATCTTCATGAAGCGATCCAAACCGCACAGAACGAGCTTTAGCTTTGAGTGGTTGATGACGATTGCGGTTCCTTGGATTATCGTATATTTGTATGGAACCGGAACTACGACTTATGTTACTGGTATTCAAACCTTATTATCTTTCGAGGTAAGATTTTTTATTTTCTGCTAGTTTGCAGGGTTCGCTTTTTATCTATGTTGACTCATTAATAATTAAATGGTAACTAATTAAGTGAATTATTATTGCTCTCATCAGAAATTGTAATCTGAAAATACCGATTTTTGGCCACAACTTGGGGCGAAATTGTTGGCTTGTTGAAGACCTCATGTAGCGCCAATGACCACTAGTATACGAGTTGTTCTTGATGACTCACAAAGATTTAACCTGGTGGACTTGGAAAGTGTGGGTTATTTGTGGAGAATTGATAATGGCTTACTACATGCTTGGGATCGGTAACCATAAGATAAGTTCTTGATCCCTTTCTAATCAGCCAAAGAGCTGGAAAGCCTAAAAGACCGGAATTGGAAGAAGAGAACAAAACATTAAAAAGAATATATATATGTTAGTTGGGGTAAGATAAGTGTCAGACTTTACTCCTCGCCTGTTCTACATCATCAAACCTTGAAAGCCTTAGAAAGACAGAATTGGTAAGAAGATGAAAAAAAACGTAAAGATATTATGATAGGTGGAAACTCATTTTGAAAAAGACTTGGTGTTGGGCGAGGATTGAGTTGGGTGAGTTTTGAAATGTGATAGGGTGGGACATCACACACACACAGCCACACACCATCACACACATCCTTGTTACACACAAGCACACACAACACACTCCCACATCGCACTAGTACATCCATGCCTACACACGCACAGCCTCACACACTACACATCAAATTGCATATCACGTACACTACGCACACACGACCCGCATACACACATGGTTTGGTGTCACACAGCCACGCAGTACACACACGCATCACGACGCAGCACACAGCACACTAACGCATTGCAGCGCGACTGACCGAACATGCAGGCGCAAGCACACACGCATCAACACAACAACACACACAACATCCACAATGTAGACCTCAGCACACATTTTGGTGCATCATCAAGTCACATGATACGCATATCACACACACACACACACACGCACACGTCACACGCAACGCACAGCTCAACAAACAAAGTTAAGGCCTTGACTACAGTTAGGAGTCTTGTTTGGGGTTCACAGATCAAGAACTGTCCCCCTTGACACATTCCACCAACCAAACACCAAAACTTATTGTATAGCACTCTTTCGGACGTGGCCTCGGGTCATATATGGGTGTAAGCGGAGGTAGTGAAGCGCCAACCATTGCTTCCATTTGCACTAACTTATATACTGGTTAAACATTCTCGACTTGGCCTCGATGGCCAACAATGGGTATAGCAGGAGGGAGGGAAGCGCCTACATGATTGTCGCATTGCAACATACATAAATATAGCGTTATATCATCTTCGGACTTGGCCCTCGAAGGTGGTCCCAAGGGTGTAACACAGAGGGAGTGGAAAGCGCCATACGCCATTGCTCCATTTGCTAGCCACACACAGCAACACACACACACGCACACACACACACACGCACAGCACACACACCGCACACACCACACAACACATGCGCACACACAACAGCACACACATCACACACACGCATGCACACACACAGCACGCGCACTAACGCATACAACACGCAACACACACACACACGCACACACACACACACGCACACAACAACAGCACACACACGCACACACACACACACACACACACATCAACAAACACAATGTTAAAGTCTTGAGATTTCAGTTTGAGGATCTGATGTTTGGGTTCGAGACTAAGAACGTCCCCTTGTACAGCATACATTATATAGATCTGTTATACATTCGGACTTGCTCTAGTGTCCACAAGGGTATAGTTAGGAGGGAAGTGAGGGGCGAACCCAGTTGATTCTGGGTTATTCTGCTTAGTTGTGTCTTTTGTATTCCTGGGATTTATAAATACCTAATCTCTTCCCTTCCAAATCATATATTTATATCCAAGGAAGATGTCATCTATTACCTAACAGAAATTTTAAAAGTCGTTGTCATAGTTTACGAAACCTTTTTCAAAATGGAGAATTTTCACTGTATATTTGCACGATATCAACCCAACTTTTGAACTTAGGTTTTCTGACATAATTCTTTTTCATATTTTAATTTTGTAAATGTTTCTGAATGGTTTCATGATTGTTGACGATGATCGTGTTATTGATAGCTTATCCACATATACGCGTGAATAAAGAAATCATTGTGTGTGAACCGATTTTGTGTGAACTTTTGTTTATATAGTCTTCTTTTAAGGTAAGCCGATAAAAACGTTCGAGCAACAAACGCCTGTCCTTCATTAAAGGTACTGTATAAATGTAAAATGTATTCTTTGAAAATTCATAGATGTCTTGTTATAAAAACTCGCGTACCTCTCATCAGTCCATATCAATTTTTGAGGCTTTTCTCTTACTTTTATAAATATCTGTTGATCAGGCTAACATAAGGTATTACCTGTTTGTGTTTTTAAAAGGGCAAACCCCAGCGTGATCTACTCCTCAAAATCAATAACGGTTAAAGCATTATTGTAGCCT
>CM068954.1:71203963-71220772 GCA_035128595.1 Eptatretus atami
GAGAGAGATAATGGGTTACATTGTCTAATTCCAATTTAACGCGTCCAGTACCACACGCCGTCTAACTACCGGGGAGCCCATCACCTCGGCCGACTTTGTCGAAACCCGAGTCGCTGTACCGACTCGGATCCGGCGTAACCGAGCGGCGGATGACCAAAGCTTGCCGACCAAAATGAACAATTACGGGCACAACGGCCCCCTATTTCTCCAAGCCCGCACCAGATGCTGGGTCAATGATAGAAACGACAGGCAACGAGCTGGTACATTTACACGGGGTTTATTTAATAAATGGGGGAAGAGAGGAGACAAAGGCACGAGTTCACAACCGAATATAATCAAATGTACAATGATGTAAGGCACTTATGCCATTTCTACTTAAAGACTGGCCCACAGACACAGACACCACACCACACACACGCACATATCCAAACAGAAATGGACCCACCGATTTTGATCTTTATTCGGATCCTCCAGCCGAGGAAAGAGATAAGTTCAGCATGGCTGGGGGACAGAGTTTCCGTGGTGTAAGCGCTGGCCGCGTCGTGCGGACTTGCCGACCTGCCCGTGGAGCCCGGGATTACTTAGTGGGGATAGTCGGACGCTCCGACCACCAAGCTGCTCCAACACAAGAACCAACGTGTGGGACGTCGAAAACACGCAGCACGGTCAGACTTCGCAACGCAAGCCGGCCGAGAGAAGAACCAGGGACGAAGACCCGCAATGACCAACGACAAGGAGCGCCGCAGCAGGGCCAGAAACACACGGGGGTGTCCACGACTAACAACCTTCTCTCGCGCACCGCACTCGATGCTGCTCTCCCTTTATGTCGGCTTACCCTCAGACATTCCTGCTTTTCCTGGCGTTCTGGCTTCCATTTGGCTCGGGCGGCGCGTGCGAATGCTGCGCCTTCGCTGCAGTTGGGCCAGAGGAAACACTCCATGCGCCCTTTGTTTGGAGCGGGTCCTCCCATCTGAGGCGAATGCGAAGCCCCGCCGCCACGTCTGTGCTCGGCACGCATGCTCGTGAAGGGAAGGCCGATGGTGGCAGGCAGCGAAAGGAGGACTGTGTTGTTGTTTGTTGTATATTAATTTCTAACTAAAAAATAACTCGCAGCGGCAACATCACACTTACTCACCCATATAGACAAGGGAGCGGGACCTCACTATAACACATAACTTACGAAATACACTGAACTGCAGGACTCTGGCTGTTGTTGTGCAAATGGGCTGCCCAAGATTTGTAACAATATGTCTGCTGTCTCTGCTCTCTTCTCTCTCTCTGTCTCATCTCTCTGTCCCTCTCTTCCTGTCTCTCCTCTCTGTCTCTCTCTTCTGTCTCTCTCTGTCTCTCTCGTCCTCTCTCTTCTGTCTCTCTCCTCTTACTCTCTCTGCTCTCTCTTTGTTCCTTATGCACAGCCACCATCTTTTAAGCTTGCAAAACTCCGAACAACTTGGTGTAAGCAAATTCAACTTTGTGTGGGGATTAACATGGCTTTGTGGCCAGCAGCCCAACGAGCGATCTTGTTCCGTGCAATTCAACACGTTCTTCTGACGCATAACTTTTATTTGGGCGGTGTGTAAGCAACTGACAGCTCTGTGCAGGCAAAAATAAATAACCCGGGTTTACATGGATGAAGCAAAAAAAAAATACCTACTGCTTATAATAAAAACTCGCAGCACTGGAAAACGTGGACAGGAATCATTGTTAACTGTAATGGTGAAGACCTTTCAAATCGCCTCTCCTATGGTAGTGGGGGCAGATAACAGCAATTTTTGAAGAGAAACGTGCCAAATGATGATACAAGCCATCAAATTTGGCAACATTTGTATCCAGGGGATTCTAATCAAATCTGCCTGATTGGCATTTGAAAATCCAAATTTTGAAGAATTTGAAAAAAAAAAAAACTTCTAAAAGCTCAAGATCAGGATTAATGTTGGATGCTGGATGAGTTGAGTGAAATGTTTTCAAGAAACATCATCAAAGAGTTCAAGTCGCCATGCAGTTTTTTTCCCTTTTACCGTCGCGGAAGGCAGACACGGACGTCACACTCCAGTGAACGCATGGAAGTATGGGATCTCCTCGAGCTTTCTCAGGCCCTATTGCAGAAACTACCTCATGACTGGAATCCATCGCTGCCTTCGGCCAAAGGCAATCCACATGTTCTTCAAGAACCTAGTTTCCTGTATAGGAAGGCAGCCCTACAGATATTGCTCGACTAGTACTTCCGTGTCATTAGCCTTAATGGATAATGGACTTTGCTACCATCGTCTTGCATCCCTGGCGTGATTACAAATATTCGAGTGTCAGACTTCTTCATACAACATGGAGGACACAGCATCCAGTGACTTCCTTGTGTTGCTATGGCATCTTCTCCTTTTGCTGAAATGACTGTGCTTGTCGTCTGTGCTTCACTACTTTCTTTTCCGCAAGGAAGTGAAACAGCCCTCAGTGTTGTCTGCACGTCATCTCGAAGAAAGCTTCTCCCCAGTAACTTGCGGGTCTTTACTGGTTCCTGTCATCTCCACTTCTATTCCTTGCCGCCCTTTCCGACCTTGGCTGCGGACTTCAGACTTGACTTCTTTGTACACATCAACACTACGTCCACCCTCTCGTACTGGCACCATAGCATATCCACCTTTGGATGATGTCTTCTTTAGCATAGTCATCAAAATGTCTTTGAAGTGCGTGGAGGGTAGGGCATTGATAAGTGCCTGACGCCATCAAAGATGACTGCATCTCCCCTTGGTTTCTCTGGTCTGGGATGTTCCACTCGCTTCAAGAATTTCAGCCAGCTGTGACTTCAAAAAATTTGAAAGTTTTTTTTTTTTTCTAATTTTTCAAAATTTGGATTTTCAAAATGGCCAATTGGGCCAGAATATTGATCAGAAAAGCCTGCAGAAACAGGAAATCCAAAATTTTATGCTTGTATCATAAAATTTGCACGCATTTTTCTACTAATCTCTACACTATGGAGACGGTGCCTACATGATAACATCCACATAAGAACAAGAAAAGAGCAATCAGAGATTGCTGACCCTGGGCAGGACTCGTTTTGTGTGGCGTTTGTGTCTGGTGTGTTTACGTAATTTCATAAAAGACCATATCTATAACTCACTTTATAACTGCTGCAGTTGATGACCGGAAACCAAGAACGTCCGCTTGATTGGACACCCTGACCCTGACCCATGAGGTTTTTTTTTATTATTATTGAATTCAAATCAAATGTGAAGACGATATAGGAACAGTCCTGTCACCTTAGAGTAATCAGAAGGACCCGAACAGCAAAAAGCACAAGATGAGGTCCATCAGGAGAAGGCCTGGATAGGATTCACATTTCAGCCTGCAACTCCTCTACCCTCAAAACCCATCCAGGCACAAGCCAAGTGAGCCTTATTCAAGAACAAAAAAATACCCAATCAAAAAAAATATAAATTCTGGATGCCAGACCAGTGTCCGATCAATTTGAAATCTTAAAACATGTATTTCCCCCATCACTACTAGATCACAACTGGACTGGAAGTTTCACGTCAATTGATTAGAGGTTCCAGAGAAAACTTTATTTAATAGGTTTTCTTAAATCCAATAATGGCTGCCAAACCATGTGACATCAATTATTCCTTAAAACCTGCATCACCAAAACAACCTTAGGGACATTTGTGTGAAGGTTTCCCCTCGATCCTGATCCAGCCATTCTGGAGAAGAAGATTTTAACATGTTTTAGGGTAAATCCAATATGGCTGCCAAACCATGTGATCTATTGACATCATGTGTATGAACCTTTTCTTCCTCATGGATAGGCGGTCATAATGTGTAAAATTTTGCCCTGATCTGCTTTAGCCATTTCGGAGGATTTTTGAAGTTAAAAAAACAACACATGGCTGCCGAATCATGTGACCAATGACGTCATCAAAAACATTTCTGCTGGACCATTTAATCCATAGATGGCCCTCAAAAAATTTTCATACGATAGATGTGTGTTCTCCATATGTAATGATGACGTCATAATGAAGGGCCTCTTTTGAGGTTATTAAAAAAAAAACCACAACTCATTCCCCATGAGTACTTACCATGTGGGCAAATTTCAATGGGTTTTCCTTTGCAGGCGGTTTCAGAAGCTATTGAGGTCCAAAGTTTTTTCCATTTTTCCAACGTGACTGCCACACCACGTGACTTATGACATCATAATTATCAGCTAAAACATTCTACATGAGTAGTTGCACCAATGGGTGAAAATTTTGGCTTCATCGACATAAATGGTTGCGAAGAAAAACACAAAAAGGTCTTTTTGTGGAAAACAAACAAATGAAAAAAAATCATTTGCAGAGCGACATTGGCCAAAACACAACAACCTTAAAAATGGCATCAGCAGAAGCACATTACTCTGCAAGGTTGAAAATTCACGTTTTTATCCCATGATGGGCTGGATCTGAACCAAAATCTAATCCGATTGTTCTTGTCACCAAATCCAAGTCATCCACCTAGTTTTTGTCATAACTCGTCAACAACTTTTTGAGATATAATGATTATGTTATGTATGTATGTATATATATATATATATTATATGTAGTTTTTTGGCCCTATCAATTTTAGAAATCTGGCCTGTGCTGTCCTTTTGACGACTTAAAATTTAATTGGTGGTTGTATCAGTGAGCTGAATTGAAAATCCCCTGTTTCAAATTTCGTCAATCCGGATGAAATTGAGTATTTAGAAATACGGACGTATGTTGACCTTTTGACCTATGACATTTTGGCGCTATGGTGACCTCAAAAATAATAGGTGGTTTAATTCAGTGACCTGATATGTAAATCCTTTTCAAGTTTCTAATCAATCTGATGAAAATTGGAGATTTTAGAAATATGTCACCCAAATTGACCCTTTGGCTATTTTTTACGCTTGTTGGCCAATATTTACCTCAAAATAATAGGTGGTTGAATGCTGCGATCCTGTATATAACAAGATGCTTTTCAAAATTTCAAAGCAATTGGGATGAAATTGAGGATTTTAAGGAAATTTTGCCCCAATTGGCCTTTTTGTGCTTGTTTCGACACTTTTTGGCCTATATTTCTACCTCAAAAATTAATAAGAATGGTTGAAATTCAGACGACCTGATATGCAAGTTGCTTTTCAAAATTTCAAGTCTAATCGGATGAAATTTTGGCCCAAATTTCGCCTCTTGCGCCTATATTTACCCTCAAATTTATAGGTGGTTTAATTAAGTGACCTGAATGCAATGCTCTTCAAATTTCAAGTTAATCGGGATGAAAATTAGGGTTTTAGAAAATTTGTTCCCAATTTAGCCCAAATTAGGCCTTTTGGCCAATGTGATCTGAAAAATATTGGCTGATTGAATTCTCTAAGCGAATATGCAAAATGCGTCTTCAAATTTCAAGCTTAATCAAATGAAAAAAATTGACTTTAGAAACAATTAAAAAATTTGGCCGATATGGGGTTGACCTTTTTGACTTATGTTGGCCTCAAATAATAGGTTGGTTGAATCAGGTGGACCTGAATATGCCAAGTCCTTTTCAAAAATTTCAGTCAATGAAATTTGAGGATTTTCGGAAAATTCGGGCCAAATTTTTTTTTGGCCTATTTTGACCTTTTTTGATTCACGAATTTTACAAAACTTCAATGCTGGGATCCGTCGCAGGGTGACCATAACTCCGAAAATTTCAGAAAGATCGGTTGAGTGGTTTGGGCTGGAGGTGAGGGACACACCACACACACCACCAACCACACCACACACACACCACACACACACACAGCCACACCCCACACACACTCCAATATTTTGGGGTTTTTTTTTTTGCCAAGTGACAGACAGAACAGACCAAAATGCCAATACCTCTCCTTTGAAAAGTGTAATTAGCATCATCCTCTTGGTTGCTCTTGGTGTGTAGGTTCTTCTCCCACTCATTATCCAGTCGGACAGTAGCGACATAGACTGTCCTTGAACGGCTTGTTGATGGACACATGAGGTGCGCAGGAGCATTGTCATCCCGCCCTCGGATGAATGGCGAGATCGGTGTTGGTCCTTCGGAGCAAGCGCCTTTGGTGTCGTCAGTCTTCTGTTGAACAACTGGAAACGCACCCAGGCTAAGCATGCTCCGTCAGTCGGGAGAGACCCGACCATCTGGCCTTCTCATCAGACCGTGCAACACAGTCCTAACACCAGTCCCCTCATTTATGCACGCCCTTCTGCTGTGCATGAACAATGATGCTGGCTGGAAACTTTTCTATTGGGCAGTGTTTCCTCTTGAACACTACATAATGGGGGAAGCTTAGCCACCGTCTGCGGAGCAAGTGAAGCATGGTGGTGAATCAGTCTCTCTCGTGCCCGACCAGTAGTGTTGATGGTCACATTGCCCTCGCCTTTTCACTGTGATGGTGGTCCCTCTCGGTATGTCAAGGTATGGGAGGGTCTGGTTGGCATCCCGATCCCTGCTGAGAGATATTTCATGCCTCAGCAAACTTGATGATGTAGGACTGGAAGCGCATTCGTCTTATCAGCCATTCATCGGGTAGATGTTGGGAGATGTGTATCGGCGTCGACAACGCAATTGATGGCGTGCCGTACTGCAAGGCCACGCACGGGTTGGCTGTGAAATCCCCAATGTCATCCTCTCCGCTGAGGACTCCTCGCCTTCGGCTGAGAGCAAGTGTTTTAGAGATGGCGCTAACCTCTGCTCTCTTCTCCCAGGACCCAAGCGACAAGACGCTCCCCGGAGCTGTGGCCACTTTGCCTGACTTTCCCCTTCAGCCGCCTTATTCCTTACATCTTCTCTACTTCATTGCTATGCTTGTTCTCACAGCGCCGGATGAGGACTCGTCCATGCCAAATCGCCTTCCAGCTTCCTGTTCCCCAAACTTTCTGCAGAGAAACTTGAACGCCCGTGGTGAATGGGTGCCTTGACATCTTGACAAAGATAGAATTCGATGATTACGTGATGTTAACTGGGACGTAAGCCGAGCACCTCGCAAAGCTGAAAAGCGGCCCTTCTTGAAGGTCACGTGATCGCCCCGCAGCCTGATGTCGGAAATACCAGACATAAGTTTGCATCGCAGCTTTTTGAGGTGGCTTGCTCTGTCTTTGACTCAAGCTCTTGTGAATAATTATTCTCTTTGATAAGACCAGGTTGGTGTTTCTTCTCGATTTGTGTTTGATGCGGTCGTTTTCAGAGCCGGTAGCGCTCGATATACGCCACCACCCAAACTCCGGGCGTCTCCGGATGTTTCCGAGCGTGGCTTGAATTTTATTTCCACACGGTTAATAAAACGCCTGCTACTAACTCTTAAAGCTGAACGATTTTCAAAATTTTAAATGGCAACTTGAGCTTAACAGCAGTGCTGACTGCTAAACAAGTGTTCATTTGGAATATCATTTGGAAGTTCAGCAATTATCGTTTTCTTAGACAGATTTTTTTTTAAATTAATAAACCCAACGTATTAACCGCACCCCCAACTTTGACCTTTTTTGCCGATTAAGAAGTGCCGGTTTATACACGGGTGAAAATAAGTATTTATCTTTCCGATGTCGAGGCTTCCTTACTTCCAGAAAGGAGAAGTTTGCCAACAAGATGTTAGTGTCATCAGGTTTCTGAACGGTAGTTACTTTCCAGATTCTCGGGTTGTGGTGGCCAGTCTTGCTTATTACATAATCGAGAACCTTTGATATCCTCAGGGTATGAGAAGAGGCAGTTCTACTTGACGATGATTGCGAGGATGCATATACATTTCATTGTCGTGCTTTTCATCTTTTGCCTTCATCATGAGATTCTCCATAGCCAATATGTTTATGATGAGCTGTGTGGAACGACTAGTGTTTTCCATTTTTAATCTACAAATATGATGAGACTGTCTTTGAATTCTCTCTCCAACTATTGTGTCGCATCTTGCTTCTTGGTTACTCCACCAACACCTCGTGCATTTCATATTCTGAATTGTGTATCTGTAAGCCTCAATCGTAAGTAACTACACTGGAGAAAGGAAAACAGTTCTGATCTGATACCTTGAGAAGCAACATTTGGTCGGCATTTTGTCGTGCCGACATCGGCAATTTTTCGAGAAGCCGCTGGTTGAAGTCGATGGGATTACCGACTACAGTTACATACTATACACAACCCAAAAACCTCTTGAGTAGCTTTCAACGAAAACAAGGTTGCACTTGTATCACGTTTCAGGGAGATGCTGCACAAACATTATTCTTTATTAAATAGGTGCGTGTGATAGGTAAAAAAAAAAATTGCGCTTGGTAATGAAGAAAAAGCAGTTAATATTGTGGCCCGAGAACGAACCGCTAGTGCGGGGGAGTTTACGTCACTCCAAACCAACCCGGAATTGTAGGCGTCGTCTCACGGAAACTCCCTCCGTGAGGCGGCAGGTCGCCTTAACGACCGCTGGAGGAATACCTCCACTGCCGTAGCGTAGGGTCTTTTGTCTAGAACTAATTAACCACACGCAGTGTCGTGCTACCGGGAACCACGCCCTCGGCCGTCTTGCCGACAACAGAGTTCAGCTCACGACTGCGGTAGAGTTCCGACTACCAACGTCCGGTTCGGGTGCAGTACGAGCGGAACTGCAAAGCCGTGCCGGCTAGGATACAGCAGATTAACAGCGAACAAAGACGCGACAAAAACTCAGAATCTGGAACCATTGCTGCGACCAATGAAGAAAAAGATGAAAACAAAACTGGGAACATTTCTACAATTGTTTTATTTTACAGCAAGAATGACACAGAGCAAGCCTTATCGCAGATTCATACGAGATTTACAATGCGTCAAAACACTATACAGTTGTACTGGCAGACGGCGCCCAACAACAGACGAAAATACAAACTCAGGTGAATTCCAAGGAACCTCGCAGACCAGGAGAGAAGACGAGCTAGGGGGTCGCGGCTCGTGCTGGGTACCTGCCATGTTGGAGGAGGGGGGTGCTCCGTAGTGTGGCTACCTGCAATGGTCGTGCAGCTCGTGCCGCAGTCACACGCGTGGGGCTCGTGTCCGTGGAGGAAACCGATGCGGAGCAGGCGGAGTCCCAGGCGGGTCAGGGTCACGGGACAGGACCAGCGAGAGACCCAGTCCGAGCGTCGGGTGTCCTCGGTCGTTATCAGAATCGACCCAGATGGATTTGCTCCACCAACGGAAGAAACGGCCATACACCACCACCTAACCACAGACCGTTGAAAAAAAGCTACTCAGTCTGTCAATCTTCCTCGTATCCACCGAACTCAAGACTTCCCGCAAAACCCAAATGAACGCCCGGCAGCGAATTGCAGGAACTGAACTGAGCCTTTTGACTGACTCCAACGAACGCGTGTCTCCAGAGAGTCCCTTCGTATCCATCGACCTACCCACGGGGCGGGGCCTTGCGTCAAAACTGACGTCACTGTCCGCCCTGATTGGACCGGGGCTTCCCATGGGTTCCGCCCCTTTCCTGGGCGGAGGCTCGGCCAGGCCACCGGTGAGGCCCGCTTACTCCACACGTGTCGGGAAGGTAAATGCCGCGCGCCAGCGCACTGCGTAACGTTTGGGGAAAGCGAGAAGGAACTGGAACGGGCGAACGTGGAGATTTTGCCTTGGGAAAACGAGTCTCTGTCGACAGCGGGTGAAGTGGTACACTGTGGCCAAGTGAAACCGAGGCTGAAGCGCTAGGACGGCACCGTGGTTCCTTAAGAAGGGGAAAATAAAATGATTTATTAACCTAACTAAAAAACATCGCACGCACCCCTTCGATTTCCCACTAACACGAAGGAGGGGTCTGTCTATACATGTACTTAACGGCATAACTAACTTCGGGGCACCTGTACGTTATGCACGGTTTCCTAGAACCAATACAAAACATGGTAAACGGCTCAAAAATTGGGGTGTTAACAAATAATCTTTTGCTTTGAACCTCACAAAGAGAAACAGCACCTTTTGTAAAGCACACCCGATAACCAACTTTGCTTTAGAAAGTCACGCGGAAAAGGAAAGCTCCGATACAACCTCCCATAAGATAAGGAATGAAACTTTACCCCATGGTGCCCGTAACAGGCATGGCATGCCCACATACATGCCGAGAAGTCCCTACAGATGACAAATGTACGCCATACATGCCTGCTGACTGTACATTTGGATCGGTGACAACAAACTGTGCCGCATCGCCCGTAGGGTGCTCAGCAAGCTTGGCTTAAGACTCAAGAACAAGGCACTTAAACGGAATGCTTGGCTTGGTCAAGCGAATTACCAATTGCCGTTGTTGACCCATGCAACACCGGAAACGCCAAAGCATGCCGAATTAGACAAAACAAAAAAACTTTGTTTTCGGAGTCGGGAACTGCTTGCTGAGTTTGATTCTGGAGCTTAAATTTCTGTAATTACCAGTTTTAGCTTAAAGAGATTCTTGAGGTTTGGCAATGGGTGGACATGAAATAAAAGCAAACGAACACTAAGCGTGTCAACACGCTGCATCCATAAACTCATGAGTCAGCTGTCTCAGTACGCAGAGTTTTTTTTCATGTTTTTATTTTTTTAATTTTTTTTTGTATACCTTGTCGAGGCTCGAATGAGGTTGCCCACACAACGCATATCAAGGGGGGGAATGAGACAAGAGGGGTGGGAGTGGGAAGGACAAAATAGTGGGGAACAACGACATTAGATTATGGAAGGAGAAGGATGGGGCGGGGAACATGGGGTAATTCAAGATGGAACATACAGGGACTTTCAGAAAGGAAGCAGGGAATTTGAAAGGAGGTGGGTTGGGGTCGATTAACGGGGGGTAGAAAGATCGAGGATTGAATGCGGGACGATAAGACGTGGTGGTGAATCAGCTGTTTGAAGGCCGGAGGGAAAGAAAGGGATTGAACAGAGTGAGGGAAGTTTATTCCAAAGGCGGGGAAAAAAAGAGGAATGAAAAGAGTGAAGGTGAGCAGTGAATTCGTGATTTTGGTAGTTTTACCAGAAGGGGTTGTTGGATGTTGAGCGCCCTGCAGAAATATTGGTGGGGAAAAATGCAAGACTTAGATCAGGGGGGACGAAGACCGGAGAGGAACGTAGAAATTCAGAAAGACACCGACTTGTCTGCATGTGAGAGGCCCAAAGACGCAGCCTCATCACGGGAGATGCCGATGATCCGAAAATGCCTTTGTTTCCACAGTGTGAAGCCGAGAAAGGTAGTGGCCAAGGAGCACAGCCGAGGGGAGAGGCGGTTCTCCATCAGGCTGCGGAGAAAGCTTTGTTGTGTGGTCAGGAGCTCAGGTGGGCCGAGAACGACTTTGCATGTGGGACTTTTGCATTCCCACTCGGCGACTGGATTTGGGAGGCTCAGGTTTGGAAACTGGTGGCTTCCCAGGAAAGATGCATGGCAGATAGTGAGACCCAGAAGCTTGAAAGAAAGGACTTCTTCCAGAGGATTGTTGAGAAAGTGGATGGGGGAGTTTTTCTAACGGTCCTTTCGAAGAGACATAGTGAGGTGTGAGATTTGTCTGGGATTGACAGACATGTTCCCACGTGTTGGACCAGTTGGTGATTTTACTCAGATCTGCAGAGAGTCGAAGAACTCTACTTGCCGGTTCTGAGGGATGCAGTGGTAAGGGCAGAGGGTGGAATCATCAGCAAAGAGATAAAGAGGATTACCAAGGAGTCGGAGAGATCAAATTGATGAAAACCAGAACAACAGGGCCCAGTACAACTGCCTTGAGGAACTCAGCCTGGACACGGAGAGGGATGAAAGAACTCCATTGTAGGGCACGTTGACTGCGACAGGAGAGGAGTCTGCCGAGCCATGAGTGGAGATGGCTTGGACCCATAGGAAGAGAGTTTGGGTGAGCAGGGCAGGGTGCCAGACGTGTCAAAAGCACGGCGATACGTCTAGGGTATGGCTGTAACATGTGCAAAACTGGCCCAGCCATGCAACTCAAGCATACATCTGTGAAGCACGCCACAGCAAGATGAAGAAGATGACAGTTCAACAAGTTCCAGTGTGGTGCTGCAATAAATCCTCTCACCAATGCATGTCAGTGAAGCGATAACCGACATCGCTATGTGTCAAATCTGACATCACACCAATGTAGCTGTTATGGTTGTCATCCAAACTGACGCTGGAAATGACTGACCATTTCATGCTAAGAAATTAAGCTAACTTAACCTTTGGAAACCCTGGGTCGGGACCATCATGTCTAAATTGAAATAAATTTGCTTCCCAAATTTGTCTGGTAGGATCGTGTGGAATTGCGGTTTTTTATTGAATGGGAAATTTGCATATATGCCCTCCCATTCTAATGCCCACAGCTCCAATTGTAATTCGTTTTTCGCTTGTCGTCATCATCATCGGATGTCCGACTTCCTGCCTCCCAAGGAAACTCGTGGTACATGATGCCCTTTGGTAAAATTCAGGTTTGCGTCGGTGTTCTTCTTGTTTAGCACGCCATGCTGCAGCACCATTCAGCCTGTTGCTTATGGACATCAGTAGATCAAGTTATGGGGTTATGGAATTTCCACAGGTGTTGGCGAAATGACTGACGGGTTGTGGCTGCACGCCGGGATGAACATCCACTTCCGTAGAGGCTTAGCCCAAGCGCCTCATTTGTAACGGTAATGACGTCCCATCGAAAAGAGCGTGACAGACAGGAGGGATGGGAAATGGGGACGGGGGGAAAAAAACAGAAAAGGAAAAAAAATCCCCAAATTTAACTTTAATGTATAGAGATGTATCACCAAGTAAAAGGCCTAATTCTTAACCATTTTGAGGATACGATAGCAAAAGTAAGATTCTTAACCTTCACAAACAGACTTGTTTTTCACCTCCACCCTTCTGCCCCTCTCATAACAGCATTTGGAAGCTTCTCCCGCGAATCAGTGCAATCCCACTCTTCTCTTCAAGTCTTCAAAGTGAACAGTACCGACCACCATATCGTCAAAATATGCAATCTTCCCTGAAGTCTGATTTAAAAAAAAAAGAATCAAATCAAAACTTCTGTTGAGCTCCCCTCGAGAGCAGTGGCATGCCTATGAGAGTTCGTCTTCTTGGACTCTGAAGCGTCAATTCTCTATGTGCTGAATTTATCCTCGACAGATAGAATGCATACTGAAGGAGGAAATTAAAGCGTGGGACAGAATCAGCAGTCAAACAAGCTCTGTCCCTTACTATCATACCTTATGGCCTGAAAAATGTGATCATGGGTTCAATGAGCATTATGAAATTCTGTTGATCATTAAAATTTATTTCTCTTCACACATCCAGAACCGAAAGCTGGGGCGTCAAGCTGCCAGAAGGAAGACAAAGGTAGTGATGGAGATCGCTGAGATCCAACACGGGTGTTGATAAAAATTCCGTTTCGAAGGACCAGATCACGCATTCAATATGGTGGCGCTGTGACCACTGGAGGCAAAGCATCCTTGTCTATCAAAGACTACCAGTTGTTGTATTCGAGCTGCTGCAGAAGCAGGCTATGTTCGTGGGCCTGGATGATGCCTTAAATTTAGTATTTTCCAAGGTGAAGTACTTTGTACACACTTCTTTAAAGTAATTTTTATTTGCTGCTGTGAAACGGTTTTGTCCATTGAGTCTCCGTGTGTAAGAAAAAAAAAACCCCAAAATGAAAGCCAGTTGAAATTCCAGGAAACTGAATATTAGTTAAATGGCATTTCTTGCATATATTGTCTTCACTTGTGCAGTTAATTTCAAAAATGGCAGTGATATCACAACCTGTGATGGCATTCGTGTTCGAAATGAAGGTGAGATTCAGTTCACCTACAGTGCTTCCAGAAAGTATTCGTACCCTGACTTTTGTAACATTTTTGTTGTTACAGGCCTGATTTTAAATGTGGCTTTGTCAACACTCTTTTTATTTTTTTTTATTATTTATTATTATTATTAATTATTATTATATTATTATTAGTTTAACGGAAAATGGCCCTTTATTGGACTACTAATATAGGATAGTTCAGATCCGCCCATTAAAATGCAAGTATAGATAGGTTGTTTGTAAAAAGGACGTTATAGTGTGTCGGGAGGTGTAAAAGGCTGGTTTTTAATTGTTTGTGCGTGTGGAGGACGGAGAGATCGCTCTTATTCCTACCCATCCCGGGATAGGCCCCCTCCCAGTCGCTGGGGGTGTGGGCCCTGGAGAGAGGGTGTGGGCTAAGAGGGAGGAAGTGACGCGAAGGGGAGGAGTTTTGTCCGGCTTCGCCGGGAGAGGGCGGGGATCGTGGTCGAAGCGAGCAAACGAGAGAAAGAAAACGAAGGCTTCGTAAAAGGGTCCAGTTGTGTGGAAATAGCTCCGCTCTCGAAGCGTGCTCGTGATTCAAACGAGCGAACGAAGGAGTTCTCAGTTTTGAGAAACGGCAGTGGGCTTTGAAGGCTGCTGCACGTCGAGGAATTCATGCGTGAGAGGGACGGCAGCCGGCTTTGAGAGGCGAGCGTGGAAAAAGAAAAGGAAAAAAGGCAGTGCTATCGGCCGGGGAGAAACGCTGAACCTGAGGGTCGAGTCTGCATTGGCCGAGAAAGAAAAGGTGATTCGAACAGAGAAGGAACTGAGAGGACGAAGCGGAAGTCGGGCTTCAAGGCAGGAGAGGAGACGCCCGAGACCAGTGACGGTCCTTAACTCACTCACGATCCGCTGCGGAGCTTGGCACTCGATTTTGGGATTGTCTACTGAACGGGCCAGGCCTGGATTTGTTGCTGGACCAGTGAGAGAGATCGCTGAGGCCATCATTTGATCTGGCGGACTTGTGCCGTCGACATTGCGCGGGGCCAGAGCGCGCGGAGATCGCGGCGGAGTCTGCCGACAAAGGACAAGCGCCATTTTTGCCACGCGGGTGGTTCGAGCTGGGAGTTCGAATCCGCTGGACATCCGCTTGTTACGAGCGACATTTGTGCTTTTTGACACTTTTCTCGTCCATGCGAGACATCACCAAGTACTGCTCTGTCTTGTCTTGCAATGCATGCTGTTTGTCTTTGTCTGCACCGTGTTTGTATAAGGCATATTTGAAGCAACCCCCTCGAAAACCTGTAGTCCGTGTTCCCTAGTTAAAACGGGTTGAGGATTGTTATAAACCAATTGGTCCCTGAATTTTGCTTGTGTTGTGATTCCCCGATGTTCCCCAAATAAATTTCTTGGTTAATTCCGTATGAAGTTTGCCGCTATGGATAAATTCGTGTCGCGTCGAGGACGATCCGTTCGATTAGGCATAATACACCAAAAATGGTTACAGACTGGCAGAAACGCTCCGGCATCTGAAAACCAGTCATGGTAACAGGGGTTCTTATTTCCCTCAACTGGCAAGGTTAAAGGATTAACGTTGGTATCGCGATTGAAGGCGCGTGACCCAAGGCCCTGCTGCTTGAGCCGGCCGCCATTATAAACCACCGGAGACGGTGGTGGTGATGGTGGCGGCCTAGGACCGGGTGAGAATCCGCCCCCCGGATCCGCAATCAATATATAGTTTTTTAACCTCTTTTCACCAATTAAGAAAACATTTTTTTGTCATGATCTCCACAAAATACTCCATAATGACAAAGTGATAACATGTTTTTTTAAAGAAATTTTTACAAAATTAATTAAAAAAAAAACATAAGGGGCAATACCCCTGGGTGCTCTCCTGGTAGAATATATTGAGGAGGAGTCACGTGGGACAGATCGCAAAATTGTACCAATTCAACAAATTAGTCGCAAATACTTATTTTTGGGGGGGTAAACTCCCCTCCCCTTCCCCCATAAACCTCTCAGACCCCCAATTTTTATTTTTTATATTTTTTTTCCAATATTCGTGAACAAACTTTGTACATCACTGGTGATGAAGGTTTGTGGTCAAGTTTCATCGGAATTGGTGTGTGTAATTTCAGAGAGAAGTTGCAAAGTGTGTTGTGGATGGGAATGGACTGACTACGCGTCATCCAATGTAAGCTCCTCGGATACTACGTTCCAGGTGACCTAATGAAGCTGAAATATCTTGCATAAAAAGTATTCAGTCCCCCTGAGTCTCTACTTTCTAGTCGCTTCCTTTGGCAGTGACTCATCTTTGAATCTTCTTGGTATGTCAGTCCTCAGATTTCAACATCTGGATTTGGGGGTTTTGTCTCATTCTTCCGTCGCAGATTTGCTCAAGCTCTGTCAAGTTGGGATTGGGGAGTGTCCCAGTGAACGCAAATCCTTCCAATTCTTTCCACAGATTCTCCAAACTGGGATTCAACATCTTGGCCACTCAAGGACTTTCACATTCTTGTTCTGAAGCCATTCAGTGTTATTTTGGCTGTATGCCCTTGTGGTCATTGTTCTGTTTGGACCCATAAATCTTCCACACAGTTTGAAGGTCTTTTGCACTCCTGAAGCAGGTTCTCCCTCAGGATGTTGCATGTTTTGGCTCCATTCATTGTTCTCCATCCTTACGAAGTCTCCCAGTCCTGCCGCCTGAAATCGTCCCTATTAAATGACGCTGCCACCACCATGCTTCACGGTAGGGATGTGTTGAGAAGGGTGATGAGCTGTGCTTCGCTTTTAGCCAGACGTTGTACTTTGGGCGTTCAGGCCATAGAAGTTCATTTCGTTCATCAGACACAGACATATTTTTGCTTCATGCTCTCAGAGTCTTTCACAGTGTCTTTTTGCAAACTCCAACATGCTGTTTTATGTACCTTTTTCTCAGGAATGGCTTCTAATCTTGGCACTCTCCCAAAGCCTAGATTTGTGAAGTGCTGCAGAGATCTGTTTTGTCCTCCGGCAGGTTTCTCCCATCTCAGCCAAGGAACTCTGGAGTTCTGTCAAGTAGTATTTGGTTCTTGGTCACCCTCCCTGACCAACGGTCTTCATTGCCAGTTTTCTAGTTGGTAGA
>CM068954.1:71228464-71253158 GCA_035128595.1 Eptatretus atami
GGAATGAAAGAGTGAAGGTGAGCAGTGATTCGTGATTTTGGTAGTTTTACCAGAAGGGGTTGTTGGCGGATGTTGAGCGCCCTGCAGAAATATGGTGGGGACAAATCGCAGACAGAGCAGGGGGGACGAGACCGGAGAGGAGACGGTAGAATTCAGAAAGACCACCGACTTGTCTGCAGTGAGAGGCCCAAAGACGCAGCCTCATCACGGGAGATGCCGATGATCCGAAATGCCTTTGTTTCCACAGTGTGAAGCCGAGAAAGGTGAGTGGCAGGAGCACCAGCCCAGAGGGGAGAGCGGTTCTCCATCAGGCTGCGGACGAAAGCTTTGTGTGTGGTCAGGAGCTCAGGTGGGCCGAGGAAGGACTTTGCATGTGGGACTTTGCATTCCCACTCGGCGACTGGATTTGGAGGCCAGGTTGGAAATGTGGCTTTCCCAGGAAAGATCATGGCAGATAGTGAGACCCAGAAGCTTGAAAGAAAGGACTTCTTCCAGAGGATTGTTGAGAAAGTGGATGGGGGAGTTTTCTAAACGGTCCTTTCGAAGAGACATAGTGAGAGTGTGAGATTTGTCTGGATTGAAAGACATGTTCCACGTGTTGGACCAGTTTGTGATTTTACTCAGATCTGCAGAGAGCGAAGAAGCTGCTACTTGCCGGTCTGAGGGATGACAGATGGTACGGCAGAGGGTGGAGTCATCAGCAAAGAGATAAAGAGGATTTACCAGAGAGTCGGAGAGATCATTGATGAAAACCAGAACAACAGGGCCCAGTACACTGCCTTGAGGAACTCCAGCCTGGACAGGAAGAGGGGATGAAAGAACTCCATTTAGGGCCACACGTTGACTGCGACAGGAGAGGAAGTCTGCGAGCCATGAGTGGAGATGGCCTTGGACACCATAGGAAGAGAGTTTGGTGAGCAGGGCAGGGTGCCAGACCGTGTCAAAAGCACGCGATACGTCTAGGGATATGGCTGTACATGTGCAAAACATGGCCAGCCATGCACTCATGCATACATCTGTGAAGCAGCGCCACCAGCAGATGAAGAAGATGACAGTTCAACAGTTCCAGTGTGGTGTGCCAATAATCCTCTCACCATGCATGTCAGTGACAGCGATACCGACATCGCTAATGTGTCAAATCTGACAACTCACACAATGTAGCTGTTATGTTGTCACTCCAAACTGACCTGGAATGACTGACCATTCATGCTAGAAATTAAGCTAACTTACCTTGGAGAACCCTGTCGGGACCATCATGTCTGAAAATTGAAATAAATTTGCTTCACCAAATTGTCTGGTGAAGGATCGTGTGGAATGCGGTTTTATTGAATGGAAATTTGCATATATGCCACCTCCATTCTAATGCCCACAGCTCCAATTGTAATTCGTTTTCAGCTTGTCGTCAATCATCATGGATGTCCGACTTCCTGCCATCCCAAGGAACTCGGTGGTACATGATGCCCTTTGGTAAAATTCAGGTTTGCGTCGGTGTCTTCTGTAGCCGCCCATGCTGCAGCACCATTCAGCCTGTTGCTTATGGACATCAGATAGTCAGTTATGTGGGTTATGGAATTCCACAGGTGTTGGCGAAATGACTCGACGGGTTGTGGGCTGCACGCCGGGATGACATCCACTTCCGTAGAGGCTTAGCCAAGCGCTCGATGTAACGCCGTAATGACGTCCCATCGAAAAGAGCGTGACAGACAGAGGGATGGATGGACGGACAGAGAAATCCAGATACTTTAATGTATAGAGATGTATCACAAGTAAAGGCCTAATTTTACCATTTTGAGGATACGATAGCAAAGTAAGATTCTTAACCTTCACAAACCAGACTTGTTTTTCACCTCCACCCTTCTGCCCCTCTCATACAGCATTTGGAACTTCTCCCGAATCAGTGCAATCCCACTCTTCTCTTCAAGTCTTCAAAGTGACAGTACCACCACCATATCGTCATATTGCATCTCCCGACATCTGATTAAAAAAAAAAATCAAATCAAAACTTCTGTTGAGCTCCCCCTTCGAGAGCAGTGGCATGCTATGAGAGTCGTCTTCTTGACTCTGAGCGTCAATTCTATGTGCTGCATTTTATCTCGACAGATAGAATGATACTGAGGAGGAATTAAACGTGGGACAGAATCAGCAGTCAAACAAGCTCTGTCCCTTACTATCATCATTATGCCATGAAAATGTGATCATGGTTCAATGAGCCATTATGATTCTGTTGATCATTAAAATTTATTTCTCTTCACACATCCCAGAACCGAAGCTGGGGGTCAAGCTTGCAGAAGGGAAGACAAAGGTAGTGATGGAGATCGCTGACGATCCAACACGGGTGTTGATCCGTTCGAAGGACCAGATCACTGCATTCAATATGGTGCGCTGTGACCAACTGGAAGGCAAAGCATCCTTGTCTACAAAGACTACCAGTTGTGTATTCGAGCTGCTGCAGGAAGCAGGTATGTTCGTGGGCCTGGATGAATGCCTTATTTTAGTATTTTCCAGGTGAAGTACTTTGTACACACTTCTTTAAAGGTATTTTTATTTGTGCTGTGAAACGGTTTTGTCATTGAGTCATCCGTGTGAAGAAAAACCATGAAGCCAGTTGAAATTCACAGGAGACTGTCGACAGAATTTAGTAATGCATTTCTTTCATATAATTGTCTTCAACTTGTGCAGTTATTTCAAAAATGGCAGTGATATCACAACTGTGATGGCATTCGTGTTCGAAATGAGGTGAGAATTCAGTTCCACCTACAGTGCCTTCAGAAAGTATTCGTACCCTCGACTTTTGTAACATTTTGTTGTTACAGCCTGAATTTTAAATGTGCTTTGTCAACACTCTTTTTATTTATTTTTTATTATTATTATTATTATTATTATTATTATTATTATTATATAGTGTTACGGAAATGGCCCTTATTGGACTACTAAATATAGGATTAGTTCAGATCCCCCATTAAATGCATGTATAGATAGGTTGTTTGGTAAAAAGGACGTTATATGTGTGTCGGGGATGGTAAAGGCTGTTTTATTGTTGTGCGTGGTGGAGGACCGAGAGATCCCTCTTATTCCTACCCCATCCCGGGATAGGCCCCCAGTCGGCTGGGGGTGTGGCCTGGAGAGAGGGTGTGGCTAGAGGGAGGAAGTGACGCGAAGGGGAGGAGTTTTGTCGGCTTCGCGGGAGAGAGGCGGGCTCGTGTTGAAGCGAGCAAACGAGAGAAGAAACGAAGGCTTGTAAAAAGGGTCCAGTGTGTGGAAATAGTCGCTCTCGAAGCGTGCTCGTGATTCAAAACGAGCGAACGAAGGAGTTCTCAGTTTTGAGAAACGGCAGTGGGCTTTTGAAAGGCTGCCTGCACGTCGAGGATTCTCGCGTGAGAGGGACGGCAGCCGGCTTTGAGAGGCGAGCGTGAAAGAAAAGGAAAGGCAGTGCTGAATCGGCCGGAGAGAACGCTGAACCTGAGGGTCGAGTCTGCATTGGCCGAGAAAGAAAAGGTGATTCGACAGAGAGAGGAACTGAGAGGACGAAGCGGAAGTCGGCTTCAGGCAGGCAGGAGAGGAGACGCCCGAGACCGTGACGGTCCTTACTCACCTCACGTCCGCCTGCGGGCTTGGCACCTCGATTTGGGTTGTCTACTGAACGGGCCAGGCCTGATTTGTATGCTGGACCGTGAGAGAGATCGGCTGAGGCCCATCATTGATCTGGCGGACTTGTGCCGTCGACATTGCGCGGGGCCAGAGCGCGCGGAGATCGCGTGCGTGAGGTCTGCGACAAAAGGACAAGCGCCATTTTGCCACGCGGCGTGGTTCGAGCTGGGAGTTCGAATCCGTGGACATCCGCTTGTTACGAGCGACATTCGTGCTTTTTGACACTTTCCTCTCGCCATGAGACATCACCAAGTACTCTGTCTTGTCTTGCATGCATGCTGTTTGTCTTTGTCTGCACGTGTTGTATAAGCATATTTCGGAAGCAACCCCTCGAAACCTGTAGTCCGTGGTTCCCTAGTTAAGAACGGGTTGAGGATTGTTAATAAAACCATTGTCGTGAATTTTGCTTGTGTTGTGATCCCGATGTTCCCCAATAAATCTGGTTATTTCGTATGAAGTTGCCGCTATGGATTAATTCGTGTCGCGTCGAGGAACGATCCGTTCGATTGGCATATAACACACAAAATGGTTACAGACTGGCAGAAAACGCTCGGCATCTGACAAACCAGTCTGTAACCAGGGGTTCTATTTCCCCAACTGGCAAGGTACAAGGATTACGTTGGTATCGCGATTGAAGGCGCGTGACCCAAGGCCTGTGCTGAGCCGGCCGGCATTATAAACCCCGGAGACGGTGGTGGTGATGGTGGCGCCTAGGACCGGGTGAGAATCCCGCCACCCCGGATCCGCAACAATATATATTTTTAACCTCTTTCACAAATTAAGAAAAACATTTTTGTCACTGATCTCCACAAAATACTCCATAATGACAAAGTGATACATGTTTTTAGAAATTTTTACAAATTAATTAAAAAAAAAACATAGGGGCAATACCCCTGGGTGCTCTCCTGGTAGAATGATACTGAGGAGGAGGTCAACGTGGGACAGAATCAGCAAAATGTACCAATTCACCAATATTATCGCAAATACTTATTTTGGGGGGTAACTCCCCTCCTTCCCCCATAAACCTCTCAGACCCACATTTTTTTATTTTTTATATTTTTTTCCAATAGCATGAACAAACTTTGGTACATCACTGGTGATGAAGGTTGTGGTCAAGTTTCATGGAATTGTGTGTGTAATTTCAGAGAAGAAGTTGCAAGTGTTTGTGGATGGATGGACTGACTACGCGTCATCATGTAAGCTCCTCGGAACTACGTTCCAGGTGACCTAATGAAAAGCTGAAATATCTTGCATAAAAAAGTATTCAGCCCCCTGAGTCTCTACTTTCTAGTCGCTCCTTTGGCAGTGATTCCATCTTTGAATCTTCTTGGGTATGTCAGTATCAGATTTGCACATCTGGATTTGGGGTTTTGTCTCATTCTTCCTCGCAGATTTGCTCAAGCTCTGTCAAGTTGGATTGGGGAGTGTCAGTGAAAAGCAATCTTCATGTCTTTCCCAGATTCTCAATGGGATTCACATCTGGGCCACTCAAGGACTTTCATTCTTGTTCTGAAGCCATTCCAGTGTTACTTTGGCTGTATGCTTGTGGTCATTGTTCTGTTGGACCATAAATCTTCACCACAGTTTGAGGTCTTTTGCACTCTGAAGCAGGTTCTCCTCAAGGATTTGCATGTATTTGGCTCCATTCATTGTTCTCTCCATCCTTACAAGTCTCCCAGTCCCTGCCGCTGAAAATCACCCTATTAAATGACGCTGCACCACCATGCTTCACGGTAGGGATGTGTTAGAAGGGTGATGAGCTGTGCTCGCTTTTAGCCAGACGTTGTACTTTGCGTTCAGGCCATAGAGTTCAATTTTCGTCTCATCAGACCCAGAATATTTTGCTTCATGCTCTCAGAGTCTTTCACTGTCTTTTTGCAAACTCCATACATGCTGTTATGTACCTTTTTCTCAGGAATGGCTTCTATCTTGCCACTCTCCCACAAAGCCTAGATTTGTGAAGTGCTGCAGAGACTGTTGTCCTTCCGGCAGTTCTCCATCTCAGCCAAGGAACTCTGGAGTTCTGTCAAAGTATCATTTGGTTCTTGGTCACCTCCCTGACCAAGGTCCTTCTTGCCCAGTTTCTCAGTTTGGTCAGACAGCCAGCTCTAGGTAGAGTCTGGGTAGATCCATATTCTTTCCTTTTCCTCTTGATGGAGCTCACTGTGCTCTTGGGAACTGTCGACACTCTAGAAATTGTTTTATACGCTTCCCTAGTCGATGCCTCCTCACAATTCTATATTGGAATTGTACGGACAGTTCCTTGGACTTCATGGTGGAGTCTATGCTCTGAGATGTTGTGTCAACTGTGGGACCTTGTATAGGAAGGTGTGTTTCTTTATAAATCATGTCCAATCAGGTGAATTGGCCACAGGTGCACTCCAATTAAGTTGTGGAGACATCTCAAGGATGATCAAAGGAAATTGGATGCACCTGAGCTCAATTGGAGTGTCGTAGGAAAGGGGTTGAATACTTCTTGACGCAAGACATTTCAGCCTTTCATTAGCTCACCTGGAACGTAGTTCCGAGGAGCTTATATGATGAAACGTCGTCAGTCTGTCCATCCACAAACACTTGCAATTTCTTCTCTGAAACCACACACACCTTTTTGATGAAACTTGACCACAACCTTTATCACCTGTGATGTACCAAAGTTTGTTCACGGCATTAAAAAACATAATCCAAAGGTATTTACTTTCTTCCTTGTTACATATTTGTGGGTCATCCATGCCTACCAGTGGTTCCCTGGTTATCTTATGCAGTTGCTACAAGGTGAGTGCCCTGGGGTATTTCCCCTATGTTTATTTTTAATAAATTAATTTTTTTTCTAAAAACATGTTTTCACTTTGTCATTATGGAATATTTTGTGTAGATCGGTGACAAAAAATTAAAATTTAATCTACTTTAAATTCAAGCTTAAAACAACAAAACGTGAAGAAGTCAAGTTTGTGAATACTTTCTGAAGGCACTGGACAACCACTCTAATGTTGCTTACAGAACTCTAATGTTAACAAATATCCTCCTAATGTACACTCTAATGTTGCACTATCATGGCAGATAGTAGACCCAGAAGCTTGAATGAAGGGCTTTTTCAGAGGATTGTTGAGAAAGTAGATGGGGGGGGGGGAGGGGGTTCCAGACGGTCCTTTCGGTGGGACATCGTGAGGTGTGAGATTTGTCAGAGTTGGAGGCATGTTCCACGTGTTGGACCAGTTTGTGATTTTATCCAGATCTGCAGAGAGTGAAGAAGCTGCTGCTTGCCAAACTGAGGGATGACATATGGTACTGCAGAGGGTGGAGTCATCAGCAAAGAGATAAAGAAGATTTTCCAGAGAGTTGGAGAGATCATTGATGAAAACCAGAGAAAGAATAGGGCCAGAACACTGCCTTGAGGAACTCCAGCCTGGACAGGAAGAGGGATGAAGAACTCCATTTAGGGCCACACTTGGCTGTGAACCATGAGTGGAGATAGCCTTGGATGCATAGGAAGAGAGTTTGGTGAGCAGGGCAGGTTGCCAGACCGTATTGAAAGCACATAATATGGCTCAGAGGTGGCTCTGATTTCTGTCTGGCATTGAGGATCTCCATCCATTGTGGGGAGAGCAGAAGCAGCATTTCCAGGGAAGAGTGACCTGGTCTGAATCCAAATTGATGATCGGAAATCATGCCATTGGAGGAGGAAAGATTTGATGTCTGAAGCGATGATGGTTTCCATAACCTTGCTGATGATTTGGAGAAGACTGATTGGTTTGTAGTTGTAGGGATCTATTTTTGCACCTTTTTTATGCAGGGCAGTCATGTTTGCTGATTTCCAAGCAGATGGCAGATAGATGACCTTGAGCAAATGAGAGGGTGAATAGAACGAGAGAGGGGTGAGCAAGAGCAGAGGAGCAGGTTTTTAGAACACGTGGGCTGATGCCGTCTGGACCGTTGCAAGAATCGAGTCGAGGTTTGACAGCAAGCTCTCCACCTTGTCAGGAGAAAAGGACAGAATCCAGGAACAGCTGGTTTGACTGGGTAAAGTGGGTAGAGAAAGTGCTGGGTTTGGACACATGATTTAGAAGCAAACACAGAGTTTAGGCATTCAGCCTTTTCACGTGTGGTGTCAGCTGTGTGGCCATTTGAAGTAAGGGAGGGAGGAGGGGGAACATACACCAGAAACGACTTAACTAGATGCCACCATGATTTGGAGGAGGGAGACAGGTTTGAGAGTTTTAGACTTGAGATAAGAAGGATGTTTTGTTCTGGCTCTCCTGAGGGTCGATACACACTTGTTCTGAGCTTTGTGAAGGAACTGAGGTTGCCTTCAGTTGGATTTGCCTTCTATGAGCGAAGTCAAGTTTTTTCAGGCCAAGTGCCTCACCACAAGCTTCAGTGTACCTTGGGCGGACAACTGAAGATGAGATGGGATAAATCTGTGAACAAGAGAGAGCAAGTTTCTTTGAAAGAATTCCAAGGACGAGAGTGGAGATGGGAGACCAGTCTAGTAGTTTGATGGCTGCTTGAAGACCCTGCCAGTCAGCCTGAGTGAAATGCCAGACTCGACAGCAAGGTCAGGTCAGGCCAGTATGGGGCATGCGCCGGAGCAGCGCATCGCTGTGTTCACTTTCCGCCAGTATCCAGGGCCCTCCATCTGCCATCCCCGGCAGAATACCTGGCATCCCACTCTCCTTGAGATGCCAATCAACATGCTGCAACCAACGGAACGTGATCATTTCATTGGTTTTCCTCCACTCACGAGGCTCCCTCGTGAGAGAATCTGGCACTGAGCTGGTTCTCTAATAACAGCCAGATCGATGTCCACTTTGACAAGCATGTAGTCAGATGAACCGATTGGTGCGGAGGAAGAACAGCAAATATTTTCAGGGAAATTGGTCAAAATCAGATCCAGAAGGGATGGAGTGCCGTTGGTTTGAGATCCGGATCGGGAAGTTGACAGATTGTGTCGGTCCCATTGAGTTGCAGAAGTCTTTTGCTAAAGTGCCATGACAGGTGAGAGGTACCCACATCCAGCCAACTGGCATGATGACAATTGAAGTCACCACATATGGGAGAGAGAGTTGGGATGAGAGATAGAAGTTGGCCCATGTTTTCGGATAGTGAGGTGTAAATGGAGTCATCACTGTTTGGTGGATGGCACAGTACACATATAAATGAGGTGGGAGTGGAGGGAAGCCGTAGCCAGAGGTATTCTGGGGGTGTGGGGGAGTGAGGGCAGTGCATGGAGAGTGAGGAATAGAGTTTTTGATGAAGAGAGCAACTTCGCCGCCAGGACGAGGCTCAGGTCTGTCATACCAGAGGAGGGAGCACTACCGGATTTAGGGGTGGCCAGGTGGGGCCATGGCCCCGGGGCCCCCACATTTAGGGGTCCCCCACAATTTCGATGACATTTTGAAAATCCCTTGAAAATGTGCTTCTAAAGTTGTATTGTCGGTGAATGAAGATTGTAAACTCTTTGTAAGGATATCTTTTCAAAATTGTCCGTCATTGTGAGGGTCCTTTTCAAGCTTTGGCTTTTTCAAGCCGTTTCTTCCATGGTCCACAGAACGGATCCAACGTGGTCAAAATTCCCGGGGCAAGCCTCGGGCATTGGGGGCCCGCATTCAGATCTTTTTTTTGGATCGATCATTGATGCTTCGGATGGTTGAGCGTGACCAACTAACTACGGCACTGCCGCCAGAGCCCAGCAAGCACAGACGGCATACAGAGGTCCAGCAGAGGAGAGTTGAAAAGGTGAAAGTTGACGTAAAACTAGGCCAGGCCAGCACAGCACACGGCCGGCAGGGGTAGTATTGTACACACTGAAACTGCGGCTGGCAGGGAACGCTCAGTACCCTGCTTACTGGCACGCACAGCACAGTAACTCGGTGTGACTTTCTATGTTCAGTTGTGTGAAAAATACTTGTTTGTGATTCTGGTACGTCCCACGTGCACTCTGACAATATCTCGATTATCGGTACCTACCAGCTGCAGAAACCAGAATGAGTGGCTTCGGTGACGACAGGCACAAATCCAGGGCTCCACGGAAATATGACAGTGGTGCTCAAAAGCGAAACGTTCCAGGAAAAAGATTAACGACACAAGGCCGTCGTAGACAAGACCCAGAAAATCTCAGAGTTTTTTACTCCTGCACAAACATGCGATTCGTCCATGACGAGGCTGGAACACAACAGAGACAGAACAAGCGGATTTGGCAACGCAACCCCCGCGTCAAGATTTGCCCAACATCTCGGAAGGTTCCACCGATGAAGAACATGCATCAGATGAAGAAGCGAGAGATATACTGACTGATCGTGGACCTGGCTTTGCAATGACATTGGATGTTGGCCTCCTGAGCGACCGTCGTCAGAGATGATCGACTACTGTGCATCACGAGATTTGGAGCCCCTGCAGAATTCGACTGGTCCCTTTGATTCATCCATACAGTTCGTTGAAAGTAGGAAACGTGCTGCTCCAAGAATCTTTTTACCGTAGACTACAAAACGGAGAGTCCGTGAAAAGGTCCTGGCTTTGCTTCTCCACATCAACTGGAAAACTGTACTGCATCGCTTGCAAGCTCTTTGGAGGCGCTACTGCCCTGGCGGGGAAGGATTCAATGACTGGAAGCATGCCAGTCGTTCTATCGAGGTGCATGAGCGTTCGCATGTACATTGTGCGAATATCATCCGCTTGTCAGACAGAGCAACATCCGCAGGTCGTGTGGACACTGAACTCGTCAAACAGGTGAGGAGATTGCGTCCTATTGGAGGAGGTGCTGAAACGAAGTGTGAGCGTGATATCGTTTCTCGCTGAGCGTGGTCTTGCGTTCCGTGGATCGGATGAAATTGTTGGGTCCACGGACGAATGGTAACTACCTTGGTTTATAAGAATTACTTGCGGAATACGATCCATTTTTGGCGCAGCACATTCAGAAATATGCCAACCAAGGTAGTGGCCACACCAATTACTTATCATCTACGAATGTGAAGTGTTAGTCTCCATCATCGAAAATCTGTTCTGGATAACATCGTCGCTCGTGTGAAAGAGGAAAAATACTTCTCTGTGTCAGTCGATTTCTACTCCTGACTGAAGCCACATCGACCAGCTCACAGTTATTCTACGATGCATCGAGAACGAGGCTCCAGAGGAGCATTTCATGACCTTCTGAGCATCACAGGACACACTGGACTCCAGCAAGGGACGGCATTACTGGATTTTTTGAAAGCCACTGGATTGGACATCGCTAACTGCGAGGACAATCTTACGATAACGCATCTAATATGAGTGGCCGATACAATGGGATGCAGTGTGGGGGAAAATTTATTATTAATGTATTCTAATTTGTAACAAATGGAGTTTTAGAAATGTAAGTTTTATGCTATAAGTTGAATTGGCTGTCCTTTCTGGCCAAGAGACTTTTGCCCTAAATGTTGATAAATGTCTTGGTCTGGAGTGGTGTGACCTGAGCTGATAACAGCGAACCTTTGCCTCAAAATGTACGTAGTGGCTTCTCATCTAAAGGACACGTCTGCAGTCTGGGTTGATATCCCCCACCACTCTCCATGAAAGTATAAAATGCTTTGAAATGTAAAATTGTTTCAGTACAAGTACCTGAGGAAGTATAGAATCTCAGTGGCTTGTGCTCCTTGGAACTGACCAAGTACCAAGTTAGAATAAAACTCTCTGATGTAATGTGGAAGTGAATTGAATCGGGTTGGTCTAACTGTTAACTAAAAGTAAGAATTGATGAAATAGAACCAAATAATATTGCAATCAATGGGGATTCTTAAGTTCATTGTATGAGGGTGAGAAGTGTATGGTGGATAATTAGAAAATAAATTGTTTCACAAGGAAGGACTTGTGTGGACATCGGTTATCAGTGTCAATGGGTTTTATGCAGGATTTTATAACCAAATCGGACAAACGTTAAACTCTGCCTGAAGTCAAATAGGATTCCACAATCGGCCAGGTAGAATCCTTCAACGATCACAACGGGGTGGGTTAAAAAAATCCACATCAGTTGGCGCCTGGTGACTCGGATTCGAACCGACGTGGTGTGGTGCTCGTGACCGGAGGTGCTTAATCTGCACCGTGTGCATTGATTAAGGCACCGTGTGCATGTTCATTGATGTGGATGACACTGCCTATATTTGCGGTCGCTGGAAGTCGGCTATTAATCACCATTTCGGATTTCTTGCCCAGAGGGTTTTTAGAAGTTAGAAGATTTTAGTCGAGTTCGTAGTATGATTAATGACAGTGCGTCGTTTGTTATTTTCTTATATTAGTCCATCTCTATCTTTTACTCTTGCAGCAACAGCATTTTTGTGATTTGATTTTAGAATGAGCTCAGAGATAAGTCATCAGCTCATAGATAAGTCACCAGCCATATCAATAACAATCCGTCCATCTTGTCATATTGTCAGATTTAATTGTAATTTGTGAACATATATGCCAAATCATTCCTGATCAGGATCTGCCAAATCTATAGATATAAGTTCAGTTGTTGATGAAAAGCAGTTATAATTAAGTTGTTGATTAATCTCCAAATTTGGGGGCCCCCACAATCATTGTGCCCACAGTCCCCCACATGGTAAATCCGGCCCTGGGAGGGAGTAACCAGGGAGAGATACGAGGGATCAGAGACGTCTTGAAGGAGGAAAGTTTCTGTTCAGCGTTTTATGTCTGGTTTGTCAGTGGCAACCTGTATGAAAAGATCTGTCAGGTTTGAGTGAAGGCCCCAGATGTTTGAGGTCCACACTGTGAAGGAAGAGGAAGGGGAGAGGTTTGGGTGTAGGGAAGGGAAGGGTAGGACGAAGGAGGAGGTGGGGGGGGGGTAAGGAGAGTTGTTGAAAGAGTGTGGGGGATTGAAGAGCTAGGGGAGAGGGCCAGAAAAGGAGGAGAAAAGGCTCAGTGGTGATAGGTTGAGGTACAGTTGGGAGTAATAAGAGAGGGGAGAGGGCAGTTGAAAATTCGAGGAGGTGGAGTGATGAGATTGAAGAGAGTGGGCAGGGGAAGGAGGCAGCTTTGTGGATGTGAGGGGGGGCAACTTTGAGAAGGTGGTGGAGGGGGGACAGTTGAGGGAGAAGGGTGAGAGGGGAGTGTGAGGGGGGGGAGTTTTGAGAAAGGTGAGAGGGAGAGTGTGAAGTAGCTTTGACAGGGAGGGGAGGGGATGAGAGCAGGCACGGCCAAGGTGCAGGAGGGCGATGGGAGAGGGGAAGGATAAGACTTGGTAGTGGCATGGTGAAGAATGGAGCAGGCAGGGGAGGTACAATATTTGAGGGGTTGGGAAGAGGGGGGATGTGAGATGAAGGAAGGAGCATGTTTGTGGTATTG
Source organism: Eptatretus atami (assembly GCA_035128595.1). Taxonomy (NCBI): domain Eukaryota; kingdom Metazoa; phylum Chordata; class Myxini; order Myxiniformes; family Myxinidae; genus Eptatretus; species Eptatretus atami. The sequence continues at coordinate 71,241,425 of CM068954.1, forward strand.
AGGAGTGCACTGATTGAGAGAGAGTGAGATATCTGTTAGTTAGATGGAGCCACAAGATGTTAGAACAGCACACACTTTGGAACAACAGAGGAGGAGCTGATACTGAAGCAGAAGACAGTGAAGAGGCGTTAAGAGCGGAGGTAGGATGAGGGGCAAGATGGGAGTGGTAAGGAGAGGGGATACAGGTGAGGGGTTAGGAACAGGTAGATTTGGGAGTGGGATGAATTGGCACTGAAGTTGGTTAAAAAAAGGACGATTGTGGAACACGAACATGCATTGCAAATTGGGATATAAATTGTTTTTTTACGTCAGAGATGCAATTGAAGACATTATGGTAGGGATTCATTAAAGGAGAATTAAGAGAATGGAGAAAAGAAACGTCGTAACAGTGCGACGTTTTAGACACGGGATGAAGGAAAGGTTGAATTGAAAACAGTCTTTCGGAGAAGAAAAAGAGTCATGAATTATGACACAATACCGAGAATCACACGTGTGAAATGGAAGTTGAAACATTTTAAGAGACAGGTTTTTTTTTTTGATAAAGATTGCGTAACATTAGGTAAAGGAAAGGTGAATCAAAATCATGAAGGTGTATGGTCAATTTGGACTGGCAAACACAGAAGGAATCTGGTAGGTCGACGAAAGTAACAAGAAGAAGAAGTAGAAGAAGAAGGAGGGGGGGGGATAGAGAAACATGTTATGGGAGACGTAAGGTTAGAAGTGAAAAGATATAAAGGAAAAGAAAAAAAAATTTTTGATTGATTTTTAAATTAGGTTAAGGAAAGGTTGAAGAGAAAAAATCGTGAAGGTATGTGGTGAATGTGGGTCGGCTAAAATAGAAGGAAGATTGTAGCTCGGCAGAAGGCGGAAGAAGAGTTTGTACAGGAAGTCGCATGGTTACTTGAGAATGAGGTAAGGAGGCAAAAGGTTTATTTTTTTTTGTTGTGTACATATATATATATATTATATATATTATATATATATATATATATATATATATATATATATATATATATTGGCGTGGCCTGGTGTTGGTGTTGGCGCAGTGGTTAGGGCAGTGGCTTGGGTCCAAAAGGTTCTGATTCAAGCCCGTTGGGCCACTGATTAATACACCAGGGGGTTGACTCAGCCTGTCATCCTTCCGAGGTCGGCGAAATGAGTACCAGTATACTGGGCGGTGTATACCCGGTTAAAATAGGTGTACCATATCCCTGTGTCGTAAGAGGCGTCAGGAAGTTGCGTCAGGAAGGCATCCGGCGTAAAACATGTGCCAAATCACTATGCGGATCATACGGATGATCCGCTGTGGCGACCCCTAACGGGAGCAGCCGAAAGAGGAAGAAGAGAAGATATATATATATATGTATATATATACAGTGGGGAGAACAAGTATTTGATACACTGCCATTTTGCAGGTTTTCCACTTACAAAGCACGTAGAGGTCTGTAATTTTTATCATAGGTACACTTCAACTGTGAAAGACGGATCTAAAAAAAATCCTGAAAATCACATTGTATGATTTTTAAATAATTAATTTGCATTTTATTGCATGAAATAAGTATTTGATACATCAGAAAAACAGAACTTAATATTTGGTACAGAAACCTTTGTTTGCAATTACAGAGATCAGACGTTTCCTGTAGTTCTTAACCAGGTTTGCACAGACTGCAGCAGGGATTTTGGCCCACTCCTCCATACAGATCTTCTCCAGATCCTTCAGGTTTCGGGGCTGTCGTGGGCAACACAGACTTTCAGCTCCTTCCAAAGATTTTCTATTGGGTTCAGGTCTGGAGACTGGCTAGGCACTCCAGGACCTTGAGATGCTTCTTACGGAGCCACTCCTTAGTTGCCCTGGCTGTGTGTTTCGGGTCGTTGTCATGCTGGAAGACCCAGCCACGCCCCATCTTCAATGCTCTTGTTGAGGGAAGGAGGTTGTTGGCCAAGATCTCGCGATACATGGCCCCATCCATCCTCCCCTCAATACGGTGCAGTCGTCCTGTCCCGTTTGCAGAAAAGCATCCCCAAAGAATGTTTCCACCTCCATGCTTCACGGTTGGGATGGTGTTCTGGGGTTGTACTCATCCTTCTTCTTCCCTCAAACACGGCGAGTGGAGTTTAAACCAAAAAGCTCTATTTTGGTCTCATCAGACCAAATGACCTTCTCCCATGCCTCTCTGGATCATCCAGATGGTCATTGGCAAACTTCAGACGGGCCTGGACATGCGCTGGCTTGAGCAGAGGGACCTTGCGTGCTCTGCAGGATTTTAATCCTGACGGCGTAGTGTGTTATTAGGTTTTCTTTGATACTGTGGTCCCAGCTCTCTTCAGGTCATTGACCAGGTCCTGCCGTGTAGTTCTGGGCTGATCCCTCACCTTTCTCATGATCATTGAGGCTCCACGGGGTGAGATCTTGCATGGAGCCCCAGACAAGGGAGATTGACTGTTATCTTGAACTTCTTCCATTTTCTAATTATTGCGCCAACAGTTGTTTCCTTCTCACCAAGCTGCTTGCCTATTGTCCTGTAGCCCATCCAGCCTTGTGCAAGTCTACAATTTTGTCCCTGATGTCCTTAGACAGCTCTCTAGTCTTGCCCATTGTGGGAGGTTGGAGTCTGATTGATTGAGTGTGGACAGCTGTCTTTTATGCAGATAACGAGTTCAAACAGGTGCAGTTAATACAGGTAATGAGTGGAGAATGGGAGGGCTTCTTAAAGACAAAACTAACAGGTCTGTGAGAGCCGGAATTCTTACTGGTTGGTAGGTGATCAAATACTTATTTCATGCAATAAAATGCAAATTAATTATTTAAAAATCATACAATGTGATTTTCAGGATTTTTGTTTTAGATTCGTCTTTCACAGTTGAACTGTACCTATGATAAAAATTACAGACCTCTACGTGCTTTGTAAGTGGGAAAACCTGCAAAATCTGCAGTGTATCAAATTTTGTTCTCCTCACTGTATATATATATATAATTATATATATATATATATATATATATATAATATATACTGAAACGCAAAAGAAACTTACCACTTGTTTGAAATGTAATAAAATTGTAACAGTTCAAAAATAAACAAACCAATAATTGCTAATTGAAACATTGCCATTTTATTGATGACATGTCAAGTTTTTGACCAAGATCACCATCTCATAAGTTTTGTTCTACAGTACAGAACAGCACAGGGTGCAATGTCAGTCCCCTTTCAATAGCGTGTGTGGCCACCATTATTTTGGATACAGGCAGTGCATCGTCGGCGCATACTGCCTACCAGTATTTGATGGATTGCTGCTGGTTTCTGTCCCACTCAGTCCTCAATGTCTGAAGCCATCTGACTTAGGACCATCTGCCTGTCCTGCCTTGCAGTGGTGACTCTTGGCCTCCCTGATCGAGGTCTGTCATCTGCAGAGTTGTGGAGGGTGTCTCTGTCCACCAGGGCCGATATCGTCTGGTGTGAACAGCCAAGGCGACGTGCACCTCACGGTAGCTCAATCCGCCTTGCAGTATGCCCAAGGCACACTGCCGTTGATCTCTTGACAATCGTGGCATGTTGATTGAAATGCCCATTTTGCACTGGCCTTTTTAAAGCCAATATCAAGACATCACGTGCAGCTCATTAAAATCATCCCATACCCCTTGGCTAATCACTGACAGTCAAAACGGCTGTTCAACAGCTGTGCTATGAAGTGACCATTGAAGGTTCAAGTGACCATCTGTGACCGTTTTGTCTGACAGTGAGGACACTATTGTCCACAAATATGTTCACACATTTACTACACGCAGTGTTATGTTGATATTTGAAGGTTTAAAAGGTGGTAAGTTTCTTTTGCGTTTCAGTATATATTTTAAGACAAGAAACAGAGGGTATAGTTGTGGGGGGGGGGGGGGGAGGGGGGGGAGAGAAGGAGGGCGGTGGGAAAAGTGGAGAAAATAAGAATGATGGTAATATGGCGAAAATACAAATAAACACGATCGTGCAAATATACCGGAGATGGGTGGGCCTCAGGGAAATCCGATCTGACAAGATCGATGAAAAAATCAAATACAAAATTCAACCAAATAGCACAAATTTTGAAACAAAACCGAACTAGGAACACACAGTACACATGGAGGTAACAAAATAAACAGTCAAAACGCGACAAACAACGACCGGAACCTCATCTTTGAGAAAGTCGGCAGAGACCCCTGAGAGAACCAACCGTTGCCTCAAAAACCGGAGCCGGAACCCAAAAGGTTCTGTCTGTTTTAATACTATGTTGGTAATAAGGAGATTGGGATATTTGGCATGTTTCTAACAGATGTTCGCCCTTGTCATTCATCGTACACTAAGGAATGATTCCAGCCTTTATCTTTTTATGTTGAAACAGCGTATGATGCTCTGTGTACAAAACGTTAACTGTTTAGCCTGGTGGAGATTGCACTATCCCGAGTGCCGTTCTAGTTGTGTAAATATTTTTGCAATATTAACTTGAAGACCAAAGTGAAGAGGATTCAAGACTGGTTGCATGATATTCACAGCGTTTCAGCATTCTGAAGGATCATGGATCAAATAAATGTTCTTCTTTTTGTTTTTTTAACTATTATTCAGCTTTACAGGGCTAATTGTGTATTCAAGAATTGTCTGTTTAAATTGGAGTGTATTATATATTTTTATTGTGCTGTTTTGGCTACACAGGAATAAAAACCGCCTTTGAGCACCGCCACAATGACACAGCTTTTATGGCAAAGCGCTGCACAATGGTGCCCATTGAGTGGGTTTGCCGCCGCATTGCCACTGGTTCCTTCCTTAAGCGCAACCCTGGTGTTGTTGAGGGCTATCGATTTTCACCCCCCAAACTTGAAACGTTCTTCAAGGTAAGCACAAATATGATTCCAAGTTTTGTTTTTTTTTAAAGTATTTTTGAGCAAGTTTTACAAACATTGCAAGTCAAAATTTCAAAATATGGTGAGCAATCTTATTTTCTTATCTGAAACTATCTCCAAATTATTGTTGAATTATAAACTTATTTTCTTTTCTCTCTAGATGGATTCCCCTGAGTTGTTGATATCCATATTGTTTGTTTTACTGTCGCTGATGTTTACAGTCCACTGGAATTTATAGAATTGGTAAAGTATGTAATTTGTCTTTGTAGGTTTTTTTTTTTCTTGTTCATTATCTTATCGTCAAAGTATGTCCAAACAGTTCCTATTGTCATACAGTATACTTGAAACTGAATACTCCCTAATTTGAATTTGATAATTAAAATAGGGTTCCGTCTAATCAATTCTCACCAATTTGAATGCTACTGATTTCAACTTGACCTTTTTTATTGTTTGAGCTATGACTTCTGCTAACTGACAATGTTTATTGTTGCTTCAAAAAACAAAAAAAAAATGTATATATATAATTGGTTCGAAAAAGAATTCCCTCCTATAATTATCTAATTGTGTAATTGTATATTGAAAATTACAAAGTTTCTGTTTCATCGACTCTTGTATATTGTTCATTGAAACTTTTTTTGGCATCCTTTTCTTCACATTCATATTAAGCAGGTATTAATTGCCATGAAATTGGCTCTTGTGTCCGTCGTTAAAGAAGAAAACATGAAGGCCTTTAAACAAATAAAGTGGAATCGGTAGTTTAATTTGATACTAGGGTTTTTACTGTGTGATTCCATATGTATTTAAAAGGTGTTCGCTGTGTGGAATCGTTGCCTGATGAATAAGATCACATGCAAAATAACATCCTTTAAAATCTACCTTTTTAATGCAAAGAAAGGTAAATATATTCCTGCTGAAAAATATTCTCAACTTCACACATTAGTAAAAGAGAAGAGAAGACTTACCATTAGGGACAGAGGAATAAATTTTGTGTGTGTAAATATACAGTATCTTGTACTTACTTCCTTTATTATTTAGTATTATTCTTCCTCATTTAATTGTATAATTTTGATTTATGAAGACTTTACATATGTAGTATTGGAGTGCTGAACGTATCTCCTGTATTTTAGTTAATCATTTTGGGAAATAGCTGCTCATTTTAAGTGGTTTGCCAGGAATGTAACCCAGAATTACCAATAACTGAAATGTTGGTAAAATGGACTTTCTCACTGTTCATTGATTCTTTGCACACTTAATGATGCAACCTTTGTGAAAATGAAGAGATCCATGATGTGCGAGAGGGCCGTGTACCATGCACACATATGGTGCTAAGCCTATAAACTAACTGCAGCCCACCTCTTCCAAGTTTCCAGTTTTCCTACCTGAATATTTGTGGCTGGATCCATCTTTTCCACCTCATGTCCTCCCTTGCACTCATTCTTCCCCACATCCTTATTTCTCCAAGTTTCCCTCTATTTTGTCCCTCATCCCGGCTGTTGGGTGGAATTCTGTATAAGCAACACTCATATACACAGCATATTTAATGGATTGACATTAATGAGATACTGCATGTTTCTTAGCTACAGATCTTGAATGCGTGTCGAATCCAGAGAGAGCACACACTACGCAAATCCCCTTCAACGTTCAGATTTTTTTTCTACTTGGTCTTGACAACAGACGTGAAATGCAGCTTCACAAAGATACTTGATCCAAACATTGTCAGAATCCGAAGAGCTGATGTGAGATCAAAGGGTAAACAGGAAGGTACATGACCCAGAACGTCTCCAGATCCAGTTTTTTGAAGTCTTCTTCAGCCGAGGAGTTGAACTTTAACTCAAAAACTCCTCTTGCACTTCGTCTGAAATATCAACTACTTCACATTGAAATGGGTTCCCAATGAATTCCAGGCTTCGCGCTTCTCATCATATCTGAAAGTATCCGATGAATTCTGCTTTCAATTCAGTCAGATGAGTAATTATTTTTTTCTTAATTCAAAATCAAGGTAACTGTGAATGAAGCAGAATCCAAGTTAGCAAAACTGGCTGTATTTCATCCTGAATTCGACATTTCCAGAGGTCGAGTTTGGCCAGGAAGCTCGAATGACGTCTGGAGCATGATTATGTTGATATTTTCCCTTGGAGTTTGAGGTTGATGGCGTTCAGCGCTTCAAAGATGTCCACCAGGTAAGCTAGAGATAGCAAAAATCCTTCAGACTGGACTTGTCATGGAGATCTGCTTTCTGCTGTGAATCTAGAAATGTTGCCACTTCTTGTCTAGTTCATAAAGCCGTCGTACGTTTGTGTGGAAAAAGCAAGGCTTGATGTTAGAATCCATATCCACACACACAGCTGTTTGAAGAGATGACTGTTTAAGGCTCCAGCTTTGATGAAGTTGACTACTTGATGGACAGTTCATGACACTCCCTCATTTCAGCAGGTAGAGTTCTGGATGCTCAGGCTTCACGATGAAGGATGCAGTGCGTACCTATAGCAGATGGACTTTTTTCTTTCACTCTTGTTATGAAACCAGATTGCAAACCAAGCATGGCCGGAGCTCCATCAGTACACACCCTACCAGCGAGTCCCACGAAAGTTGATTTTCCTGGAAGATGTTTGATACCACTTTAAAAATTGTTGCTGTTGTATAACTTTCATGGGATGGCAGAAGAGCATTTCCTCTTTATACTATTGCCTGACACGAAACGAGCATACATCAGTAGCTGAGAAACACTGAGCAACATCAGTCGTTTCGTCCAACTGGATGGCAAATACAGGAGAGCTCTTACTTGGTCGAGAACTTGATCTTGATGTCTTGAGACATTTCATCGATCCTTCCCTTGACGGTATCGTTTGATGGAGAGATTTGCAAAGCTTGTTTGCACTATCCTTCCCCAGAACGAGCTCTGCTGAACGCAGTACACTTGGTTTTATGAGAGTCTCTCCGATGTTATGGCTCTTTTTGTTTCTTTGCAATCAACATAGCGATCTCATCGGAAGCCTCAACAACCTTTGAAGTCTGTTGCCGAATGCTCCACTGCTGTCTATCTTTGCTTGCTTCAAGGACTGCTTTTTGTTTCAAAGAATGCCTGGGTTTGGCAGCGAGAGCAGGATGCATCGTCTTCAAGTGGCGTTCCAAGCGTGTGGGCCGCATGCCATCATGCTCAGATCTGTAGCATATTACGCACTGGATACCTCTGTGTCACCCTTTTGGAGGGACACAAATCCAAATCGAATATATGTCAGATACTTCCACTTTTTTACACTCATTGCGAATGATTTAGTTTGAAATGTACTGCAAATCTGTGAAAAAATATTTAATATTAAAATTAAAATAAAATAAAATTTTAATATTAAATTTAAATAAATGTACATTTTAAAATAAATTTAATACAGAAAATGTAGGCCTAGTAGCGAATAGAAAAAAAATTATTAAGGTGATACTTTTGTTTTTTATGTCATCACGATATTATGCAAACACTTGTAAGAGAATTCCAAAAATATTAGAGAAATTCCGACTTTTTCTCCGGGCTCACGCACCCTCTGGAAATTACTCACGCCCCCAGGTTAAGACCAATGTTCGAGCTACTCCGCGAGTTTTGACATTGTATACAAAAAAAAATCCCCCCCCCTCCTTTTTCAACATATGCCAGTGTGAAAGTCACATTACTGCAAACTTCACAACAGTCCAATAAAAACGACAAGTAATTTCACAAGCCATTTTTATCCGGGCGTGTTTGTAGACTCACCGGTAAAAATGGATTTAAAACATTATTTTGTTTCGCATATTCACTGCTATTCTATGCAGAATCATTTAATGAGACTATGAATCGTAATTAACGCTCACCACACGTTTTCCTCCCTTCCTCTCACTACTCCCTTCTCCCACCCCTCCTCACTTCCCCTCAATCCTCGCTCCCCCATCCCTCCTTACCTCCCTCCCTCACTCCTCGCTACCACCCCTCCTACTCTCCTCACTCTCGCTCACCCACCCTCCTCACTCTCGCTCCCACCCTCCTCATCTCCCTCCCTCCACGCTCCCCTCCCCCACACTCTCCTCCCTCCTCGCTCCCCCACCCTCATCACTCTCCCTCCATCCTCGCTCCCCCACCCTCATCACTCTCCCTCCATCCTCGTCCCCCACCCTCCTCACTCTCCTCCATCCTCCTCCCCCACCCCTCCTCACTCTCCCTCCTCCTCCTCCCCCCACCCCTCCTCACTCTCCCTCCCTTCTCACTCTCCCTCCCTTCTCGCTCCCACCCCCCTCCCACTCTCTCCCTCACCCCTTCCCACTCTCTCCCCCACCCTCCCCCTCCCTCACCTCCATCTTTTTCTCCCCCTCCCTTTAGTATTCCAGTCAGCGAAACGCAGTGTGACCACTCCTCATTTTCATAAATGCCAAGGTGAGCCAATGAAAAAAGCCAAGAATCACAAGGTTTGGAAAAGCGATGATAATTAATAGAACAACGAGAGAAAAACCAAGACGCCAAGGTGAACAACGAATAGCCAAGATCTTGTGAAAAAGCCAAGGAGTGGTCACACTGGCGAAACGGCGGGTGGTATGTGGTGTGTGTGTGTGCGTGCGTGCGTGGTGTGTTATCACCGATGAGCCAAAACATGACCACCACCTGCCTAATATGCTGTTAGTACTCCGTGTGCCCGCAAAACAGCCGACCCTGCCGAGGCATGGACTCCACAAGACCCTCGAAGTGTCCTGTGGTATCTGGCACCAAAACATCAGCAGCAGATCCTTCAAGTCCTGTAAATTGCGAGGTGGAGCCGCCGTGGATCGGACTTGTCGGTCCAGCACTTCCACAGATGCTCAGTCGGATTGAGAACTGGAGAATTTGGAGGCAAGGGCAACACCGTACCATTTCATCTGTTCCTCAAACCATTCCCGAAACAATGTTGCAGTGTGCAGGGCGCATTATCCTGCTGAAAGAGGCCACTGCCATCAGGGAAATACATTGCCATGAAGAGGTGTACCTGGTCTGCAACGATGTTTAGGGAGGTGACACGTGTCAAATTGACGTCCACATAAATGGCCGGAACCAGGATTTCCCAGCAGAACATTACCCAAGCATCACACCCCTCTCACCGGCTTGTCGTCTTCCCACAGTGCTCCTGGTGCCATCACTTCCTCAGGTAAACGGCGCCACGTAAACGGCCATCCACGTGATCTAAAAGAAAAAGGGACTCATCGGACCAGGCGACCTCTTACACTGCTCCAAGGTCCAGTTCCGACGCTGCATGCCCATTGTAGGGCTTTCAACGTGGAAGGGTCATCATGGGCACTCTGACCGGTCTGTGGCTACAGCCCATACGCAGCAGGGTGCATGCACTGTGGATTGTGACACATTCCTCCGTGCCACCATTAAAATTTTCTGTGACTGTGCCACAGTAGACCTTCTGTCGGTTCGGACCAGACGGGATAGCCTTCGTTGCCCTCGCGCATCATGAGCCTGGGCGCCCAACACCCTGTCGCCAGTGTGTGGTTTGTCCCTCCTCGGACCACTGTCGGTGGTACTCACCACTGCTGACCGGGAGCACCCCACAAGCCTTGCCATTTCAGAGATGCTCTGATCCAGTTGTCTGGCCAAAACATTTGGCCCTTGTCAAAGTCCTCAGGTCTTTATCCTGCCCATTTCTTCTGCATCCAACACATCAACTTCAAGAACTGACTGTTCACTTGCTGCCTAATATATATCACCCCTTGACAGGTGCCATTGTAACAAGATAATCAATGTTATTCACTTCACCGTCAGTGGTCATAATGTTTTGGCTCATTAGTGTATGTATATATATATTATATATATAATAATATAATATATAAATATATAATATACATACAACATGTATGTATAAAAAAACATCAGTTTATTGTCGGAAGGGAATCAAATACAGGCTAGACAACTCAAAGATAGAGTGTGCTGCCTCTGCACAATTCTTTCTGACAGTGAGAGACTTGACGAAAACAAGAATTGCAAATAATAATAAACAAGCATCATCGACTGGTACTTACGAAACCGTCAACTTGACCTCTGACCTGTCTAATTAAAGCTGTCTCTAGAGAAGTAGCGACGCAAACCAGAAGTTTCTACGATGATTCTGTACCAACCATCAAAAATCGTAACGTCGACCGAAGCAAAAATCTCCATTTCTCCACCGCAATTATTATATTATTTTATCAAAGTCATAAAACCGTAATATTCGGCCATCCACCAACAATCTTTACATAATCCGACGGCTTAGCAAGTCAGGCATGCGAAGATAACCTTTATTGGGATAAAAAATGACTTTTAAACACCATCTTTATCGAAAACACTGTCAGCACGCACACGCAAAACCTTTACATGACTCAACGACGCGTCTGCTCGAGCGCGCTGCACCACGTGACGAGCCGTGACGCGGCGAGTGAAATATTTTTTATACAATCTTAAAACGTTCGCAAAACATCCGATTTTTACCAGAATTTCAACAACCGAGTGTTAAGCGTCCTAAGCTATCGCAAAAAACCGAAGACAAAATTAAAATCGAAGTTAAAACGAACTCGTAACGTCGACCGAAGCAAAAATACTCCATTTCTCCACATGAATTTACGGAATTATGTTTGGACCTCACTGTGACCTTGACCTTTGACCGATTTTGACCAAAATCTAATCAGCGCTAGCCATCACCCTCCTGAATCACGTGGTGTAATTTGACATTGGTAGCTTCTTCCGTCTCGAGTTAATCGTGCCTACAAACAAACACAAAACACAAAACAGAGGACGGAATCATCAATTACTTACGAAATCTAATAAAAATATAAACATGCCTCGCAATCACTGAGTTGTGGCCTTCAGAGGCATTTTTATCACCACAGTTTAAACTATGT
>CM068954.1:71254158-71265638 GCA_035128595.1 Eptatretus atami
CACACACACACGCACACACACACACACACACATGCACACGCACATGCACACGCACAGCACACACACGCACATGCACACACACGCACACACACACACACGCGCACATGCACACGCACACACACACACACACGCACATGCACACACACGCACGCGCACACAACACACACACACGCGCACATGCACGCACACGCCACACACACAACACACACGCAGCGCGCACATGCACATGCACAGCACACACACACACACACCACACACACTACATGCACACACACGCACACACACACAGTGCACATACACATATGCACACACATGCACAACACATGCCACACACACGCACACGCACGCACATACACACACACATGCACAACACACATGCACACACACACGCACACACACGCACACATGCAACACACACACACGCACACACAACATGCACCAACACATGCACACACATGCACATACACATGCACACACACACGCACACACACACACACATGCCACACACACACACGCACATGCACACACACCACACACATGCACATACACACACGCACATGCCACACGCACACACATGCCACACACATGCACACAGCACAAGCGCACACACGTTCTCATTTAACATCAACGTCATTTTAAAGTCCCGTGTCCCGTGTATCCGTGTGTCGTGTACCGTGTCCGTTATCCGGTCCGTGTACCCGTGTGTCGTGTGTCCGTGTACCCGTGTGTCGGTGTGTCTGTACCGTGTGTCCGTGTACCCGTGTAACCGTGTCGTGCCGTGTGTCGGTGTGTCCGTTACCCGTGTGTCGTGTACCGTTCGTGTGTCCGTGTACCCTGTCGTGTCGGTGTGTCCGTGTACCCGATGTGTCGTGCGTGTGTCCGTGTACCCGTGTGTCCGTGTACCCGTGTACCGTGTTCGGGTGTCCGTTGTACCCGTGTGTCCGTGTGTCCGTGTACCCGTGTGTCGGTGTTCCGTGTACCCGTGCTGTCCGTTGTACCGTGTCCGTGTACCCGTGTGTCGGTGTCTCCGTGTACCGTGTGTCCGTGTACCCGTGTGTCGTGTCGTGTCCGTGTACCCGTGTGTCGGTGTGTCGTGTAACCATGTATCCGTGTGTCCGTGTATCCGTGTGTCGGTGTGTCCGATGTACCCGTGTCCGTGTGACCCGTGTAACCGTGTATCCGGGTGTCCGTGTACCGTGTGTCGTGTGTCGGTGTGTCCGTGTGTCCGTGTGTCCGTGTGTCCGTGTACCCGTGTAACCGTGTACCCGGTGTCCGTGTACCGTGTGTCGGTGTGTCCGTGTACCCTGATCCGTGTGTCCGTGTATCCGTGTGTCGGTGTGTCCGTGTACCCGTGTGTCGTGTGTTGAATTCACTCATGGCTTCATGGTGTGATGAACGGACCAGGAAGGAGTTTCCTCGTCAATGTCGATTGTTACCCACGTCACAATCAGGAACGATTGTTCATGTATTCTGTGCGTCCTTTCTAAAGTCCCCAATGGGATTCCTCACATGTTTGTCCGTTATTACAGGTTCCATCCTGATCAGGAGTCCATGTACATCGTTACGGACACACGTCGGTGTGTATTATCCATAGCGTGACTCACTGCTGATTCTCCAAACGACTCGGCAATCTCATTTCCCCCCAATCCCTCGTTTTGTGTCCAGAACTCATGAAAATGGGTCCAGAAGTCCAAGTTGATCATCAACATTGTCCGGGATCCGGGGCCCGGGACCAGCCAAAACAACAAGATAACAAGGGTCTGTGTGGACACAGCGGCTTTTAACCCATTAATTACATGGAAAACTTCTCTCATCCATTTCAGTTCCAAAATTGAAACAAATCCCAATTTCAATCTGTGCCGAACGAGTCTGATTCGCCCAGAGCGTCTGGGTTTGGCTCGTCCTCCTCTTCTTCCTCCTCTTCCTCTTCTTCCTCTTCTTCCTCTTCTTCCTCTTCTTCCTCTTCTTCCTCTTCTTCCTCTCGATCCTCGTCTCCCTTGGACGGAAGAGACAAAAAAAAAAAAACAACAACAACCATGACGAGCAGAAGGCGGGAAGGCGGCTCGCGGGCTCGAACTTTGAACTCCGACCCTGACTGCGGTCCGAGTGGTCATTTGCTGAAGTTTATTGAAGGTTTCGGAGGTGTTTTTTGAGAGCTTGAGAACCATGTTGCCTGGTAGGTTTATTTATTGTTTTATATATTTTATTTTTTTTAAAGGAATTTTGTAAATTGTTGATTGGCCACGTTTTGGAGTTCACGTTTCCCTGCCACGTGCTCCGAACGGAACGTGTTGATGATTTGGAAAATGATTTGTGTAACGTTTACAGAACCAGTACGTGTGTGTTTCGGGAATCGTGTTCACACAAATCTACCAGGATTGAGTTGAGGGAGTGCTCTCGATACTTCAGAAATGCTACGAATCTGTTCGACGGATCCGAGACATTCCCGAGCCGTCGGCGTCCATTGTCGCTGAACCGACGGATGATTGTCCGACGGACTGATGGCGATCGAGTACATCGTGTCGAAAGGAAATCGTTTACAAACAGAGTCGATCATGCAAACCTGGTGTTTATCTCTCGTTGGCAGTAAATTTCAAAACCCATCTCTTCCGTCAAAATTGACCAAATCAAATCGGATTTTTTATATGTTGTACTAAGGCCTAGGTCACATTTGCTCTACGGCGAGGATACGGCGGCCGTACGCCCTCTGAATTGACAGAATGACAGAAACGTGCGGCGCCGCAGAGAACTGAGGTGGCCTCAGGGTGCCTACGCCGTTGGCTATATTTTACAGCCGTAAGGTCGCCGTGGAATTATAGCGCGGAGTTATACTTTTTTCATTTCTACGTTCGCCGTAGCAATTCGACCAAGCATATGACGTAGATGTGTTCACGTCGTACGTGGGCGTACGTGGGCTTGCGTTATTCGTGCGGCTGCCGTAAGCTCTTCTCAATGAAAAATGAATTTTCCCAACCCCAAAAAATTACGGCGGCCGCACTATTTCCACGGTCGCCGTACGGTGGCCTTGCTGGTCTGTGCTGACGGTTCCCCTACGCCCGCCGTGCACCTACGTACGGCTCCGTGACAGTCTGCGTCGACCGTGCGTCCCACCGTGCGCTACCGCTAGAGATCGGAGTATAGGTGTTTGCCTATACACAGTGGTCCCCCAGAATCCCAATTAATTCGTCCAGGAGGCTGTTCGGATTGCAAAAAGTTCGGATTCCAAAAATATTTTCCAATAAGAAATAATGGAGTGATTAATCCGTTCGTGGACCCAAAGAAAACCCACTTTCAAGACACTTAAACTGAAATTCCCATGTTTAAGGTAAAATAAGATGAGTAAATGACCTTCGTGGCGGTGTATTGGTATGTAAACTGGACAATCACCACATCCAAAGGTCCACACAGGCTCGTGCTCCGGCCTGGGTTCCGATCGCTCACGCACTCTCGACGAGGCGCTGCCCCCAGGGCAGCTCATCAAACATGATGCCCGCAGAACCACAATCACTTTCATCAAACGCATCGGGCTGATGTAATCATGGATATTCCAAATTACAACCAGTTTTGCTGTGAAATTCAATCCTTGCCCACACGTCCGTCACACCACGTGATCGGATTGCTTTTTGTTATTAATTAAAACACAAGATGATTAAAAAACAAACATCACAAATGAAGGTGAAAAACACGAGGTAAGGCCTGTCACATTTGGCTCGGCGGCCGGAGGGTCTACAAAATGTACGGGCACTAGCAATTATAAAGCGCCGCAGTATTTCCACGGTCACACAATGTAGTAGTCACATATGTTTTTAGCAGCGTCTCGCGTAGCGAACGCTGCTCATAGAGAGCTCGGCGTTGTTGTTGTTTTCTTCTCTTCTTCTTGTGAAACAAAACCTTAATCTCTCAGACTCGACTCTTGTATATACAAGATCCGGATCGCCTTAAATACTGAGCACATGTACACATCCTCACATAGACGGTGCCTTTTGAGAGCGTCTATCATGAACTTTTAAATATATTCGGACATTTCCTTTAAAGTTTCAAAAAGTTCACGTTTACTTTAAAGTTATTCCATTTATTGTATTGTAATTTCGTAAATACATTATATATATTCGTAAATACACGATATATCGTAAATACGTAAATACATTATGACGGGTTTCGCTATTGCTAATGAAGCACGTGACGAAATATCGGAAGTTGTTGTTGTTGTTGTTTTTTTTTTTTAGCGACAAAAACTTTAGGTTTTGGACGCTGCTCTTGGACACATTGTCCTTGTTATTTTTCTGGGTAGCCGCACAGCGTTTTTATAAATTGTGGAGACTGAAAACATGGGTGTGCCGTACGGTCTTTGATTTGATGTCGCACGGTGACCTTAGGGCGTTCCTGCGGCGGCCAAGAATTTTGAAGGCAGACGCAAGGTGCCCGCGGGCGACTGCAGGGGACCAGGGGACCCTAAGCCGAACGTGCGGCCAGACGGACGGTAACAATGGTTAATTTTTTTTTTTTACCAGTTCTTTTGTTTCGGCTTGTCGAATTTCTACGGCGAACGAGAAATGAAAAAAGCTATAACTCCGCGTTATAATTTCACGGCGACCTTACGACCTGTAAAATATAGCCATACGGCGTAGGGCCACCCTGAGGCCACCTCAGTTTCTCTGTGGCCGCCGACGTTTCTGTCAATCAGAGGGCATACGGCGCCGTATCCTCGCCTAGAGCAAATGTGACTGAGGCCTAAAGTATCGATCGACACACGAGAGATGCTTTCACGAGGACTTCACCGACGAACTGAATGAACAAAGCGCGAAGATGCGGCTCGAAACAGGTGGGAGACACGTGAACAACATGAACGCTACGTTGTGTTCGGTTTTTTAAAATGTATTAGTTTTAGGGCAAAATTTTCTCGAAAAAAATTGTTCGGATTCCATTTGTTCAAACAATGGGGCTTCGGATTCTGGGGCACCGGTATATTATAGTTATAGTATATTCAGTATATATAATGCTATATTTTTATTTCAGTAAAAAAAGAACTGGTAATATACCCACTCGTTACCGTCCTCCGTCTGGCCGCACGTTCGCCTTAGGGCCCCCTGCGGTCGCCTTGCGCGGCCCTTGCGTTGCCTTCAAAAATTCTATGGCCGCGCAGGAACGCCCTAAGTCACCATGCGACATCAATCAAAGACCGTACGGCACCCCCACGTTTTCCGTCTCACAATTATAATACGCCGTGCGGCTACCCGAAAAATAAAACATATGTGACTGCTACATTGTGTTGACCGATGGAAATACTGCGGCCGCCGTATTATGCTAGTGGCCGCAGATTTTGGAGACCCCACGGCCGCCGTGGCAAATGTGACCTAGCCTTATGGACTTACGCACAGCTTCTAGAAATGAATTGCGAGAAAAAAAATTGAGGGGGGGGGGAAAGTTCAAGTGGGCGTGGCTCCGCCACAAGGGGCTGGACGCCCTCATACAACAAGGACAAATGTGTCCAAGAGCAGCGTCCTAAAGAGTTTTGTCGGCTAAAAAAAAAAAAACGACAACTTCCGATAATTCGTTCACGTGCCTTGATTAAGCCAATAGCGAAACCCGTCATAATGTATTACGATATATCGTGTATTTACGAAAAAATAATGTATTTACTAAATTACAATACGATAAATGGAATAATCTTTAAATAGTAACGTGAACTTTCGAAACTTTAAAGCAATGTCCGATATATTTAAAAGTTCATGATAGGACGCTCTCAAAAGGCACCGTCTATGTGAGGATGTGTACATGTGCTTAGTATTTAAGGAGTCCGGATCTTGTATATACAAGAGCTGAGTCCTAGAGATTAAGGTTTTTGTCTTCACAAGAAGAAGAACAAGAAGAAGAAGAACAACGACGAGCTCTCTATGAGCAGCGTTCGCTACGCGAGACGCTGCTAAAAAGACACAATAGACCATGATATCTAGCTTGTGTCCAAGTTTCAGCAAGATCGCATCAAACGTCACGGAGCTATGCTCTGGAGAGAGTCACAGCAGACAACAGACACACACAGACACAACGAAAATAGTGGTCACTCTGGCGCCTGCAAACCAAAAAAAAAAAAGTTCAAGTGGGCGGTGGCACTCACAAGGTGCGTGGACACCCCTCATACAAAAAGACACAAACTAGACATGATATCTGCTTGTGTCCAAGTTCATCAAATCGACAAACGTCACGCGAGCATGCTCTGGAGAGAGTCACAGACAACAGACACAACGAAAAATAGTGGTCACTGCTGCGCCCGCGAACAATCAAAATCTCATTGAGCTGGAACAATGCCATCTTTGATCAGTTATTCTGTCCTAAATGCGTTGGAGCGAAATGTTTGTGGAGAACTGTTCTCAAATGTAGGACCTTTTTAAAAGTGTCTTCTGAAGCAAATTCAATTTATGCAAATAAATGTCATGTTATGTTCCAAATTCAGGTTGTTGTTGTTGTTCTTCTTCTTTCGGCTGCTCCCGTTAGGGGTCGCCACAGCGGATCATCCGTTATGATCCGCATACTGATTTTGCGACAGGTTTTACGCCGGATGCCCTTCCTGACGCAACACTGGTCGCCACTTACGACCAGGATAAGGATTGGGTTTCGGCATGATTCCGGGCCCCTACACCTCTCATAGCGCGGCCCAGCGCAGAGCTTCGTCCTCAAGCGATCCTCCAACCAAGACTCCGAGGAGCCGGATTACAGGCGCATGCCACTACGCCCCGTTATGTCTCAAAATCAGGTTGTGCTTTTCTAATTTACGAGGTACCTGCCCACGAGCGATCTTGTTCCGTGCAATTCAACACTTTCTTCTGACGCATAACTTTATTTGGGCGGTGTGTAAGCAACTGACAAGCTCTGTGGCAGGCAAAAATAAATAAACCGGGTTTACATGGATGAAGCAAAAAAAAAAATACCTACTGCTTATAATAAAAAAAACTCGCAGCACTGGAAAATGGAGACAGGAATATTGTACTGTAAATGGTGAAGACTTTCAATCGCCTCTCCTATCTGGTAGTGGGGCAGATAACAGCATTTTTGAGAGGAATCGTGCAAATGTGATACAAGCATCAAATTTGCACATTTGTTATCCAGGGGATTTCTAATCAAATCTGCCTGATTGGCATTTGAAAACCAAATTTTGAAGAATTTGAAAAAAAAAAACTTCAAAAAAGTCAAGATCAGGAATAATGTTGGATGCTGGATGAGATTGGTGAATGTTTCAGAAACATCATCAAAGACGTTCCAAGTCTGCCATGCAGTTTTCTTCCCTTTACCGCGGAAGGCAGACACGACGTCAATCCAGTGAACGCATGGAAGTATGGGATCCCGAGCTTTCTCAGGCCTATTGCAAGAACTACCTCATGGACTGGAATCCATCGCGCCTTGCCAAAGGCAATCCACATGTTCTCAAGACTAGTTCCTGTAAGGAAGGCAGTACAGATATTGCTCGACTAGTACGTCCGTGTCATTAGCCTTAATGATAATGGACTTGCTACCATCCGTCGTGCATCCCTGGCGTGTACAAATATTCGAGTGTCAGCTTCTTCATGACACATGGAGACACAGCATCCAGTGACTCCTTGTGTGCTAATGGCATCTTCTCCTTTTGTGACAATGACTGTGCTTGTCGTCTGTGCTTCACACATCTTTTCCGCAAGGAAGTGAAACAGCTCAGTGTTGTTGCTGTCATCTCGAAGAAAGCTTCTCAGTTACTTGGGGTCTATGGTTCCTGTCACTCCTCTTCTGATTCCTTGCCCCCTTTCCGACCTTGCTCGGACTTCAACTTGACTTCTAGTACACATCAAACACTACGTCACCCCTCTGTACCTGGCACCATAGGATTCCACCTTTGGATGATGTCTTCTTAGCATATCATAATAATCTTTGAAGTGCATGGAGGTAGGGCATTGATAAGTGCTGAGCCATCATGATGACTGCATCTCCCTTGGTTCTCTGTCTGGATTTCACTTGCGCTTCAAGAATTTCAGCCAGCTGTGACTTCAAAAAATTTTGAAGTTTTTTATTTTTTTTCTTAATTTTTCAAAATTTGGATTTTCAATGGCAATGGGCAGATTTGATCAGAAAGCCTGCAGAACAGAAATGCAAATTTGATGCTTGTATCATAATTTGCACGATTTTTTTACTATCTACTACACTATGGAGACGGTGCTACATGATACACATTCACATAGAGAACAAGAAAAAGAAGCATCAGAGATTGCTGACCGCTGGCAGGATCGTTTTGTGTGGCGTTTGTGTTCTGTGTGTTACGTAATTTTATAAAAGACATAATTATAACTGTCATTTATAATGCTGGCAGTGATGCCGGAAACCAAGACGTCCGCTTTGATTGGACACCTGACGCCTGACCCATGAGGTTTTTTTTATTATTATTGAATTCAAATCAAATGGAAGACGATAAGGAACAGTCCTGCAATTAGAGTAAATCAGAAGGAACCCGAACAAGAAAAGCAAAGATGAGGTCATCAGGAGGAACCTGGATAGGATTCACATTTCAGCTGCACTCCTCTACCTCAACCCATACAGGCACAGCCAGTAGCCTTATTCAAGAACAAAAAAAATACCCAGATCAAAAAAATATAAAATTCTGGATGCCAGACCATGTGTCCGATCAATTTGAATTTAAAACATGTATTCCCCCATCACTACTAGATCACAACTGGTGAAGTTTCACGTCAATTGATTAAGAGGTTCCAGAGAAAAACTTATTTAACGGTTTCTTAAATCCAATATGGCTGCCAAACCATGTGACATCAATTATTCCTTAACAACCGTTGCACACGCAACACCTTAGGGAACATTTGTGTGAAGTTGCCCCCTCGACTGTCCAGCATTCTGGAGAAGAAAATTTTAATGTTTTCGGGTAAATCCAATATGGCTGCCAAACCATGTGATCTATGACATCATGTTGTGAACCTTTCTTTCCTCATGGATAGGGCGTCATATGTGTAAAATTTTGCCTCGATCTGTTTAGCCATTTCGGAGATTATTTGAAGGTTAAAAAAACAAACACAATGACTGCCGAATCACGTGACCAATGAGTCATCAAAAACATTTTGTGGACCATTATTATCCATAGATGGTCCTCAAAAATTTTCATACTGATCAGATGTAGCGTTCTCCGATATGGTAATGATGACGTCATAATACGAGGCTTTGAACTATGGGTTAAAAAAAAACGCCAACACTCATTCCTGGAGACTTTACGTATGTGGCCAAATTTCAATGTTTTTCCTTTGAGCGTTTCAGAGATATTGAGGTCCAAAGTTTTCCATTTGTCTAACTTGTGAACTAAAAGCCCACACCTTGTGTAGCGTTGCCTATGACATCAAATTATCAGTAAAAATTCTACATGAGTAGTTGCAACCTATAGTCTGGGATGATAAGGGAATTTTGGCTTTCATCCATTCAATGGATTGCATTGAAGAAAAAACCACAAAAGGTCTATTTGGTAGACAAACAACTACAATGAAAATCATTTGCAGAGACGACTACTTGGCATAAACGAAACAACGTAAATGTGCATTCCATGTGCAGAAGACACAATTTACCTCTGCCGAGGTTGAAATGTTTCACGTTTATATGATTCGCCATTAATGGTCTGGATCGCAACCAAACTTACTCTCGATTGTTCTTGTTCTACCAAAACCAAGTCATCCACCTAGTTTGGTGTCATATCTCCACCACTTTTTGAAGATTAATGATTATGAATATTATGTTAATATATTATAGTAATATATATATAGGTATATATGTATTGATATATTATATATATATTCATAGTATTAGTTTTTGGCCCTATCAATTTTAGTAATTCTGGCTGGTGCTGTCCTTTTTGCCTTAAATTAATTGGGTGTGTGATTCAGATAGCTGGATATTGTAAATATCCATGTTCAAATTGTCGTCATCGGAGAAAATGATGTAATATTTTAGAAAATACGGAGAGGTTCAGACCAATTTTACTGGTATGCCTTTTTGGCCATATGGTGACCTCAAAAATAATAGGTGTTAAATCATGTGACTGATATGTAATATCCTTTTTCGAAGTTCTAATCAATCTATGATGAAGAACTGAGGTTTTAGTGAAAATGTCACCGGAAATTCACCTGTTTGGCTTATTGGACCCTTTTGGGCTAATTTGTATTACCTCACAAATTAATAGTGTGTTTGTAATGCTGCGACCTGATACTAATGGTCTGCTTTCAAAATTTCAATGATTCACTTGATGGAGAAATTGAGAGTTTATAGTGAATATTCTGCCCAACTTGCTCTGATTATAGCATTGTTTTGACATTTATCGGCTATTATATACTTCAAAATTAAATAAGCGTGGTGATTCAACGACATGAATTATGGCAATGTTGCTTCAAACTTTCAAGTCAATGCGAGTATGAAAATTTGCGCCAAATTCGCCTCGGGGGCCTTACCTATATTTTACCTCAATAATAACAGGTGGTTTAATTAGTCCGATCCTGATAATGCGAATATTTCTTCAATTTTCAAGTGAATCGGAATGAAACAATTTAGGGTTATAAGAAATTTGTCCATCTTACCCATAATTTGGCCTGCATTGGCAATGCTGGTGAGTCTGACATAGTAATATAATTCTACTAAGCAGGATGATATCGAAATTCTCTAAGCGGATATGTGTTCAAAATAGGCGAGTTCGAGAATCAAGATAACACAACTTAAGAGCATATAACTTTAGACAATTTAAAATTTGGCCGATTTTGTGGTTGACTCTTTTGACTCATGATTGCTCAATAAATGAATAGTGTTGAATTCAGTGACCTGATTTGCAAGTAACCTTTTCAAATTTCAACGTCAATTGAATTTGAGGATTTTAGAAATTCGGGCCAATTTTTTTTTGGCTCCTATTTTTGACCTTTTTGATCGACTCGAATTTTACAAAACTTCAAAGTGGCGTGATCCGCGCAGGGATGACCATAACATCTAAAAACTAATATTCAGAAAAAGATTCGGCGAGTGGTTATACGGTGCGGAGGTGAGCGAACGACCAAGCAGCACACCGACACACAGCGCCACAACACTACACACAAATCAGCCACACAACATACAACACACTACGTCCAATCTCATGTTGGTGGTTTTTTTGAGCAAAGTTGACTATTGACAAGGACAGTACACGACCAAAATTGCATATATCCTCTTCTTTGAATAGGGTAATTATGCAAATCATCCTCTGGTGCTCTTGGGTTGGTAGGTCTTCTCTCCAAGCGTCATTAGATGAGTCTGGACCAGTAAGCGGAAAAATATGACTGTCCTTTGAACGGCTTGTTGATGGACACATTGAGGTGCTCAGGAAGCATTGTCATCCTGCGTCGGATGATATGGCGAGTTCGGTTTGGTCCTTGTTCGGAGCAGGCTTTGGTGTCGTCAGTCTGCTGTGAACAATCTGAACGCACCAGGTACTATGCATGCCCTCC
>CM068954.1:71268105-71279264 GCA_035128595.1 Eptatretus atami
ATACACAAGGAATTAAAACGCACAACATACACAGTGCCAATATAATTGCACCGTACGCTTTCGTACGCCCACTTCAACCCGCGTCCAACAATCATCTTCCATTGCTCGAAACAAATCCAGAATTGAGGGAGTAGGCTTCAACAAAATATCCGTCCGTCAGTCCACGATATCTTTGAATGCAACATGAGACATTTCGAACTTGAGAATACCTCAGTTTGGCAGATATCCATCACCAGTCAGATGCCAACGCTTCCCCCATGTCAGACTATCAATCCCACTGTACTTTTCATCTCAATCAAAGGCTCACATGGAAAATACTAAGTGTCACGAACAGAGAGAGAGAGAGAAAGAGAGAGAGAGAGAGAGAGAGAGAGAGAGATGAGAGAGAGAGAGATAAAGAGGATGAGAGTAGAGAAGAGAGAGAGAATAAGATGTAAAGTAGAGAGAGAGCGAGAAATCATGCCCTCCAACTGGAGTTTAGATCTGCAAAATTGTTTTCAAATGGCACGTGACCTTTTGACCTGTGAACGAAAATGAATGCTCATCTTTCTATCCTCATATATCTTGTGCCAATTTGGTTAATACCTTCAGTGGTTGAACATCAGTTATTGGAATAACAACAATAACAAAAAAAATTTTACATAATACGGACGGACAACAACCTGAACATATCCTGGCTTTGCGACAATTGAAAAAAAGCAAGCTTGTGATATGTCTATTACCTTCCAGACAATACAAGTTGCAATCAAAATTAACCAAAAAAAAAAAAAACGAAAAAAACAACTGTACATGTTAAATATCCATGATGTAAATTAACTTAAGATGTGTGAGTTTTTCTCACCAGTTCACCTGAATATTCATTCATAACTGTCATTTTGAACCATTGATTTTTACATCTGCAAATCATTTGATTTTGCTTCTTTCATACATCGAAATTTTTTTCCCACTTTTCTTCGTGCTCCAACACATTGAAGTGTTGGTTTCTGTCTTTCAAGTTTACAGGAAGTTCTGACATTTGTAAATGACAAAATGCGAGTAGAGATGCTCTACAGACCTCAACTCGTTCTGCCACCCACTCAAAGTTTTTTCTCTCAACAACTTTCAAGAGAACTTCAGGCGGTCACTTCCTTAAGTCACGGTAAGACCTGGGGAAAGGGTGCGGATTAATTAAGTGTGATTGACAATGGCTGGAAACAGCAGAAAGTCCTTTGAATCATACCATTTGTTTCAAAAGAGAGGAGAAAGGGGGTGAGGGGATTAAATGGGGGAGGGTACTCAATCGGGACAAGGGAGAGCTGTGACGAGCTGGAGGGCTTGTGATCGACAGGAGTCTAGAGCATTGGGGTCGATGATGGGAGGGGTGCTGGGAGGACAATGGGGGAGAAGCTGTGGAAAGACATATCGGGGAGCGAGGAGGATTGAGAGGGCAATGGCCGGTTTGGTGATCAATGGGAAGAGGTGAAAGGAAGGGAGACAGCACACAGGAAAATAGAGGTAAGACAAGCAGACATTCGAGGAAAAGAGTGAGTGAGAAAAGGGAGAAATACGGGTGAGAATTCTGCTGAGTTCATGCATTGTCATCACCTTAATTAACTCCCACCCTTCCCCAGGTCTACCGTGATCTAAAGGAAGTGACCCCTGAGTCTCTGAAAGTTGTGAAGAAAAACTTTGAGTGGGTGGCAGAACGAGTTGAGGTCTGTAGAGCATCTCTATCTCGCATTTTGTCATTTACAAATGTCAGAACTTCCTGTAACTTGAAAGACAGAAACACTACACTTCAATGGTGTGGAGCACGAAGAAAAGTAGGGAATAAACATGTCGATGTATGAAAAGTAAGCAAAATCAAATGATTTGCAGATGTAAAAATCAAATGGTTCAAATGACATTATGAATAATTTCAGGTGGAACTGGTGAGAAAAACCTCACATCTTAAGTTAATGTTACATTATGGTATCTTTAACATATGACAGTTGTTTTTTTCTGTTTTTGTTTTTTTTTGGTTAATTTTGATTGCAACTTATTGTCTGGAAGGATAGACATATCACAAGCATGCTTTTTTATACTTGCAGCCAAAGACCGATATGTTTCAGGTTGTCTGTCCGTCCGTTTATGTTTAAAATTTTTTTGTTATTGTTGTTATTCCAATAACTTGAATTTCAACCACTGAAGGTATTTTACCAAACTTGGCACAAGTATAGACATAATAGAAAGATGAGCTTTCAATTTTCGTTCACAGGTCAAAGGTCACGTGCCATTTGAAAACAATTTTGCAGATCATAACTCCAGTTGGGGCATCTGATGTTCTCTCTCTCTCTCTACTTATCACTCTTTTATCTCTCTCTCTCTCACTCTCTCTCTCTCTCTCTCTCTCTCTCTCTCCTCTCTCTCTCTCTTCTCTCGACTTGTAGTTTTCATGTGACTTGATTGAGATGAAAGTAACAGTGGATTGACGTCTGACATGGGTGGAAGCTTGCATCTGACTGGGTGGATATCTGCAAACTGAGGTATTCTCAATTCAAATCTCAGTTTGCATAAAATATCATGACGAACGATATTTTTTGTACTACTCCCTCAATTGATTTTTGTCAGCAATGGAAGTGTTGTTGGACGCGTGTTGGAAAGTGGCGTACGGAAACGTACTGCAATTATATTCACTTGTATGTTGCTTTCATTCATTCCTTTGTAATTTTGCACATCCTGAGAGGTACTAGCAGAAGTAAATAAAGTAAATAAGTTGCTCTTCTGTTCTCAATGAGAAATATTAATGAGAAATGAGAGAAAAAAAAGAGAAATCTTTTCTGTTTCACAAAAAATTTAAAACATCCTCGTATGCCATTAAAAAAAAATTGTGGAAATATATTTATTTATTTTGAAATTTCAGTTTAGAAGCATGTCATAGTTTTATTATGTGATGTGAAAAATTTTTTTTTCATTTGGATGCAGCTTGTCGAGCCATAAGGAGCAAAAGGTCCGGTCAATCCCTGTGACATTATGGGGTCTGCTTCAGATGAGCACCTTGGGCGGCGCTTGCACAAAGCAATCGGTGCATATGGTGTGCCATGCCATCTTCGTGTTTCATCAGCCCATAAGGGACCTGACCAAACACTCTCCATCAAGGACCAATATGAAAGTGAGCTTCAAAGGAAAAAAAAACACAATTTTATATTTTAACAATGTGTGGTGTGTCATTTCTTGCCGTTCAGACTGGTTAAGTTCATTAAAGGACAACTCTGCAACTGTTGTGTACAGCACAATACCTTATCTCAGTCGGTCACTGAAAGTGCCCTGAGGACCATCACGAGACTGTTCCCAACATGATCCCCACAGTTGGTTTGACAGAAATTTGGCCCAAAATATAATGACCCAAATTTGGCCCAAGACTGTACAGCCCAAAGGCCCAAATACAAATATACTTACCCCTTGCACCATCATCACTATAATGGAGCTATGTATATATGTATGTAGCCCAAATTCTAGGGATTGCTTTCAATAAATTAAAATGAGTACATGACTTTTTGGGGAAACTCAAGCCTGAATTCAATTTTCATTTTGACGACCTTGTTGTGCTATGCACCAGTGAAATAAATTAATGTTTTTGTGTGTAAATTCGGTTTTAGCCTGAGTTTTCAATGCTGAATAGTTTGAAAATAGAGAATGGTTGCCTGTCATTTTGACGGGCTTTTCGGCTAGTCCTGTAAATTGACACATTATACAAGTTTAGGGCTGCAATTTGACAAAGAAGATGCATTCCACAAGCCTCGACTCTGTATAAAAAATAATAATAGTAAATAATGGATCTTGCCTTGCATCGTGCTCGAAGTAATAGTTAATTATTTATTTTTGTTCTTTATTATCAAGACCATCACGAGGATTTTGAAATGGGTGCTTTGTTCATGGAGGAGCATGAGAAGGGGGTGTCCCCCTCCATTAAAGCAGGGGGCCTGGGCTCCTCCCCAAAAAATTGTCATATTTGGTCTTTATGAGGAATTTCTCTATTCTTGGGCGTACACATTCTTCCATATGTTTCCATACAAAATAAGTGATTATGAGCCCAAGTCGATATCTCACACTATTAAGAATAGTAAGTTTGCCGGGCTGTATTCATACTCACCAAACATGTTATAAGACAGTCACTCAGTTATGCAATAGAATGGGGTTTCTTCACTTCAACATTTGTTTCTCCTCTGTTAATTTTGTTTTTGGGATGATGATGTACTGTACCAGTCAAAAGTTTGGACACACCTACTCATTCAAGGGTTTTTCTTTATTTTTTTCCTTTTTTTTTCTTCTACATTGTAGAATAATAGTGAAGACTTCAAAACTATGAAATAACACAAATGGAATTATGTAGTAACCAAAAAAGTGTTGAACAAATCAAAGTATTTTTTATATTTTAGATTCTTCAAAGTAGCCACTCTTTGCCTTGATGACAGCTTTGTACACTCTTGGCATTCTCTCAACCAGCTTCATGAGGTAGTCACCTGGAATGCTTTTCCAACAGTCTTGAAGGAGTTCCCACATATGCTGAGCACTTGTTGTGGCTGCCTTTCCTTCACACTGCGGTCCAACTCTTCCCAAACCATCTCAATTGGGTTTAGGTCTGGTGATTATGGAGGCCAGGTCATCTGATGCAGCACTCCATCACTCTCCTTCTTGGTCAAATAGCCATTACACAGCCTGGAGGTGTGTTTTGGGTCATTGTCCTGTTGAAAAACAAATGATGGTCCCACGGAGCACAAACCAGATGGGATGGCATAGCGCTGCAGAATGCTGTGGTCGCCATGCTGGTTAAATGTGCCTTGAATTCTAAATAAATTGCCGACAATGTCACCAGCAAAGCATCCACACACCATCACACTTCCTCCTCCATGCTTCACAGTGGGAACCACACATGCAGAGATCATCCGTTCACCTTCTCTGCGTCTCACAGACACGGCGGTTGGAACCAAAAATCTCAAATTTGGACTCGTCCGACCAAAAGACAGATTTCCACCAGTCTAATGTCCACTGCTCATGTTTCTTGGCCCAAGCAAGTCTCTTTTTCTTATTGGTCTCCTTCAGTAGTGGTTTCTTTGCATGAATCAGGCCTTCATGGTCGAATTGCTGCAGTCTCCTCTGAACAGTTGATGTTGAGATGTGTCTGTTACTTGAACTCTGTGAAGCATTTACTTGGGCTGCAATCTGAGGTGCAGTTAATTGGCGATTTCTGAGGCTGGTAACTCCAATAAGCTTATCCTCTGGGTCTTCCTTTCCTGTGGCGGTCCTCATGAGAGCCAGTTTCATCATAGCGCTTGATGGTTTTTGCGACTGCAGTTGAAGAAACTTTCAAAGTTCTTGAAATTTTCCGGATTGATTGACCTTCATGTCTTAAAGTAATGATGGACTGTCGTTTCTCTTTGCTTAAGGCCCAGTACACCTTGACGTTTTAGCCAGCTTATGCCGATTTTTGGAAAATTTGTCTAAAACGCTGGCACACGTCGAATACGTTAGGGGTAAGTTTGTATACGTTAAGAGCACGCTGAAAAACACTGCCATACGTCGTAGTACGCTGGTTTAAACGTTGTACTTTTCGGTTGTTCTCAAATTTTCCATGCTTGAAATTTTAAGACTTATGCCAGCGTATGACTCACACGTTCCGCATAACGCTGGCCATAAGTTGCAGGCACGTCACGTGATCGTTGACACACGTCGACAAACGTTACTTGTAAGTTACTCATAAGTCGAAACACGTCGAGGTAATGTTTAGCGTACCCGACTTATTTCTAACCTATGAGTAACGTGTTGTACTCACGTTACGCGATCGGTGACACACATCGACACACGTTACTTGTAAGGTGCTCATAAGTCGAAACACATCAAGGTAATGGTTAGCGTCAGTGTTCAAGACTCCCTGGTTTTTTTTTTTTTCTTCCTTCCTTCGGTATGATGGTGATGTTGACACTTCGATTTCTAGTGCGGTTGTAATATAATATAATTAATAGACTGCCGCTCAACGATTTAAATCATAACCGCACTGTCACTGAACACCGTCATACGCGAAGAAAAAAAAAAACCGGGAGTCTGGAACACTGACGCTAACCATTATGACGTGTTTCGACTTATGAGTACCTTTCAAGTAACGTGTGTCGATGTGTGTCAACGATCGCATAACGTGTGTACAACTTATTCCCATCGCATGCGGAGCGTGTGTCATACGGCAAGCACGTCGTAAAATTTTCAACATGTTTAAAATTACAAGACGTACTCCACTTACTACGACGTATGATAGCGTACTTTAGCATTCTATTAATGTATACCAAACTTACCCATACCGTATTCGACGTGCGCCAGCGTTTGACGCATTTTTCAGAGGTCGGCATACGCTGGCAAGATCGCCAAGGTGTGACTGCGATGTTGACACTTCCATTTCTGCGGCGGTTATGATTTGAATCGTTGTGCGGCAGCCTTTTAATAGGCTACGCCACGTGATCGTCGGCGATACGTGCAGCGCGCTATGCATAAGTTAGACTATCGTTGGGCATAGGTTGTGAAGGCCGACAACAGGTTCAGCATTCGTTGGTATAAGTTATCTATAACACAACGAAACGTTCTGTGTCCGTTACTAATACGTTATGCATAAGACCAAGTCGTTATGAATACGTCCGAATCTTTAAAAAAAACATCAAAAGTTCAACGTAAGCCAGCGTTTTACATACATTTTGATACGTTGCCATTGCTGGCTAAAACGTCAAGGTGTGACTGGGCCTTTAGTTTAGTTTGTTCTTGCCATAATATGGACTACTTCAGTTCAGACAAAATAATGGTCTTTACCAAATAGGGCTATTTACTGTCTACCAACCCTACCTGTCACAATGCAACTGATTGGCTCAAACACATTAAGAAGGAAGCAATTCCACAAATTAACTTTTGACGAGGCACACCTGTTAATGGAAAAGCATTCCAGGTGACGGCTCATGAAGCTGGTTGAGAGAATGCCAAGAGTGTGCAAAGCTGTCATCAAGGCAAAGGGTGGCTACTTTGAAGAATCTAAAATATACTTTGATTTGTACAACACTTTTTCTTGGTTACTACATCATTCATTGTGTATTTCAGTTTTGATGTCTTCACTATTATTCTACAATGTAGAAAATAGTAAAAATAAAGAAAACCCTTGAATTTGTAGGTGTGTCCAAACTTTTCACTGGTACTGTATGTACTGTACTCTTTGCTTCCTAAGCAGTTCCATGGCATTGGTTATGCTGGCTGGTTTGCCATTGCCTTCCCAGGAGTCACTTAGGCAGGAAACTGGACAGGGTTTCAGCAATAGCTCACCTACTCTTCACCAAGTGAAGTCTTTAATATCCACCAACTAATGCTGGCAGACAGACTGCCATGTTTGACGTCCATCCGAGGGATGGCACACATTGAACCACCCTGCCTGTGAAACACCGGGATGACAGTTTGAGATTATGGCGCAGGCTAGTCAGCACATAAGTGAATGTGCATACTCTAGGAATGTAGGCCATAAAACAAACTGCTTTAGGACCTTCACACCATTTGTTAGTCTCGCCCCGAAGAGGTTGTGATACTATCGTAATGCTCCTGTCTGTCTGTGTGTGTCCACATGTATATATTTTCCCTTAAAAAAAAATTTTCTTCTGCAACCACCTGTCTGATTGGTGTGAAACTTTAAACATAGGAGGGACTTCCCATGGATAATATTTTATTGAAAACTGATGTCATAGATCACATGGTATGGCAGCCATATTGGATTAAAGGGAGAAATTGGGACATCATCTTCTCCAATACCGCTCAACAAAAAAATTTAAATTTGGCATATGTGGGTGTTCAGGATGATAATGATGACGTCATCAGTGAAGTGGTAGTCCAGCCATAATTTGTTCAATCAAAATCCAAATCCAAAAAAATCTGAAACTTCATATAACTGACCTCTGACCCAATGTGAGTGAAGAATTTAATTTACTATAAGCACCCGCTCCCTACGGCAAGCTGTCAAGGGGGTCATGTTGTTATATTTATGCCTATTTTACTCAAGGGGTCCCAGGACACACACACACAAAATGGTTGCGATCTGTTCAGCCATTTTTGCGGTACCTGGGAACAGACAGACGGACAGACGGTGAATTATAGTAAATGACGTCATTGGTCACATAGTTGTGGCGGCCATATTGGATTGAAAAAAAAAAAAGTTAAAAAAAAAATCATCTTCACTAAACCATTTAATTGATCGATACGAAACTTTAACATATGATCGACTAGCCATGGAGAATATAGTTTGAAATTTTTTTTCATATTCCTCTTTAATGATGCAATTTAACCTTGATGTGCACAAAAGTGGTCATTAAATATCCTAATAATTAATCGATCAATATAGCGACAGACAATGGCAATGTATGTAACCTAATGGAATGCATGGATGATACTGGTATATGGGCCATAATAATATTGGGCCATAATAGTAGCGTGTTCAGTTAACGATGGTATTTTTGAGGTGAGACTATGCTCTCTACCGAGTGCCGTTCTCGTGTGTTGTAAACCATGTATGAAGGATTCGTGTTCGGGAAAGGTTGTGTGATGCGGCCCAGCTGGGTGAATAGGTTGAATAATTTTAGTGCACATTGCACTGGAAGCTGACGTTTTGGGCATTAATCCTTTGTTGGAGCAAAAGTTTAATCATTGAAAATCGGTCAATCAATCTCAACTTCAACTTATTGATGTTCAGGGTGGAGAGTTGGGAAGTGTAGTTGTGGTATTCTTTATTTTACCTTCCCCCGCCCCTTTGTTCCTTCCTGTTTCTTTTATGGCATATTTGTTTATTCTGTGAAATTCTGACACTCGTGGATCCCATGTATTAGCGGCTTGTAAAATAGGACCTTCTACAATCACGGCCATGTACTTCGGGTATTTGCGGTTCCATCTCCCATCAGCCGCACGCATAACAGTTCTAAAACCATCTTCCACCAGCCACACATAAACCAAGTCCAGCCACGCATAAACCATCTCCCAGCAGCCACGTGCATAACACAGTTCTCAAACCATCTTCCACCAGCTGCGCATAAATGCCGAGAAAATGTGCCTTTAAGCAGACCTTTGATTTATGAAAAGGCAAAGCACATATACGATCATCTGGCTGGTGCTGGTGGTGTTGCAAACACGAGTGATGCGGGTGCGAGTGGCCCCAGTCCATTCTAAGATAGCAGGGGATGGCTTGACCGCTTAAAGAAGCGGGACGGTCTCCACAATGTAAAGCTCACAGGTGAGTGTGCTTCAGTGGACCATGAGGCAGCTGAAACTTTCGCTGCTCATGCAAGTTGTGCAGCTCATCAATGAGAAGGGGTATGCACCAGAGCAGGTCTTCAACGCAGACAAGACTGGCCTGTTTTGAAAGAAAATGCCCACAGGAACTTTCATCTTGAAGCGAGATAGGAGAGCATTGGGGTTCAAAGCTGCAAAGGAATGGATATCTCTTCTCTGCGCCAACGTTAAAGAGGACTGCATGATTAAGCCGATGATGCTGTATCGTTCCCTAAACCTGTGTGCTCTCAAGGGCAAAGACAAGCAAACTCTGTCTATTTTTGAGGGCCAACAGAAAGGCGTGGGTAACAGCTGCCATCTTTATGGATTGGTTCCACAACTGTTTTGTCCCTCAAGTGGAGAGGTACCTGGCAGTAAAGAACCACTCCTTCAAGGTCCTCCTGCTGGTGGACAACGCTCCTGGCCACTCCCAGGTGCTGGAGGTGTTCCATCTCGATGTCGATGTCATCTTCCTGCCACCCAACACCACCTCCCTGATCCAACCACTCAACCAAGGGGTAATTTCAACGTTTAAAATGTTCTTCACCCGCCGCATCTTCCGTCGCATCTTAGATCCTATGGAGTCCGACCCCGAACTTTCCGTCGGGAAATGTTGGAAGGACTTCAACATAGCACACTTCTTCAGTGCTATCAAAGACTGTCTGGACGAAGTCAAAGCCTCCACCATCAACACTTGCTGGCAAAATCTATGGCCACAGGCAGTCGACGACTTCAGAGGCTTTCCCAACACCACGGAAGAGAGGCGAAAATTGTCGGGTTGGCATGGGAGATGGGAAGAGAGGGTTTCGATGATATGGAGCCTGACAAATCTTTCCCGCCTTTGGAATTCCTCTTTTATTTCCCCCCTTTCATTCCTCTTTTTTCCCGCCTTTGGAACAAACTCCCACACTCTCTTCAATCCCACTCTTCCCTCCAGGTCCTCAAAACAGCTATTCACCACCATCTCTTATCTTCCCCCATCCAAAACCAGGATTTTTTCAACCCCCGCTAATCCACCCCAAACCCACCTCCTTCATATTCCCTGCTTTCATTCTTTAAAGTCCCTGTACTGTCCATCTTGTTTAGCCCGTGTACCCCACTCCATTCCACAGATCTCATGTGTCTATTCCCCACTGTTTTGTGCTGTCCTCTCCCATCCCTCTTGTTTCCTGCTCCCCTTGTTATATGTTCTGTATGTTAGCTCTTATACGAGCCTTGACATTGAATATATATATATATATATATGTAGTATAAAAAACAGAAATTGGAGGAGCTCATCGCCTTACAGCGAGAAGCTGACTGAGGAGGAGTTGGAGGCCATCATCAAGGTTTCCGAGGAGGGGGGCAGTGGAGAGGAGGAAGAGGTTGCGAGGCTTTCACATGACCACCAAGTTCCTGGGTGAGGTGCTGCAGGATACGAAGGCAGTAGCTGACAGGTTGCAAGATGCCGACCCAGTGATGGAGTGGTACCTCCTGTTCATGAGGGGGTTGATTGATGTTTTGCTGCTTCATGGAGAGCTGCACAGAAACCTGCAGCACTCAGCAAAATAGTTCTCGATCACCCATGTTTTTTTTTTCCGCCCCGGCCCTTTCACCTCAACACCTTTAGTGCCCTCACCTGCATTCCCTCACGGGCATCCTCTTCAGAGGAGTTCACTTGATTCTAACTCATAATCATCATCAAAAGTTATGTCCTATCTTCAATAAAAATTGGAATCTGTACCCCCTGCTGTTGTTGTCTTTATATTTGTAAGCATTTATAATGAAACTGCAATGATGTGCTTTAGTGTTTGTAAAATTTTAAAATTTTCTGTTACAAGTCACGAACCGCCAGGAACCTATCCCCCTTTTTCCCAATGAAACAA
>CM068954.1:71279289-71306383 GCA_035128595.1 Eptatretus atami
CGAGAGAGATTCGAGACAAAACAAAAAATGCCTTTGGGTGGACCAGTGCAAGGGAGAAACCATTGTGGATTTACTCGGACCTTCAGTGGACAGGTGATATGGGAAAAACATTGCAGATTTACCACCGTTTTCATGTGGCACCGCGGGACCGATGCTCCAGTTCAACCATGGATCATTGAACTAATTGAGGTGAAAGAATTTATATCGGAGTAGGTTTTTAACACCGAAAAGACGGAATTATTTTGAAATGGATGCCATCTCGTATCTCCTTCTCCAAGCAGGAAAGATCTGCACTGGATCAAGGTGGTTAAGGATCGTTTTACCCTTCTTCTACGTGGCAATGCAGCAGGCGACTTTGTCATGCTCCTGATTACCCAACAGCAAGCACAAGTTCTACATCCCCATCTTTTGAACCTCCACCCTCCCCCCTACAGCAGAATTATAATCGTCATCATCTCCGGGCTAAGTCTTGTGTTTTCTATTTTCAGCAGAGGATAGTATGAACGAGTAGAAATGTTTACCCTCACCCATCTCGGCTGTTTTGGAATAAGTTAAAAGTTAAAACTCGTATTTTTGTTTAATTTAAAACCGTATTTATTATATTTACACATTTATTTCAATGTTAACAAGATATATATATATATATATATATAATATATATATATATATTTCATGTTTATTTCGATTGTGATGTGTTTGTTGTCCACAATAATGTGGTTGCAGTCCACCTTCCTCGATATTTTCTCAAAGCACAGGAACCGATCCCCCTTGGGTTCCATGATCACGGTTTTAACGATCGTGGCATTTTCAAGGAACCTAACCCGGCAATATTTGAGGGTTTACTGTATACATTTTTGGCCCAATCTCATAATGCTTTTCCTTCACATTAATTGTATTAATAAATGTTCTCTTTGCATTTTATTACCTCCGCCAAAGATAGATGGAGGTTATGTTTTCACCCGTCTGTCTGTTTTTGAGCAGGATATCTCAAAAAGTTATGGATGGATTCGGACAAATTTGGTGGACAAGTTGGGTGTGTAAAAGGACAAATTGATTAGAATTTGGTGAAGATCTAGATCCAGATTTGGATACTGTATTTTTAAAGTGATTTTTCACCATTAAAAGATAGGGCGCGATGCAGATCTGGCCTCTCAGCAGGATACAAAACGTAAACGGTTCAGCCTGGCGGAGGTATGCGCTCCACCGATGCCGCTCCAGTTCAATATTATTGTTCGTATTTAACCAGAAGTCATGGCTCGAGCATCCGCTCTGAGTCTAGGAGGTCGACGGTTCAAACCCGACCAAGTCGAGGCGTTAAAAATCTGTTGCTTGACACTCAGCACTTAAAGAGCAGGTTTGGGTCGCTGATGACTTCGCATGAGTCGAAGGTTGAAAGCACATTAATAATCGTTGGGTAATTCTTTTCTTACATTTGACTCCAAATATGTTAAAATTAACTTTTAAGTCAAAACTTTTGTCAGTGATCGAAAAACAGACCGGAATTTACTGAAGATGCTATGACGTCACATTCTCCGAAAACTTCGTGAACATTCGGAAACAGCGTGTAAACAATGGCGAGATGCGAATCAGAGAGTGATTTCAGCGGCAATGAAATTGAGTGTTTTCATTCCGATATTGCCGAGGACGAGTCGGAGGATGATGGGAATTTATACTATGGAGTTTCTGGCCCTGAGCCATATAAATTTGAGCCACTTGCAAGTGCAAGAAAACGGCCTATTTTCGTGTACAAGTGGCAGGACTGACTGCCAGCTCAGGGGGACGGAAACCTCCCGTGGAGCAGAAGGGCGAAAGCTCGCTTGATCTTGATTTTCAGTACAAATACAGACCGTGAAAGCGTGGCCTCGCGATCCTTTTGACTTTGTGGGTTTTAAGCAAGAGGTGTCAGAAAAGTTACCATAGGGATAACTGGCTTGTGGCGGCCAAGCGTCAATAGCGAAGTCGCTTTTTGATCCTTCGATGTCGGCTCTTCCTATCATTGCGAAGCAGAATTCGCCAAGCGTTGGATTGTTCACCCACTAACAGGGAACGTGAGCTCGCAAGAATAAGGTAAGTTTGGTGCAATTTGAACTTTTATTCGTCGAGTTATGAATGTTTCAAGTTGAGGGCACTGGCGCGTATGGCCGCAGGCGCCTTGGCTAGATCTAGGCCGCGGCGCTTTTTCCACAAAGATGAGGTTTAAAAATCATTTTTCATCCCAATAAAGGATATCATCACATGCCTGACTTGTTAAGCTGTCGGATTATGTAAAGATTGTTTGTGGATGGCTGAATATTACGGTTTTATGACTTTGACAAAATAATTTTAAATATGCCGTGAATTCCTATGGTGAATTGAGATTTTTGCTTCGATCGACGTTGCGGGTTCGTTTTAAAGTCAATTCAAATTCTGTTTTCGGTTTTTTGCAGTCGCTTAGGATGCTTAAACTCAGTAATTGTGAAGTTTGTAAAATTCCGATATTTTATAAGGTTTATGTTCGATGGTGTGCAGGGCCAGGGCGCCTTGACTAGATGTTAGGCCCAGCGCTTTTTTCCACAAAGATATTGTTTAAAAGTTTAAAAGGCAGGGAAAATTCGCCGTTTTGTTTGTACAAATCTTATCCACTGGCAGCGAATGTTTGATTCCTTCGGGAATCGGTGGGAGCGATTACCCGTTTTCCAGCCATTTTCGCAAAACATGACGACACACGTACGAGGCATGATGTACAAATATCCAAATAACTTTGTTCTACAATAATTCAAAATAAAAAAGGAAATATAGACAGTTGCAAGCTCAAAAAAGCGAAAGAACGGCCCGCTCAACTGGACACTTCTTCAATGAAAGAGTGAGCTTCCGCTTTGTTTTGGAGAACGTGACGTCACTATCCATATATGGCACGGGCTGTTTTTTCAACAGCCTCAGAGAAATAACAACTTCGGAGTTAAATTTCATTAATTTTCACAATAGTTTGGCAACCACAATAGTTTGCATCAAACTATTTAATGCACATATAATCATATTGATAAATTTTCAGAACATGTTTGGTGACCTGCAACCTGCTCTTTAAGGACAGAACACGGTCAAATAGCCATAGGTTGGCAACCATTGCACAGGTTTGATGGGCCTATCGGCCTCAGTTCCTTCATAATGCATTTCAGTTCCTTGCAAGTGAACGTGTATATCAAAATAATGATCCCCCAAACCCCTTGCACCTTCACCCCCACCCCCCCAAAAAAAATCAGTCCATTGAATACCCAGGGTAGTAGGGTCATAGCTATGGTGGCCAGAGGAAACTTTTTTGGAAACCAATATGACAATCAAGTTTGAGGTTAAAAAAAAAAAAGAAGCAGAATTTACCAAGAGTCAGAAGTCTGGAACTTCTGTATGATTGATATTAATCAATTAAATAAAATTCACAATTATCAAACAGCCTGATATGACAGCCTTACGGTTGCATGCGCAGTGAAGACCATACATCCTGAGCTCCCCACTCAGGAGAAAGTGGTGGACAATTTATCACAGGGTAAGCAGTGTTTCCAGAAAGGACTGGACCGAGTCCATTGCTTCTGCCAGCTATGGCCACAAATACAGTTGGAACACCATCGCCTGCAGCATCGCAATGGGCACCAAAAGACGAGTCAAACAAAACAAGTTATCACACTTTGCCATCCTGTAACAGCCAATTATGGAAAACAAAAATGTGGATATTTCAAAATTGAAAAACAAGGCTCTTCACCAAGCAGAATGGTGGATTAAGGACATAAAGTAGGGGGGGGGGGAACAAAAGTACATCAGCGGAGGAAAAACATACACAACTTGAGGAGAAATAAAAACTCAATAGCAATAGTCAAAGGAATGCACACAAAGACTTACAGAAATGTAGTCACTGCTAAATAAGAAGCCATAGCAAAATACAGTACAGTAATACCCTGACATTCGCGGGGGGGGGGGATTCGTACCTGAAAAATGCTGTGAAGTCAGGGAAATTGCGATGCTGCAGGCGATGGTGTTCCAACTGTATTTGTGGCCATAGCTGGCAGAAGCAATGGACTCGGTCCAGTCCTTTCTGGAAACACTGCTTACCCTGTGATAAATTGTCCACCACTTTCTCCTGAGTGGGGAGCTCAGGATGTATGGTCTTCACTGCGCATGCCAACCGGTAAGGCTGTCATATCAGGCTGTTTGATAATTGTGAATTTTATTTAATTGATTAATATCAATCATACAGAAGTTCCAGACTTCTGACTCTTGGTAAATTTCTGCTTCTTTTTTTTTTTTTTAACCTCAAACTTGATTGTCATATTGTTTCCAAAAAAGTTTCCTCTGGCCACCATAGCTATGACCCTACTACCCTGGGTATTCAATGGACTGATTTTTTTTGGGGGGGTGGGGGGTGAAGGTGCAAGGGGTTTGGGGGATCATTATTTTGATATACACGTTCACTTGCAAGGAACTGAAATGCATTATGAAGGAACTGAGGCCGATAGGCCCATCAAACTGTGCAATGGTTGCCAACCTATGGCTATTTGACCGTGTTCTGTCCTTAAAGAGCAGGTTGCAGGTCACCAAACATGTTCTGAAAATTTATCAATATGATTATATGTGCATTAAATAGTTTGATGCAAACTATTGTGGTTGCCAAACTATTGTGAAAATTAATGAAATTTAACTCCGAAGTTGTTATTTCTGAGCTGTTGAAAAAAACAGCCCGTGCCATATATGGATAGTGACGTCACGTTCTCCAAAACAAAGCGGAAGCTCACTCTTTCATTGAAGAAGTGTCCAGTTGAGCGGGCCGTTCTTTCGCTTTTTTGAGCTTGCAACTGTCTATATTTTCCTTTTTATTTTGAATTATTGTAGAACAAAGTTATTTGGATATTTGTACATCATGCCTCGTACGTGTGTCGTCATGTTTTGCGAAAATGGCTGGAAAACGGGTAATCGCTCCCACCGATTCCCGAAGGAATCAAACATTCGCTGCCAGTGGATAAGATTTGTACAAACAAAAACGGCGAATTTTCCCTGCCTTTTAAACTTTTAAACAATATCTTTGTGGAAAAAGCGCTGGGCCTAACATCTAGTCAAGCGCGCCTCGGCCCTGCCCCATCGAACATAAACCTTATAAAATATCGGAATTTTACAAACTTCACAATTACTGAGTGTTAAGCATCCTAAGCGACTGCAAAAACCGAAATAGAATTTGAATTGACTTTAAAACGAACCCGCAACGTCGATCGAAGCAAAAATCTCAATTCACCATAGGAATTCACGGCATTATTTAAAATTATTTTGTCAAAGTCATAAAACCGTAATATTCAGCCATCACAAACAATCTTTACATAATCCGACAGCTTAACAAGTCAGGCATGTGATGATATCCTTTATTGGGATGAAAAATGATTTTTAAACCTCATCTTTGTGGAAAAAGCGCCGCGGCCTAGATCTAGCCAAGGCGCCTGCGGCCATACGCGGCAGGGCCCTCAACTTGAAACATTCATAACTCGACGAATAAAAGTTCAAATTGCACCAAACTTACCTTATTCTTGCGAGCTCACGTTCCCTGTTAGTGGGTGAACAATCCAACGCTTGGCGAATTCTGCTTCGCAATGATAGGAAGAACCGACATCGAAGGATCAAAAAGCGACTTCGCTATTGACGCTTGGCCGCCACAAGCCAGTTATCCCTATGGTAACTTTTCTGACACCTCTTGCTTAAAACCCACAAAGTCAAAAGGATCGCGAGGCCACGCTTTCACGGTCTGTATTTGTACTGAAAATCAAGATCAAGCGAGCTTTCGCCCTTCTGCTCCACGAGAGTTTCCGTCCTCCTGAGCTGGCAGTCAGTCCTGCCACTTGTACACGAAATAGGCCGTTTTCTTGCACTTGCAAGTGGCTCAAATTTATATGGCTCAGGCCAGAAACTCCATAGTATAAATTCCATCATCCTCCGACTCGTCCTCGGCAATATCGGAATGAAAACACTCAATTTCATTGCCGCTGAAATCACTCTCTGATTCGCATCTCGCCATTGTTTACACGCTGTTTCCGAATGTTCACGAAGTTTTCGGAGAATGTGAGTCATAGCATCTTCAGTAAATTCCGGTCTGTTTTTCGATCACTGACAAAAGTTTTGACTTAAAAGTTAATTTTAACATATTTGGAGTTTCAAATGTAAGAAAAGAATTACCCAACGATTATTAATGTGCTTTCAACCTTCGACTCATGCGAAGTCATCAGCGACCCAAAACCTGCTCTTTAAGTGCTGAGTGTCAAGCAACAGATTTTTAACGCCTCGACTTGGTCGGGTTTGAACCGTCGACCTCCTAGACTCAGAGCGGATGCTCGAGCCATGACTTCTGGTTAAATACGAACAATAATATTGAACTGGAGCGGCACTCGGTGGAGCGCATACCTCCGCCAGGCTGAACCGTTTACGTTTTGTATCCTGCTGAGAGGCCAGATCTGCATCCGGCCCTATCTTTTAATGGTGAAAAATCACTTTAAAAATTACAGTATCCAAATCTGGATCTAGATCTTCACCAAATTCTAATCAATTTGTCCTTTTACACACCCAACTTGTCCACCAAATTTTGTCCGAATCCATCCATAACTTTTTGAGATATCCTGCTCAAAAACAGACAGACGGGTGAAAACATAACCTCCATCTATCTTTGGCGGAGGTAATAAAATGCAAAGAGAACATTTATTAATACAATTAATGTGAAGGAAAAGCATTATGAGATTGGGCCAAAAATGATATACAGTAAACCCTCAAATATTGCCGGGTTAGGTTCCTTGAAAATGCCACGATCGTTAAAACCGTGATCATGGAACCCAAGGGGGGATCGGTTCCTGTGCTTTGAGAAAATATCGAGGAAGGTGGACTGCAACCACATTATTGTGGACAACAAACACATCACAATCGAAATAAACATGAATATTATATATATATATCTTGTTAACATTGAAATAAATGTGTAAATATAATAAATACGGTTTAAATTAAACAAAAATACGAGTTTTAACTTTTAACTTTATTCCAAAACAGCGAGATGGGTGAGGGTAAACATATCTACTCGTTCATACTATCCTCTGCTGAAAATAGAAAACACAAGACTTAGCCCGGAGATGATGACGATTATAATTCTGCTGTAGGGGGGAGGGTGGAGGTTCAAAAGATGGGGATGTAGAACTTGTGCTTGCTGTTGGGTAATCAGGAGCATGACAAAGTCGCCTGCTGCATTGCCACGTAGAAGAAGGGTAAAACGATCCTTAACCACCTTGATCCAGTGCAGATCTTTCCTGCTTGGAGAAGGAGATACGAGATGGCATCCTATTTCAAAATAATTCCGTCTTTTCGGTGTTAAAAACCTACTCCGATATAAATTCTTTCACCTCAATTAGTTCAATGATCCATGGTTGAACTGGAGCATCGGTCCCGGGTGCCACATGAAAACGGTGGTAAATCTGCAATGTTTTCTCCCATATCACCTGTCCACTGAAGGTCCGAGTAAATCCACAATGGTTTCTCCCTTGCACTGGTCCACCCAAAGGCATTTTTTTGTTTTGTCCTCGATCAAAACATGAATTGTTTTTTTCCATCCTTTCAATATGAGGATCACTGGATTGGAATGAGCCTTTTGCGCTTTGCTGGCAGGACCCTGGCACGGATATTTGAGTCACCTTTTCACGCAGTTGATTAATTGATCCGGTAATGGCGGCCCACAGATGACGCACTTTCATTTATTGCCAACGTATCGAACAACTCCATTTTTTTGCACAATGTCATAACCTTTTTCTGCTTTTTGGCATAATTCATTTTGTCAATTGTCTTGCGTTTGGGTGCCATTATTTACTGTTGTTTGTCCACGAGACCTTGTAGATGTTGTATCACAGGATATCTGGATGGCATTTCCTGTTAAAGGACCTTTGTCATTACCTGTTCGATGAGCGCATACCTTTGCCAGGCTGAACATTTTTTTTATTACCTCTGCAACTGAAGGTGAAAGAGGTTTATGTTTTCACCCCTTTCTGTCTGTTTGTCTGTCTGTCTTTGTCTGTTTGTGTACAGGATATCTCAAAAAGTTGTTGACGGATTCGGACGAAACTTGGTGGACAGGTTGGGAATGTCGCAAGGACGAATTGATTCGATTTTGGTGAAGATTCGAAACCGGATACGAGAATTATTTAATTTTAAAAGTGATTCTTCACCATTGAAAGATAGGGGCAAAAACGTTACAGTACTGTATCGCATGATATTTCAAAAATATTTTGGGCCTGATATGTTCTCGTGGATCGGGCATTACGTTGCGGAGGTATGCACTCTACTGAGTACTCTTCTGGTTTTTTTTCTATTTTTATTTCTTATATACAATGTCAAGGCTCATATAACAGCTTACACACACACAATGTATAACAAGGGGAGCACAAAACAGTGGGGAATAGACACATGAGGAGATCTGTGGAAGGGAGAGGGCTGGGGCGGGGTACACGGGGTAAACAAGATGGACACTACAGGGACTTTCAGAAGAAAAGTAGGGAAAATGAAGCAGGTGGGTTTGGGGTGTATTAATGGGGAAAGTAAAGATCATGGTTTGGGCTGGGGGGAAGATAAGAGATGGTGGTGAACAGTTGTTTTGAAGACCTGGAGGGATGAGTGGAATTGAAGAGTGTGTGAGAGTTTGTTCCAAAGGTGGGGAAAAAAGAGGAATGAACAAATGGAGGTGAGCAGTGATTCTTGATTTTAGTAGTTTAACCAGAAAGGGGTTGATGGTGGACCTTGAGCGCCCTGCGGAAATATGGGCGGGACAGATACCAGACAGCGCAGGGGGCGGCGAGGCCAGAGAGAAGACGGTAGAAGACAGAAAGACCACCAAACTGCCAGCGGTGAGAGAGTGAGAGACCCAAAGACTCAGCAGCCTCATCGCGGGAGACACTGGTGATCTAAATGTCTTGGTTTCCACACCATGAAGCCGAGAAAGGTGAAAGGCGGGAGCACCAGCCCAGAGGGGAGAGCAGTACTCCATTAGGCTGCGGATGAAAGCTTTGAACGTGATCAGGAGCTCAGGTGTGCCAAGGAAGGACTTTGCACGACGGAGGATGCCTAATCGGTGACTGGCTTTGTCGGCCAGCTTGGAGATGTGGCTTTCCCAGTAAAGATCATGGCAGATAGTGAGGCCTAAAAGTTTGAATGAAAGGACTTCTTCAAGAGGATTGTTGAGAAAGTAGATTGGGGGGGGGGGGGGGGGGGGTGTTCCAGACGGTCCTTTCGGGGAGAGATAGTGAGAGTGAGATTTGTCAGGATTGAAAGGCATGGTCTATGTGTTGGACCACCTTGTGATTTTATCCAGATATCTACAGAGCGCAGAAGCTGCTGCTTGCCGATCTGAGGGATGACAGATGGTACGGCAAAGGGTGGAGTCATCAGCAAAGAGATGAGGAGGATTTTCCAGATAGTTGGAGAGATCATTGATGAAAACAAGAAATAGCACTGGGCCCAGAACGCTGCTTTAAGGAACTCCAGCCTGGACAGGAAGAGGAGATGAGAGAATTCCATTCAGGGCAACACTTTGACTGTGACAGGAGAGGAAGTCTGCGAGCCAAGAGTG
Source organism: Eptatretus atami (assembly GCA_035128595.1). Lineage (NCBI taxonomy): Eukaryota > Metazoa > Chordata > Myxini > Myxiniformes > Myxinidae > Eptatretus > Eptatretus atami. The sequence continues at coordinate 71,288,894 of CM068954.1, forward strand.
GAGATTGCCTTGGATACCATAGGAAGAGAGTTTGGTGAGCAGGGCGGGGTGCCAGACCATATAAAAAAACACGTGATATATCTTGGGAGATGGCTCTGATCTCATGTCTGACATTGAAGACCTCCATCTATTGTTGGGAAAGCAGAAGCAGCAAGTCCAGGTTCGAGTGACCTGGTCTGAATCCAAATTGATGATCGAAAATCAGGCCATTGGAGAAGAGTTAGGATGAAATGATGGAAGCGATGATGAATCCATAACCTCGCTGATGGGGTGATTTGTCTGTAGTTGCATGGATCTCTTTTTGCACCTTTTTATGCAGAGTGATAAAGTTTGCTGATTTCCAAGCAGAAGGCAGATGACCTTGAGCAAATGAGAGGGTGAACAGAACATATGGTGAGCAAGAGCAGCAGAGTAGGTTTTTAGGACATGTGCGCTGATGTTGTCGAGACCGGTTGCAGAATCAGAGTCGAGGCTTGACAGCAAGCTCTTCAATTTATCAGCAGAAAAGGACACAGTGTCCAGCAACAGCTTGGTACAACTGGGTAAGGCGGGTACAGAAAGCGATGGATTTGGGACACAAGATTTAGAAGCAAACACCGAGTTTAGGCATTCAGCCTTTTCACGTGCAGTGTCAGCTGTGCGGCCATTTGAGGTAAGGGAGGGGATGGAGGGGGAACATACACCAGAAACAGACTTAACTAGACGCCACCAGGATTTGGAGGAGGGAGACAGGTTTGAGAGTTCAGACTTGAGATTAGAAAGATGTTCTTTCCTGGCTCTCCTGAGAGTAGACACACACTTGTTCCGAGCTTTGTGGAAGGGACTGAGATTACCCTCAGTTGGATTTACCTTCCATGAGGTGAAGGCAAGTTATATCAGCACAACAGCCTCGCCACAAGCTTCAGTGTACCATGGACGGGAGGAAGGGTAGGATAACTGAATACGAGATGGGATAAATCTGTGTGCATGAGAGAGAGAGAACAAGTTTCTTTGAAAGAATTCCCAGGACGAGTTGATGTCGGAGAATGTAGAGATGGGAGACCAGTCTCGACGTTTGATGGCTGCTTGAAGACCCTGCCAATTGGCCTGAGTGAAATTCCAGACTCGACGGCGCTGAGGTTGTTCTCTAATAACAGCCAGAGATATGTTTACTTTGACAAGCACGTGGTCAGATGAACCGATTGGAGCAGTGGAAGAACAGCAGATATTTTTTGGGAAATTGGTCAAAATCAGATCCATAAGTGATTGAGTACCATTGGTTGAGATCCTGGACGGGAAGTTGACAGGTTGAGTCAGGCCCACTGAGTCACAGAAGTCTTTTGCTGAAGTGCCATGGCAGGTGAGGGAGGTACCCACACCCAGCCAACTGGCATGATGACAATTTAAGTCACCACATATGTGGAAGAGAGAGTTGGGATGAGAGGGTATAAGTTGGTCCATGTTTTCGGAGAGCGAGATGTAAATGGAGTCATCACTGCTTGGTGGACGGTACAACACACATACAAACATGAGGTGGGAGTGGAGGGGAAGGATGAGACTTGGCAGTGGTATGGTGAAGAAGGGAGCAGGCGGGGGGTGTACAATATTTGAGGGGCTGTGAAGAGGGGGAGACCTGAGAGGAAAGAGAGAGAGAGCATGTTTGAAATGTTGAGTGTACTAATTGAGAGTGAGATATCTGTTAGGTTAGAATGGAGCCCACAGATGTTAGAACACCACACACTTTGGGACATCAGAGGATGAGCTGATACTAAAGCAGAAGACAGTAAAGAGGCGCTAAGAGCGGAGGTAGGATGAGGGGCAAGATGGAAGGGGTAAGGAGAGGATATAACAGGTGAGGGGTTCGGAGGAGGTAGATTTATAAGTCAGAGATGTGATTAAAGACTACGTGAGGGATGTAATCAAGGATAATTAAGAGAATGGAGAAAAGAAACGTCGTTACAGTGGGACTTTTTGAAGACCCACTGATAATTTATATTTGTTTACGTTTTGTATCCCACTGATTGGCCGGATCTGAATCTGGACCTTGACCAAAATCTGATCAGCTTGTTCTTGTCACCTACTCAACTCATCCACCAAGTTTTGTCATAATCCATCCACAACTTTTTGAAATATCATGCTATACAGTATATTGTTTTTGGTCCTCTCTCTCAATGGTGAAGAATCACTTTAAAAAATAAAAAATTAAACATTTCTCGTCTTGGGATCTTCACTAAAATCTAATCAATGGATCCTTGTCGCACTCTCAACCGGTCCACCAAACTTCGTCTGAATCCGTCCATTACGTTTTGACATATCCTGCTCACAGACAGACAGACAGACGGATGAAAACAAAACTTCCGTGCACCTTTGGTGGCGGAGGTAATCATGCAAACGTTTGCCACATGTTATATTCTCTTATCTGGACCTTTCCTTCATCCTTTCCAGTTTTTAATTGATAAACAAGAACGAGATGCTCTTACATTCCATATTGTACCTCTCTATGACAGTGACATTCCTAGAAAGCTCTTCAAGATTTCAGTTGCAGGAGAAATTAGAACTGCTCTCGGTAGAGCACATACTTCCGTCAGGGTGAACAGTTTACATCTTGGATCCCACTCCTCCCTCTTCCTACTTCGTATGCAGCACAAGGCTGCGGGTAGCATCATTGGCTGAGAGCACAGCTGTGCCGCTGATGTTGTGCCCCTATTACCAGTACACTGGTACTCATTTTGCCAACCTCGGAAGGATGACAACCCCACCTGATGTTGATTCAATGGCTGACAGGGGCTCGAACTCAGGACCCTAATATCCCAAGCCAGCCAACATAATCGCGAAGCCAACACCAGGTTTGGATTTAGCTAATAGGCCGGATCTGGATCTGGACCTGAACCAAAAGCAAATCTGCTTGTTCTTGTCACTTTACCAACTCGTCCACATAGTTTTGTCATCACTCATCCACAACTTTAAAAAATCCAGTTTTTCCACAGTTTTACCCGGTGTTGGCTGAGCGGTTAGGGTTGTGGCTTGGGATCCTCGGGTCCTGAGTTCAAGCTGTTCGCTGCTGAGTTCAGTTAACAATGGTATTTTTGTTAATATAATGAGTGTGCGAGGTGAGATTGCGTTCTACATGTTCCGTTCTAATTAAATGGGTGATTTATTACAGGAATGTGTTTCAAGGCTTGTGGCAACATTTAATAATCATTCATGGTGGTGAGGTCAGATTGAACAGGCTTGCAAATTCTTTAATTTGCTGTGCTGGCCCTGACTGGCCAATTCCTGGTACACACGTGGGAAAACAACTCCCACCTCATGCTGCTTTGTCATACCACATAAAACATATACAGCGGCCTGCAAAAGTATTCACACCTACCAATAACGCCACATTTAGATGAATTGCAAATTATGTGGAAACAATTTTTCCAAATGAATGTTTTTATTTCATAATTGAAGAGATAAAACTAAACACTATTATAGTTGAAGAAGGTTGCATGTCAGGAACACCTGCAAAAAACATGTACAAATCAAAATTCACTGGTTACAAAAGTAATCATCCCCTTGGGTCAGTCGTTGGTGGAAGAACATTTTGCAACAATGACTGCGATGAGTCGTTTTGGGTCGGTCTCCACCAGCTTTGCACAGTCAGATAGTGAAATGTTTGCCCATTCTTCATGTGAAAATTGCTCTAGTTCTGCCAAGTTTGATGGGGATCTTCGATGGACTGGAATCTTCAAGTCTCGCCATAAATGATCAATTGGGTACAAGTCAGGACTTTGACTGGGCCACTCAAGAACATTTATTTTCTTCTTATTCAGCCACTCCAGCATGGCTTTAGCTTTGTGCTTCGGATCATTGTCCTGCTGAAATGTGAATCTCCGACCCAGTTTCCGATTCATGGCTGACTCAAAAAGGTTTTCATCAATGATTCTCCTGTACTTTGCACCATCCATTGTCCCGTCGATCCTGACAAGCTTGCCAGTCCCCGCTGATGAAAAGCAGCCCCAGAGCATGATGCTGCCATCACCATGCTTGACAGGACGGATGGTGTGGACTGGGTGGTGTGCAGTGGTTGGCTTGTGCCGGACGTAACGCTTTGAATTTGGACCAAAAAGTTCAATTTTTGTCTCGTTTGACCTTTCAATCTTTTGTCTTTCAATTTTTTGCGTGTTTTTGCCTTTCTCCACATGCCTGTGGTGTGATTAAGTTGTTTTTTTCACCCCCGCAAACTCCATAAAGCTTTTAGATGAGTCTTTTTCAGAAACGGTTTCTTTCTTGCCGCCTGTCAATAGAGGTCATCTTTGTGAAGGGAACGGGATATTGGTGATTAGTGAACACTGACCCCCATCTTGGACACAGAGCCTTGTTGATCTTTCGAAGTCATTGTTGAATTTACAGTGACATCCCAAACCAGTTTCCTGCTTGCCCGGCTGCTGACTTTAGATGGGCTACCTGATCTGGGTGGAGTCTAAGTGGTGTGATGCATCTTCCACTCCTCAATGGTGGATTTTACCGAACTTAAAGGGATAATGAGTGATTTTGAAATCTTCTTATAACCCTCTCCTGAATAGTGCTTCTCCACCAACTTTGTGTCTGACTTCTTTGGAAAGCTCCTGCATCTTCATGTTTGCTTTGTTGGTTGATCAAGTGAGTTGGATCTTAAAACTCCTCAGATAAGTGGGGGAGCTTAATTTTTAATGTACACCACTGATTACATACAGGTGAACCTATTACACTTATTTTGTTTCCTTTAAAACAAATAATTTACTCCTGAAGTGATTTCGGGTTAATTCGGCAAAGGGTATGAATACTTATGCAACCAAGAATCATCTGATTTTTCTCTGTTAATCAAACTTATTCACATTTATCTGAATTTTTTTTTAGCTTTATCACTTTGGAGTAGTTTGTGAAGACTCTAGATATTAAGTTTGATTTGAAAGCATCATGAAATAATTTCAGGTGGCATCAAAATGTGAAAACTTTGGAGGGGGGGTGCAGTGGTAAATACTTTTGCAGCTCACTGTAACCTATTGTGGGATCTGGTTTGTTTTTGGGACAGTTACAAATGTTATTTTTTTCATTGCTCAGCAAATAAAATTAAGTATTGTTGCTCAAGGGACAGTAAAGGTTGGGGACCACTGCTCCAGTTGAATGTGTCATAGATGTGAATGTGAATTTTCAGAAAAACGATTAGGATGTTCTTTATGCAGTTGTAAATATTTGCTTCACAGTCTGTTTAATATTTGTTTTGAATAGTAAATAGAGTGATTGTAAGTGATCATGTTGGAGCATAAATCCTTTTTTGCATGCTTTTGTCGAATTGTTTTCACTTTTTAACCCCTCTGTTAATTAATCAGTAACTCCCCAACTTTATTTCTTTCCTCATCTCATCGTTCTCTTTATTCTAGGTATCGGCTGCACAACAGTGCTATCACCAGAGGCTGCGGCTTTAGCAGCAGCCCAGATCTTGGCTCTCAATGAGCCATTGATTTGGAGTCGTCTTCGCGCACAACGCTTGAACATGTGGGCTGCTTTGCAAGTGGCTGATCGTGCCTTATCTGAACAAGTCTAATCGACATGTGCTGTGATTGTGTTTTCATGTTTCTGATATTACTGCAGTCAAATGAAAAAAAAATAATAAAAAATTAATTTTTCCCTGAAACTTATTCGTTCCTTCATTTACTTTTCCTCCTTTCTTCTTTATTTCAATTTTCAATGCGAGTTTGATGCATCCCAATGTGAGTAAAAGGACCACTTTTACATTTTTAAATGAGCCATTGATTTGATTTGGAGTTCTTAGTAATGATAATTATCCTTGATGTGAAACAACTAACTGTTTCCATAATTTGACTCTTTTTCTGTGTCCTCCTCTTGCCATTATCATTCCTTGTTTTTATCCTATCTGTTACCCCCCACCTCTTTTCTCTTCCTCCTCACATTTGTCTACTTTCTCCTCCTCACATCTCTCATTATCTCCTTTCTTATGTATGATTATCTTCCAGGTGAAACACAATGCCATATATCACTAACAATTCCATCTGTTTACACACCATTCACAATCGGCTAACATGTCTAGTTTGACAATACTGTTTTTATCGCCTTTTAAAATATTGGTGCAAATGTTCATCATTTCCATACATATTGTAATTTACCAGTACATGAGGATTTTCAACACTTTGCGACAGAGTTTGTTTTGCACCCTTCCACTCGCCTTTTGTGGACCAGGGGATTTATCAGTTCCAAGAACTTGCAGTCCACGCAATACATATTCCGTGAAGTCTATTTCACATACACTGCCAGACCCTGCTATCCACGGGGGATACGCTCCTGGTGAATGTGGGGGCAATTATTGTTATTATTATTATTTTTTTAATCATAGTCGAGGCTCGTGGAAGAGTGATTACACAGAACAAATCAGGACACAACATAACAAAGGGAACAGCAGGGGAAACAACAACAGCGGGGTGGAGGGAGGAAGTAGACGGAGATGGACAAACAAGGGGTGTAGATAACGGTGAGGGGTAAGGGAAAACACAAAGGTGGACAATATGGATACGTAAGCAAAATTGTGTTTGACCAGTTTGTGATTTTTGTCAAGGTCTGAGGAGAGTGAAGAGGCTGTCTGTCACAAGGATGAGAGATGTCATGGCAGAGAGTGTAGTCATGAGCAAGGACATAAAGAGGATTTTCCAGAGTCGGTGAGATTATCTCACTACCAGGTGAGATCATTGATGAAGATTAGGAATAGGATGGGGCCTAGAACACTGTCGTGGGGTACTCCAGCCTTGACATGGAGAGGAGATGAAAAGGGTTCCATTGAGAGCCACATGCTTTCTAATTGAGTGGAGGAAGTCAGTAATCCAAGAGTGGCGTTGGCCTTGGATTCCATCAACAGACAATTTGGAGGGCAAGACGGGATGCCAGACTGTGTCAAAGCTCGAGATGTGTCCAGATAGAAGGCCCTGATCTCAAGTCTGATATTGAGGGTCTCCATCATTGTTGGGAGAGTCGAAGTAGCATGTCCAAGGTAGAGTGACCAGGTCTGAATCTGAATTGATGATCTGAAATGAGGCTGTTGGAGAAAAGGAATGATTTTATGGCAACTGCAATGATGGATTCCATGACCTTGCTGATGATTGGAAGTACAGTAACATAATGGGTCTGTAGTTAAGGGGATCTGTTTTTGTACCTTTTTATGTAATGCTGTGATGTTGGCTGATTTCCAATTATCCAGTTGGATGTAGGAAACCAATCCTGAAGTTAAAAAAATAAATAAAGAAAATCAGTGAATATGCAAAGTGTAAATGTGGAAACAGGTCACACTTTATGACCTGTGAATATCCAGGGTCTGCAAATAGTGAATCCGTGAACAGCAGAGTCCGACAGTACTACATTGGTCTTGCATCCCTTACCTTGTAGATTTTTTTTAGTAGGGGCAATCATAGATTTATTTAGTAGGGGCAAAATCATAATCCTCGGTTCAATGTGCGACAAATGGAAAGTCGTTTTTGTTTTCTATTCTTTTTATTTTTGTAGGTCATGCAACTTCGGCTTTATTGTCAACATCGGCTTTATTGTCGGCTTTATTGCCATTTTTCATGCAACTTCGGCTTTATTGTCATCCACAAGGTTACCAACTCTGACCAAACCTTTTAAACGAGTTAACATGTTTCCAGAAACTCATTGCTAATTTTGATTTTAGAAGCTAATTTATTTTCATGATTCCTTTGCTGTATTTATCTCACTACTTGTTACATTTTGCTTGACTTTGTAACCACAGAAGCCGTTTTGGTCGTTTGTTCTGTATTTCATCCTTTGACTTTTTCATCGACGTTGCTTTAGCAGCTGACTTTGTCATCCACATAGGTCACCTTTTTTTTCCTTTTTGATGCTTGATCTGCCATCTTTCTGAGTTTTGGAACATATCTCAACCAGATCACGAATGGTACATTGTGGAGCATCCCAATACTCTTCAACATAAAAGTGGTTCATTTTCTTATTCAAGTTGATTTCACATAAGTGCCTTCAGAAAGTATTCACACCCCTTGAGTTTTTCACAGTTTGTTGTTCCAGCCTCAATTTAAAATGGGTTAAATTGAGATTTTGTTTTTGTCACTGATCTCCACATAATGACAAAGTGGAATTATTTGTTTATTTACTTTTTACAAATTAACTAAAAATGAAAAGCTAAAATGTCGAGTTAATAAGTATTCAACCCCTTTGCTGTGACACTCCAAATTAAGCTCAGGTGCATCCAATTTTCCTTCATCATGCTTGAGATGTCTATAGATTGATGGGAGTGCACCTGTGGCCAATTCATTTGATTGGACATGATTTGGAAAGAAACACCTTTTTATATAAAGTCCCACAGTTGACAGTGCATGTCAGAGCAGAAACACTTCCATGAATCCAATGAACTGCCAATAGAACTCTGAGATAGAAGGTAGAAGGGTATAAAACAATTTCTACAGTGTTGACGGTTCCCAAGAGCAGAGTGAACTCTATCATTAGGAAATGGAAAGAATATGGAACTACCCAGACTCTACGTAGAGCTGGCCATTCGACCAAACTGAGCAACCGGGTTGAATCAAAATCCTTATTTGAAAAATCTGAAACTTAATATATCTGATTGACGAATAGTCAGGGAGGTGACCAAGAACCCAATGACTACTATGACAACTACAGAGTTCCTTGGCTGAGATTGGAGAACCTGCTGGAGGGACAACGATTTCTGCAGCACTTCACAAATCGAGGCTTTGTGGGAAAATGGCCAGACAGAAGCCACTCCTGAGAAAATGGTACATGACAGCATGCCTGGAGTTATCAAAAAGGCATATTGAAAGACTGAGGGCATGAGGCAAAAGATTCTGTGGTCTGATGAAACGAAAATTGAAGTCTTTGGCCTGAAATCAGAGCTACGTCTGGTGGAAACCGAGCCCAGCTCGTCATCCATCTAACACCATCCCTACCGTGAAGCATGGTGGTGGCAGCATCATGCTATGGGGATGCTTTTCAGTGGCAGGGACTGGGAGATTTGTCAGGAAAGAGCAAACAATGAATGGAGTCAACCTTGAGGAGAACCTGCTTCAGAGTCCAAAAGACCTGAGACTGGTGAAGATTTACGTTCCAACAGGACTGATCCCAAACATACAGCCAAAGCAACACTGGAATGGCTTCAGAACAAGAACTTCAGAACAAGAACATTGAGTGGCCCAGCCAAAGCCCAGACTTGGCTCCCATTGAGAATCTGTGGAAACACTTGAAGATTGCTGTTCACTGACGCTCCTCATCGAACTTGATAGAGCTTGAGTAAATCTGCAAGGAAGAATGGGAGAAAATCCCCAAATCCAGATGTGCAAAGCTGATACAGACATACCCAAGAAGACTCGAAGCTGTAATCGCTGCCAAAGGCGCTTCTACAATGTATTCACTCAGGGGGTTGAATACTGATTGACGCAAGACATTTCAGCTTTTCATTTTTCATTAATTTGTAAAAATTTCTAAAAACACGTTTTCACGTTTGTCATTACGGGGTATTTTTGTGTAGATTGGTGACAAAAAAAATTGAAATTTAATCTTTTAAATTCAGGCTGTAACACAACAAAATGTAAAAAAGTCAAGGGTAATTCACTGTCATATTTGAACTTCTGTGTTGCATTATCTTCACCAACTATATAAATTAGAAACGTCCCCCCCCCCTTTGGACTCTTGTGTGCATGCATATATAATATCAGAAACCATCACTCCATTGTTCACAAACAGATCCAGCGTACTTGGTTCTTGGTTGGTTCCATATGCTGATACAGAAAGCAGTCTTGGAAGCAGTTAATAAATCTGCTGCTTGAGTGGATTTTTTTCTCCTTCGGTGGGACTATGTTTGCCAAATAATTTCATCATAATCGAAATCTCCCATAATCATAAAGTGGGTCTATCGTCTGCTGCGCATTTCCAGCAAAATATCGTCAATCTTGTCGTTACTTTCAACCTGAGAGTCAGAGTGCTTCCTCAGCAACAACCGAGACAAACATATCACTATCTTACACTTTTTGGTTTATCTCAAACGGTTTCTCCAGCAAAAGTGACTTTAATTTTGTGTACATGCAATGTCTGCATATCAGAACTAAAATACTCCTTTTCACTTCTTCGCAGTAAATGGGTCACAACCTTGGAAGTTAAAGACATTAACATTTCAACTTTTCTTTGGGTTGACTTCTAAAGTGGGTTGCTTCTCTGTAGTATCTTCTAATTCAGCTTTCTTGTTTGTCATTGTATCAACATTTGAATAAACGCAATACAAACAACGAGTTACAATGTTCGTTGAGACTGGTGCATCTCCTTACAGTCTTGTGCAATCAAAACCAGCATTTGTGCCACTTCCATCAGCAACTCTGCCTGTTCATTAATTCCTCCAAGTGCTGCCTTGAATTAAACGGGTGGTTCTCGAAATGAGGTGAACCAAATTTTACAATTTTTCACCTTCTAATAACCAATTCTCCATTTTCCTTGAGGAAATTAAGTTCGCACCTTAATTTCTGATTATTTTTTCTCTGGACAAGGGTTGGTCAAGGACAAGGAATACCGAATCAGGCTCAACAAGACAGTCAATCTGGTCCAATATGTCCCATGTTGAGTAGCAATGGCTTTAAGGGATAAGCTGAAGAAAACACTGTATACAGTAGTCGAGTCAGACAGGACATCGTTGCTCCTTTAATAATGCCCATTTAATTGATTAGTTTGATGGTAGGCATCCCTCAGAAGAATGGCACGCTGTACATCTGCTTGGGTCCTCGAGACTTAGTCATAAAAGCCTCTTCGAAATGCATGGGTTCTTCATTGCCATTGTCGTTTACCTCCATAACCTCACCCTCGTTACTTTAGGAAGATGCATTATCCTCTGCCGCCTATTGAAGATGGATGTTACACGGTGTTAAAGTCTTCACAATCCTTGACGTTAGCAATGGGTTTTGACACATGAGTCTGAATAATCGTATCTCATGTTCACTGAACAACAATCAGTGTGTGGAAGAATTGGTGATGAGCAATTGCAGAATAGTGGTGTAAGAAATTGCCACGACCACAGGCCTATCAAATATTTATATTATTTTGCAGACTGATCTCAAAATATCAATAGTTTCTGCATGCTGGGTGCCACCAAAAAGACACCATTTTCCATGTCACAGACCATGGGGTTCACCATGTTTTGGACGACGAGGGTTCTCCATGTCTCAGAACACGGGGGTTCTCGATTGCATCGGAACACAAGGGTTTTCCATGTCTGGGATCAAGCAGAGTGTGGGGGACAGTTTGCGAACATCATTGTGACAAAGGAGGAAAGCTGGATGCCCTTCAATCCAGAAACCAAAACAGTCGGCACAATGGAAGTGTTCGGACTCACCTCTACCAAATAATGTTTTGTGCAAACAACAGCGAAGATGATGGTGGTCATATTTGGCGATGCTCGTGGCATCATTCTGACTCTGTTACAAATTGAACAACTGTTGCTGGTAAAAGTTCTCCAATATCTCATTAGATCCTCCTTTCATTGTGGTGGAAACGAATTCCTCAACTGCACATCACCCTTTATTTTGGCCAGAACATTAAATTGGATAAATATTCCTTCCAGAGAGAAGACTATCAATCAATCTCTTGCAGCTTCCAGTGCACAACATCTCTTCCAACTGACATTCCAACATTCTTCCCCTGCCCTATCTAAACTTAGGCCATCTCTGATGATCCAAATAATTCCTTAGATTTTGTTTGAACCTTCTTTGGCTGCATTGTATCACCATTTGTTGAACTGTGTTTAATGTTCCAACACATTCATATTGTAAGCAGGTGGACTGATATTTTCCAAAGACCTACTGGAAATCAAGAGATGTCCTTTTGGTGCTGCTTTTTGAGTATGGGACTTGAATTATGGCAGCTGTAACTAGCACAGTCCTGTTGTTGGATGACCTTTTCCAAAGTCCACTCTGTACGTTAACGGACTTCAATAAGCATCAGATTTTGTCTTTGCTATAAGATGCTGCCTTTAATATCTCACTGCTGCTGTTTCAAAGCCACATCAAATCCTTTCATTCTTTAAACATGGGCCTTCTGCTGGTTTGTTTTCTAAACTTATTCCATTTTTTTTTAAATATTAAAATATATATATTTAATTAATTGATCTTCTGCTGCAGAGTGCACAAGGAAAGCAGTGAATGTGGAAGCCAACATACTCATTAGACACAGATCAAATGCAAGGGCTGGCAGGATGGCTTCGACATTAGACTTTCGAGGTACACACTACTCGCCTCGAAGCTGTTGAGCTTGGGTTCGAATCCAGACTCAGCTATAAATCGTCATCCCGGTGCTTTACAAGCAGGATGGACGTTAAACTGGACTGGACATGAAGCGCAATACACTCTATCTTAATCCCTCTCTGGATCCAGTGCCTGCCAAGCAACTACACGGCAAGACTTACGATTTACACGGCAAGACTTACAATTTACACTGGGTGGTTTGCTTTTTGCCTCCCCCTCCTCCCCCCAGTGGTGTAGTCAGGGCAGGAATTTGAGCACCGGCAGGAGTCACGTCAAATTTGAGTCAGGCAAGCAGGCGCGACAGCCGGCTTAACGTCCATCCAAGGCACCTTGCGATGAAATTCCCTGCCGGTGTCGAAGCACCGGGTCCGACAGGTTGTAATCGAACCCAGGACCCCCGCAAGACTTGAAGCGCCAGTTGGACAGTTTTATAGTCGGTTCGGGAATCGAATGTCGTCCCGTCCAAAAGTACCAAGTAAGTGACGTACGTCGATGAACTCACAAACGTTCATTAACTCTCTCTCTCGTACGTTCGTACTAATCGTGCGTTCGTCCGCACGGCCCCCGCACCCGACTATTCAGCGACGGCGAACGTTTGGGGGGAACCGCCCTGACACGTCGAGCAAGTCGGGGTTCGTGTGTTTCACGGATATTCCTGGTATTTTCATCACTCGTCCACTCATCTGCTCGTGGAGCTGTTAGGGTTGGATTGATCGTGGATTGATCATTCAGTGGATTAAGGCAAACGAGAGCCCAGGTTCCAGCGGAGGCCGCTTCACATAAAGGACGTGCGGCCTACTAAGGTAAGGCTGGTACAGTGTGGAGTCCGGCTCTGTGTACAGTGTGGTGTCCGGCCTACTAAGGTCAGGCTGGTACAGTGTGGTGTCCGGCTGTGTACAGTGTGGTGTCCGGCCGGCTCTGTGTACAGTGTGGTGTCCGGCTCTGTGTACAGTGTGGTGTCCGGCCTACTAAGGTAAGGCTGGTACAGTGTGGTGTCCGGCCTACTAAGGTAAGGCTGGTACAGTGTGGTGTCCGGCTCTGTGTACAGGTTGATGTCCGGCTCTGTGTACAGTGTGGTGTCCGGCTCTGTGTACAGTGTGGTGTCCGGCCTACTAAGGTCAGGCTGGTACAGTGTGGTGTCCGGCTCTGTGTACAGTGTGGTGTCCGGCTCTGTGTACAGTGTGGTGTCCGGCCTACTAAGGTAAGGCTGGTACAGTGTGGTGTCCGGCCTACTAAGGTAAGGCTGGTACAGTGTGGTGTCGGCTCTGTACAGTGTGATGTCCGGCTCTGTGTACAGTGTGATGTCCGGCTCTGTGTACAGTGTGGTGTCTGGCTCTGTGTACAGTGTGTGTCGGGCTCTGTGTACAGTGTGGTGTCTGGCCTACTAAGGTAAGGCTGGTACAGTGTGGTGTCGGGCTCTGTGTACAGTGTGGTGTTCGCGCTACTAAGGTGAGGCTGGTACAGTGTGGTGTCGGGCCTCTGTGTACAGTGTCGGGCTCTGTGTACAGTGTGGTGTCGGGCTCTGTGTACAGTGCACTGTTGGACATACTTTAATATTGAAAGGACGATATCGAGGATGTGTGTATAAATATTAGCGGGATGTATTGACTGTCCTGTTGTTCCTGACATTTGTTGATAAATCGTGTCCATCAGAAGCGATCGACCCATTGGGATGACATTCCTATGAGTTTAAGGCGGTTTGTCCTTGATCCCATTGCTATGGTGACCGGGTGAGAGTTGATGTGCCTGCGAAACGGACACCTTGAGGCGCTAACGTGGGGCACACCGTCGTACAGGGGTGGACCTTAAGGCCTATTCGGTCGGCCTTGGCTCGTTTGTTCGATGCCATTGAATGTTTTACTTCGTGCTTGTCACGAACCGCAAAGCAGCCTATATCACTTGCCAAGCCCCCCTATTCCTTCACCGTTTCATTGGAGTGCTTGCGTGAATGCTTAAGCCGCTTGGCGAGCGATCTACAAACTCATTGGTGATGGAACACACCCCTGGATTGAGGCCTCGCTCAAGTTGTGTGGTGGTGGTGGTTGTTGTACATGCCATGATTGCCAAGTGTGTTGGTGAGAATGAGCAGATATCGGATGAACCCACACTAGTCAGTGGTGAAAGTTATTTATTTAATCCCTCACCCAGAACACTTAGGGCTAGCATTGTGGTGGAGAGGCTCAAGTACACTTTATTTTGCACAGCAATCGGTTGACCACCTACAAAAGGAGATCAGTTAGGAGGGTTCCAATATGTACTCGCCAATAGAATGCTGTGTTCTCACGTTGGTTGCGATCTCCTTTAGTGATTGTCAGAAGGTGGAACGGATCCCACCCATACCCCTAGGTATTCACTCTCATTTTACTTGCATCGGGTTTTGAGGACCAAGTTGTGATGTTGTTTGCTTCCGCACGTTGACCAGAAATATGCCGTGGCGTGGCCCATCGCACTGCAGTAGGGAAGACTCTCCCGTGCCTTTTCAATTCTCCTTCCTTAAAAATATGAACATCTTCGTGGAGACGCTAACTGGTGCAAGCTTCGAGCTTCGTGTTTCTCCTGTGGAGACGATCTTTAATGTCAAGGTGAAGGTCGAGATTCTGGAGGGTGAGTGAAATTACTGTAAACTCTCTTTGTATCATCAACGCTGTACCTTGTAACATGGTCGTATGTCCATATGATGTGGCGATTCATCCATGTGAATCCAGGACAATTTGACTCCATTTTGCGTGCTGTTAGAGTAGGCGTGTTTTTACGCTCTGAGCGAATGCCCCTCAATTTGTCAAAGACTTTGTCATATTTGTGTTCCTCACAATGACCATGAGGACTTTTCACGCGATGGCCGCCCCATTCAAATGGCTTTGAAGTTGCCAACTTCTCAGCTCGCAGGGAAAGTTAATCAAATGCATTTTCATAACTAGAACGACACTCGGCAGAGTGCATAGTCTTGCCTTGCGCACTCATTCCGAACAAAAATACCATCAACTGAACGCCCTACTCTTATGGCCTATGTTTCCGTATCATCCATTCTCCCTGTTGTCACATACTTTGCCATTATCCATAGCTTTATTGATTACTAGCAGGGATACCCGTGCTCCACACAGGAATCCCGTGGATGACGGCGGGTCTGAAGGAGTATATGTCAGTTAAATTGAAAATTGTAGAGGCTGCCACCATTATTATTTTTTTTCATCACCACTATAATATTATATTTCCCCGCCATGTTTTATATGCAGAAGACTCGAGTTCAAAAATGTTAAGATTTATTGCCGCATCAGATAAAAAACCATAATGCCTCAACAATGTGAGGCTGGTTTCATGTCATCATTTGCGACTTAATTAATTCTCATTCTCTAGCAAATTCCGTTGGTCCCATGTCAATCGGCTGAACTTGAAAAATTAACGTTACGCAATCAGGTGATGACGTCATAATTCGGAAACCAGGAAGTCGGAAGTCATTGTCTTCAATTGACTGTAGCATTATTTTTTCATTCTATTGCAAATGGCGTTGGCCCCATGTCAATCGGCTGAACTTGAAAAATTAACGTTACGAAATCAGGTGATGACGTCATAATTCGGAAACCGCAAGTCGGAAGTACAATTCTTTTACATCGGGACACTCCCGGGTACATGTTCTGTCAGCATGTGAAGTTTGGTGAGGATCAGTCCAGTACTTTTCGCGTGCATAGGTCACAGACAAACACACACACAGACACACAGACAGACACACTTTCAACTTTATATATATAGATTAGGATATTTAACGAACACTTTTGTGCACATCAAGGCTAAATTGCGTCAATGAAGATAAATATGAAAAAAAAGATTCCATACTCTGTTCCCCATGGCTTGTCGATCATCTGTAGGAAGATTAATATCGATCTGTTAAGCGGTTCTGGAGAAGAAATTTTTTTTTTGTTTTTTTTCAATCCAATATGGCCACCAGAGCACATTACCGATGACGTAATAAATTTTATTCTTCACTTGCGTCGGGTCGTCGATCAGATATATGAAGTTTCAGATTTTTCGAATAAGTATTTTGATTCAACCAATTATGGCTGGAATACTACTTCACCGATGTCATCATTATCACCCTATATACTCAATAGGGAGCTGATGACGTATGCCAAAGTTCAATTTTCTTCATTGGGCGTATGCCAAAGTTTGGAGAAACTGTTGTCCAATTTTTTTACCCCCCCTTAACCCAATATGGCTGTCATACCATGTGGCTTATGACAGAGTTATCAATAGCATATTCTCCTTGGGGAGTCCCTCCTTTGTTTAGAATTTTGCATTGATCAGATAAGCGGTTACAAAGAAAACAATTTTTAAAGAAAAAAGATATAGAACGTACAGGGGTGTTGCAATAGTCTCGCTTCCCTTGTAGTCCAGGCAAAATAAGGTTTGACTTGGAACAAATGGCAACATTATTATTATTTTTTTAACCATAATGCACTTATATGGGGTCCCCAGAACACCATAATAAAAGTCCTAAGAAATCTCTGTTGTGGAAATGTGAATAATTTGCATAAATCCAACATGGCCACCAAATACAAGTATATTGCCATGTCATTGCTCTCAAATGACACATTAGTCATTTTAAATTCTAGAATTCTGGTTTTTTGACACGAGGATGCATTTGGAATAGTTTAAAAGTTGATCGGATAAATTGTTCATTTGCATAAATCCAATGTGGCTGCCAAATGTCAACATCTCGCCACATCTTTGCCCTCGAGTGATGTGTATTGCCTGACCAACCACAACAACACTTGTATTCTGCTTCAACATATTTTAGACTATTGAAAACGAAGGATGACTGCTAAAGCATGCTGAAGTAATTTCTAGTACATGTAATATTACATGTTACCCCTGTTGTTGTTATTTTAAAATCAAATTTACAAATTACTCACTCTTAAGGGTCATCCACACACACACACATTTTATTATTGAATGAAATGATTCTACTTTTATGAAAAGAACATTAAATTTAGAACTAATTGCTTTTACAATTATAATGCATCGACGTTGTATGTTTGTTTGTTTTTCTCAAAAGAAAATTGTGTTCTCTCAAGACCACACAATTCATATTGGCATAAACTTTAATACAAGTAATATCATTCGGCTTTCTGATCGAGAACTTTGATCAAAAAATCACGATTCTCGTATCCCTTGATACGATTATATTATAACATACAGTATAATAAATATATATGTATAT
>CM068954.1:71316169-71341169 GCA_035128595.1 Eptatretus atami
ATAAAGTCTGGAAACATAGGCGAATATACATTATAAATGGTTTATTGACATTACATTACAATACATATGCTTGATGTTTGCTTAATGGCTAGAGTGGTGGGCTTGGGATCATTGGGTCCTGAGTTCAAATCCTGCTTAGCTGTTGAATTAATACCAGGTGTGGCTGGCTCAGCCTGTCATCCTTCTGAGGTCGGCAAAATGAGTACCAGCTTGCTGGTATCCTGCGTCGGAGTGGCGATCTGTCCAGGATTGTGCCCAATAGCCAAGGAGACTGCTTAGGCACCACCAATGCTCTGCACAGAGTATGGTCCAAATGGATGGATGGATTACAATACATGATATGTTCAATGACATTACATAACATGTTCAATGTGTTGTCCCTCATGAGAAATGCACAGTTCAATGCGCTGTGCAAAATTGCAATGAATTAACGCAGCATTTCCATCAGTTCCTGCACATGCATCCGTGATGCGTTGCCTCAGATGATTCGTGTCTGATTTTCACTGAATAAACCTGTGCCTTCAGCATACCCCAGTAGAAGTAATCAAGGGGGTTGAGTTCTGGTGAGCGTGCAGCCCACTCCACAGGGCCACGTCGTCCAATCCAGTTAGGGAAATTATCATCCAACCATTCCCTCTCTTCAAACTGTAACAGAATGACATATTATCTGTGTTTCCAGATTTTATGGCCACCCTATAAAATCATCACTTTCTGATCGAGCAACAACAACTTCATTTCAATTGAATGCTATATTTGAACATGATTTGGAAAACGAATCTTCAGTTGAGCAGTTCTTTTCTTCCCCCCCCCCCCTTTTTCCTTTGTTTTGCAGTACTTTGCCTCTGAATTTGTCCCGATCATGCATGTGTAGAGAGGAGTGAGATAATTTTTACTTAATAATATTATTAGTATATATATATTTTAACACTGAATTTAGGGATATCATCAAGGACACAAACAGGCATAAAGAATTAGTGCAATATGTTAAATAAGGTGGTGTATAAGACTTCATGAACAGCGGTAAACTTCTGGAATTTTTATTTCTCTATGACCTTTAAAGTCTTTTATTTCCATTGAATTGTACACATGAACACTAGAACACGAACCACCTTTTTGGCACTTTTAAACCCCTTTTTATTTAGTAATGCTTGAACAAAATTTTACGAAATTTTACATCATCGCACCAAATCAAATTTGCCACTTGTAGGCCCTACCCATGTTGTAAATTATAATTTTCCCCTTGTTATGTTATTAAGATATTTATCTGAAGACTGTGCAAGGTAAGGTGTTCTATGAACTCTCGAGTTATATCATGTTGTGATTATTATTTATGTACCAGTCAGTGGATGTTTTTTGAATATATATAGAGGTGAGTTGGTGGAACCTAAACGTGAAATCTGCTTTTGCTTGAAGGCTAAGCATCAATTTCTTAATGAAAAGCCCAGAAAGTAGCAACACTGCTGTTTGACCCACATTTATAATTGCATTTTAACAAGCATCTGTGTTAATGGCATGTTGCAGCGAAAGTTCTTTGTACGAGCGGTACACTGGTTCCCCAACTGGGGTATCTGAGATGGGGAAGGCAAAAGCACCACGAACAACAAAGGGACAGCGTCTCAAAGAAGATGCATTGATGAAGAAGAAAATGCTTTCTCTTCGTAGCCAGCTTCAATTTGGATCAACAAGCAAGCGGGTGTGTGGTGTACATAAGTGAAAATAACCATGGATTTTCCCTCGTGTATATTCGATGATCATCAAAAAGCAGTTATTATCCAAATGCTTACAAAAAAAACGGGGGGGGGGGGGATATTGTGATCTGCTCTGTCTGCCTGTCTTTGTGTCCATCACGTTATCTTCTTTAAATAGTTGTACAGAAATTCACCAAACTCGGTAATTATGATCACATGGCAAGAAGGTGTGAGAACAGTATAATTTTTGGCCTTGCCCCCGAGGGCCTTGAGGCGGGTTTAAAACGTGCAATTGTGGGCATGTTTTAAAACCTTTTTAAATGAAACTTTGTATATGCAATCAACATTGGGGGATGCATGAAATATGTAACTTTTTTTTTTCTTTTTTGTTTGTTTGTTTGGATCTGATTCCCAGTTCTCCTGCCCCAGGGGGTGGGGACTTCAGGTCACAGGGGTCGAAATTTTTTTTTTTTTTTAACTCTAAATTTGATGTTAGGTCATTCCTGATGGAACTTTCTGGTGTCATTCAACTTTGCTTTAGGCAGGAAGCGTGGGGATTTGCAATGGTATGCCGTTGCCTTTATTGTATATTTTACATGCGTTTTCTTTATCATGGGGAACATAATTCATTTATTCTACACTGCACACGATTGATTGTAAATTTCATGTCGCTGAAAATTACAAACTAATTTTGATGATTACTTTACTTGCAGACCAAGAAAGATGATGCCAAGTTATGCCCTCGATCTCCAATGGTTCACTTTGGCATTTCACCATTATCACCTTCCCATGACAGTCGCTGTTTGCTCCCCAGTCTCGACGTACATTGCACAATTTCTCGCCCTGAGGGTCAAGTGATACGAATGCCTGCACGAACCACAACATGGCCTGAATGCTTTCAAGGCACTTTGTTGCCGGATTACAACTCTGCTGGAAACGATGTTGAGCAATCACCGACGTCGTCTTTGTTAGGTGTTTGTTGCAATGCGTCATCACTTGATGGCTTTGGACAAGTTGATGTTGCAGACAGCTTGGCAGAACAACTCAGCCGTGTGAGTGTCTGCGGCACGACAAAGAAGTCTTGTTGTGCTCGTACTTCATCACTAAATGAAGAAGTCAATTTTGATGGCCTCGAGGCCTCACTTGCAGCCCTGGCATTAACTCCAGCCGCCATACCCGCAAAGACTCAAAAGATGCCGCACCTTACACGTTACAATGAACCTGAAAAAGCACCACTTAATGCTGACCTAGTTGCTTGTCCTGTATTTCATAGTTCTTCAATACCCCCAAGTAAAGAGCCAAAAGGACGATGTTCCCTGTCCGACAGAAAAAGGCCAAGCATTTGTGGTGAGAGCCGGTACAAAATGGCTGCTATTATCAACTGTCCAAGTCGGTGCAAAAATTCTAAGATACCCAGGAGGGTGAGACAAAGTTCAAACGAGATAAACAAGGTCACCTGGTCTCCCTTACCATCGTCCACTGATCATGGTATGTGTGTCTCGTGCAGGATGTTTTTATTTTTATTCCTGTAAAAAGGAATGCATATTCGCCAGCTATTTTGCACTAACTGGAAAATTCGGATTTTATTTATTTATTTGTTTTTTTTAAAGTTTATTTTATTTTTTCCTTCAGTGGCCTCAAACTCCTGGAATATCTTGTATACATATCACATGCAGGAGAAAGACATTAGTAGACATCACTGTACTTTTATATGAATTGCAAAGGCATTCAAAGATGGACAAACCCATCTGGGATTTCAACCTGGGTTCCCTACATCATGAGCCAGAGTTTCAGGTGGGAATATTAACAGGCTACAACCGAATATTCCATTTCATCACCAAACTCCATAGTAGAGCCTTTTACCACTTCCTGATTAAATTATCATGGTCCCGGCTTACTGCCCGTCTCCACTCTTGTTTCTTTCTTTTCCCGTTTGTGGAACATCCTTCCCAAGGCTGGTCATTACGAGTCTTCCCACCAGGGTTTCGAGCAGGCAGTGCACAAGCACCTCATATCATCCCCCATTCCTACCCACAATACTTTTTTACCCCCATTAACTTGGCCAGAACCCAGCTCTCCTACTTACAGGTTTCCCCTCCTCCTTTCTTCCTTCTCTATTGGTTTGTTCGTTACACCTGCTACTGCACCGTCAGTATGTTGCATTTTTGTCCATTGTCTCTTCGCTCTTCCATGAGCTTGTAATTCATATACAAAAGAAAAAAAAGTGCAAATTGATCATCATGCAATAAAATTCAAGACGGGTTGTTTCAAAAAATATGTATTTAATAACCAGGGATTACAAGAGTGGATTATCGCACTAAATTTTTCATTTTCAATTCTAAAATGAAAAGCCAACAAGCCTCAAATTTTGTTACATTCCAGTAGGTAGCCAGGCTTTCCCATCCAAGTGCATGTGCTGTCATGTGCATTTCACAGCCAATCATTGACGAGACGTGGCTGACTATAGAAATTACTGGGAAATTTGCCGAAGTTGCATTTACTGTTTATTGGTGAGTTTTCACTTTGAGGATTTAACGTTAAGTTTTCACTTCATTTATATTTGTATTTTGCTCCAAAAAATGTAATGCCCACTACATGGTGTATTTGCTGTGATACAAATGACATTCCTTAATTTGCTTTTAATAAATTGGCATCGATTTGTATTTTATGATTTCTGAAATGTCTCAACTTCTGGAATCGTTAATCCATGATTAAAGGTTTCCGCATCATGGCAGGTTGGTATAGCTTTGTCATATTTTTCAGCTCTCTTGATGGTGAATGTCATTGAAGGGGAGATTGTTTGAGATTATTTAATTAGGAGAGATTGTTTGGTTTATATCGTCTGTCATTGTTTCCATCACTTGCTGAGGTTATTGTTGTTTAAAGCAATGAGTTGTTTGAGTTTGTCTGGGCTTTGTTAGAAAAATGAAAGCTGGAAGTATTTTTGTTTTGGGGGCAATCTACATATTATGGACATGGGTGTAATATTGATGAAAAAGTTGGTTCGTGAGGAAGATCTTTTTTAGAAATAATAGAAAAAAATTGTATGCAGACATGCAGAAGCGAAATGGCACCATAGTGTGGATCAAAGCTGAATAGGGATATAGAATGCAGACTTCACATGAGTAGATGAGTGGCAGAAAGGAAAGCACTTGGGTGTGGTGGAGGGACAAGGAGTCGGTGGGAGTCCAGAGAGCAAGGGTGGGTATGGACTAAGACATAAGGTGACTGGACAGCAGGCACTCTTGGAGGGGTACGAGCCAAATTGACACAGGTTATTTCACACACAAGAGACTAGAGTGATGGTTCATCTTAGAATCGGGAAGCTTAACCGGGTGTGGAATTGTAGAACAAAGCATGTTGCTAGAGGGTGAGGAGCGAGGCCAGAAACGAGGCCTAGAAAACAAAAAACACCAACTTGCCTGTGGTAAGCGAGCAGACCTTGAGACTACGCTTCCTGTTAAGAGATCCTGGGTGGGGAGAAATAGGAGAATGGGGAACCTTTATGGATGAGGAAAAGGGTTGGAGGTTGTGATTTTCGTTTAATTAAATGCATTTTACTGGCAATATCTCTGTTGTGGTCAGTATGGTGTATTCCACCCTATCAACCACAACATATACCATTCCTCCCCGTCTTCACCCCATTCAGGTGGTACAAAATCTGGAGTTGATTGTGGAGGAAGGATGTACAAGGAGTCATCGTTGTCACATTTTCGACCTCCCCACATCACAGGCCATAACAACCCTTCAAGTGAGATTCGTTTTCATTATTTTGATAATCGATGTAAAGGTCATAATACTTAAGTGGATAAAAGGCTCTGATGCTTCATTCTCAATCAATCATATTTGGGACTGATAGATAAGGCTGGATTTTCAGGATTGTAGGATATGTGATGTGGTGAAAAGGTGTCGGTGTCACTGAAAGGAATATGATGATTATCCCTCAGTCATCGTTGAGTTGGATAATTTTAAATACAGTTGACCTGCCATAAAATGAATTTTGATAAACTGAAGAATATACCACTATCGTGAAAATAAATTTGACAAACTGAATAGCATCTGGTTGAATAGCATTTTGTGTCTTTCTTATGTTTGACCAAGAGAAACCCAATGTACGCTGTAATGGTGCACGGCATTTTATTGTATACGGTGAGCTTTCTTTGCATTTATTTTTTGTCTTGATGTGAAATCATCCCGGCTGTACAGAAGGCCTGGTAGACCACAAGGTTTTGAGTTGTGGATTCCCTCGGGCGATGCTTTGTGGCATTTCCAGACGTTTGGGCATTCAAATTTATCTTGTCATGTATAATGTGGTTGCTTGTTATTTGAAGACTATTGTGGAAATGACTTCTCGGGGCTAAGATTTCATTGGGGAGATTAGTTATTTCCCAAAGTAATTGTATTCGAGTAAGCTTGAGGTAATTTAATTGTGATATTAGATATGCGTCGCTTTATGTATAGAAAGATGTCGTCCACCCTCCCCATTGTTTGTGTCGAAAACTGCCATCCCCAAGTCACCCATTTTTAATGCTCTTTCCTTTGTAATCCGTCTTTAATGTTGTTTTTAGTATTCTGTTCGGCCATTAGGCGCAAGTTTTGGCGGAAAACCCGAGACGACCACTCCTGGCCACCAGCAACCCTGCAGGTGAGATCTAGGAAGAGTTTGCCCTGACCGTGGACTGGCCTACGAGCCAATAGCAGCTGAGATGGGAGAGGTTTATATGCGGAGGGCGGGGGCAAACTTTATAAAAGTGGGTGCGTACAGTGTGGAGGGAGGGACAAGCCTGGAGCGTCGCTGAGGAAAGCTGTGTGGAAGTGTACGGGAACTTCCCCATTTGAAACGCCCCTCCAGCGCCATGCTCCACCACACTACACCCTGCCAGTTATACCCACTCCTCCTCCAAGGCCGGCTTGAAGTGCTGCAAGGTCTTGACTCAGTGCTTTTTAGAGATCCGACAGTGTTCTGTCGGGCATTGCCTGGGTATTTTTTGTCTTGTCTGTCTCTGTCTATCTCTCTGTCTCTCTGTCTCTCTGTTCTTCTCTGTCTCTCTGTCTCTCTGTTCTCTCTGTCTCTCTGTCTCTCTCTCTCTGTCTCTCTGTCTCTCTCTCTGTCTCTCTGTCTCTCTGTCTGTCTCTCTGTCTCTTCTCTGTCTCTCTCTGTCTCTCTGTCTCTCTCTCTGTCTCTCTGTCTCTCTCTCTGTCTCTCTGTCTCTCTCTCTCTGTCTCCTCTCTCTCTGTCCTCTGTCCTCTCGTCTCTGTCTCTCTCTGTCTCTCTCTCTGTCTCTCTGCTCTCTGCTTGTCTCTCTTCTGTTCTTCTGTCTCTCTCTGTTTCTCTGTCTCTCTCTCTTCCTCTCTCTGTCTCTCTCTGTCTCTCTGTCTCTCTTCTCTGTCTCTCTGTTCTCTCTCTCTCTGTCTCTCTGTCTCTCTCTCTCTGTCTCTCTGTCTCTCTCTCCGTCTCTCTGTCTCTCTCTGTCTCTCTCTCTGTCTCTCTCTGTCTCTCTCCTCTGTGTCCTCTCTCTGTTCTCTCCGCTCTCTCTCTCTCTCTCTCTCTCTCTCTCTCTTCTCTCTCTCTCTCTCTCTCTCTCTCTCTCTCTCAGAATGACTGGGCCCATGAAGAAAGCTTGAGGGATCTACCGTTTGTTTGTTGTTTCATAAGTGTGTTTAGAGTATGGGTTAACGGGTGTGCTTTTATCATTACAAATGGTTTGCTGAATTTGTATTCCTGCTCTTGTGTTCTTGATTTCACGATAAAACCACTTGATCTCGGAGTGAATTTGGGTGGTTCTGATTGTGGTTATAATTGTGCATGCCCATGAAAGGGACATTAGGTTTGGGTGTTTTATGTCCCATGACACAGCCATGCCATGCCTGCCATGCGCATTGCGAGTCAGCTCTGTCGTAATTGGAGATCAGACACACGGCACCAAATCAGCGTGGCTATCTACTGGTTCAGTTGTCCCACTGCTGGCGCAGTATCGTGGTGATGGGGACATGGTCTGGTCCCAGGCGACCGAATGAGTCGGCGGCTGTTTTACGTGGATCGCCGTGATTTGCACGAGGCAACTGGGATGGCCTGATGGCTATAACACGACAATATGGTGTTGGAAGGTATTTTGAGAGTAAAATTTTTGTCTCTGTTAACTCCATCACTGTTGGGGATGCTGGACTCCAGTGCCATGTTGCCTCTTTATGAGCTCGAGAAGTTGTGGTCTTGGCATGTGCTCTCCAGCATTATAAAAAACTGAACGTGATTCAGGTCAGGTATGGAAACGTGTGCCAGAGCAGTGCATCACTGCGTCACTTTCTGCCGGTACCCCTGGGACCCCCGTCTGGCCATCCCCCAGGCAGATGCCTGGCCCATCCCCATCTCCTTGAGATGCTGGTCAACCTGCTGCAACCACGAAGGCACGTGGTCAGCCCGTTGGCCGCCTCCACTCACGCGGCTCCCTCGCTGAGAGAATCTGGTGAGCAGGGTCAGCGACAGGAAAACGAGCCACATTTCCATGCAACTGAAGCTGATGCTCACGGATGATGCAGTTAACAAATCTCATTTGGGTCTCTTCAGCAACCGCTCGTTGGACACAAATCCGACCAGCAATAGCCAAGGATTCTCCGAAGAGACCTGGTACCAAAGAATTAAGTCTCCGTCTCAGCTCCCTGGTCAGACTCCAAGTCTCACATCCATAGAACAAGAATGGAAGCACCAAGGACCTGAACACTCAGACTTTCGTCATACTGCAAAGGTACCGAAAGCGCCACACTTCATGATCCAGTGAATCAAGACGTCTTTTGACCTCTGGCTCACAGCCAGCAGAGACATGAATATCTCTGCAAGGAAAGTGAATTTGTCCGTGACCTCAACATCCTCACCGCAAATGGGTACAGACAAGATAGCAGTGTCTAAGATGTCATTGAAAGCCTGGATCTTAGTTTTGTCCAGGACACCTGTAATCCCAACGGCTCCGACGACTCATGCAGCACCTCGAGGACCCTGAAAAAGATATCCAGAGTCTCCGCAAAGATGACTGTATCTGTGAAATCAAGGTCAGAGATCTTGACATTCCCAAACGATGCTCAGTAGCTTGATTTCTCTGACATCCTCCCAGAATCCAGTCCATACAAGCACTGAAAAGTGTCGGGGCCAGTACACACCCTAACAAACTCCAGTAACAACAGGAAATAAGTCAGGGATGACATCACCACAGCTCACAACACCCTCAGTACCAGAGTATAGTTCAGACATCGATTGATCAGTTTTGGTGGCACCCCACGAAGACCAAGAATCTCTCAAGAGGACATCCCAATTTACTGAATGAAACGCTTTGCAGAGATCAACATCGCTGCAAACACCCCCTGCCAAAACTCTCGTCTGCGTTCGGTGAGGACCCGAAGAGCAAGGATACGGTCAATCGTTGACCTCTTTGGTATAAAGCCTGGGTGCTGGTGCTCAAGCAGACGGTGGCGAGCCCTGTCAATAATTATCCGAGCAAAGACCTTGCCCAGCACTGAGAGCAGCGTCGCCCCTCGGCATTTGTTGCAGTCCTGGCGATCACCTTCCCTTTCCAGAGAGGGTCAACAAGGCCCCTCTTCCAGTCAGTTGGAATGATGCCTGTTCCAGGCAGAGCACAGAACTGCATGCAACGACACGAGTACAGCATTTCCACCAGCCTTGAGAAGTTCAGCATGGATGCCACAGATCCCAGGAGCTTTACCCCATTTCAACTGGTTCACCGGCAGCCTGTGTTTCCACAAACAAAGGTGGATCACAGTTGATTGGAGGGTCAGCAATGGGGATCGTTACACCCCGACATCCAACTCAACAGCTGGTGGGTCAGCCTGGTACAGCCGCTCAAAGTAAGTGGACCAGCAGGCCTTCACTTCGGACTCCTCTGTCAAGAGCCCACCACCCTCCGCTCTAACTGCAGCACACTGAGAGACGGGCTTGGAGGAATGCAATGCATGAATTCCCCTGTAAGCAGGATGAGAATCACTTGACCACAGGTAATGTCTACCCCCTCACAGATTCTTCGTACATCGGCCTACTTGTCCTCCCTCGGCGCACGTACAGTTTTACGCCTCAACTCCCTGAACAGCTCAGCTCTGCCATTAAGCTTGGTCCTGTGACTGGTCAATGGTATCCAGTGTCCCTTGAGAGACAAAATTCTTCTTTGCCCGATGAGTTCCAAGGCATCCACTGGCAACATCAAGGATGGTGGTCTTGAAGGCACTCCACAACTCTTCAGGATTTCCCAAAGCACCCAGACCCCCAAAATCCCCCTCAGCCTGTTCCAAACTCCTCAGCTGCCCTCTCATCCTTGCGTCTGCCAACGTCCAGCCTCGGCTGGGATGGTAACATTCTCCCGGATTTAAGCTGCAACTTCAGAGTTGCCACAAGCCTGTGGTCGGTATTGAGGAACTGAGCACTCCGGTAGACCCTGCAGTTCTGGATCATCCTCCAGTGACCATCAACGAGCACATGGTCAATCTCCTTTGCCACACCACCAGCGTTGGTATACCAAGTCCAGCGATGAGCTTATGGGTGCTGAAACCATGAACCAGCCACCCTAAGTCTTCTTGCAAAGTCAAGGAAATTGGTGCTATTCTGGTTCACAGTTCCAAACCAAGGGGACCAACACATGTCTCATTTATAACCGTTCTTATCAGTGCCAGTCGATGCATTGAAATCCCCCAAGACGAGAAGAGTATTTCAACTGGAGCACTGATCAACCAGTGCGCTCTAGTGCAGAGCTCTAGTGCTCTTCGGGAGCTCTAGTGCGCATAGAATGCATCCTTCACGGTGAGATCACTCACCTCAGTCGGAGCACATACAAAGACCACGGAAACGACACCCAAGGAGTGACAAATTCTTCGAATCATAATTTGCTCATTGACCGGTGTTACCACAATTATCATTGGAGCCAGCTTATTGGACACAGCTACAGCAACACCTTGGACATGGTCACCATCAGAGCGATCAGACCAATAGTCGGTGTAACCACTCACCATTATCTTGCCACTATCTGGTCTCCGAACCTCAGAGAGTGCTGCAATACAGATGTTCAAACACTTGAGCTCAGATGATGACAGTCAGCTGATAATCCTCTCTTCGGGAAAGGACATTCCAGGAACCCACCCGGAAGGCCCGCCGTCTGCTGGACGACACTTCGGAGCCACTCCACCACACACCACCGCAATCTGACCCAGGAAGTTTACCCTGTGCTTTTCCTCCCATGATCGAGGAATGGGGGTCCCAAAGGCTTTGCCCCAATCCAGTCATCCGGTGAGCTGCCCTGCGAAGGGCAGCAACACAGGAGGTACTCCCACGGGGTGGGTTTTCAGTGTTCTTTGCATTTGTTGGTTTTGTGGAATGAAGTGTTTTACAGTGGCCGGAGTGCGAATCCTGCCATAAACCTTATAAAAAAAAAAGTAACCCAAATGCGGGAGGACATCCACAGACACAGTTGGGCACTTGATATGGATGGCCGTTGGCTCACAAGGAGCTCCTCCACCCTTTGGCAGGTTTTGTTTGTAATCCTGCTGGGTATCCACATCCATACACATGTGATTGTTGATTTGTTTATGTGACATGGAATAACATAAATGAGGTGCAAACCTCGAAGAGATAAATGCTGAATAATAATTACGTGCCCATTTAATTGTGACCTAATGCTGCATTGTGGCATATGTTTTCACCTAGTGATCCATATGTAGAAGTAATGATCTCAATACCAGATACATCCACCTCTGGCAGCAATCGCTGAATTGCACTGTCGTCACATTGACAATTGTAGCACTCAAATCTGAGCCTGTGGAATGGCATTCCCTGCTCAATCCTCTCCTGTTCCCTCTTAAAGGGTCTGTGGCTGTCTTGGCAAAGTGCAAATGCGATGGTTGATGATATCCCATCCCAAAGATGTTCAATTGGATTTAAATCTGGTGAAATGGCAGGCTAGGGCATTGACAAAAACGTTCCTTGTTTGGCCCTGTGAGCAGGAGTATTATGTGTAAAGATGATTCCTGGACCATGAGGTTGAAGGTAGGCAACACTTTGCTGTAAGATCTCATTAATCTGTCAATCTGCTGTCAGATTGCAAGGATATAGATCGAGTTGATTCAAAAGTTTTTGGCAAAGCAACCCCAACATTATGACACTTCCACGTCCAAAATTCGCAGCTTCCTGGACATAGACTCTGGCACATCACTCATTGCGTCTTCTGTAGACCTGTGCATGGCCATCATGTCTTTCACGAAGAAATCTGCAAGTATGCTTGAATATGGCTTGGTGCAAGTCTTTGATGCTGAACAGTATGATTAGCACAGATCCTTACATTACTGAGATGCCTGAAGACTGTGTTGACACATCCTGTGAGGTGCAAGGAGTGTTTTCAGTCCTCTGGGCTGTTTGAAACCGATTGTATAAATTTGTCATGCGAATATATCGGTCATGAGCAGGAGTTATCCTGGGATGCCCACTTATTGGCATATCTCCTCTTCATTCAGTGGCTTGATGATGTCTTCCGAGGTCATAATCAGTTCCTTTCCTCATGTGTAAGAGCCTTGCAACATACCTAATGGAAGATTCAGATTGAAGGTATCCATTGATTTGATTCCTTTCAGTGTCTGAGAGATGTTGCATTGTAATGGATTGCTTAAAAATCTAATCGGTGTGTTTTTGTATGATACACATGCTGGTGTCTCAGACGTTCGAATCTGCTCAGAATGCCTCGTGTCGCTTCTAAAAACTGAAGGGTGCATGAGTTGCACGTGCTTACCGATTATTGGATGAGACAATTACGTTACGTGGAAACTTGCAATCAGGCGTTCTACACATCTGCCTGGTTTTGGCTTTATGGTTTAGGTGGCGGGCTTGGGATTTGAGGGTCCTGAGTTCAAATCCTGTTCAGCTGTTTAATTAATACCAGGTGGGATCAACTCTGCCTGTCATCCTTCCGAGGTCGGCAAAATGAGTATTGTACCCAATAGCCAAGGAGACTGCTTAGGCAGCACCAACACTGCACAGAGTATGGTCCTAATGGATGGATGGATGGGTTGACTTGGCCAGTCATCCTTCCAAGGTCAGCAAAATGAGTACCAGCTTGCTGGGATTATTGAGCGATTTGCGTATCCTGCATTGGAGTGGTGACCTGTCCATGATTGTGGCCAATAGCCCAGGAGACTCCTTCGGCAGCACCAACTCTCTGGTACAGAGTCTGGTCCCAATGGGTGGGCTCTACACATCCCTTGTGATGACAAAAATACTCTTGAAATGAATGCTGGAACAGTCGTTTGGTAATTGCATTTTCAATTCTACTTGTTCAGGTGTTTTTTTGTTTTTTTTCATGGAGTATATTGTATATTGACCAAATTCTACATATTTTGGCAATAGTGACAATTGTTGAAAATTGCAAAATTGACTTTCCTAAACGAATGATGCACTGGAGTACCATTGGCCGAAGAGATTACAAACCAGACATGATCTGCTTCACAGGAACATTCCTCCTTTAAGACATCTCTGACTCCTTTGTTTCTCTCCCTGGTTACTCCCTCCTCCAGTATGATAGACTTGAGCCTCGTCCTGGTGGCGGAGTTGCTCTCTTCATCAAAAACTCTAGTCCTCACTCTCCATGCACTGCCCTCACTCCTCCACACCCTCAGGAATACCTCGAGCTACGGCTTCCCCTCCGCCCCCACCTCTTGTTTACGTGTGTGTGGTATCGTCCACCAAACAGTGATGACTCCATTTACATCTCGCTCACCGAAAACATGGACCAACTTCTCTTCACTCATCCAAACTCTCTCTTCCTCATATTTGGTGACTTTAATTGTCATCATGCCAGTTGGCTGGGTGTGGGTACCTCTCTCTCACCTGCCATGACACTTCAGCAAAGGATTTATGCGACTCATTGGAACTGACACAATCTGTCAACTTCTCAAACCGGATATTAGCCAATGGAACTGTATCTTTTCTGGATTTGATTTGACCAATTTCCCAGAAAATGTGTGTTCTTCTGCTCCAATCGGTTCATCTGACCATATGCTTGTGAATGTGGTCTTCTCTCTGGCCATTATGAGAGAACCACCTTAGCGCCGACGAGTCTGGCATTTCACTCGCGCCGACTCGCATGGACTTCAAGCAGTCATCAAACTTCAAGACTGGTCTCCCATTTCTCCTCTCTCTGACATCAACTCATCCTGAGAATCTTTTTCAAAGAAATTTGTGCTCTCTCATGCACAGATTTATCCCATCTCGTCTTAAGTTGTCCTACCATTCCTCCTGCCCATGGTACACTGAAGCTTCTGGTGGGGCTGTTGAACTGAAACAACGAGCCTTCGCTTGATGGAAGGCAAATCCAACTGAAGGCAATCTCAGTTCCTTCCACAAAGCTCGGAACAAGTGTATATTTACCCTCAGGGGGAGCCAGGAAACATCTTTCCAATCTCAAGTCTGAACTCTCAAACATGTCTTCCTCCTCCAAATACTGGTGGCATCTGGTTAAGTCTGTTTCTGGTGTATGTTCCCCCTCCATTTCCTCCTTTACCTCAAATGGCTGCACAGCTGACACTGCACTCGAAAAGACTGAATGCCTAAACTCTGTTTGCTTCTAAATATTGTCCTATACCCATTGCTTTCTGTACCCACCTTACCCAGTCGCACCCAGCTGTTTCTGGACTGTGCTTATCTCCTGAAAAGGTGGAGAGCTTGCTATCAAACCTTGGATCTGATTCTGCATCCGGTCCAGACGCCATCAGCCCATTTGTCCTTAAAACCTGCCCTGTTGCTCTTGCTCATCTTCTCTCCTGTTTGCCCTCTCATTTACTCAAGGTCATCTGCCATCTGCTTGGAAATCGGCAAACATTACCGCTCCGCATAAAAAAGGTGCAAAAACAGATCCCTGCAACTACAGACCAATCGGCCTGCTCCCAATCAGCAAGGTCATGCAATCTTTCCTCTTCCCCAATGGCTTGATTTCCGATCATCAATTTGGATTTAGACCAGGTCACTCTACCCTGGACATGCTGCTTCTGCTTTCCCAACAATGTATGGAGGTCCTAAATGCCAGACATGACATTAGAGCAATCTCGCCAGACATATCGTGAATTTTCGATATGGTCTTGCATACCGCAATGCTCACCAAACACTTTTTTTTTAATGGTATCCAAGGCAATTTCCA
Organism: Eptatretus atami; assembly: GCA_035128595.1. Taxonomy (NCBI): domain Eukaryota; kingdom Metazoa; phylum Chordata; class Myxini; order Myxiniformes; family Myxinidae; genus Eptatretus; species Eptatretus atami. Next base: position 71,331,030 of record CM068954.1, read on the forward strand.
CTCGCAGCTCGTGGACTTCCTCTCCTGTCGCAGTCAATGCATGCCTCTTAATGTCTCTCTCTCATCTCCTCTTCCTGTCCAGGCTGGAGTTCCTCAAGGCAGTGTTCTTGGCCTTGTGCTTTTTCTGGTTTTCAACAATGATCTTTCCGACTCTCTGGAAAATCCTCTTTATCTCTTTGCTGATGACTCCACCCTCTGCCATACCATCTGTCATCCCTCAGGTCGGCATGCGCAGCCTCTTCAGCTGCCTGCAGCCAGACCTGGATAAAATCAAAGCTGGTCAAACACTTGGAACATGTCTTTCAATCCTGACAGATCTCACACTCTCACTATGTCTCTCTGAAAGACCGTCTGGAACCCCCCCATCTACTTTCTCAACAATCCCCTTGAATTCCTTTCATTCAAGCTTTTGGGCCTCACTATCTGTCATGATCTTTCCTGGGAAAGCCGCATTTTCAAGCTGGCTTCCAAAGCCAGTCACCGACTGGGAGTCCTTCATCATGCAATATCCTTCCTTGACACACCAGAGTTCCTAACCACGTGCAAAGCTGTCATCTGCAGCCTGATGGAGTACTTCCCCCCACTCTTAGGCCGTGCTCCTGCCTTATACCTAGCTCGGCTTCACGCTGTGGAAACCAAAGCTTTTAGGATCATTGGTATCTCCCGTGATGAAGCTGAGTCTTTGGGTTTCTCACTGTCTCACCGCAGGCAGGTTGGTGGTCTTTGTCTTCTTCCATCTCCTCTCTGGCCTTGCCCCCACTGCTCTATTCCCCCTACATTTCCACAGTCTGTGCTCTTTCCCCCCTATATTTCTGCAGAGCGCTCAAGGTCTGCCAAAAACCTTCTTCTGGTGAAACTGCCAAAATGAAGTATCATTCCTCACCTTCACTCTTTCATTCCTCTTTTCCCCCACTTGTGGAACAAACTCTCACATTCTCTTCAATCCCACTCCTCCCTCCAGGTCTTCAAAACAGCTGTTTCCCACCACCTCATATCTTCCTCCATCCAAAACCTTGGTCTTTTCTACCCCCTTTAATCTATTCCAAACCCACCACCTTCAAATTCCCTGTTTTCCTTCTTGAAAGTCCCTGTAGTACCATCTTGTTTACCCCGTATACGCCGCCTCATCCCTCTCCTTTACGCAGATCCCTTAATGTCTGTGTGTCCCCACTGTTTTATGTTGTGCTTCCTTCTCCCACCCCTCGTCTCCTGCTCCCCTTGTTATATATTCTGTTAGGGTATACCTTTTTTTGGTATACCTTGTCGAGGCTCGTATGAGAGCTAACACACAGCGCACAGCAAGGGGGCATGAGACAAGAGGGGCGGGAAAGTGAGAAGAGGGGACAAAACAGTGGGAACAGACACATTAGGAGATCTGTGGAAGGGAGAGGGATGGGACGGGGAACATGGGGAAGAGAAGATGGACATTACAGGGACTTTCAGGAAGGAAAGCAGGGGAATTGAAGGAAGTGGGCTTGGGTGGATTATCGGGGGTAGAAAAGATCGAGGATTTGGATGGGGATGATAAGAGGTGGTGGTGAACAGCTGTTTTGAAAGCCTGGAGGGAAGAATGGAAAGAATAGAGTGAGGGAGTTTATTCCAAAGGCGGGAAAAAAGGGAATGAAAGAGTGAAGGTGAGCAGTGATTCGTGATTTTGGTAGTTTTACCAGAAGGGGGTTGTTGGCGGACCTTGAGCGCCTGTGGAAATGTGGTGGGGACAAATCGCAGAGAGAGCAGGGGCAAGGCTGGAGAGGAGACGGTAGAAGAGAGAAAGACACCGACAACCTGCGGGAGAGAGAGCCCAAAGACTCAGCTTCATGCGGGAGATGCGATGATCCTAAATGCTGGTTTCGACAGCGTGAAGCCGAGAAAGGTGGGAGGCAGGAGCACCAGCCCAGAGGGGAGAGCAGTACTCCATCAGGCTACGGACAAAAGCTTTGTAAGTGGTCAGGAGCTCAAGAGGGCGAGGAAGGACTTGCAGACGGAGGATTCCCAGTCGGCGACTGGCTTTGTAGCGAGGTTGGAAATGTGACTTTCCAGGAAAGGTCATGGCAGATAGTGAGACCCAGAAGCTTGAAAGAAAAACTTCTCCAGAGGATTGTTGAGAAAGTGGATGGGGGGGTTTCTAAACGGTCCTTTCGAAGAGACATAGTGAGAGTGTGAGATTTGTCTGGATTGAAAGACATGTTCCACGTGTTGGACCAGTTGTGATTTAATCCAGATCTGCAGTGAGCGAAGAAGCTGCTGCTTGCCGGTCTGAGGGATGACAGATGGTACGGCAGAGGGTGGAGTCATCAGCAAAGAGATATAGAGGATTTTCCAGAGAGTTGGAGAGATCATTGATGAAAACAGAAAAAGAACAGGGCCCAGAACGCTACCTTGAGGAACTCCAGCCTGGACAGGAAGAGGGGATGAAAGAACTCTATTTAGGGCCACACGTTGACTGCGACAGAAGAGGAAGTCTGCGAGCCATGAGTGGAATGGCCTTGGATACCATAGGAAGAGAGTTTGGTGAGCAGGGCAGGGTGCCAGACTGTTCAAAAGCACGTGATATGTCCAGGGATATGGCTCTGATTTCATGTCGGCATTGAAGACCTCCATCCATTGATGAGAGAGCAGAAGCAGCATATCCAGGGTAGAGTGACCTGGTCTGCAACCAAATTGATGATCGGAAATCAAGCCATTGGAGAAGAGGAAGGATTTCATGTCTGAAGTGATGATGGATTCCATAACCTTGCTGATGATTGGGAGAATGCTGATTGGTCTGTAGTTGCAGGGATCTGTTTTTGCACCTTTTTTATGCAGGGCAGTGATGTTTGCAGATTTCCAAGCAGATGGCAGATGACCTTGAGCATGAGAGGGTGAACAGAACAGAGAAGGTGAGCAAGAGCAGAAGAGCAGGCTTTGAGGAAACGTGGGCTGATGCGTCTGGACCGGTTGCAGAATCTGAGTCGAGGTTTGAAAGCAAGCTTCTCCACTTGTCAGGAGAAAAGGACACAGAGTCCAGGGACAGTTGGGTGCGACTGGGTAAGGTGGGTAGAGAAAGTGATGGTTTAGGACACAAGATTTAGCTGCAAACACCGAGTTTAGGCATTCAGCTTTTTCACGTGTGGTATCAGCAGTGCGGCCATTTGAGGTAAGGGAGGGATGGAGGGGGAACATACACCAGAAACAGATTTGATTAACGCCACCAGGATTTTGGAGAGGGAGAGAGGTTTGAGAGTTCAGACTTGAGATGAGAAAGATGTTGTTTTCTGGCTCCTGAGGGTAGATACACACTTGTTCGAGCTTTGTTTAAGGAACTGAGATTGCCCTCAGTTGGGTTTGCTTTCCATGAGGCAAAGGCAAGTTGTTTCAGGACAACTGCCGCCACAAGCTTCAGTAAACCAAGGCGGGAGGAAGGGTAGGACAACTGAAGACGAGAGGGATAAATCTGTGCATGAGGGAGAGCAAGTTTCTTTGAAAGAATTCCAGGATGAGTTGATGTTGAGAAAGTAGTGATAGGAGACCAGTCTATAAGTTTGATGGCTGCTTGGAGACCCTGCCAGTCGGCTTGAGTGAAATGCCAGACTCGACGGCGGTGAGGTGGTTCTCTGATAAAGCCAGAGAGATGTCCACTTTGACAAGAACGTGGTCAGAAGAACCGATTGAAGCGGAGGAAGAACAGCAGATATTGTCAGGGAAATTTGTCAAAATCAGATCCAGAGAGATGGAGTACCATTGGTTGAGATCCGGGTCGGAAGTTGACCGATTGAGTCAGTCCCAATGAGTCGCAGAAAGCTTTTGCTGAGGTGCCATGACAGGTGAGAGAGGTACCACACCTAGCCAACTGGCATAATGACAATTGAAGTCGCCACATATAAGGAAGAGAGAGTTTGGATGAGAAGATAGAAGTTGGTCATGTTTTCGGATAGTGAGTGTAGATGGAGTCATCACTGTTAGGTACGGTACAGTAACAATATAAACATGAGGTGGGAGTGGAGGGGAAGCCGTAGCCAGAGGTATTCCTGGGGGTGGGGGAGTGAGGGCAGTGCATGGAGAGTGAGGAATAGAGTCTTTGATGAAGAGAGCAACACCTCCACCAGGACGAGGCTCAGGTCTGTAATACCGGAGGAGGGAGTAACCGGGGAGAGATACTTGGGAGTCAGACACGTCTTGGGAGAGGAAAGGAAAGTGTTAGCTCTTATACGAGCCTCGACATTGTATTGAAAATAAATGAATAAAATATCTCATCATCCAATTGCAAGGATTGGCCGAGCGATGAAGCCCTTGAAATTTTGAGCTAGATAAACTTTACCAACTCTCCATGGATGCATACAGAAGAAAAAAACACAGTGAATTAACATTTCATTAACGACTGCACATGATTTTACAACTCTCATTCTTCATCGAAAGTTATAACTCGTTAAAGTCAACTTTTCCACATTGCATAAATTGTTTGGTTACACAGATTATAAATCCTTTATTCCAATGAAAAAATTTACCACAAAGATAATGTAACTCCCTCCATTGTAAATATATATAATTTGTGTCGACATGTGAATAAGTGGATGATGGCTGTCCCTTTGTCACGTTTGTCTGTCTTATTATTCTGCTTATGGCGTCTACATTTACTTCCAATTCCTTTTTTAATCCCATTGAGCCCAGTTGCAAGTGAATTCTTTCTCAAAGGGTTCGCCATGCCACATGATGTCACTGCATTCTGATGGGGTGGTGCTTCAATCCAACCGTCATGGTATTGCAGCTGTTCTATGGCCCTCCTCTCCATCAAGTGCTATAACCAACCTTTGGGCATACTTGCGAGTTGGTCATAAAGAGAACTTAACATTACTCTCTCTCTGCGCCGAGGAATATGGATATTAAAAAAAAAACACACGTAGATGAAAACGACACTGTTGGGAGCTCCTTTCATTTTAATACGCCCGATATATATATATATATCGGGGCGTATTATGTGACAACGGTCGTCCGTCCGTCCGTCCGTCCGTTCCTGTCCGCACCTCTAACTCCCAAAGTTTTCAACTTTCACGTTTCATATTTGGTACATAGGTACAGACTGTGGAGACGGTTGGTCGTGACATACGTTCGTCATCTAAAGTGGTTGCCATGGCAACCAGGATGCTGTTTTCCATGTAGTAGCACAATTCTGTATATACCTTCTTGTTTGGCGTATATTGTGCTCACTTGCGCTCTTGTTATTTTTATTTTCATTCTTCTTGGCCTGTACCAAATTGGTAGTCTAAGGTTTTTAATCGGTGTGCTTAGGCTCGGCTGGTGTTCACGGGAGGGATCACGAGCAAAAACCAGGGAGGGATCACGAGCAAAAATAATCAATTTATACATTGGCAGAGATGTGTAAATTAGGGTGATCATTATGATGTTCTGATTTGATGTGCAAACTTGGGTGATAATTCTGATGTCCTGATCTGATGCTAACACACAACTGTATTATTTTTCTTCTTGTTCCTTTTTTTTTTTTTTGCCTTTTCTGTATTCTTAGAGTCTCCACTGCCACCACTTTCTCCAATGAAGGTTTTTTCTCCAGTTAAGAACAAAGGAACACGCCGTTGTCAGCAATGCAGAAGGAAAATGGGATTGGCCACAACCTTCCAATGCCGGTAAATGGTTGTTCCACAATGGACTGACTGGTCAAGCATGAGAGTTGGTGAATTTGTTTTTGAAATTGCTTTCCTTTGTCGTTTTAAGTAATGAACTTGATATATTCCATATTAATATTCAGAATAATAAAGAATTGTAGAAGGCTACACAAATGAAAGGGAGAGACTGCCACAGGCAAGAAAGCACGAAGTGTTGTTCTTTTTAAAAAAATTTATTTATTTATTCAAAAGGCTACCTGTCAGCATTTTGATCAGTTACTGGAGTTTTCCAAAATGCTGTTCGATGTTGATGCTTGTTGCATCCTGTGCTGCCTTTGCATCGACCCTGTGTCAAGTCATTTTGTATTGTATATTATATTTTATTTTTCTACGCCAGTCTCTCCTGTCTGTCCAAGCACTTAGTTGTTTTTGACTTATTTATATTACCCATCCAGCAGGAGATGGGGTTTTGCAATCGCTTCTGGTTCTCTTTCTCTCTTTCTCTCCTCTGTCCTGTTTATCTTGTCCTTTCTGTCCTCTTTATTGTTTCTATCCTGCTTCATAACATTTTAACCATTTGAGACCAAATTTTCAAAAATCCTTTATGAGCATGTGGAGAACACTAATTAATAATAATATTATTATTATTATTATTATTTATTTATTTTTAGCTGTTTTCTTCAAGTTTAGTTTGAGTACAAAGTGGACGTGGACGAGCTTTGCTTTTTGGGATGCTTTCTCGTTTTATTTTATTTTTCCACCGGTCTCCAATCAGATGCTCGTCTGGTTCCTAAGGTGTGCAAGTTATCATAGCGCCAAGATGAATAAGCAACAGTCAGCCTATTGTGTGAGTTCTTGAAGTTCATGTTTCTGGGATTGTTTTTTTGTGCTGTGAGCAGATGCGGTGGAAACTTCTGCGGAATGCATCGCTATGCTGAAGCACACAAGTGTGGCTTTAATCACAAGACGTTGGCTCGCCACTTCCTCCGTGAAGCCAATCCAGTTGTTACACCTTTAAAGTTACCAAAGATTTAGTTTTGCCACCTCGACCTCCATTTCCGTCAAAAGTCGCTCATCTTTCTTGCATAATTGTGCACAATGTTTCCGCAGGACTGTTCAAGTGTGATTGTGAATGAAAATACCCGAGTTGTGAAAGATAGCCAGCAAACGATGTGTTAACTTTTGCATGCACAAGATTGCTGTTACGTTGGGATTGTTAATCTTTTCTTTTTTTTTCACTTTTGTGCCATGAACTGTCCAGGTGGCTGGTCTTGTGCTGTTGGGTTTAAGCCGGCCCATCATGATTCCAGTGATCTTTTCTTGTTTGTGCCATTTTACGAGCTTTATTTTGAGGGATAGCTTGAACATGCAAGGCCTTTGTATAGCTGAAGATGTACCTTCCCCTTCTTGTGCCTTGTCCCTGCACTCTGGTGTCACCTGATGTGGAAAATTGAACTGTAAATGTACTTTATTGATATTTTATCGTTGCTGTGAAATATCTTTGCAAAATCGAGCCTGAAAAGATCCAAGAAGCATTATCTGGAGAGCTGATTAAAAAATTTGGAGGTGTGGTGCCTATTCTTGAACTTTATGCCACTTTTGGTGTTGATGTTGCAAAAGGAAATTATTTTCATGATATTGTTACAAATATGTTATGCAGAGGAAAAAAAAATGGAATGACTTGTGAATATATCGTCCGATTACTTGGTCCTTAATTATTTGGTTTTGAAAGGATAAACACTTAGAAATGAAATCCACTTGATTGTCATTACTTATCAAAACATTGTTGAGATTGGAGGGGAAAAAAAATCCTTCAATAAAACGTGTTCAACCTCATATTCCGATGATCTCCATTTACATGTTTTAGATCTTTATTCTCATACATACTTTAAGACTTCATGCCCCTGGCCACCATAATCCTGTATTTTATTTTATTTTATGTTGAAGGCTCCAGTCACAGACTAAATAGTCCTCATCGAGGCCAGGCCTTAAATAAAGAGAAATAAAAGAGAATGGAAAGTGAGGAGTGAAAATGAGTGAGTAAGAAAAGTGTGTGATGTTTGTTTGCAAGAAAGAGATATTAAAGCTAGACTGGTAGCTTTAGTTTGAGTGAGACAGAAAGTAAGACCAGCAATCCTGATAAGGTGAGTGTAAGATGGTTCCAGGCACCACTTTAATGCTCCTAATTCAGAATGGTAGTACTACCCTGAGCAGTTGCTGTCTACAACATTTTGGCTTTTCGGCCAACACCATGAATTCAGTTACACAAAGTGGTTTTCTGTGTGGAAGTTACCACCTCTAACGCAGGTGGACAGAGGTTGTTTTCTTGTTTGTTTGGCTGTGAGCAGGATATCTCAAAGTTGTGGATGGATTCAGAAGAAATGTGGTGGAGAGGTTGGGTGTGTGACGATGAAATGATTGGATTTTGGTGAAGATCGGGATGCAGTATTTTAATTTTTTTTTTAAATGATTCATCACCATTGAGAGATGGGGCTAAACCGATACATGTATATGAGGTCTGTCTAAAAAGTAACGGGACTGAGCCTGCTGTGTGCTCCACTTACACAACTTGAATGAACGGGTTGCATCACAGTCATTCACAAAATTCCAGCAATATATATGATTGGTGATTGTTGACTGCGCTCATTGTGTGACTTTTTTACAGGTCGTGCTATGCACGTTGTCTCGTCTGAGTTGTCGCACTATGAGTCGTGAGCAGAGAGCCAATCTGAAGTTTCTTGCCAAGCGTGGCAAACCACCTTCCGAATCCTTCGCAATGCTGCAAGAAGTCTACGGGAAAGAAACAATGTCACGTACATGTGCATTTGAATGGCACAAGAGGTTCAAAGATGGACGGGAGGAGGTTGAAGACTATCCACGGGCTGGAAGAGCTTCAATGAGCAGAACGGCGGACAACATCGAGCGTGTGAAGCAGATGGTGCGCACAGATCGTCGACTCACAGTGCGGTATGATTGCTGAGGAACTTTCCATCAACAAGGACACTGTCTTGGAGCATCATCACTGAAAATCTCGAAATGAGCAAGGTGTCCACAAAGATGGTCCCAAGCTTTTGTCCGAGGACCAGAAACAGCAAAGAGTCACTGTCTGTCAAGACATTATCGAGCGCTCCGAGGACGATCCAGACCTGCTCGGGAGAGTCATTACTGGCGATGAATGGGATGTTCGAATACGATCCGAGACCAAAACGGCAAGTCATCAGTGGAAAAGTCTGGCATCACCAACCAAAGAAAGCAGGATGTTGAAGTTGAAGGTCAAGGTGATGCTCATCACGTTTTTTGACATCAAGGGCATCGTCCACTTCGAGTTTCTACAACAGGGTCAAACAGTGAATCAATACCTGTACAAGGAGATCCTCCGGCGCCTCGTGAGCTCAGTCCGGGACAAGAGGAGGGATCTGTGGGAGAACAACGCCTGGGTGTTCCACCATGACAACGCCCTGCTCACAGTGCCCTGAGCATCCGACAGTTTCTGGCGGAGAGGAACGTGCCAACTCTGGAGCAACCCCCGTATTTGCCAGATTTGGCCCCTTGTGATTTTTTCCTATTCCCTGTGCTCAAGGGGACCCGATTTCCTGATGTGGAGGCCATCAAAAGGGCCGTGACGACGGAGCTCCGAAGGATTCCAGAAGAAGCCTTCCCGGGTGCATCGAAGCGTGAAGAAGAGGATGGACAAGTGTGTGAGACTGGAGGGAAACTATTTTGAAAGGGACAAGCTGTGATTTCAATATATTTTTTGGAATAAAATTTCTGTGAAGTCAGTCCCGTTGCTTTTTAGACGGACCTCATATATTTCATATTTCAAAAGGTTGTAGATGAGTTGGGTCGGTGACAAGCCGATTAGATTTTTGTTAAGATGGAGATCCTGCCTATCACTGGAGTACAAAACGTAAACTGTTCACCCTTGTGGAGGTATGTGCTCTACTGAGTGCTGTTCTAGTTTTCTCTGAAGTAAGACTTTATGAGCTGTGAGCTCTGTATCGGTCTCAAAGATACTGCCATTGTTTGATAACTTACAAGGTCACTCCTTGTAAAAATTGTGATGTTGCCTTTTCTTATATTTATTAGCTGATGACACTGAAGGGTTCTACAAGTTATACCACATACAGGTGCAGTTCTTTTACTTTTACACATTTTAAAGCATATTACACAAGCCTTAAGTGGCCAGTGGATCAGTTTGTGCCGTGTTCTGGGGGACATTTTTCCGGAGCATTTGTGGGGTGATACGATTAAAAGCAAGTCTCACTGCTTGTTTGAGGTCATCGGTGGTTTCGGAGCACTGCTGTGCAACAATCTCTTTCATGAAGTCCCAAAAGGAATTATCACAAGGCTTCGAGGTGGCCAATCAAGTGGCAATCCAGACACTGATGACAATTTGTTGTTCAATGGTGTAATTGCATGTATTACCCATGGTTATGTTCACTCAATCTGAAAAAAGGAAACTAACATGCACACAAAGGCAATGTCAATTTTTACAAGGGGTGATGAGACATTGTGGCCACCCAATACGTCCACTGGTTTGCTG
>CM068954.1:71361003-71375251 GCA_035128595.1 Eptatretus atami
AATCGATAATTACCTTTCTACAAGAAAATCTATATTACCTTTCAACCAAGAAATCTATAATTACCTTTCCAACCAAGAAAATCTATAATACCTTTCTAACCAAGGAAATCTATAATTACCTTTCCAACCCAAGAAAATCTTATAATTACCTTTCTAACAAGAAAATCTATAAATTACCTTTCCAACCAAGAAAAATCTATTAATTAACCTTTCCAACCAATGAAAATCTATAATTACCTTTCCAACCAAGGAAAATCTATAATTACCTTTCCAACCAAGAAAATCGTATGAATTACCTTTCCAACCAAGAAAATCTATAATACTTTCCAACCAAGAAAATCTATAATTACCTTTCCAACCAAGAAAATCTATAATTACCTTTCCAACCAGAAAAATTCTATAATTACCTTCCAACCAAGAAAATCTATAAATTACCTTTCCAACCAAGAAATCTATAATTACCTTTCCAACCAAAGAAAATCTATACATTACCTTTCCAACCAAGAAAATACTATAATTACCTTTCCAACCAAGAAAATCTATAATTATTCTTTCTAACAAGAAAGCTATAATTACCTTTCCAACCAAGAAAATTCTTTAATTACCTTTCCAACAAGAAATTCTATAATTAACCTTTCCAACAAGAAAATCTATAATACCTGGTCTAACCAAGAAAATCTATAATTACCTTTCTAACCAAGAAATCTATAATTTACCTTTCCAACCAAGAAAATCTATTAATTACCTTTCCAACCAGAAAATCTATAATTACCTTTACCAACAAGAAAATCTATAATTACCTTTTTTCCAACCAAAGAAAATCGTATAATTACCTTTCCACGAAGAAAATCTATAATTACCTTTCCAACGAACGCAAAAATCATAAACCTTTCCAACCAAGAAAAGCTATAATTACCTTTTCAACCACGAAAATCGATAATTACCTTTTCCAACCAAGAAAATTTTAATTTACTTTTCTAACCAAGAAAAATCATAATTACCTTTCCAACCAAGAAAATCTATGAATTACCTTTCAACCAAGAAAATCTTTAATACCTTTCCAACAACAACAAAAAATCTATAATTACCTTTCTAACCAAGAAAATCGATTAATTACCTCCAAGAAGAAAATCTAAATTACCTTTCCAACCAAGTAATCGATTTACCTTTCCAACCAAGATAATCGATAATTTACCTTCTAACCAAGTAGGAAAATCGATAATTACCTTCCAACCAAGAAAATCTATAATTTACCTTTCCAACCAAGAAAATATATTAATACCTTTCCAACCAAGGAAAAGCTTATAATTACCTTTCCAACCAAGAAAATCGCATAATTACCTTTCCAACCAAGAAAATCTATTAATTACCTTTCTAACCAAGAAAAATCTTTAATTACCTTTTCTAACCAAGAAAATTCTATAATTTACCTTCCAACCAAGATAATTTTAATTACCTTTCCAACCAAGAAAAATCTATAATTACCTTTTAACCGAAGATCATCGATTTAATTACCTTTCTAACCAAGATAATCGATAATTACCTTTCCAACCCAAGAAAATCGATAATGACTTTCCAACCAAAGAAAATCTTTAATTACCTTTTCCAACCAAGAAAAATCCATAATTACCTTTCTAACCAAGAAAAATCTTTAATACCTTTCCAACCCAAGAAAATCTATAATTACCTTTCTAACAAAGAAAATCTATAATTACCTTTTCTAACAAGAAAATCTATAATTACCTTTCTAACCAAGAAAAATCGAATAATACCTTTCCAACAAGAAAAATCGATAATTACCTTTCCAACCAAGAAAATCTTTAATTACCTTTCCAAACAAGAAAAATCGATAATTACTTTTCCAACCAAGAAAATCGATTAATTACCTTTCAAACCAGAAAATCTTTAATTACCTTTCCAACAAGAAAATCTTTAATTACCTTCCAACAATAAAAAATTTCTTTTAATTACCTTTCCAACAAGAAAATCTATAATTACCTTTCTTAACCAAAGAAAATCTATAATACCTTTCCAACCAAGGAAAATCTATAATTACCTTTCCAACCAGATAATCGCATAATTACCTTTTCTAAACCAAGAAAATCTATAATTACCGTTCTAAACAAGAAAATCTATAATTACCGTTCTAACCAAATAATCGCATAATTACCGTTCTAACAAGATAATCGATAATTACCTTTCTAACCAAGAAAATCTATAATTACCGTTCTAACCAAAGATAAATCGATAATGTAACCTTTCTAACCAAGAAAAATCTATAATTACCGTTTCAACAAGATAATCGATTAATTACCTTTCTAACAAGAAATCTATAATTACCGTTCTAACCAAGATAATCGTAATTACCTTTCTAACCAAGAAAATCCATAATTACCTTTCTAACCAAGAAAATCCATTAATTTACCCTTTCTAACAAGGTAATCGATACATTACCTTTTCTAACCAAGAAAAATCTATATACTTTTCCAACCAAGAAAATCTTTATAATACCTTTTCACAAGAAAATCTTATTAATTACCTTTTCCAACCAAGAAAAATTCGATAATTACCTTTCCAACCAAGAAAATCGGATAATTAAACCTTCCAACAAGAAAATCGACAAGTTAACCTTTCCAACCAAGAAAATCGACAATTACCTTCCAACCAGAAAATACGATAATGAGCTTCCAACCAAGAAAGAAAATCGATAATTACCTTTCCAACCAAGAAAATCCTACAATTTACTTTCCAACAGAAATCGATAATTACCTTTCCAACCAAGAAAATCGATAATTTACCTTTCTAACCTAAGAAAATCGATAATTACCGTTTCTAACAAGGAAAATCCGATTAATTACCTTTCCAACAAGAAAATCGATAATTTACCTTTCCAACCAAGAAATCTATAATTACCTTTCCAACCACGAAAACTATAATTACCTTTCCAACCAAGAAAATCGATAATTACCTTTCTAACCAAGAAAATCGATAATTACCTTTCAACCAAGAAAATCGATAATTACCTTTCCAACCAAGAAAATCGATAATTACCGTTTCCAACCAAGAAAATCCATAATTACCTTTCCAACAGCACCATTTAATATATATTATATGACAACAGAATCCCCTTCAATACGAGCGTTGATGGACACATGAACGGATGGCTCTCCTTTTAAGAAAACAGGTGTTGTGTTGTGTGTGCTGGTGTGTGTGTGTGTTATGTGTGTGTGTGTGTGTGTGTGGTGTGTGTGTGTGTACGTGCGTTGCGTGCGTGCCGGTTGGTGTTATGTGTGTGTGTGTGTGTTTATGGTGTGTGTTAGTATGTGTGTGTGTGGGTGGGTGTTGTTTGTGTTGTTGTACTTGTTAACCTCCGCCATCGAAGATCGAGCGAGGTTACTGTTTTCACCCCTTTCTGTTTTGTTTGTTGTTGTTTGTTTGTGAACAGTATTACGGGAAAAAACTCCTCGAACGGATTTCGACGGAAACTTGGGGGATTAGGTATGGTCCAAGGATCATGCATTGATTTTGACTTGTCCAAAATCAATATGGCCGCTATGGCGGCCATTTTGAAAAAATATTTTGAATTTTTTTTTGCATTTCTACATGTTTTAAGTGATTTCCAACCCCCCCCCCCCCCCAAAAAAAAAAAAAATTGTTAAGAGAAAAAAAAAATTCCTTTGCCCAACTTTTTTTTCAACAAAATTTCGATTTTTTTTTTTTTTGCATTTCTTACATGTTAAAGTGCATTCCAACAAAAACATTGCCAAAATTATAATGCGGATGATTTTGAACTTCAGGTGGCCATTACCCACGTAAAATTCAAATTCTGTCTCAAGGATCTTAGTTATGACGAATTGAATGAGTATTTGTAAAAATAAAAGTAAAAGGGAAAGTTGCAAACTATAACTCTGTGAGCACTGTTGACGGTCCAAATGATCTTGAATAGGATTCAGGTTTCACTTGCATGTGACCCTAGCAGTATTGGCGGCGGAGCGTTTTGCACTCTAACGAGTGCTCCCCTCTTAGTTTATGATGAGTTTATGCATGCATATGTTTAATGGTGTGTGTGCTGGAGGGTGTCAAAACAGTATCCGCAATGTATTTTTATTTAAATAATATAACTAACAATTTGCTTATGCCTCGGTGTTGGCTTAATTGGCTCGGGTGGTGTCTTGACAATGGAATCCTCTTATTTCAAATCCCATATAGGTTGTTGAATTTAATACCAGGTGCGGGTTGACTGGCCTGTCATCCATTTTGAGGTTGGCAAAACGGTGCCAGCTTGCTGGTATCCTGGTTGGAGTGTGACATGGCCAAGGACACTGCTGCAGGGCAGCGACCAATGTTCTGCACAGGAGTATGGTCCCAATGGATGGATTGAATGAGCATGACAAGAGCATAATTTTACCACATTGGTCCCCCTCTTTTCAACAGACTTCATCCATCGGCTTCACAGTTCTGTGTGCTCAGAATAAAAAAGTTTTGTCTGAGAGAACGCAGCCACCACATGCACCGCGTCTGTTACTTGTTGGTCACTGCAAGTGGCGCCCTCGGGAAAGCATCTTGAGTGGACCAAAAAGGTGAAAGTCTGAAAGTGAAACAGGTTCACCATTAGACGGAGGATGCTCCAACACCTTAAAGTTCAGTTACCCGAGGGTTCCATGTATGGGCTGCAGTGTGTGATGCACAATGTCGTGCAACAAGTGCAACAACTTTTGGACAGTATAGCCCCCAGCGATTCCATAAAATAGCTGGTTTCCTCTGGTCAATGGAGCATTTCCACAATAAGGGACGCTGTTTTGCCGTTGTGCATTCTCCTATTGATGGTGTTCCAAAATTGGGCCTCGTGAAAGCCCCAGAAAATGAATTATCACTTTCCAGCTGATGGTTGACTTTTGAACTTCTTTTTGGACTCAATTACAAAATGAACACGGAAATAAAAATTATATGTACAAAGTGGGAAAAAATTACATTCCCAGAGCAGGAATGGAACCAAGTCCTCTGTAAAACCATACCACGTGTTCTTGCCATCTGAGCTATCTGGTCATCTGAGAGAATTTTTACTCAGGCCTGTGGGTCACCCAGATAATTGTACCAACAGACAAAAAAACAAAATGATGAAACAGAGGAAAACGAAATTATACAACAAAGACAAAAATTGTACCAACACGGGGCAAGGAAATTCTTCAGATAATAATATTGATTGATAAACAGGAAGAAAATGGCTCCTTACCAGTAGATGGACGCACTTCATTTCGATTTGGGTAATGATCGGGCACGTTTCCACGCCATAAAAAATTATGAGTGTTAACGTGGCGAGAGATCAGAATGACTCCAACCTTGAAAATATTTCAGCGATCAAACTTGTCCTTTCAATTGGTTTGAAACCCGATTGCTGACCATTGTCCCGGATGATCTGTGAGCATACAGACATGAGGAGTATCAGTACAAAAAACAAAAGCTGTCCAAATGTCTGCAGTGGAATCAAACACTTTGAAAAATGTCTTTCAACCCTGACAAATGTCACACTTCCTCCACAATCTCGTCTCTGAAAGGAACACCTGGAAAAACCCTGCCCGTCAACTTCTAAACAATTCCTCTTCAGGTTTTTACCTTGTGCCCTCCTCTTTGATGAAGTTCAGACATTCAAACTCCTGTCTCACGATCAGCCATGATCTTTCCTTGAGCGAAATCCCATTTCAAAGTTGGCCTTCCAAAGCCAGCCTCCGATTCGGCGTTACAAGGATTCCTTCCTCGGCACATCAGAAAATCCTTTCCACCAACAAGACTTTCAACCAAAGCCTGAGGACATAATTTTTTCCCTTCTAGGCTGCCTACTCTCCTCGCCCTGGCTCAGCCTTGATGCCATGAAAACAAGGTCTTCATACTTATTGGAATCTCCTGCGATGAAGCTGGCTGAGTCTTGGGTCGTTCATTGCAGACAGGTTGGTGGGTATCTCTTGTCTTCCCCCATCTCCTTGGGGTCTTTGCACCCTCTGCCTTTCTGTGCTTTTTCCACGTCAAGGTTTTTGCAGGGCACTCACGGTCCACCATCAACCTCCTTCTATGAAACTACCCTAAATCCAGGGAGCACTGTTTTCACTTCCACTCATTTGTTGTTGTTTTTTCTCCCCTGTGGGGACCAACTTCCATATTCTCATTCAAATCTTCATTCTTCGTTCCATTGTCCACAAACAAAGCCTTTCACCACCATTTTCAGATCATCCCTCCAAATTCCAAAACCAAGGATCTTTTCTTCCCTCGTTAACCCAAGCTCCCCCTCCCCCCCCCCACCCACCAAACACTTCCCCTATCCCCCACCCAATCCTCCTCCTCCAAATTCCAGTTTCCCCTCCTGAGAGTTTCCTTCTGCATCCACCTGTCCACCCTATGCATCCTCTTCCTGCCCCCAATTCCTCCCCACACCATTTGCTTGTCCAAGTCTCCTCTATCTTTGAATTTCACTCTGCTGTTTCTCTTTTGTCCTGTGTGTTCTGATCCATTACAGTATGCTCTTCGTTACTCGCTCTTCAACAAGCCTTGACTATGCATTCAAAAAAAGATAATACATTGAACTTTCGATCATCTGTATCACAATCTTTCTAAATCCTGAAAATGTCAATAAAACTGCTCTGATAGTCTTTTTAATCCCTTTCTATACAGGCGTTTGTAACAAAATTCTGGAATCATGGGTTAATTGTTTTTTGGTTTTTTTGTCAGGATGGTACCATTGAAAAATGGGTTACATTAGCAGGACAAAGCTTGAAACTGGTCATCCCTCTTACATGCTGCGAGGTTTAAGCCAGAGAGAAAACTTGTCAAGAATCCCAACGCCGACACGATTCCAGACATTTTTATACACCTTCGTGGTATTCTGTTCATCATTCAATTGATACTTTACCCGAGTCTTCGCGTAAACCACAAACCACTTCTCGCCTTCCCACATTACCGGTGAGTATATTCTCAGTCAAAATGCATTTTGAACGCACTCGGTTACACATGGCTTACGTGTTCTTTCTACCGTCACGGCATGCGTCCTTGTCCTCTTTGCGAGGCGAAAAAAAAGCCAAAATGCAGGCCAGAGCAGATGCGGACATGGTTGTTTCCACACGAAAGCTGTCTGCAAGATGACCTTGGACAATGCACTGCAGTGGGATTTATTAACCACCATTATATGTCATTTATGCTTTAAAAAAACGAATGATCTCAGCCACGAACCCCAATGTATTGCTGTCATGCAACACAAAGACTTTTTAAAATGCTTCTCAATGTTAACCAAAATCGCAGGTCTTTATGTTTAAAATTTTTTTACATAAATGAAATTATGTCATGTGTCACAATGTCTCAGATCAATAAATAAATTTAATATATATGAAATTGTTGTACTGGAAACAGGTATCCTTTTATATATGTTGAACGTTTATGTTGGAATTTTCTCATGGAGAAATAATTTAGTCATTCATTCAATTCTATTACTCACTTTCAGGTTTTATTTTGACAGAGCGAAGAGATGTTGAATATCAGAACTTTATCAAAAAAGGAAATCTTCGCACACTACCCTGCCCTAATGTTATAACCAAATTTGGTAAGCATTCTGACTGATCGGTCTGGAGCGAGAATATTTTTGAACTAATTCGGCCATTTTTGAATCACCTTCCAGGAACGAGCTTTGCAATCCCCTTTACCAGGCAGTAAGGCAGAACGTTAAGTTGCCAAATTTAACCAGATTGGCCGCAGCGATTTGGCCGCGAGAAGTCAAAATAGAGACGACGGATGGAGAGGGGTCAGATGCGAACAGACATTGCAAACAACAATCCTTATCTGGAATTTCAATTAACAGATCAGCCTAAAATATATGACAGAAGACAGTCAAGCAGGTTTCTCCCCCTCTCAAGTCAAGTCAATCAGATGTGAATCTCCCAAGTCTATCAAGTCAATCTCCCAAGTCAATAAAGTCAATCAATGTCAACGTCTGACTTAGTCACTCTCCACCCTCTCCCACCCCTCACCCCTATCCTCTCCTCCCCCTTGTTGCAGGCTGTGTGATGAAGGAGAGGGGGGCGGGGATGGTATGGCGAGAGGGTGGAGAGAGTGTGTTGGAGGAGAGAGAGAGAGGAGAGGGTGGGGAGAGGAAGAGAGGTGGAGGGCGAGAGAGTGGGAGGAGAGGGATGAAATTAAGATCTTGAAGTTACATTTTACATGGACCTGGAATTAACTACAGTATTACAAACTGGCATTGCACATGTGCATGGGCATGTTATTCACATTATATTATGAAGGAAATACATTGTGTGGATTACACATTGTGTGGACCAATTTACCCACTTGCTTCTCACCCCATGAACTGTTAGTGTTATTCCAGGAAGCTGACATCGAGGAAAAGCTCTCAAAGGTATAAGAAATACCTCAATGACTCAACACCTCAAACAGCCTGCTGACAAAGTCCAGCCTCAAACCAGCCCTTCTCGTGTGGGTAGTTTCACCCTAGTGGAGAGGTGAAAGCTTAGGCACTGGCACAAAAAAGCAGTTTGATTTGGCAGGGGCATATTTTGGCATTTGTAGGCAGCTTCATCTGCGAAAGGAAACTTTGAAGCCCAATCACCTCTGCCTTGCGGTTCAGGTTCGACCCACCAAAGGCTGAGGGTTTAACTGGGGTAAGGCAGCAATTCCTTCTTAAAGGAGGTGTCCTTTGCATTCGTTAAACCCATGGCACCCCTTGGGTAAGGTTATACTTCTCCATTTTAGGGCCTTCCTGATCAGGGTTTACATCAATCCATAGAGCAGGTGGTGTATTGCCCATGTCTGGCAGCTGGCACATATTGCCAGTAATGGGCCTGCATGACCTTGATGGTCGACAGATGAATTCTTTCATGAAGAACAATGGTTAGGATCACCCTATTAATTATCCTTGAGGCTCCTTCTGTGTTGTCCACAACCAGTGTATCAGTCCAGTGAAAAAGCCATAACTCAAACATCGAGCTCACCTGTGGTTTCCATACTTTTTCTTTTTCAAGTTTCTGACCATCCTCAAAGCCAGGTGACAGTTCATCAAAGTCTGGTGTCTGGAGGCACATTCTCCTTCTGTAACCTCTCACCTCTTAAAAGGATGGAGTTGGGTTCAACTGCTCTGGAAAAATTGAATATTTTAATACATACTGTCTTGAAATAACAAAGACCAAGGTCTCCAATTTAGTCCAATTTCCTCCTTCCCTTCCCACCCTTTCCCCAATATCAGATTGTTCTCTGCATTTCGTTGGACTTCCCACCCACAAAGGTTGAAAGCGTTCCAACGATGTTGACACCATCCTCCATGATAGACACAGTGGCACGTGTACTGCAAACCTCAAACAATTGCTGCTTCGGCTCTGTCCTCTCCTCTTTCGTCACTCTTCTCCAGGTAATTCTCAATATCTCAAACCTTCATCTTGAAAAGTTCAAAAACCTCCAACTCAAAGAAGGACTACACCACTTCGTCTTAATGTCTGGTTTGGGTCTGTAGATAATCTCTCCAGTCTGCAGGACGCACACAGTTCACAGCAAACAATCTCCTAATGAAAATTTTCGAAATCCAGAACCACTGCTCACCTCTACTTCAATTTATTCCTCTTCTTTTCCCGCCTGGTGGAACTACCTTCCGCACCTCTTCAATCTCATTCGAACCGCAAATCAAAAGCCATGGATCCTTCTCCATCCGTTAAACCACCCCCACCCTTCCTGAAATTTTACTTATGTATCAATCATGACCCTGACCCCACCCCCCCCCCCTACAACCTCCTTGTGTTCTCGCCAATCCCTCGTTTTGTTACCTGCATCTCCCTTGTTTGTCCGTCTCCAACTACCTTTTCCCTCCAAATCTGCTCTTAGCGTTTTTCACTTTTTCTCCTGCTTACTTTTTGTTGATGTTGTCACTGTTCTGTTCTGTGTCTCGCTCTTCCATGAGCCTAGACCATGTATAATAAAAAAGAAAAGAGGAAAAAAAAGAGGGAGCGTTGAAAGGATTCCATGGTGCAAGGGAGCAAAGCGACTGATGCGCGTGCGTCAGGTTCCTAGGAGGGGATTTTCCCCTCCCATGATGGCGGGAATTGCCTAATTGAAACCCTTAATTTGTATATTCGAAGATGGTCTTCCAGCAAAATTAAAGCAGAATCAATCACGTTTTCCTGATTGATTTATTTTTCTCCCTCCACCACCGATGGGACAGAGGTTATGTTTTCACCCCTGTCCTATCTATTTGTTTTGTCTGTTTATTTTTCTCGTGAATAGGGAAAATTTAAAAGAAATTTAATCGTGAAAAATAGTACCCAGGCACCTAAATATTCAGCAATATATTGACACCTTAGTACGACAATACACATTGATTGTCTCCTGTATTTTGTATGTTTGTAATCTGTCTCTACTCTTGTTTTACATCTGCTAAAAATGATGGATGATTGTTGGGTTTGTTGTCAGCGTCCAAAAGAAATTCCTATTCAACCGAGGACAACTGGCAATAAAAATTCTTGAATCTTGAATATATCTCATTAAGTTGGAGAAAGATTCGGACGAAATTTGGGTTTGGGAGAGTTGCGTGTGTGAGATAGACGAAATTATATAATTTTGCGGTGAGATCCAGAATCCGCGATAGTATAGATTTTTTTTATGTTGATTTTTCACCATGAGGATTGGGGCGAAACCGACATGAAGCACGATTAGGTTGACTATCCCTCACAAAGTTATGGATGGTATTCAGGGTGAAAACTTGAGCGACTCCCACAGCGGTGGGTTGTGTGAAAAGGAACGAATTGATTCGATTTTGGTGAAGATTCAGATACGAGTGTTTTTTTTTTAATTCTTTTCAAGTGATTCTTCGCCATTGAGAGATGGGGGCCAAAACGATATGTATCGTTTACTCCCCGCATGATAGTGAAGCATAGATACTTCAATTCCAGGTGAAGCATGACACCAAAAAAGTTGTGGACGATTTGAAGCATGACACCAAAAAGTTGGTGGACGATTTTGAAGCATGACACCAAAAAGTTGTTGGACGATTGAAGCCATGACACAAAAAGTTGTGACAATTTGAAGCATTGACACCAAAAGTTGTGGACGATTTGCTGACCAAAACTTCGGTAGATGAGTTGTTCGGGTACAGAACCGTTATTGATTCGATTTGGTTCAGGTCCGGATCAAGATTCCGTGCCTATCAGGTGCGATACCAAAACGTAAACTGTTCAGCCTGTACAGAGGATGTGCTCTTCAAGAACCGACATACTCGTCTTTACATGGAACTCCTGCAACATCTGTTTTAAAACTTTACATTGAAAAACATACTTGGATGGGAGGGGGGGGGGGTGAGTACCCCCCACCCCCCCCCACCGCGCTGCCTGGGAAAATAATACCCAGGTGCTACCTGAAATTATTTTGAAGACCAACAGTCACCCATTGAAACAATCAACATGGGCCCTGGATACTTGAATAGATAATTAAATTTGAGAACTATTCACGACAAAATAATTGAAAGAAACTGGAATTGTGAAATTATGATAAGAGCGATATAACTCCATGAGACGACCCGTGAACCCGTTGGGTTCTCGTGTGACGCATGTTGATTAAAAAAGTCATTTCAAAAAAAAAAAAAAAACATAGCTCCAGCGAACTATACCGCTGAGGTTGTTTGCATGATCAAATATTCCCGAAGATACTTCACTGAATTGGGAATATGAGAGGTTTTTAAATTATTTTTTCATTGCCCGATTTGAACGAAACTTGATTCTGCACACCGCAGATGAGAATTGCGTGAGGAAGGTGGCCTGAAAATTTTTGCGCTATCGTGTGTACTGTTTTGGCTGTATTTTTGGGAACATTGCATACATACATATATACATATATATATACACTTATATATATATATATACGTATATCTACGTATATATATATATATATACTTGGTTTGTGTATATAATACTATATCATTAATATATACATATAATATATATATATATATATAAGATATATATATAATACAGTGTGAGTCAGAAGTGAGCGCCGATCTATCATTGATTGTTGGTTTGCCAATGTGTATTACAGTGTAGCAAGAAGGTAGAAATAAATGAATGAACATGTTATCTTAACTACATTTATTCAAGAAAAAAAATTATTAGACGGAACTGTACAAGCTGTTTTACTTCATTTCAAAGGGCTCCCCGTGATCGATGCCACAATTGGCAGCCGTAGCAGGACCAGAGCGGCACACAGTTGGCAGAGTTCGATAATCAATTTCCTCAAACTGCAGTGATATTGAGCCTTCATTCCTGAATGGGTAGCGAGCTTTCACGATAAACAAGGTCTTTCATGAGTCCCTCAAGAAAGAAATCTTAGAGGTGTAGAGTCTGGGGTGAGCGCCATCATGCGCGGCGCCGATCCACTTTCGGGAAAGTTTCTCAAGCCACTGACGAACCATAACGTCCATAATGAGTGGAAGCCCACATCTGGAAATAACAGTTCATGATCTTGTCCTGCCAAAGAAGGTTTGACAGCATATCAGGTAAATTTCTGCAGTGACAGATCCCTCAATAGAAAAAGGCAATTCATCCCTCTTATTGAGATATGGCCTCCCAAACGTCACTGCAGGGTAAAATTTACTCCTTCTACACTGTCACATTCTTGCGTTATTCCAGCCCAGTAGACACAAATTGGTCTGCTTAATGTGCCACTAGTTTAAAACATGCCTCATCTGACCACCACCTGTGTTAGCGGATGTGTCCTCTTCGTGAAAGTTTTAGGCTAAGACCTTCAGCAAAATGAAGACGGCGCGTCGATCATCCCACATTGAAGGGCATGCAGTAAAGCGTGGAATGTGAAGTTCCATTCTTTCTGGTGGAAGATACGATAACACAGTGATTGGCTCACTTCCAATGTCTGCAGAAAATGGCGATTGACCTTTTGCCAGACTTGTCCGATCTTCGAGGCTCTTCGCCTTAGCTCACATTCGTGCCCGTTTCGGAACCGGACACTTTTGCATGGCTACCGACCCTGTTGCTTCCAAATTTCCTCGACAATCAATCGTATGTGTCTTACCCCCGGTGAGGTAGGTTTATTCGAATTCCTGCTGCCAAAACGGCGTGCCGCCATCGTTGGTGTGTTCATTAACATTTGTAGTAATGTTTCCGGCCGCAATGCGTTGCATATTCTTGCAATCAACGCTTCAATTCCAATTTGTTCAATGGTTCATTGTGCAAATTCAGTAACTTCCAACTCGCAGCCAATAACTCTGCCAAGAAACAAAATCAAAAATAAATAATACGAAAATTAATAATCTGCAAGACAATTATTAACACATTTGACTTCCCAGAAAGAATCTGAACAAGCCGAAAAAACAAGAAATTGGGCGCTACTTTTGACTCACCCTGTATGTATATATATATGAATTATATTATATAATATATATATATATACACATACATATATATATATATTACATATATGTATATATATGTGTATCTTATCTATATATATTATGTATATCTGTATCTGTATATATATATTGTATATATATACATATGTATTATATATATATGTATATATATATATATATACAATAACATATATATATATATATATATTATATATATATATATATATTATATATATATTACAAGATGAGAGTTTTAGTATATATAGATAGATTAAACTGAGATGTTTGTTTTTAATTAAAACCATATAAATTGAATATATGTATTATTTTTGGTTGATGTTATATGAACAGGAACAATGGACAGAATAACGTGAAAATTGGATGTTATCGCTAAATAATAAATCAAACTCCCAGAAGTTGTCCAATTTATCTCTTAAAACAAGCTCAAATGAGGTAAGATCCTCGTCCTCTTAATGATGACGTCATAAAAACGAATATGACGTCATTGTGATGTATTCAGGTTTGCCAATAAAATTATCTGTGGCTAATGCCGCGGCTTGATTCTCGGCAAAACAAAATTCAAACAGGCTTGCCTAGTTCGGAGATATGGTATAGGCGATTTCCATTAGCGGCGATATTATGACGTGAACTTTTTTTCTCGGAAGAATTTCCAAAATATGAGATAGTTACTGCCTGCGCGTGGGCTTTCTGCATACACATGGCAAGTTTCACGAAGATCCGATGAAAACTCTGAGTTGTGAAACAAAAAATGTCAAAAAATAGTGATGACGTCATAAAAATTGATATGACGTCATAGTGATGTATCATATGTGCGGCAATTCATCTCTGATAATG
>CM068954.1:71375276-71394307 GCA_035128595.1 Eptatretus atami
AATCGATAATTACCTTTCTACAAGAAAATCTATATTACCTTTCAACCAAGAAATCTATAATTACCTTTCCAACCAAGAAAATCTATAATACCTTTCTAACCAAGGAAATCTATAATTACCTTTCCAACCCAAGAAAATCTTATAATTACCTTTCTAACAAGAAAATCTATAAATTACCTTTCCAACCAAGAAAAATCTATTAATTAACCTTTCCAACCAATGAAAATCTATAATTACCTTTCCAACCAAGGAAAATCTATAATTACCTTTCCAACCAAGAAAATCGTATGAATTACCTTTCCAACCAAGAAAATCTATAATACTTTCCAACCAAGAAAATCTATAATTACCTTTCCAACCAAGAAAATCTATAATTACCTTTCCAACCAGAAAAATTCTATAATTACCTTCCAACCAAGAAAATCTATAAATTACCTTTCCAACCAAGAAATCTATAATTACCTTTCCAACCAAAGAAAATCTATACATTACCTTTCCAACCAAGAAAATACTATAATTACCTTTCCAACCAAGAAAATCTATAATTATTCTTTCTAACAAGAAAGCTATAATTACCTTTCCAACCAAGAAAATTCTTTAATTACCTTTCCAACAAGAAATTCTATAATTAACCTTTCCAACAAGAAAATCTATAATACCTGGTCTAACCAAGAAAATCTATAATTACCTTTCTAACCAAGAAATCTATAATTTACCTTTCCAACCAAGAAAATCTATTAATTACCTTTCCAACCAGAAAATCTATAATTACCTTTACCAACAAGAAAATCTATAATTACCTTTTTTCCAACCAAAGAAAATCGTATAATTACCTTTCCACGAAGAAAATCTATAATTACCTTTCCAACGAACGCAAAAATCATAAACCTTTCCAACCAAGAAAAGCTATAATTACCTTTTCAACCACGAAAATCGATAATTACCTTTTCCAACCAAGAAAATTTTAATTTACTTTTCTAACCAAGAAAAATCATAATTACCTTTCCAACCAAGAAAATCTATGAATTACCTTTCAACCAAGAAAATCTTTAATACCTTTCCAACAACAACAAAAAATCTATAATTACCTTTCTAACCAAGAAAATCGATTAATTACCTCCAAGAAGAAAATCTAAATTACCTTTCCAACCAAGTAATCGATTTACCTTTCCAACCAAGATAATCGATAATTTACCTTCTAACCAAGTAGGAAAATCGATAATTACCTTCCAACCAAGAAAATCTATAATTTACCTTTCCAACCAAGAAAATATATTAATACCTTTCCAACCAAGGAAAAGCTTATAATTACCTTTCCAACCAAGAAAATCGCATAATTACCTTTCCAACCAAGAAAATCTATTAATTACCTTTCTAACCAAGAAAAATCTTTAATTACCTTTTCTAACCAAGAAAATTCTATAATTTACCTTCCAACCAAGATAATTTTAATTACCTTTCCAACCAAGAAAAATCTATAATTACCTTTTAACCGAAGATCATCGATTTAATTACCTTTCTAACCAAGATAATCGATAATTACCTTTCCAACCCAAGAAAATCGATAATGACTTTCCAACCAAAGAAAATCTTTAATTACCTTTTCCAACCAAGAAAAATCCATAATTACCTTTCTAACCAAGAAAAATCTTTAATACCTTTCCAACCCAAGAAAATCTATAATTACCTTTCTAACAAAGAAAATCTATAATTACCTTTTCTAACAAGAAAATCTATAATTACCTTTCTAACCAAGAAAAATCGAATAATACCTTTCCAACAAGAAAAATCGATAATTACCTTTCCAACCAAGAAAATCTTTAATTACCTTTCCAAACAAGAAAAATCGATAATTACTTTTCCAACCAAGAAAATCGATTAATTACCTTTCAAACCAGAAAATCTTTAATTACCTTTCCAACAAGAAAATCTTTAATTACCTTCCAACAATAAAAAATTTCTTTTAATTACCTTTCCAACAAGAAAATCTATAATTACCTTTCTTAACCAAAGAAAATCTATAATACCTTTCCAACCAAGGAAAATCTATAATTACCTTTCCAACCAGATAATCGCATAATTACCTTTTCTAAACCAAGAAAATCTATAATTACCGTTCTAAACAAGAAAATCTATAATTACCGTTCTAACCAAATAATCGCATAATTACCGTTCTAACAAGATAATCGATAATTACCTTTCTAACCAAGAAAATCTATAATTACCGTTCTAACCAAAGATAAATCGATAATGTAACCTTTCTAACCAAGAAAAATCTATAATTACCGTTTCAACAAGATAATCGATTAATTACCTTTCTAACAAGAAATCTATAATTACCGTTCTAACCAAGATAATCGTAATTACCTTTCTAACCAAGAAAATCCATAATTACCTTTCTAACCAAGAAAATCCATTAATTTACCCTTTCTAACAAGGTAATCGATACATTACCTTTTCTAACCAAGAAAAATCTATATACTTTTCCAACCAAGAAAATCTTTATAATACCTTTTCACAAGAAAATCTTATTAATTACCTTTTCCAACCAAGAAAAATTCGATAATTACCTTTCCAACCAAGAAAATCGGATAATTAAACCTTCCAACAAGAAAATCGACAAGTTAACCTTTCCAACCAAGAAAATCGACAATTACCTTCCAACCAGAAAATACGATAATGAGCTTCCAACCAAGAAAGAAAATCGATAATTACCTTTCCAACCAAGAAAATCCTACAATTTACTTTCCAACAGAAATCGATAATTACCTTTCCAACCAAGAAAATCGATAATTTACCTTTCTAACCTAAGAAAATCGATAATTACCGTTTCTAACAAGGAAAATCCGATTAATTACCTTTCCAACAAGAAAATCGATAATTTACCTTTCCAACCAAGAAATCTATAATTACCTTTCCAACCACGAAAACTATAATTACCTTTCCAACCAAGAAAATCGATAATTACCTTTCTAACCAAGAAAATCGATAATTACCTTTCAACCAAGAAAATCGATAATTACCTTTCCAACCAAGAAAATCGATAATTACCGTTTCCAACCAAGAAAATCCATAATTACCTTTCCAACAGCACCATTTAATATATATTATATGACAACAGAATCCCCTTCAATACGAGCGTTGATGGACACATGAACGGATGGCTCTCCTTTTAAGAAAACAGGTGTTGTGTTGTGTGTGCTGGTGTGTGTGTGTGTTATGTGTGTGTGTGTGTGTGTGTGGTGTGTGTGTGTGTACGTGCGTTGCGTGCGTGCCGGTTGGTGTTATGTGTGTGTGTGTGTGTTTATGGTGTGTGTTAGTATGTGTGTGTGTGGGTGGGTGTTGTTTGTGTTGTTGTACTTGTTAACCTCCGCCATCGAAGATCGAGCGAGGTTACTGTTTTCACCCCTTTCTGTTTTGTTTGTTGTTGTTTGTTTGTGAACAGTATTACGGGAAAAAACTCCTCGAACGGATTTCGACGGAAACTTGGGGGATTAGGTATGGTCCAAGGATCATGCATTGATTTTGACTTGTCCAAAATCAATATGGCCGCTATGGCGGCCATTTTGAAAAAATATTTTGAATTTTTTTTTGCATTTCTACATGTTTTAAGTGATTTCCAACCCCCCCCCCCCCCCAAAAAAAAAAAAAATTGTTAAGAGAAAAAAAAAATTCCTTTGCCCAACTTTTTTTTCAACAAAATTTCGATTTTTTTTTTTTTTGCATTTCTTACATGTTAAAGTGCATTCCAACAAAAACATTGCCAAAATTATAATGCGGATGATTTTGAACTTCAGGTGGCCATTACCCACGTAAAATTCAAATTCTGTCTCAAGGATCTTAGTTATGACGAATTGAATGAGTATTTGTAAAAATAAAAGTAAAAGGGAAAGTTGCAAACTATAACTCTGTGAGCACTGTTGACGGTCCAAATGATCTTGAATAGGATTCAGGTTTCACTTGCATGTGACCCTAGCAGTATTGGCGGCGGAGCGTTTTGCACTCTAACGAGTGCTCCCCTCTTAGTTTATGATGAGTTTATGCATGCATATGTTTAATGGTGTGTGTGCTGGAGGGTGTCAAAACAGTATCCGCAATGTATTTTTATTTAAATAATATAACTAACAATTTGCTTATGCCTCGGTGTTGGCTTAATTGGCTCGGGTGGTGTCTTGACAATGGAATCCTCTTATTTCAAATCCCATATAGGTTGTTGAATTTAATTAACCAGGTGCGGGTTAGACTGGCCTGTCATCCATTTTAGGTCTGGCAAAATCGAGTGCCAGCTGCTGGTATACCTGGTGGTGGGTCAGATGTGCCACATGGCCAAGGAACTGCTTAGAGGGCAGCGACCAACTGTCTGACAGAGTATGGTCCCAATGGATGGATTGAATGAGCATGACAAGAGCATAATTTTACCACATTGGTCCCCCTCTTTTCAACAGACTTCATCCATCGGCTTCACAGTTCTGTGTGCTCAGAATAAAAAAGTTTTGTCTGAGAGAACGCAGCCACCACATGCACCGCGTCTGTTACTTGTTGGTCACTGCAAGTGGCGCCCTCGGGAAAGCATCTTGAGTGGACCAAAAAGGTGAAAGTCTGAAAGTGAAACAGGTTCACCATTAGACGGAGGATGCTCCAACACCTTAAAGTTCAGTTACCCGAGGGTTCCATGTATGGGCTGCAGTGTGTGATGCACAATGTCGTGCAACAAGTGCAACAACTTTTGGACAGTATAGCCCCCAGCGATTCCATAAAATAGCTGGTTTCCTCTGGTCAATGGAGCATTTCCACAATAAGGGACGCTGTTTTGCCGTTGTGCATTCTCCTATTGATGGTGTTCCAAAATTGGGCCTCGTGAAAGCCCCAGAAAATGAATTATCACTTTCCAGCTGATGGTTGACTTTTGAACTTCTTTTTGGACTCAATTACAAAATGAACACGGAAATAAAAATTATATGTACAAAGTGGGAAAAAATTACATTCCCAGAGCAGGAATGGAACCAAGTCCTCTGTAAAACCATACCACGTGTTCTTGCCATCTGAGCTATCTGGTCATCTGAGAGAATTTTTACTCAGGCCTGTGGGTCACCCAGATAATTGTACCAACAGACAAAAAAACAAAATGATGAAACAGAGGAAAACGAAATTATACAACAAAGACAAAAATTGTACCAACACGGGGCAAGGAAATTCTTCAGATAATAATATTGATTGATAAACAGGAAGAAAATGGCTCCTTACCAGTAGATGGACGCACTTCATTTCGATTTGGGTAATGATCGGGCACGTTTCCACGCCATAAAAAATTATGAGTGTTAACGTGGCGAGAGATCAGAATGACTCCAACCTTGAAAATATTTCAGCGATCAAACTTGTCCTTTCAATTGGTTTGAAACCCGATTGCTGACCATTGTCCCGGATGATCTGTGAGCATACAGACATGAGGAGTATCAGTACAAAAAACAAAAGCTGTCCAAATGTCTGCAGTGGAATCAAACACTTTGAAAAATGTCTTTCAACCCTGACAAATGTCACACTTCCTCCACAATCTCGTCTCTGAAAGGAACACCTGGAAAAACCCTGCCCGTCAACTTCTAAACAATTCCTCTTCAGGTTTTTACCTTGTGCCCTCCTCTTTGATGAAGTTCAGACATTCAAACTCCTGTCTCACGATCAGCCATGATCTTTCCTTGAGCGAAATCCCATTTCAAAGTTGGCCTTCCAAAGCCAGCCTCCGATTCGGCGTTACAAGGATTCCTTCCTCGGCACATCAGAAAATCCTTTCCACCAACAAGACTTTCAACCAAAGCCTGAGGACATAATTTTTTCCCTTCTAGGCTGCCTACTCTCCTCGCCCTGGCTCAGCCTTGATGCCATGAAAACAAGGTCTTCATACTTATTGGAATCTCCTGCGATGAAGCTGGCTGAGTCTTGGGTCGTTCATTGCAGACAGGTTGGTGGGTATCTCTTGTCTTCCCCCATCTCCTTGGGGTCTTTGCACCCTCTGCCTTTCTGTGCTTTTTCCACGTCAAGGTTTTTGCAGGGCACTCACGGTCCACCATCAACCTCCTTCTATGAAACTACCCTAAATCCAGGGAGCACTGTTTTCACTTCCACTCATTTGTTGTTGTTTTTTCTCCCCTGTGGGGACCAACTTCCATATTCTCATTCAAATCTTCATTCTTCGTTCCATTGTCCACAAACAAAGCCTTTCACCACCATTTTCAGATCATCCCTCCAAATTCCAAAACCAAGGATCTTTTCTTCCCTCGTTAACCCAAGCTCCCCCTCCCCCCCCCCACCCACCAAACACTTCCCCTATCCCCCACCCAATCCTCCTCCTCCAAATTCCAGTTTCCCCTCCTGAGAGTTTCCTTCTGCATCCACCTGTCCACCCTATGCATCCTCTTCCTGCCCCCAATTCCTCCCCACACCATTTGCTTGTCCAAGTCTCCTCTATCTTTGAATTTCACTCTGCTGTTTCTCTTTTGTCCTGTGTGTTCTGATCCATTACAGTATGCTCTTCGTTACTCGCTCTTCAACAAGCCTTGACTATGCATTCAAAAAAAGATAATACATTGAACTTTCGATCATCTGTATCACAATCTTTCTAAATCCTGAAAATGTCAATAAAACTGCTCTGATAGTCTTTTTAATCCCTTTCTATACAGGCGTTTGTAACAAAATTCTGGAATCATGGGTTAATTGTTTTTTGGTTTTTTTGTCAGGATGGTACCATTGAAAAATGGGTTACATTAGCAGGACAAAGCTTGAAACTGGTCATCCCTCTTACATGCTGCGAGGTTTAAGCCAGAGAGAAAACTTGTCAAGAATCCCAACGCCGACACGATTCCAGACATTTTTATACACCTTCGTGGTATTCTGTTCATCATTCAATTGATACTTTACCCGAGTCTTCGCGTAAACCACAAACCACTTCTCGCCTTCCCACATTACCGGTGAGTATATTCTCAGTCAAAATGCATTTTGAACGCACTCGGTTACACATGGCTTACGTGTTCTTTCTACCGTCACGGCATGCGTCCTTGTCCTCTTTGCGAGGCGAAAAAAAAGCCAAAATGCAGGCCAGAGCAGATGCGGACATGGTTGTTTCCACACGAAAGCTGTCTGCAAGATGACCTTGGACAATGCACTGCAGTGGGATTTATTAACCACCATTATATGTCATTTATGCTTTAAAAAAACGAATGATCTCAGCCACGAACCCCAATGTATTGCTGTCATGCAACACAAAGACTTTTTAAAATGCTTCTCAATGTTAACCAAAATCGCAGGTCTTTATGTTTAAAATTTTTTTACATAAATGAAATTATGTCATGTGTCACAATGTCTCAGATCAATAAATAAATTTAATATATATGAAATTGTTGTACTGGAAACAGGTATCCTTTTATATATGTTGAACGTTTATGTTGGAATTTTCTCATGGAGAAATAATTTAGTCATTCATTCAATTCTATTACTCACTTTCAGGTTTTATTTTGACAGAGCGAAGAGATGTTGAATATCAGAACTTTATCAAAAAAGGAAATCTTCGCACACTACCCTGCCCTAATGTTATAACCAAATTTGGTAAGCATTCTGACTGATCGGTCTGGAGCGAGAATATTTTTGAACTAATTCGGCCATTTTTGAATCACCTTCCAGGAACGAGCTTTGCAATCCCCTTTACCAGGCAGTAAGGCAGAACGTTAAGTTGCCAAATTTAACCAGATTGGCCGCAGCGATTTGGCCGCGAGAAGTCAAAATAGAGACGACGGATGGAGAGGGGTCAGATGCGAACAGACATTGCAAACAACAATCCTTATCTGGAATTTCAATTAACAGATCAGCCTAAAATATATGACAGAAGACAGTCAAGCAGGTTTCTCCCCCTCTCAAGTCAAGTCAATCAGATGTGAATCTCCCAAGTCTATCAAGTCAATCTCCCAAGTCAATAAAGTCAATCAATGTCAACGTCTGACTTAGTCACTCTCCACCCTCTCCCACCCCTCACCCCTATCCTCTCCTCCCCCTTGTTGCAGGCTGTGTGATGAAGGAGAGGGGGGCGGGGATGGTATGGCGAGAGGGTGGAGAGAGTGTGTTGGAGGAGAGAGAGAGAGGAGAGGGTGGGGAGAGGAAGAGAGGTGGAGGGCGAGAGAGTGGGAGGAGAGGGATGAAATTAAGATCTTGAAGTTACATTTTACATGGACCTGGAATTAACTACAGTATTACAAACTGGCATTGCACATGTGCATGGGCATGTTATTCACATTATATTATGAAGGAAATACATTGTGTGGATTACACATTGTGTGGACCAATTTACCCACTTGCTTCTCACCCCATGAACTGTTAGTGTTATTCCAGGAAGCTGACATCGAGGAAAAGCTCTCAAAGGTATAAGAAATACCTCAATGACTCAACACCTCAAACAGCCTGCTGACAAAGTCCAGCCTCAAACCAGCCCTTCTCGTGTGGGTAGTTTCACCCTAGTGGAGAGGTGAAAGCTTAGGCACTGGCACAAAAAAGCAGTTTGATTTGGCAGGGGCATATTTTGGCATTTGTAGGCAGCTTCATCTGCGAAAGGAAACTTTGAAGCCCAATCACCTCTGCCTTGCGGTTCAGGTTCGACCCACCAAAGGCTGAGGGTTTAACTGGGGTAAGGCAGCAATTCCTTCTTAAAGGAGGTGTCCTTTGCATTCGTTAAACCCATGGCACCCCTTGGGTAAGGTTATACTTCTCCATTTTAGGGCCTTCCTGATCAGGGTTTACATCAATCCATAGAGCAGGTGGTGTATTGCCCATGTCTGGCAGCTGGCACATATTGCCAGTAATGGGCCTGCATGACCTTGATGGTCGACAGATGAATTCTTTCATGAAGAACAATGGTTAGGATCACCCTATTAATTATCCTTGAGGCTCCTTCTGTGTTGTCCACAACCAGTGTATCAGTCCAGTGAAAAAGCCATAACTCAAACATCGAGCTCACCTGTGGTTTCCATACTTTTTCTTTTTCAAGTTTCTGACCATCCTCAAAGCCAGGTGACAGTTCATCAAAGTCTGGTGTCTGGAGGCACATTCTCCTTCTGTAACCTCTCACCTCTTAAAAGGATGGAGTTGGGTTCAACTGCTCTGGAAAAATTGAATATTTTAATACATACTGTCTTGAAATAACAAAGACCAAGGTCTCCAATTTAGTCCAATTTCCTCCTTCCCTTCCCACCCTTTCCCCAATATCAGATTGTTCTCTGCATTTCGTTGGACTTCCCACCCACAAAGGTTGAAAGCGTTCCAACGATGTTGACACCATCCTCCATGATAGACACAGTGGCACGTGTACTGCAAACCTCAAACAATTGCTGCTTCGGCTCTGTCCTCTCCTCTTTCGTCACTCTTCTCCAGGTAATTCTCAATATCTCAAACCTTCATCTTGAAAAGTTCAAAAACCTCCAACTCAAAGAAGGACTACACCACTTCGTCTTAATGTCTGGTTTGGGTCTGTAGATAATCTCTCCAGTCTGCAGGACGCACACAGTTCACAGCAAACAATCTCCTAATGAAAATTTTCGAAATCCAGAACCACTGCTCACCTCTACTTCAATTTATTCCTCTTCTTTTCCCGCCTGGTGGAACTACCTTCCGCACCTCTTCAATCTCATTCGAACCGCAAATCAAAAGCCATGGATCCTTCTCCATCCGTTAAACCACCCCCACCCTTCCTGAAATTTTACTTATGTATCAATCATGACCCTGACCCCACCCCCCCCCCCTACAACCTCCTTGTGTTCTCGCCAATCCCTCGTTTTGTTACCTGCATCTCCCTTGTTTGTCCGTCTCCAACTACCTTTTCCCTCCAAATCTGCTCTTAGCGTTTTTCACTTTTTCTCCTGCTTACTTTTTGTTGATGTTGTCACTGTTCTGTTCTGTGTCTCGCTCTTCCATGAGCCTAGACCATGTATAATAAAAAAGAAAAGAGGAAAAAAAAGAGGGAGCGTTGAAAGGATTCCATGGTGCAAGGGAGCAAAGCGACTGATGCGCGTGCGTCAGGTTCCTAGGAGGGGATTTTCCCCTCCCATGATGGCGGGAATTGCCTAATTGAAACCCTTAATTTGTATATTCGAAGATGGTCTTCCAGCAAAATTAAAGCAGAATCAATCACGTTTTCCTGATTGATTTATTTTTCTCCCTCCACCACCGATGGGACAGAGGTTATGTTTTCACCCCTGTCCTATCTATTTGTTTTGTCTGTTTATTTTTCTCGTGAATAGGGAAAATTTAAAAGAAATTTAATCGTGAAAAATAGTACCCAGGCACCTAAATATTCAGCAATATATTGACACCTTAGTACGACAATACACATTGATTGTCTCCTGTATTTTGTATGTTTGTAATCTGTCTCTACTCTTGTTTTACATCTGCTAAAAATGATGGATGATTGTTGGGTTTGTTGTCAGCGTCCAAAAGAAATTCCTATTCAACCGAGGACAACTGGCAATAAAAATTCTTGAATCTTGAATATATCTCATTAAGTTGGAGAAAGATTCGGACGAAATTTGGGTTGGGAGAGGTTTGGTGTGTGAGATAGACGAAATTATTATATTTTGGGTGAGATCCAGATCCGCGATAGTATAGATTTTTCTTTATGTGATTTTTCACCATTGAGTGATGGGCGAAAACCGACATGAAGCACGATTAGGTTGATATCCTCACAAAGTTATGGATGGTATTCAGGGTGAAAACTTGGGACTGCCACAGGGTGGGTGTGTGAAAAGGACGAATTGATTCGATTTTGGTGAACGATTCAGATACGAGTGTTTTTTTTTTAATTCTTTCAAGTGATTCTTCGCCATTGAGAGATGGGGGCCAAAACGATATGTATCGTTTAACTCTCCGCATGATAGTGAAGCATGATACTTCACTTCCAGGTGAAGCATGACACCAAAAAAAGTTGTGGACGATTTGAGCCATGACACCAAAAGTTGTGTGGACGATTTGAGCATGACACCAAAGTTTTGGACGATTTGAAGCCATGACACAAAAAAGTTGTGGACAATTTGAAGCATGAACCACCAAAAGTTGTGGACGATTTGCTGACCAAAACTCTCGGTAGACTAATATAAGTTTTCGTGTAGTCCAGATGAACAGCCATAAACCGTCATCCGATTTGATTCGATTTGGTTCAGGTCCGGATCAAGATTCCCGTGCCTATCAGGTGCGATAACAAAACGTAAACTGTTCAGCCGTACAAGAGGGATGTGCTCTTCAAGAACCGACATAACTCGTCTTTACATGGTAACTTCCTGCAATCAATGTTTTAAACTTTACATTGAAAAACATACTTGGATGGGAGGGGGGGGGGGTCGAGGTCCCCCACCGCGCTGCCTGGGAAAATAGTACCCAGGCTACCTGAAATTATTTTGAAGACCAACAGTCACCCATTGAAACAATCAACATGGCCCTGGATACTTGAATAGATAATTAAATTTGAGAACTATTCACGACAAAATAATTGAAAGAAACTGGAATTGTGAAATTATGATAAGAGGATATAACTCCATGAAGACGAACCCGTGAAACCGTTGGGTTCTTCGTGTGACGCATGGTTGATTAAAAAAGTCATTTCAAAAAAAAAAAAAAAACATAGCCCAGCGAACTAAATACCGCTGAGGTTGTTTGCATTGATCAAATATTCCCGAAGAGTACTTCACTGAAATTGGGAATATTGAGAGTTTTTAAATTATTTTTTCATTGCCCGATTTGAACGAAACTTGATTCTGCACAAACCGCAGAGAAATATGCGTGAGGAAGGTGGCCTGAAAATTTTTTGCGCTATCGTGTGTACTGTTTTGGCTGTATTTTGGGAACATGCATACATACATATATACATATATATATACATATATATATATATCATTATATATAATATATACATATATATATATATATAGTATATATATATATTATATATATATATAATATATATATAATACAGGGTGAGTCAGAAGTAGCCGCCGATTTCTGTCAGTTGATTGTTTGGTTTGCCATTTGTATTACAGTGTACAAGAAGTATAAATAAATGAATGAAATGTTTATCTAACCATTTATTCAACGAAAAAAAATTATTAACAGAACTGTACCAAGCTGTTTTACTTGCAATTTTCAAAGGGCCCTCCCGTGGATCGATGCCACAATTGGCAGCCGAGCAGGCCCAGAGCGGCACCACAGTGGCCAGAGTTCGATATCAATTTCCTACAAACTTTGCAGTGATATTGAGCCTTCAATTCCTGAATGGTAGCGAGGCTTTTCACGATAAACAAGCGTCTTTATGAGTCCCCAAAGAAAGAAATCTGAGGTGTAAGGTCTGGGAAGCGTGATGCGCCACTGCGATCGACCGCGGGCGGCCGTCCACGTTTCGGGAAAGTTTTCATCAAGCCACTGACGAACCATAACGTCCATAATGAGGTGGAAGCTCCCATCAATGCTGGAAAAACAGTCATGATCTTGTACCCTGGACCAAAAGAGGTTTGCAGCATATCCAGTAAATTTCTGCAGTGACAGTCCCTCAAAGAAAAAGGGCGAATTCTCCCTCATGAGATATGCCTGCCCCAAACTGTCCACTGCAGGGTAAAATTTACCTCCTTCTACAACTGTCACTCTTGCGGTTATTCGCAGCCCCCAGTAGACACACAATTGTGGCTGCTAATGTGCCATTAGTTTAACATGCCTCAGTCTGACCACACAGATGTTGTCTAGCAGAGTGTGTCCTCTTCGTGAAGTTTTAGCTAAGAACTCTTCACCAAAATGAAGACGGACGGGCGTCATCTCCATCATTGAAGGGCATGCAGTAAAGCGTGGAATTGTGAAGTTTCCATTTTTTCTGGTGAAGGATACGGTAACACATGATGGGCTCACTTCCAATTCTGCAGATAAATGGCGAGTTGACCTTTTGCGGACTTTGTCGCGGTCTTCTTATGGCTTCTTCCAGCCTTACTCCATTCGTGCCGTTTTCGGATGACCGGACTACTTTTGCACGTGGCTACGACCCTGTTGCTTCAAATTTCTCGACCAATCATCGTATGTTTCTTCCCTGAGGTGGGTTTAATATCGAATTTCCTGTGCCAAACGGCGTGCCGCCATCGTTGTTGTTCATTACATTTTGGTAGTAATGTTTCAGGCCGCAATGCGTTGATTCGTTGAAATCAACGACTTCAATTCAATTTGGTTCATGTTCAATTTGGTGCAAATTCAGTAAACTTCCAAACTCGCAGGCCAATAACTTTGCAAAAACAAAATAATTCAAAAAATAACATAAAATAACGAAAATTAATAATCTCGCAAGACAATTATTAAACAACATTGACTTCCCAGAAAGAATCTGACAGCCGAAAAAACAAGAAATTGGGCGCTACTTTTTGACTCACCCTGTATGTAATATATATGAATATATATATAATATATATATTATACACATACATTATATATATATTACATATATGTATATATATGTGTATCTCTATTATATATATAATGTATATACTGTATCTGTATATATATATTGTATATAATATACATATGTATATATATATATGTATATATATATATATATACAATATACATATATATATATTATATATATATATATATATTATATTATATATATATATACAGATGAGAGTTTTAGTATAATATAGATAGAATTAAAACTGAGAGTTGTTTTTAATTAAAACCATATAAATTGAATATATGTATTATTTTTGGTTGATGTTATATGAACAGGAACAATGGACAGAATAACGTGAAAATTGGATGTTATCGCTAAATAAAAATCAAACTCCAGAAGTTGTCCAATTTATCTCTTAAAACAAGCTCAAATGAAGGTAAGATCCTCGTCCTCTTAATGATGACGTCCATAAAAACGAATATGACGTTCATTTTTGTGATGTATCAGGTTTGCCCAATAAAATTTATCTGTGCTAAATGCCGCGGCTTGATTTCCGCAAAACAAAATTCAAACAGGCTTGCCTAGTTCGGAGGATAATGGCTATAGGCGATTTTCCATTAGCGCGATATTTATGACTTGAACTTTTTTCTCGAAGAATTTTCCACAAATATGAGATAGTTACTTGCCTGCGCGTGGGCTTTCTGCATACACATGGCAAGGTTTCACGAAGATCCGATAGAAAACTCTGAGTTGTTGAAACAAAAAATGTCAAAAAATAGTGATGACGTCATAAAAATGTGATATGACGTCATAGGGTGATTATCATATGTGCGGCAAATTCATCTCTGATAATGCCCTGTTCGATTCCCGCAAACAGAATTTTTAAAAGCTTGCCTAGTTTCCGGCTTTCGGAGATAATTTTTTAGGCGATTTCCATTAGCGGAGATATTTTGACGTCATAACTTTTTTCCTTGGAATAATTTCCAAAATCGGAGATGGTTACTGTCTGCGCAGGGTATTTTTACATATATATGCCAAGTTTCAGGAAGTTTCGATGAAAACTGTAGGCTGTGAAACAAAAAAGTCCACAAGAAGAAGATGAAGAACAACAACGTGAGTAAGACTTAGAGATCCTCCACGAGGATCTAAAAAAACTCCCTTTTCCCTTCCTCAGGATCCGGTGTTTCTAGTAGATTGCAGTAGATTTCAGTCGATGTGGATTGTTGAAGTCTCCACGGGTGCATCGGGGCGTGGTCAAGGCGAGTCATGTGACCCGCCCGTGTTCCGATGCTGCGCTGTGTTGTCCTGTGTCCGAATAAAACCTGCTGTTCCTACTTCAGAGCCTTCGTCCCTGTTTCTTGAGTCCATTCCAAGTCTTTCACTCAAAGAGCAGTAAATACATGGACTCGTCTCTCTGAAAAGGTTGTGGCAGCACAGGCATTCCATATCAATCACAACAATACGTCACAATGACATTTCAAGACATTGTACATTTTCTCGGGCCATGGCAATATAGTTCGCGCTTGTTATTCAAGGGGTTTCTGCATTATTTGCTTCTACTCATAATGCCGTTTCGTGTTTTGTAAAATGGACTCTATTTCAGGAGTTTTGTTTCTCAGTTATATTAAATCTTGATTGTAAAGAAACGTGATTCCACGTGAATAAGGAAAACCGGAAACGTGAAGAAGGAAAACCGGAAATGTGAAGCATTCCGTTTCCACGTGTGTTGGCAGATTTATTTAATACATTGGGTGAGAGATCGCAAGGCCCGGTACGTCATCACTATGGTATATTGTAACAGAATTTAAAATCAATTGGCCGGAGGTTCGTACGTTGACCATCACTGATCGCACAGATGTCTGCGAGGGTTCGCTTGGGGTCGTTTTGTGAACCTTTCTTACAGAAAAGTTTTGTATTTTGTACCAGTGGAAGAACCCGTCTGTACGGACCGGTTAATTATCCCACAATTTGGTTTTAGTTCGACGTGTAATGCTGTCCCATCCCCGCGCACTCTTTAAATAGAGGGATCGTGGTCCTGCCGTGGTGTCCCGTGTGCAGGTGTTGGTTGGTGGACGTTAAAGATCCCATGATGTCCGTGAATCGTCGGCGAGCTATCGCCGGCACCCTGAACAAATTCCAAATTCCTGCTCTCACTTCAGTCGAACGTCAGGACTGCACATCTGGTTCGTGAAAGACTGAGGCCGAAGTTCCCCCGAGAACGTTGGGTTATTTTTGGCATTTAAGAACAATATCACCATCACCACCACCATCATCATCATCACCACCATCACCACATCACCATCATCACCATCATCACCACCATCACCATCACCCATCATCATAATCATCATCATCACCACCATCATCACCATCATGATCATCACATCATGATCATCATCATCATCACCATCACATCACCATCATCATCATCATCACCATCAGTTGTTATGCCGAGTACAACCACGAGTTTTCATCTCCTTCAGTGCATTGATTGGTTCACGAGTGCAGAGAAGTCAAGCAAACCCACCAACATGTGCTTCCTGTTTTACAGTACATGTTAGTATCGGGCAGGGAAAACGGTTTGAATGTACCATCAATCTTTTATTGTGCTCCACACACACAAACCTCAGAACCATTCGTGAGCCCAGCTTCATCGTTCAGCTATGTTCCCGCCTCGCGATGACCCGCGCTTCCGGTTGATCTGATTACATGAATACCTGACATCTCCCCCCCCCCCTATTAAGTGTGAAAATGCATTAAAGATGAGCGCAAGAGTAATGAGGAGGAGGAGATTGGGACCATACTCTGTACAGAGCGTTGGTGCTGCTTAAGCAGTTTCCTTGGCCATTGGGCACAATCCTGGACGGGTCGCCACTCCGACACAGTATACCAGCATGCTGGCACTCATTTTGCCGACCTCGGAAGGATGACAGGCCGAGTTAACCCCACCTGTTATTAATTCAACAGCTTAGCTGGATCAAAGCCACCCTTACATTAAGCCAACACCAAGCATAGAGTAATGAAGACACTAGTAAACAATAC
This sequence comes from Eptatretus atami, assembly GCA_035128595.1. Classification (NCBI taxonomy): domain Eukaryota; kingdom Metazoa; phylum Chordata; class Myxini; order Myxiniformes; family Myxinidae; genus Eptatretus; species Eptatretus atami. The sequence goes on from CM068954.1 coordinate 71,391,766, forward strand.
AAAGATCATGAATATATGAGTATTAGCTACAAATTGAGGCGGAGAGGCGCCTTTGGAACTCTGGACGATCGTCGGGGTAACAAGCCGACAGACGCCCTGCTTGTGGCGCTGCCACGGCATTATTGGGTCAGTCTATGGGATATTGCAAATTTTGGCCCAATCAGTCTATGGGATCGGGGTAATTTTGAGGCAAGGCTGACCCCTCTACCTTTGAAGCTGTGTAGCTTTGGTCTTGCGGCCCCCGTGTACATAAATGTATACTGTGTATCCTTGGAATATGTCTTGAACATTCTAAAATTACCACCTTTTATGGAAGTGCATAACAGCTTATGAAAGTAGAATTTTCTGTTTCAGACGTCTTGTCGACATGTCTTTTCGTGGGAGTTTTGGCCGTGGTAGGGGTGGTAATAGTCGAGGGGGTTCAACCACAGTGGAGGTTTCAATGGAAGAGGTGGTGGAGGAGGCTTCCGTGGAGGTCGAGGTCGTGGATTCGGCGGTGTGGTGGTTGTATGACCAAGGACCGCCAGAAGTGGTAGTTGGTGAGTGTGCTTTCTCTCTTTGTTCTTGACTTTTCTTGAAATATCACAAGTACTCATTTTATTAATAATAATGGCATTGCATATTTATTATTGTACTGTAATAATAATGAGGGGGTGTGTGGTGAGCAGAAGTTGGGCACGCGATGCATCCATGTGAAGATGACTTGGTTGCAAGTGCACGGCGATTGAAGGAAAAGTCCCGTACTTCAATGCACCCGTTTACCTGGAAAACAAGGAGTCCATTGGCAAAGTGGATGAAATCTTTGGACAGCTACGAAATTTTGTATCTTTCCTCTCGGTGTGGTGTGTGTGTGCATGCGTGCTTTTTTTTTCTGTCATGAACCTGCATTGGTTAAAGGGCTCTGGTTACCAATGAGAATCATGGAATCCAGATGGATAGAGGGCCCGTATGAACATCGCAATCAGATTGGGAATCCAGATAGGCCCCTATGAGAATCGTAGGAATCCAGATAGCAATAAGACTCCTATGGGAATTCAGATGGGGACATAGGACTCCTATGGGAATCCAGATAGGAACAAAGGGCCTCTATGAGAATCGTGGGAATCCAGATAGGACATAGGGCCCCTATGAGAACCATTGATGTTGCCAACACAGTCTGTAAGTGAAATCTCAAAACTATGACTGCTTTTTTTTAACCCTGACTTCAGTATTTCTCTGTAAAGCTTGCAAACAACATGAAAGCATCTTCATTCAAGAAACTTCAGAAGGTCAGCTTATAATGAAGGCGAGACGGTCGCTATTATAATGCGAGTGCCCATTTCATTTTTGGGTTAAATTGATGCTCATCTATAAACTTCAGTGTTGGCTTTGTTGTAAACACAATTATTCTGTGTTCACTTGCATGGTAATGTTTTGAATTATTTCACTTGTAACTTTGTGCATGAAAATGGATTTAAATGTTTGATAAAATTTAGATCAAAAGTACTTATTTAATCCTTTTCATCCCAATGGGACATAAGGCTGCTATGAGCTTTTGCCATTTATCTCTATCCTTTGCTACATTCTGTGCCTCACACCATGACAGACCTATCTTCTCCAGATCAGCTACCATACTGTAGTCCTACGCCAAGTTATTTTTGCCCTCCTGGTTTCCTCCGTCCTGACCGTGTCCATCCCAAAGCAACCTGGGGATTCGGTTAGGGGGCATTCTAAGCACGTGGCCAACCCATCAGAGGTGGCGACACCTTATTTCAAGCGCAATGCTGTGGCAACCAGTTTCTTTCATGCAGGTCTTTGCTGGATATCTTATTGGGCCAGAAGATGTGGCAGATTTTCCCAAGGCATCCATTTTGAAAGACTCTGCCTTGCTTATATCTGCCTTAATAATTTGCCAGCACTCAGAGTTACAGTGCCCAAAGAAAGTCTACACCCCCTTTCAAATTTTTCACCTATTGCTGCCTTGTAGCCTGGAATTAAATTGCATTAAATCAAACTTTTCCCACCTTTATTTACACATCGTAACCCAGAACTTCCAAGAGAAAAACAAATTCTACAAATTTCACAAAGTTAATTAAAAATACAAAACTATAATATTGTTGCGGGCCGGGGGTCGGGTGAGAAGACCACGAGGTGGGGGAAGCTATCTCGGTTCCCACCAGACTCCCCGGAATTGTCGGCCGTCGCACACGGATAATTCCGTGACGTGGCAGGTTGCTTAACCGACCGTGGGCGCCAATAACTCAACCGCGTGACCTAGGGTCCTCCCGTCTGGGTTAATCGGGTTACCTAATTAATCACGTGGTTTAATTACCGGGGAACACGCCCTCGGTATGCCTTGTCCGAACTGGATCACTCCACCGGACTGGATCACTATACCGGATCGGATGCAGCTGAGCGACACTGCCAAGGACGTACCGGCTAAACGGAACGGATTGTTGGGAATAAAGTCATTCGTACCATGCTGGATCAATGGAAGAAAAGACAAAAACGAGCAGGGAATATTCCGAATAATAATTTATTACCAATGGGCGAGGAAAGGTAT
>CM068954.1:71394317-71412315 GCA_035128595.1 Eptatretus atami
TGTGCAGAGATAGGGGAGAGAGAGGTGTGGTGCAGCAAATAAACAGGCAGTTTACAAAAGGGGACACAGAGCAGACTTAATGCGAGAATAATAATAATAATAACAATAACGATCTTCTGCAGTCTTACTTAAGCAGACAGGCGCCAGGACACACACACAGAGTTTACAAATGGAACTCGAGGGCACAGTTTTGAAGGTAAAGTTTAAAAAAAAGAAGAAAGTACAGAGAACATCCAAAAATTGGAAAGTTTTCTAAATTCAGGAAATATGGGTATGTCGAACATTTTGAGAAATGTTAGTGTGAGAAGGTCCAGTTGATACGCTGAGAGACAGATAGAGAAACACTTTTTTGTGGTTGGTGATAGGGGAGAGAGTAATATTGTACTGCACATTGCGGGAAGGTGTGAATTTTTTTTTTTGAGGCTTGCTTACTTGTTCGAGATTTGACACAGCTTGGCATAGCTCAGAGGTGAGGGATGGCATACATTTTGGCTATCCAAAGCCAAAAATCTACATATATATATAATATTATATACAGTATATTACAAGGGGCTGCAAAGTAGGTATACAGTAATTGATATACCGGGATATATTCCCTTACTGTAACCTACTTCTTGCAGCCCCTGATTACTATATCTATAATATAATTATATATATATATAGATATATATATAAAATATCCACATATATATATATATTATTATACATATATCTAAATATCCATATAATATAATATATATACGTACATAATCTATTCTATCTATCTAATCTATATATACATATATATATATATACATATATATATATTATATTATGGCTATCTACATGTATGATAAATATATATATATATATATATAGTATATATATATATATATATATATATGATATTTACATATACCATGAGGCCGCGAGGAGTTATGTAAAGCGACATTTTTAATGATAGATGAGATAGGCTCGGATGATGGGGGAGGGGTTAAAATAGTGCTATTGGCATTAACTCCAAAATGGCCCAATGTGGCCCTTACATCACTCCTCCTCGCGGCGCCTCATATGATATATTATTATATATATATATATATATATTATATATACTATATATATATATATGGATATATATGGATGTAATAAATATTATATATATATAATATATATATATGGATGTATAATAATATATATATATATATATATATATATGTGTTATACTTATGTATATATATATATGTATATATGTTATATAAATATATATATTATAATATATAGTATAGTATATATGTATATAATGTATATATATGTATATACAGTATATATGTATATGTTCTGTATATATATATATATATATATATTATATATATTGTAAAACTATTTATATGTGTATATATACATATATATAATAGTATATATATATATATATATATTATATATATATATATATATATATATATATATAATTAAAAAGTATTGTTTGCGAATCTGGAAACCACGATCAACACTCAACTTCAGGTCCTTTTAGCTCAGTTATCTCAGGTAGTACATGTTCCATAGATAGCTTCGCCTTCCATGTTTTAATGGGTAAATCTGTGTAAATGCCGGCTGTGATCAGTTTAAAAGTTATGGGTATTCAATCAGGGACAACAAAACAAAGAGAAACGACCTCCGCACCCGCAAGAAGAACGACCCTCTCCCGCAAAGAAGAACGACCCTCCCCATAAAGAAGAAAGAAGAAGAACCCCTCCGTCCTGTGATTCAACAGCGTAAACAGAAAAAATGACGGTTGGGCGGGGCGGCCTGAAATGCGAAGCGGGGTAATGCTAGGTTCCCACATATCAATCGCGGCACGATGGCAAATTGTGTCTAAATTCGTGGACTAATCGTGGTGATCCATACAGATGTTATCAAAATCTTGAGCGTCAAGTCGTGGCAATCGTGTAATTCGTAGAAAATTTTTGAACGGTTAAAAATTTTTCTACGATTCAAACCGATCAATTGTCTAATCGGATCATCGCATCAGATAGATTGCATCGTAATCAGATCGATATTCTGCATCGTAACAAAGCGTGACAGATCGCCATCTAATCGTTGCTTCTAATCGTAGGTGCATCGGGGATCGATCTTAGACAAGACAAACACCACGCTCTGTGAGACACGATTTCAATCGTGCGCGCATCGTGATAGCTGGGAACAGCTTTCAGAGAAATTCAATGATCAGCTCGAATGGCCAATCGTGGCGTTCGTAACGGATCGCACGACAGTGGGAACCTAGCATAAACAGCCCCACCCGCGGTTTGCGGGGGGCGCCGCACGAGGGCGAAATGAGTACGCCGGAAGCGAGCTGCAGGCGGATGAGAGGATTAAGAGGGGACCCTCAGGCTGGCTTGGGGTGGTTCCTGGTATCTTGGCGTTAGTCTTTCGGTAGAGCCTTCGGGTTCATCAGAGCCTCTGTTCTGGTGGTTTTGTTCTGCTGGTGGAGTTGTCTGCTCTGCTTCGTCGGCCACATCTTGGTTCGGCTGGCTCTTCTTTGGTGCGTGAGCAGCTCTTCGCGTCTCTGCTTTGGTTCCCAGGTTTGGTGCGATTTCTTGGCCTTCATTCTTGGTCGGTGGTTCTTCGGGGAAGCGATCCCATCGGGTCGGGAAGGATCGGGCGCCTTCGTCTCACCAGCACATGTCCGTAGCGCGAGGGGATCCGCCGCGAGCTCGCGAAAGGATCGCGGCTCGCGGTTGATTGGGATCCAGCTCGCCCACCGCTGGTGCCCGGTCCGAAACAGCTGAGACCACACGAGTGGTGGAAAGGTCTGAGGCAGACCCTGGCTTCAGCTCATCTGTCCCTCCGAGCTGAAGTCCGCAATTAAGCATCAGCCACCATTTTCTGGGTGTGTGTGTCTGTGTGCGTATGTGTGTCTGTGGGCCGTTCTAACATAGTAGAAAAAACTGTTAATTGCTTTGTTCTCGCTGTATATACTTGCATTTATTGTATTGGATAGTTCTGCTCTTCTGTGTTCCCTTAGCTCCCCAATTATTATTGTATAAATAAACCCCATTGATTAAATGTATCAGTCGTTTTGTGTTCTTCATTGGCTCGACATTGCACGCGTGTTTAGAGGATTAGTGTTCGTAACTTGATTTCATTTGCGTCCGGCCCGACGTTGGTAATTCCGCTGCGTGTTATGCCGGATCCGCAGTCGGCGGATAGCGACTCGATTTCGGACAAAGTCGGCCGAGGGTGAACTTCCCCAGTAGGGACCACGTGTGGTACTTAGGTAATGAAAAGTGCAACGACCCTACCCCACGTTGGTCATATCCATTGGCGAACTTCGGTCAGCAGGACCCATTAAACCGCTCCGGAAATTATCCGGTGCGACGACCTTACATTTCCGGGCGAATATTGGGGGTCGAGGCCGGCTCGCGGCTCCATTCTACGCGGTCGTGCTCACGGTCGGTCGTTGCTCACATACCACGAACGATACATCAGCTCCGCTCCAAGGCCAACTATGAAGTCACAGTCGTTCATTTGATGTAAATTCCAAACACTGCAAACGATTTGCCTTGGCTTTTCCAAGTTTAAAACTTTTGCCTTGACAAGCGCTGCCTCTGCTGAAAAATCTTTACCATTGCAATTTGTAGCATGTTTCCGAGGAATGTATACGCCTTATGCAATGACCTGCAAGCATTTGATTGGGTTAAAGAAACGTCACTGCAAAGGGCAGGATTTAATTTTGCTTTTTAAAAATTGAATCTATTGTTTTCCCTTAAACTTCAAAAGACTGCCACTCTAATTTTTGTCTTTTTCCATCACAATTATTACAATGCTTTCATCTCAAGTATCAGTAATTTCCTTTCACTTTTCGAGATTTTTCGTTAATGAGTATCATCATTTAAAATTTGAAAGCTTATGGTCCTATGATTGTAACAGCTGATTACCCTAGTGTAATGCGTGAGGCACCACTACTACCACAATAGTTTAACGGTTCCCAATTAATACCACCTTCTTGTGGAGTCGGCGAGGGGGAAGTTTTGGGCCAAGATTCATTCACTGAAGGTGATTTTGAACTGAAGCTGATTTTGGCCAGCGAAATTGTCAATATGTTTCACGTTGCTGGCGATAACTCAGCCTACTCTTCATGAAACACACCGTGGGATCCTTAATGATTCAAGCAGCTAATGCTAACAGACAGGACCAACAGCTCTTCGACTTGGGGAACTACATGGGGAATCGATTAGTTAAACTCCACATTTCCGTCCATTTGGTACCATCCCAGACAAAATAGCGGACTTTGTGGCCCAGTGAAGCCGAGATGACAATGATCTCATTCGCAGTTCGGGAGTAATTAAATGACTTCCAGTCGAGTCTTCATCGTTGGGTACTCAGCATTACTTGCAAATAAAAACTGTTGATGACAAAAACAGGAATGGTGTAAAGTAAATCCATACACAGTATTTTAAATGTGAGAAGTTTTGTTTTATCCAGCTGATGGTCGTTTAATGTTGCTTAGGGTTATGATTTGTTTGCTGGTTCCTATCCTGCCACTGGTTATCATCATATAAATATTTCGATCACACACAATGTTTTGGGCAGCTTCCGATCTGTTCAGACTTTCACCATTCAATTTTCTTGGTATCATGATACCTAAATATCCACTTTAACCTTCTTCTGCCAAACTAATTGAGAGTGTGCGAGAACAGGTGTTAAGTAATTACTTTTCAATTCAAAATAATAATGATTAAAAGATTGTTTCAAAAAAGGAAAAATACCAGACGTTTAGCAGGGATTGAAGCAGTCTTCCACCACCCTATTTAACACTTATCCCAATCACTGCCTAACAGAAGGGTGAAAGTTGCAAATAAGGAAATTTTCTGTCTCGCTTTCAAGTATCCAACTATAATTTGCCAATTGGTCACTGGCCTTGACACCCAATACAAAATTTTATCTTTGAAACCCTCGGCATCACAAAGCTACATATATCGAAAAACAATTTCAATGAAGCCTCGTTCACCATAGACATTTAAGTTGCACCAGATGTGAATATTGTGAATTGCTGCTCCCAGCTTTACCAGCTCGGTTGATAGAAGGACACCATTTGCATTTTGCCTCCTTCATCCCTACCCCCCATTTTAGATCCTGTGCAGGCACGAGAAACTTGCTTGAAAATTCAATTTGATAAAATTAAAATTGTAAAAGTCGTTTAAATAAAATTTCAATTCCGGAATAACCACCTTTTGACACTGTTCTATTACACCATCCTAACATGGTACCCATGAGTTATTCAGTGCCCGTCATTAGTGTCCTTTATGACGTCCTTAAAAACAGACGTTTCCTTTTGGAATGATTTTTCCAAATTTGTTTGATGCCAGACAGGCAGTAGACAGTAAAAGTATTATTCTCACTCCTCTCTGGAAAATGTGCCATCGGGACAAATTCAGAACAAAGTACTGTATTTAAAAGGCATGCTGTGTTCCGATTCATAGCTTCAAAATATAACAATAATTTAATAAGTTGTTCCTCGATTCATAAACTAGTTTGTAGACATATAGACAGACAGACATGAAACCAATTTTCAACAACCCCACTTTTCGCTTTCGCCGGTAGCAATTGAAATGACCTATAAATGTCTTTCTCTGGAGAAGTTCAAAGTTCCTATATTTCCTTGCTTTCCCATTCTACGACCCATTTCCACTAAAATGCAGAGAGTGAACTTTTCTATCCGCTAAGATTTTAAAACTTTCTTCTTTATCTTGCCACCTGCAACTGTAACTGCACCCTGATTAGATGGTATGGAATGTTTTATTCCAGAAACTGCACTGCAGCCCAATCCATCCTATTTTCTTAGCTCTTTCTCACCTGATCCCTACATTCTTGTGAGGGAAAACTGCCAACCATCACCCCTGTTTACGAGAAGTGTTCCAAGAATCGATCTACTCAACTACAGACTGATCAGTTCTTCCACCCCCCTCTCCCCCCCCGCCCAATAAGAAATGATGGATATCTATCAGTTGCTGCAGACCTCAGGTTGTTATGTTTTTTTTCCAACTCTGATTAATCATGGTTGCTGCCACCACAGCAATTCTACCATGGATTACATTGCTCTTTAGCTTCAATAACGGATAAATACTCTCAAACGAGGAGGTCAGGGAGTCATCGTGTTGAGGATATTCACGAGTCTATGAGCCACTGGAGCCCTACTTTTCCAAGCTGGTTTTACCAAGGGATTTGCGGGCCCTCCATGAATTAGCTCTCTGATTTTTTTCCATGAGTGGAAACACGCGTCCTTCGTGGACGGTTTCTTGTCTCATATATCCTGTTGGGAGGCTGGTTGTGCCGCTAAACTAGCATTTATGACCAGGTGGGGTCAACAACCTTACTCAATTTGAGCTCTCTTCCTTCTTGCAAAATCCTTTGTACCACTTTTGTTTTGATCATTCCACCCGTGCTGAACAATTTGCACCATGCTTAGAGAAGTAAGCCACCATGTTAATCCCCTATCCTGCAGATCTAGAACAATATGACCGCACTTGGTCACAACCTTCGACAAAATCGGTAACGAGCCGATTGGGAAACACGCAATTTAATGCGGCTATTAAAACATATTCAACTCGACACCTCTATCCATGTCAACCTCGCCACGGATCTATATCAGAACGAGCTAACTTATCACACGGTCACGGATTGTATAAATGCAATTACAGGACCATTCAAACCAGGAAAGTTTGGTTTTCAAAAGCCACCCAATGCTTCGCCTGTTGTTACATTTATCGTTATTAAAGACTATTAATTAATATTTTTTTATAAGCATTGCAGTAAAGTCTGATCCAAAAATTTTAAGGCAATATATGTATTTGTATATGTAATTCAGTAAAAGAATAGTGTGGTAGATAAAAACATTAGGAAAGGAAAAAAAACTTCTAACGTTGATGGTGCTACAAAAAAATTTAAGTTCAAAAACAGGTCAAAAATAAAACATTTGAAAATTATTTCTTTAATTTCAAACTTCACGACATCAATATATACCCCAAGAACTCCATGCCAAATATCAGCTCCTAGTACAACATACCTGTATTAATGAAATGCAAGTGCTTCTAAATAACTTGCACCCAAAAACTTTAACATTTTCCACGCTCACCGCTGACGCTCACCGCCAGGGGTATCCGCTTTATAGCTCTCTGTTTCTTGCGAATAGGCTAGCTAAAAAAACTACTTCTTTTTTTGGTTTTTTTTGTATTTACTGACGGAACGCTTGATTACGTGTGTTTCTGACAGGCTTGATTGAACCTGCTATTATTCGACATATAAGCCTGGTGTTCGCTTAGTGTTCTGGGTGGCTAGGCTTGGGATATTAGGCGTCCTGAGTTGGAGCCCCATTGGCCCACTGAATTAAGACCAGGTGAGGTGATTCAGCCTTGTCATCCTTTCTGAAGTCAGTAAATGAGTTTACCAGTGTATTAGGATAGGGGAACAGCATCAGTCACTAGTCACGCCACAACAAAATGATATCTACGTGGAGCCAAGCTGCCATCACACAAGAAGAGAAGATTTAACATAAGATTAGATTATTTGGGGGCCCTCATCATGATTCAACACTCGACCAAAAAACAAGCCAATGCGAAATCTGACACAACAAACCCAAGCGTGTAGAACCGTAGAGCCTACGGGCCTAATTGTGTTCGTCACCAGAAAAACCAAGATGGTGGCATATCATTGTCTGGGTGCCATGGTGGCGTGGAGTGAAGCAACAATGTAGGTGGTGGTCAGCAGCCTGAACCCGACCAATGCGATGCACTTTCAAAAAAAAAATCGACCCCCCACAAGAACCCCCACAACACCAACAGCGGCCGTAAATGTCGCAGTGTAAAAACAAAAAAATAAAAATAAAAGGTTTTTTGGCAGCTTCCTGGAACATGTATTTTCCATTAACATGTATTCGGCAAGACGGTCACAGTACCGAAGACTTGACCTGTGCTTGAGAAAGCAGATTCAATTATAAAGCCTTCAAACCCGTCGTTAAATAAATGGTGATGTAGAACAAAAACTGCACATTTAAATAACCAAGAAAAAATAATAATTGAAAAAAACAATAAGTTATAGGGGACAAAGTATTTGCATTCACTGAAGACGTTAACACAGGCCACGCCCGCTGCTTTTCTGGACACGCAGATGGCTTTCTGTACTGGGATCAAAGACTTGGTTACTGTTGCGCCAAGTTCATCGAAGAGGGCCAACATCTTGCAGGGTTTAATGTACTGAAAAAGTTGCTCGATGGTATATATCTATCATGTTAAAATGGGTGACAGATACACCAAAGGACTTTGTAAGAGTAACAAATGAGTACATTTCAGATTCAAGATTGGAATTTTTGGGGGGGTGGCAATCACATATTGCCTTGGGTATTGGCTTAATGTAGGGTGGTGGGGGGATCCTTATGATCCTGAGTTCAAACCCCACTCTGCTGTTGAATTAATACCAGGTGGGTTAACTTCTGCTGTCATCCTTCTGAGGTCGGCAAAATGAGTTGCCAGCATGGCTGGTATCCTGTGTCTGAGTTTGGTGACCCGTCCAGGATTGTGCCCATAAGCCAAGGGGTACTGCTTAGGCAGCACCAACGCTCTGCACAGAGTATGGTCCCAATTGGATGGATGGATGTAATTCACATGCTAAACGCGAACAAAATAAGTCAGAATTTCAATAAAAGGCTGTTTATTACGGCAAAATTGCACTTTCAAGCCGTTGGTTCAACCCCCCCCTCCACCCTCCTTCCCTGAAAGTAAACAGGCGTCATTGTATCCTGTTCAAAACAAAAATCATTATAAAACAGCCATGCTGGTACGACCTTTGTTCTCAAAGTTCAATCAAAGAGCACATCACGTTTAATTGACCGGAGGTACAGCTTCGGTAATTTCACGTAATTGCATCAATTTTTTTCAAAAAAATACAGGAGCCAACTAAAAAATATTACACAGTATACAATATGGATATTGCAGTTATCTTCAGCAACTGTGCACCTGCAGCACAAAAAAACAAAACGTGTTACATTCGTTCCATGGATGAGTCGACAAGACAAGGCGATTACTTTTGGTAAGGTCAGGATGTTAGCAGACCAGACTATCAGTGGGACACAAAACCGTAAACTGTTAGCCTGGCGGAGTATGCGCTTCTACCGATGTACTGTTCTAGTCTTAACTGCAACTCTTCCAACGAAGTATCCTTTTTGTAAGTAGTATATGTGTGGTATGTGCATCTGTATCTGCTCACCAATAACTTACCCCCTATACCCCCACCCCAAAACATTACCTAAAGAATCACAACACCACCCACCACACCAACGAATCCTCTGCACGACCCACCACAAATCCCCTGCCACCACTGCCACCCCTGCACACCCCCCCTGCACCAATCTCGGCCACGAGCACCACAAATCCTCGGCCACGACCACGACCCGTTTCCACCCCGACCACGAAAGCCACCTAGAAACAACAGAATTGCTAATAGCCCCACACAATTACTCACATCAAACACATTTCCACAAACAAAACATACCTGCGTCAAATCTGCATTGAAATCTCTTGTAAATCGAGTCAATCAGTCGGTTAGAGTGTCCATTATTCCTGTTAAAGGCGAAACCCAAGCAATATTTTTTCTTTCTCTGACAACCATTGAGACATCGCCTAGTGACGTCACATATTTGCCAATCAGAAAGTTGTCGAAAAAAAGCCCTCGAGTGTCGATTTTCTATTACGCCAGCGACGTCGCATTTATGAACTCACCTTGATCCAAATGGCAGCTTTCACATAGAGAAACAGTGCAGTCAAGCTCGGGATTCCGACACCGATTTCCACCAGTCATCAGCACCCGAAGGTTCTCAGATGTTGAAAGTGATCAGTGCGGACTTTGAAGAACTATTGGAAGACAAAATTAGTGATGGAAACGCTTTCAGGGGAATTGGGGAGCAAATCGTTTTGAAATTTTGTCGTTGAGCGATTCAGAGGTAAGAAGGCCGAAGGTTACTAAATTGAAAACGCTGGTCACATGATCACTTCAGCTCGATGGGGTTTGTTTTTCGATTCCAATGGCAGTTTACAAGGAGGGATTTTGTATTAATTTGATCAATTCGGTGTATATATTACTGGAGCAGAAATATCCGTTAATGCTCGACAAAGACACCGCCCAGGCACACACAGACATCAATGGATAAAATTGAGCGACAAAATGCTTAGTCCCACCGTTTCAGGCTGACGGTTGTCTTGTATGTTACGGATCATCCCGCTTTTCATACTTTCCTCAGACTCCATTTGTGTTCGTGCCATGTGTCGATGTCCCTCCCTGTGGAGGGGGAAGAGGAGGGTGGAGGGAGAGGAGGGTAGAGGATGGTGTGTGATGGTGTTTGGGGTATTGTGGCAGGTGGATTGGGGGATGGTTGGAAGGGGGGAGTGGATGGTGAGTGGTATTGTGGAGGTGATGGTGATGGGGATTTGTGCGGGGCATGGTGGACAGGGGGGGTGTATGGTGTATGTGGCATGGTGGTGGGTATTGGTGTATGGTGGGGGTGATTGATTGATTGCGGGATTGTGGAGGGGATGTGCTGTGAAGCAGTGGGTGAAGAGTGTGGGTGGGGGGGGGGGGTGTAATCAATTTGTTTTCAGGTGGTTTCTCTGTGATAACTGCTGGCAATGGCAACAGGTGTTTGTTCACCACTCAAATAATCTGTGTCTGTACATGTGCGGGTAGCTGGGGTTAGAGATGATTACAGTTTCAGCGACGGCTATTTCTTACACTTAAAGTCGTGGGACTGCATTCCTCTCTCAATCGTGGCGGATAACAGAAGATCTAAACCATCTCCCTCGTTTCATAACAGTTCTCTGTAAAGATGGTCCGAGGCACAAAATACAGTATACATTTTGTAGCACCCGAACAATACGCGGTATTTCGGACAAAGCTCGTTCAATTTCTGGCAAACTTTGTGTTTTTTTCTTTCGGCCATTTGTGTTAGCATGAAAACCATCTTTGATTTATATTACTATACAAGCATCAGGACGCATCGACTCGGCATACTTGTGGAAAATCAAAATTATTTCAACGTTCTGAGTATACATCGTTTCCACAATTTAACCTGGAGGTACGGTCTTTACGGACATGACGGCTTCCACTTTCCTGGTGTTATGTCCTGGCTATTTCTGAAGAAGAAGTAGCCGACTTTTTAATTGCAAATTTACCTTCATTATCATTCAGAAATTGGAAAAAGACACGTCATGTCTATTCTTGTAGCGGTATCAAAGGACAGATTAGCTTGAGGTGGTCTGAGCGTTTGGGTGTTCCCCTTTAAGTCAGATCAGTTTGTTTAAAAGCAACTCCATCTGTACACGTTTTATTATTTTCAAGGCTTTACCTGTTATCATTCACATTTATCATTGATCAATATCTGTTTGGATTCATACTTACAGAAAGAGTTATGACAATGAAAAAGTTGCAAAAACCTAAGGAGGAGCTTAGGTTGTTCATAAAAGCTGGTAAGACACACCTCGACCTCTCCGCCCCTCGACCCCACCGGCCCATTTTCTCCTGGCAAAAACCTTTGAGAGCAACAATCTTGCTGGATCGATAAAAAACTACAACAAAGAAAATGTGGATATGTTCACTATATATATATTTAAAAACAATACAATTAACAATCAAAATATTGAGCAGTGAAGGTAAATGACTTCAAGGTTATTATCGGTCCGATTTCTCATTATTGGCTCTCAATATTTCATCAGCACATAACACAGGTTTAATTTCAGATATCTCACGATAAATCATTATCAAGATATAAAGGCCTCGGTAGAGTTTGCGTACTCCACCAGGCTGACAGTTTACGTTTTTGCTATCCACTGATCTGCCGGGATTTCTGGATTCCAGACCTGAACCAAAATCGATCAGCTTGTTTTGTCATCGAACCCAACTCCATCCACCTTAGTTTTAGTCGATACTTATCCACAACTTTTGAAATATGATTGCCATGTATCACTTTTTGGCCCCATCTCTCAATAGGTGAAGAATCACTCAAAAAATGATCGGATCTGTATCTGGATCGGATCTACCAAAAATTCGAATCAATTTCGTCCTTGTTGAAACACCCAACCTAGTCACAAATTTACGTCCAAATCTGCCCTTAATTTTTGAGATATCATGTTATACAGTATAGCTTTTTAGCCCTTACCACTCAAGGTAAGAATTACTTTTAAAATTGAGTATCTGATCCAGATTTCAGATTTTCACCAAAATTTAATCAATTCTTCCTGTTGCACAAAAGCGTACACCAAATTTTTCATCTGAACATTCACAATGTTTTGAGATCTGTCTCAGACAAAAAGCCAGCCAACACAGAATCACTCTGTAGAGCGACACTTTGCAAATACTTTTCGCCCTCAAGTAAATATATTGCCTGTTAATTTATGTTGTAGTTGATGGACTGTATTTTTGTTGGCAAGCCTTCATGTGATAAATTTTGTTGTGTTCCAGTTTTGTTTCTTTTACTTTATTTAATTTTTTATGTTTTTATAATGGCGTATCATCTGTTTCTTGAGAAATTAGTCAAAAGATATGAATTTGTGTTCCGTATTGGCAAATGTTAACGGATCATCAAAATTTTTTTTAAAAAATTCCAGGATCCAAAATTCTGGATCCGAAAGGTTCAAGCAAAACGTTTTTCATCCTGAGTTTGCGAAAGAAAGGCATTTTATTTTCATTATCTCCAATACTATTTTTCTGTTTTGGGGAGAGGGGGGGGGGAATTAATTGCTTAAAATAATAAATTAACAAACAAATCAAGCAAACTTGTATTGCTGGCTAGAACTTAAATTCATCAATTCTAATTCACCTATCTTTCAATGCAAAGGATCATTAAAAAAAATTCCCAGGATCTGCATCCGCATTCCGGATTCTGACCAATTGTACCGTTGCTGTCCATGGCCGTCACCAAACACACAAAAAAAAATTCGAACAATCGATTCAAAAACTGTGGACCACCAATCGACTGCCGACAAACTGACAAACCAAAGGGACGCAACAAACCAAATAATTGGCGAAATACTTACGCCAAGTAACAAACAAATAAACCCAAATGCAATTACCCTCTCCTCTGGCGAGGGTAATTATCACAACAGGTTGAGAAGTAAAAAAATTCATTACGAGACTGCGGAATTACACATTCAGTAATTGGAGGAAAAATTCGAACTACCTCATTGCCGGGCGTTGGCATTCCTGGTAAATTATACAGACAATGACCCAAAAAGGAAATCATAAAAGAAAATGAAATTTTATAATTGCCAGAACACAAAGACCCCAAAAAAACCGGCCTCCCCCCTTGTTTAAAACTGATTTTCATCAACTGCATATAACCTTGATTACCTCTCTTGCTCTCTTTCTCCTCAGCACTTTTTTTGTTAATTTGTTCCAAGGAAGAATGTGCTTTGAGAGCGAAAATTAATGGCTAGGAGAACGATACATGATAATGCACCTGTATGAAGGAGAGGAAGGCATGTTCAGATTGATAGCAGCGACCACAGACATGTTGAAGGTCATTTTGTTTTGAACCCCCTCCCAAAAATATTTCTCACAATGCTTTCTGGAAAAATTAAGCGAATGATCTATTAAATGGGCACTTAAACAAGTACTGATATATTGCAATTTCAAAACTTAAACCCCAACCATCCTCTTCTCACAACTCTCCCTTCCCCTCCCCTTTCCTCTACCCCCATCTCCAACCCCTCACCACCTCAATTTCAACTTCACTCAGCCTCCCAAATTGAAAAAAAAAACCAAAACAATCATAACTCAAAAGATTAATAGAGTCAAACAACCCCCCCAAAAAACACAATTTCCAACAATCAAGTTACGCAGTTAACTCCGCCACTAAAGGTGGACTGAGGGAGTTAATGTTTCCACCCCTGTTTTGTCTGCTGAGAGGGATATCTTGAAAAAAAATTTGGTGTGTGTGACAAGGATGGAATCGATCTATTATTCTGATGGCAGTCCATCCTATCCAGTGAGATATAAAACGCCAAAGTGCTCAGCCTGCAGAGTATGCGCTCCAAAGAGTGCCGTTTTAGTTTTTTACTATGTATACAGCAACAAAACTTTTTGGCTGAATGCCATTAGTAAAGGAAACGGAAAGCCCAAAAATAAGCAGAAAGGACCACTTGCTGCCTGCAGGTTACATCATAGTTACCCTCATTATAAGGTAAAAACTTTTTATTTTTTTTTTAAAGCTCCTTACTTTTGATTCCACAGAGAGGGTTACTCCATCAGCAAATCCATCAGAACACTTCAAATGCAGTGTCATATGAGAACTCCTATCAGAGTAGTTCCGGCGTGAGAGTCTGACTTTCACCAAAGGTTTTATTATATCACCTATCCTCTTTCTAATTACTATCGACTGGCATCACGAGGAACAACATTAGCCACTAGCCGAGAGGCATCCATGGACACCTTTCACCCAACTTGAAGATCTGACTTTTGCTGATGATTTCCGCTGTTTGTCATCAGAATACCATTTGCAAGAAGAAAAAAAAAATTCACCAGGACAGGTTCTTGATTATATACACCAAGACCAAGGCTGATTGAATATCAATGCTACAACCTGTTATCCCACGAATGACAATGGAGAAGCCCTTAGAGACTGTCGAGAGTTTTTACATGCTTAGGCAGTCTCATTCAGCAAAGACAATGGAGCCAAGAAAGGCATCAGGAAAGACTCTGCAAAGAGTTGTAATGCATTCGCCTCGAACTCCATTCTTTCTGAAAGTCGAAGCACTACAGCCTGAATTCAAAGATAAGACTTATATCGTACACGTCTGTTCTTTCCATGTAGCAGTGTCCGATAAAAGTCTATACCCCCTTTCCAAATTTTCACCT
Source organism: Eptatretus atami (assembly GCA_035128595.1). Classification (NCBI taxonomy): domain Eukaryota; kingdom Metazoa; phylum Chordata; class Myxini; order Myxiniformes; family Myxinidae; genus Eptatretus; species Eptatretus atami. The sequence continues at coordinate 71,409,192 of CM068954.1, forward strand.
TTTGTTGACCTCACAGCCTGCGAATTAAAATTGCATGGAAATCAATTTTTTCCACCTTTATTTACACATTCCATAACCACACCTTCAAGAGAAAAACAAATTCTACAAATTTCATTAAAATCAATTTAAAAATTACAAAACTGGAATAATTTGTTGGGATAAGTGTTTACCCCCCCCCCACCCGAGTGTTAAACAGTTTGGTGGAAGCACCTTTGACAGCAATTACAGCTGTTGAGTCTGTTGGATAGGTCTCACCAACTTTGCACCCCTTGATTGGGCAGATATGTGCTCATTTTCTGCACAAAACAGTTCAAGTCCAGTCAAGTTTCATGGGAAGCGGTTGATGGAAAGCCAATCTTCAAGGTTCATGCCGCAGATTTTTCGATTGGATTTAGGTCGGCGCTCTGTCTGGGCCACTCAAAAAAAAAAGTGTGAATACTATCATTTTGTTCCTTAGCACTCCGATGTAAGCTTTTGGCGGTGATGTTGGTTCGCTTGTTTATGCTTGAAAGGTTAACTTCCACCCCAATTTCAGCTTTCTTGCAGAGGGCAGGAGGTTTTCCCTCTCGGATTTTTTGGTATTCTGCTCCATCCTTTTTCCTTCTATCCCGCCAAGTGTCCCTGTCCCTGCTGATGATAAACATCCCATAACATGATGCTGCTACACATGCATTCACGTGGCGGGATGGTGTCTTTGGGTGATGTGCTGTGTTGGGTTTTTGCCAACGTAATGTCTTGCATCAAGCCAAAGAGCCATTTTGATTTCATCAGACCACAGAAAAACTTTTTGCCACATGGTCTTCAGAATATCTGGAGTGTTCTGTTTTTTTGATACCTTCAAATGGAGCTCAAGGTGGGCTTTTGTTTTGAAGTAATGACTTCCTTTCTTGCCACCTTACGTACACACCAGATTTGTGGAGTTATTGGGATATTGTTGCCACATGCATGCAGTGCCCAGTCTTTGCCATAAGGCATGTCTTCTCATTCAAAGTTGCAATGGCCTCTTGGTGGCCTCTGATCATGGTCTCCTCCTTGCTTGGTCATCCAGTTTGGAGGGACAGCCTGATGTCTGGCAGGGTCTTGGTTGGTTACCATACACCTTCCAACTTCTCAATGATTGTCTTGGACTGTGCTCCAGGATATTCAAGAGGCTTTGAAATAGTTTTTTACCAATCACCCCGATCTGTGCCTTTCCCACAACTTTATCCGGAGTCTTTTTGAAAAGTCTTGGTTCTCATGTGTTGAGACTTTTTGCTGTGAACTACACTACCAGCAGCAGGGAACTACGAACAGCTGATTTTATTCTGAAAATTAATCAGGAATCACTACATTAGCACAGCTGTGGAGGCCAATTAACTTTGGTGGGTGATTTTGAGGTGATTGTTAACACCTGAGCTAATTATAAAATTTTATTGTTAAGGAGGTGGACACTTATCAACCCAAGATATTGTTTGCGGTTCTCGCGAACCGCATGCAATCCAACAGATAGGTGTCCCAAGACAGTTATCATTATTATTACGTGCTAAGATAGTCCCTTTCCTTTTGTCGAACGAGGGACAACGAAGGCGAGTGCGTTTTGCGATGATCTCATAGCTAGGTTGGCTTACATCATTTTTTCTTTCATTTCGATTCCCTACTCTTTCTTTCGTCTGATTTATTGCTGAGGGTAATCAGCCACGTGGCGCCTTTCCTGTGAGGTGGGCCTTCATGGAGGCTGCGCGTGCGGCGCCGCTGTGAGGAAACCACGGTGGATGCGAGCCGTCGTTCCAAGCGAGCCCAACCGCAACGTGTGCATGAGTCATATCGTGCCCTTCGCGTGCGGGATTATCGAACTCGAGCTTTCCGATTGATCTGGAAGATGCGGTTGCATTAAAAAGTGCATACGAGATGAATAGCCTCTGAGAGGCTCTGATGGTGTTTTTCACCACAGCAGGAAACACAGCCAGCACGACGGCCCACGCTGCACGAAATGCGTTGTACGAGGCGATAAAGGCGACTCCACGCCACATTGGCGGATGCGGGTGTGCAGCGGTAGAGCGGCTCTGTTCCTTTTTCAACCAAAGTATCTGATACATATCGGTGTTCGCCCCGCGCACACCTAGCAGAATGCGGGCGAATACGAGGCACTGACACAGTGCGTAATGGCCGAACCCCGCCGCACTTATAGCAATGTGCTTGAAGGCTGACATGAAACGCCAACTCCGCGAAACATGCATGGATTTATCCATAACGATTGTACCTTTCGGCCCTCGCTGGCAGGCAGCGGATTTCTCACGGATATGAACGTCTTCTGCGTCTTACTGCCAAGCGAAGCTGCGATCGAGCGGGGAATGGTGCAGTGGCGGGCCGGTTGACACGCGCTGGTTGGAGCCCGTACGGGACCCGTCGGCCGGGGCACGGCCGGGGTTTTTGCAGACTATTCCGTTGCCAATTTGTGGAGCGATTCGTGTTATTGTCGTTAGGGTCAGAGCGAAATATGTTCGCTTGTCTGGGATGACCGTTTTGCCAGGAGACAAGTGAGGCGGTTTCCGGCCAAAGTTATCGACCACATGGGTCGGGGCCAATCAGCGCCCGATTCAAGTTGATGACGTATCGCTTCGGGGTGGCCCCTCCCCCCGCGCTCAAGTCCTATAAAGGTCAGAGCAAGTCCTCCGGCCTCTTTTTCTCTTTCGCAGTCGCTCGATGCTGGCCTCGCCTCGTCCCTCGGCACGACCTGCCTCCTGCTGTCTGGACTCCGCTCTTCCTCATCTCCGCCCACACGACGTTCAACGCAAAACCCGCCTACCTGGTCCCGCCTACCACTCGTCCATTCACCTTGGATCCGCCCCTTCTCCACTCAAAGGGCCCCTCCTTCCCGAACACGGTTCCATACGCTCTTGCTGAAGCCAGATGACGACGCGCCAGCTGTCGGGTTGCCACACTATGGGAGCATCCCCCTCGCCCGCCCCGAAATGTATTGGTGGCGCGTGCGTGCTTCAAGCCCAAAGGTACCAAGAACGTAACGTTACTCCTTTTCCCTCTGTTCCAATACTCCCTCTAATTGGTTCTGTGTCTGTGTGTGTGCGTGTGCGTTGTGCGTTGTGTGTGTGTGGTGGTGTCGTGGTGTGGTGTGTGTGTGTGTGTG
>CM068954.1:71416171-71450405 GCA_035128595.1 Eptatretus atami
AGAGTTGTGAAGAAGAGGATGGTTGGGGTTTAAGTTGAATTGCTATATCAGTACTTGTTTAAGTGCCCAATTTAATAGATCATTCGCTTAATTTTTCCAGAAGCATTGTGAGAAATATTTTTTGGGGAGGGGGTTTCAAAACAAAATGACCTTCAACATGTCTGTGGTCGCTGCCTATCAATCTGAACATGCCTTCCTCTCCTTCATCAGGTGCATTATCATTATCTTCTTGCCTAAGCCATTAATTTTCGCTTCTCAAAGCACATTCTTCTTGGAACAAATTAACAAAAAAGTGCTGAGGAGAAGAGAGCAAGAGAGGTAAGCAAGGTATAATGCAGTTGAATGAAAATCAGTTTAAACAAGGGGGGAGGCCGGTTTTTTGGGGTCTTGTGTTCTGGCAATTAAATAATTTCATTTTCTTTATGATTTCTTTTTGGTCATTGTCTGTATAATTTACCAGGAATGCCAACCCCGGCAATAGAGGTAGTTCGGAATTTTTCCTCCAATTACTGAATGTGTAATTTCCAGTCTCGTAATGAATTTTTACTTCTCACAACCTTGTTGTGATAATTACCCTCGCCAGAGGAGAGGGTATTGCATTTGGGTTTATTTGTTTGTTACTTGGCGTAAGTATTTCGCCAAGTATTTTGGTTTGTTGCGTCCTTTTGTTTGTCAGTTTGTCGCACGATTTTTGTCCACAGTTTTGAATCGATTGTTCTGAATTTTTTTTGTGTGTTGGTGACGGGCCATGGACAGCAACGTACATTTTTGGTCAGAATCCGGATGCGGATGCAGATCCTGGGAATTTTTTTTAATGATCCTTTAGCATTGGAAGATCAGGTGAATTAGAATTGATGAATTTAAGTTCTAGCCAGCATACAAGTTTGCTTGTTTGTTTGTTAAATTTATTATTTAAGCAATTAATTCCCCCCCCCCCTCTCCCCAAACAGAAAATAGTATTGGAGATATGAAATAAAAATGCCCTTCTTCGCAAAACTCAGGATGAAATCATCAGTTTGCTTGAGGACCTTTCGGATCCAGATTTGGATCCTGGAATTTTTAAAAAAAATTTTGATGATCCGTTAACATTTGGCAATCGGACACAAATTCATACTTTTGACAATTTCTCAGAAACAGATGATCGCCATTATAAAAACATAAAAACAAATTTAAAATAAAGTAAAAGAAACAAAACTGGAACACAACAAAATTTATCACTGAAGGCTTGCCAACAAAATACAGTCCATCAACTACAACATAAATTAACAGCAATATATTTACTTGACGAAAGTATTTTGCCAAAGTGTCGCTCTACGAGTGATTTCTTGTTTGTCTGGCTGGCTTTTTTGTCTGAGAGCAGATCTCAAAACATTGTGGATGGATTCAGATGAAATTTGGTGGACAGCTTTTGGTGCAACAAGGAAGAATTGATTAAATTTTGGTGAAAATCTGAATCTGGATCAGATACTCAAATTTTAAAAGTAATTCTTAACCATTGAGTGGTAGGGCTAAAAACTATACTTGTATAACATGATATCTCAAAAAGTTAAGGGCAGATTTGGACGAAATTTGTGGACAGGTTGGGTGTTTCACAAGGACGAATTGATTCGATTTTGGTGAAGATCCGGATCCAGATCCAGATCCGATCATTTTTTGAGTGATTCTTCACCATTGAGAGATGGGGCCAAAAGTGATACATGGCATCATATTTCAAAAAGTTGTGGATAAGTTATGACTAAACTAGGTGGATGAGTTGGTTCGATGACAAGAACAAGCTGATTCGATTTTGGTTCAGGTCTGGATCCAGATCCGGCCGATCAGTGGGATACAAAACGTAAACTGTTCAGCCTGGTGGAGGTACGCACTCTACCGAGTGCCTTTATACTTGATAATGATTTATCGGTGAGATATCTGAAAATTAAACCTGTGTTATTGCTGATAATATTGAGAGCCAATAATGAAGAATCGACCGATAATAACCTTGAATCATTTACCTATCACTGCTCAATATTTGATTGTTATTGTATTGTTTTTAATAATTATATATATGAACATATCCACATTTCTTTGTTGTAGTTTTTTATCGATCCAGCAAGATTGTTGCCTCTTCAAAGGTTTTTGCCAGGAGAAAATGGGCGTGGGGGTCGAGGGGGTCGAGGAGGTCGAGGTGTGTCTTACCACTTTTTTAACACCTAAGCTCCTCCTTAGGTTTTGCAACTTTTCATTGTCATAACTCTTTCTGTAAGTATGAAATCCAAACAATATTGATCAATGATAAAATGTGAATGATACAGGTAAACCTTGAAAATATAAAACGTGGTACAGGATGGAGTTGCTTTTAACAACTGATCTGACTTTAAAGGGGAACCCAAACGCTCAGACCACCTCAAAGCTAATCTGTCCTTTGATACCCTACAAGATAGACATGACGTGTCTTTTTCCAATTTCTGAATGATAAAGAAGGTAAATTTGCAATTAAAAGTCGCTATCTTCTTCTTCAGAATAGCCAGGACATCACACCAGGAAGTGGACCGTCATGTCCGTACCGTCTCCAGGTTACATTGTGGAACGATGTAACTCAAACGTTGAATAATTTTTGATTTTCCACAAGTATGCCGAGTCGATGCGTCCTTGATGCTTGTATAGTAATATAAACCAAAGATGGTTTCATGCTACACAAATGGCCGAAAGACACTAAGTTTGCCAGAAATTGGACGAGCTTTGTCCGAAATACCCGCGTATTGTTCGGGTCTACAAAATGTATACTGTACTTTTGTGCTCGGACCATTTTACAGAGAACTGTTATGAAACGAGGGAGATGGTTAGATCTTCTGGTTATCCGCCACGATTGAGAGAGGATGCCATCCCCACGACTTAAGTGTAAGAAATAGCCGTCGCTTGAAACTGTAATCATCTCTACCCAGCTACCCGCACATGTACACAGATTATTTGAGTGGTGAATCAAACACCTGTTGCCATTGCCCAGCAGTTACACAAGACCACCTGAAAACAATTGATTTACACCCCCCCCCCCCACCCACACTTTCACCCACTGCTCACAGCACACTCCCCTCCACAATCCCCATCAATCATCACCCCCACCATACACCATACCCACCACCATGCCACCATACACCATACACCCCCCCTGTCCACCATCCCCCACAATCCTCCATCAACCATCACCTCCACAATACCCACCACCATCCACCCCCCCTTCCACCATCCCCCATCACCTCCACAATACCCCAAACACCATCCCACACACCTCCTCTACCCTCCTCTCCCTCCACCCTCCTCTCCCCCCTCCACAGGGGAGGGACATCGACACATGGCACGAACACAAATGGAGTCTGAGGAAAGTATGAAACGGGATGATCCCGTAACATACAAGACACCTGGTCAGCCTGCAACGGTGGGACTAAGCATTTGTCGCTCATTTTATCCATGATGTCTGTGTGTGCCTGGGCGGTGTCCATGTTGTCGAGCATTAACGGATATTTCTGCTCCAGTAATATATACACCGATTGATCAATTAATACAAAATCCCTCCCTTGTAAACTGCCAATTGAATCGAAAAACCAAACCCCATCGAGCTGAAGTGATCATGTGACCAGCGTTTTCATATTTAGTAACACTTCGGCCTTCTTCCTCTGAATCGCTCACACAAAATTCAAAACGATTTGGCTCCCCAATTCCCCTGAAAGCGTTTCCATCACTAATTTTGTCTCCAATAGTTTCTTCAAAGTCCCACTGATCACTTTCAACATTCTGAGAACCTTCGGAGTTGCTGATGACGGTGGAATCGGTGTCGGAATCCGAGCTTGACATGCACTGTTTCTCTATGTGAAGCTGCCATTTGGATCAAGGTGAGTTCATAATGCGACGTCGCTGGCGAAATAGAAAATCGACACTCGAGGGCTTTTTTTCGACACTTTCTGATTGGCAAATAATGTGACGTCACTGGCGATTCTCAATGGTTGTCAGAGAAAGAAAAAATATTGCGTTTGGGTTCCCTTTTAACAGGAATAATGGACACTCTACCGACTGATTTGACTCGATTTACAGAGATTTCAATGCAGATTTGACGCAGGTATGTTTGTTGTGGAAATGTGTTGATGTGAGTAATTGTGTGGGCTATTTAGCAATTCTGTTGTTTCTAGGTGGCTTTCGTGGTCGGGGTGGAAACGGGCGTGGTCGTGGCCGAGGATTTGGTGGTGCTCGTGGCCGAGGATTTGGTGGCAGGGGGGGTGGTGGCAGGGGATTTGTGGTGGTCGTGCAGAGGATTTCGTTGGTGTGGTGGGTGGTGGTTGGTGATTCTAGGTATGTTTGGGTGGGGGTAGGGGGTAAGTAATTGGTGAGCAGATACAGATGCACATACCACACATATACTACTTACAAAAGGAATACTCGTGGAAGAGTTGCATTAAGAACTAGAACAGTACACGGTAGAGCGCATACCTCCGCCAGGCTGAACAGTTTACGTTTTGTGTCCCACTGATAGGCTGGATCTCTACATCCTGACCTTAACCAAAATGTAATCGCCTTGTTCTTGTCGACTCATCCATTGGAACGAATGTAACACGTTTTGTTTTTTTGTGCTGCAGGTGCTACAGTTGCTGAAGATAACTGCAATATCAATAATTGTATACTGTGTATATTTTTTTCAGTTGGCTCCTGTATTTTTTGAAATTGATGCATTACGTGAAAATTACCGAAGCTGTACCTCGGTTCAATTAAACGTGATGTGCTCTTTGATTGAACTTTGAGAACAAAGGTCGTACCAGCATGGCTGTTTTATAATGATTTGTTTTGAACAGGATACAATGACGCCTGTTTACTTTCAGGGGAAGGAGGGTGGAGGGTGGGGGTTGAACCAACGGCTTGAAGTGCAATTTGCCGATAATAAACAGCCTTTTATTGAAATTCTGACTATTTTGTTGCGTTTAGCATGTGATTACCATCCATCCATCCATTGGGACCATACTCTGTGCAGAGCGTTGGTGCTGCCTAAGCAGTCCCCTTGGCTATTGGGCACAATCCTGGACGGGTCACCACTCAGACACAGGATACCAGCATGCTGGCACTCATTTTGCCGACCTCAGAAGGATGACAGGCAGAGTTAACCCCACCTGGTATTAATTCAACAGCAGAGTGGGGTTTGAACTCAGGATCATAGGATCCCAAACCCACCACCCTAACCATTAAGCCAATACCAGGCATATGTGATTGCCACTCCCCCCAAAAAATCCAATTCTTGAATCTGAAATGTACTCATTTTGTTACTCTTACAAGTCTTTGTGTTATCTGTCACTCCATTTACATGATAGATATGATACCATCGAAGCACCTTTTTCAAGTCACATTACCCTGCAAGATGTTGGCCCTCTTCGATGAACTTTGGCCAACAGTTAACCAAGTCTTTGATCCCAGTACAGAAAGCCCTTCTGCGTGTCCCAGAAAGCAGCGGGGCGTGGCTGTGTTAACGTCTTCAGTGAATGCAAAACTTTGTCCCCTAAACTTATTGGTTTTTTTTCATTATTATTTTTTCTTGGTTTATTTAATGTGCAGTTTTATTGTTCTACATCACCATTTATTTAACACGGGTTTGGAAGGCTTTATTGAAGCTTTCTCACACAGTCAAGTCTTCGGTACTTGTGACCTCTGCCGAATACATGTTCTGGAACAAATACATGTTCCAGGAAGCTGACCAAAAACCTTTTATTTTATTTTATTTGTTTTTACCTGCGACATTTACGGCCGCTGTTGGTGTTGTGGGGGTTCTTGTTGGGGGTCGATTTTTTTTGAAAGTGCATCCATTGGTCGGTCAGCTGCTGGACCACACCTACATTGGTTGCTTCACTCCACCCACCATGGCACCCAGACAAAATGATATGGCCACCATCTTGGTTTTCTGGTGGACCGAACACATTAGGCCCGTAGGCCTCTACTGGTTCTACACTGCTTGGGTTTGTTGTGTCAGATTTCCATTGGCTTTGTTTTTGGTCGAGTGTTAATCATGATGAGGGACCCCCAAAAATCTAATCTTATGTTAAATCTTCTTCTTCTTGTGTATGGCAGCTTGGCTCCCACGTAGCTATCATTTTGTTGTGGCGTGACTATGTGACTGATGCTGTTCCCCTATACCAATACACTGGTACTCATTTCACTGACTTCAGAAGGATGACAGGCTGAATCAACCCCACCTGGTCTTAATTCAGTGGCCAATGGGGCTCCAACTCAGGACCCTAATATCCCAAGCCAGCCACCAGAACCACTAAGCGAACACCAGGCTTATATGTCGAATAATAGTAAGGTTCAATCAAGCCTGTCAGAACACACGGTAATCAAGCGTTCCGTTCAGTAAATTACAAAAAAAACCAAAAAGAAGTAGTTTTTAGCTCGCCTATTCGAAGAACAGAGAGCTATAGCGATACCCCTGGCGTGAGCGTCAGCGTGAGCGTGAAAATGTTAAAGTTTTTGGTGCAAGTTATTTAGAAGCTTGCCATTCATTAATACAGGTATGTGTACTAGGATGCTGATATTTGGCATGGAGGTTCCTTTGGGGTATATTATTGATGTCGTGAAGTTGAAATTAAAAAATAATTTCAAATGTTTTAAATTTTTGACCTGTTTTGAACTTAACTTTTTTGTAGCACATCAACGTTAAAGTTTTTTTTCCTTTCTAATGTTTTTATCTACCACACTATTTTTTACTGATTACAATATACAAATACATATATTGCTTTAAAATTATTTGGATCAGACTTTACTGCAATGCTTTATAAAAAATATTATTAGACTAGTCTTTTAATAACGATAAATGTATAAACAGGCGAGCATTGGGTGGCTTTGACACCAACTTTCTGGTTGAATGGTCCTGTATTGCATTTATACAATCCGTGACCGTGTGATAAGTTAGCTCGTTCTGATATAACCGTGGCGGAGGTTGACATGGATAAGAGGTGTCGAGTTGATCTTTTAATAGCGCATTAAATGCGTGTTTCCCAATCGGCTCGTTACCGGATTTTGTCGAAGGTTGTGACCATAGTGCGGTCATTCTTGTTCTAGATCTGCAGGATAGGGATGTAACATGGTGGCTTACTTCTCTTAAGCATGGTGCATTGTTCAGCACAGGGTGGAATGATCAACAAAATGGTACAAAGGATTTTGCAAGAAGGAAGAGAGCTCATTGATGTAGGTTGTTGACCAACCTGGTCATAAAATGCTAGTTAGCGGCACACCAGCCTCAACAGGAATATATGAGACAAGACCGTCCACAAGGACCCGTTGTTTCCACTCATGGAAAAAAATCAGAGAGCTATTCAAGGAGGGCCCGCAAATACCCTTGGTAGACAGCTTGGAAAGTAGGGCTCAGTGCTCAATAGACTCGTGAAATTCCTCACACGATGACCCTGACCTCTCGTTTGAGAGTATTTATCCGTTATTGAAGCTAAAGAAGCAATGTATCCATGGTAGAATTGCTGTGGTGGCACCACCATGATTATCAGAGTTGGAAAAAAACATAACACCTGAGGTCTGCAGCAATGATAGATATCCATCATTTCTTATTATGGGGGGGGGGGAGAGGGGGGGAAGACTGATCAGTCTGTAGTTGAGTAGATCGATCTTGGAACACTTCTCGTAAACAGGGGTGATGTTGGCAGTTTCCTCACAAGAATGTAGGGATCAGGTGAGAAAGAGCTAAGAAAATAGGAGTGGATTGGGCTGCAGTGCAGTTTCTTGGGATAAAACATCCAATACCATCTAATCAGGGTGCAGTTACAGTGCAGGTGGCAAGATAAAGAAGAAAGTTTTAAATCTTAGCGGAAGAAAAGTTCACCTGCTGCAATCTTTTAGTGGGAAAGGGTCGAGAATGGGAAAGCAAGGATTAGGAACTTTGAACTTCTCAGGAAAGACATTTAAGGTATTCAATTGCTACCGCGTGAAGCGAAAAGTGGGGTTAATTGCAATTGGTTCATGTCTGTCTGTCTGATTGTCTACAAACATCAGTTTATGATCGAGGAACAACTTATTTAAATTAATTGTTATATTTTGAACATGAATCGGAACACAAGCATGCCTTTTAACAGTACTTTGTCTCTGAATTTGTCCCGATGGCACATTTTCAGAGAGGAGTGAGATAATACTTTTACTGTCTACTGCCTGTCTGGCAGTCAAACAAAATTGAAAATCATTCCAAACAGGAAACGTACTGTTTTTAAGGACGTCATAAAGGACACATATGACAGGCACGAATAACTCATGGTACCATGTTAGGATGGTGTAATAGACAGTGTCAACGGTGGTATATTCCGGAATTAATTTATTTAAACGACTTTTACAATTTTATTTTATTCAAATTGAATTATTCAAGCAAGTTTCTCGTGCCTGCACAGGATTCTAAATGGGGGTAGGGATGAAGGAGGCAAAAATGCAAATGGTGTCTTCTATCACCGAGCTGGTAAGCTGGGAGCAGCAATTCACATTTATTTCCACATCTGGTGCAACTTAAATGCTCTAATGGTGACGAGGTGCTTCATTTGAAATTGTTTGTTCGATATATGTAGCTTTGTGATGCCGAGGGTTCAAAATAAAAATTTGTATTGGTGTCAAGGCCAGTGACCAATTGCAAATTAATAGTTGGATACTTGAACACGAGAACAGAAAATTTCCTTATTTGCACTTTCAAAACCCTTCTGTTTAGCAGTGATTTGATATGTTAAATAGGGTGGTGGAAAGACTGCTTCAATCCTGCTAAACGTCTGGTATTTTCTTTTTTGAAACAATCTTTATAATCATTATTTTATTTGAATTGAAGTATATACTTGAACACTGTTCTCCACACTCTCTAATTAGTATTGCAAAGAAGGTTAAAGGATATTTAGGTATGCATGATACCAGAAAATTGATGGTGAAAGTCTGAAACAGATCAGGAGCTGGCCAAAACATTGTGTTGATCGAAATATTTATCCATGAATGATAACAGTGGCAGGATCGGACAGCACAAATCATAACCCTAAGCAACATAAACGACCCATCACTGATAAAACAAACTTCTCACCATTTAAATACTGTGTATGGGATTACTCACCATTCTGTTTTTGTCATCACAGTTTTTATTTGCAAGTATGCTGAGTACCAACGATGACGACTCGACTGGAAGTCACTTTATTACTCCCGAACTGCGAAAGAGATCATTGGTCATCTCGGCTCACTGCCACAAAGTCCGCTATTTGTCTGGGATGTACCAAATGGACGAAATGTGGAGTTTACTAAATCGACTTCCATGTAGTTCCCAAGTCGAAGAGCTGTTGGTCCTGTCTGTTAGCATTAGCTGCTTGACATTAAGGATCCCACGGTGTGTTTCATGAAGAGTAGGTGAGTTATCGCCAGCAACGTGAACAATTGACAAATTCCTGCCAAAATCAGCTTCAGTTCAAAATCACCTTCAGTGAATGACTTGGCCCAAACTTCCCCCTCGGCCGACTCCACAAGAAGGTGGTATTAATTGGGCCCGTTAAACTATTGTGGTAGTAGTGGTGCCTCACCATTACACAGGGTAACAGCTGTTACATCAATAGGACACATAAGCTTTCAATTTTAAATGATTGATACTCATTAACAGGAAAAAATCTCGACAAGTGAAAGGAAATTACTGATACTTGAGATGAAAGCATTGTAATAATTGTGATGGAAAAAGACAAAATTAGAGTGCAGTCTTTTGAAGGTTTAAGGGAAACAATAGATTCAATTTTTAAAAGCAAATTAAATCCTGCCTTGCAGTGACGTTTCTTTAACAATCAAATGCTTTGCAGGTCATTGCAAAGGCGTATACATTCCTCGGAGACATCTACATTGCAATGGTAAAGGATTTTCAGCAGAGGGCAGCCTTTGTCAAGGCAAAAGTTTTGAACTTGGAAAAGTCAAGGCAAATCGTTTGCAAAGCTTGTTTGGAATTTACATCAAATGACGACTGGTGACTTCATAGTGTGCCTTGGACGAGCTGATGTAGTCGTTCGTGGTCATGTGAGCAAAGGACCGAGATCTCCTGATGCACAGAACCGCTAATGGAGCCGCGAGCCGGCTCGACCATTCGCCCGGAATGTAAAGGTCGTCGCCCCGGATAATCCGGAGCGGAGGGTCCTGACTGGACCGAAGTTCGCCAATGGATAGACCACGTGGGGTAGGGTCGATTGCCCATTTTCAATTTACCTAAGTACCCACGTGGTCCGACTACTGGGGAAGTTCACCCTCGGCCGACTTTGTCCGAATCGAGTCGCTATCGCCGACTCGGATCCGGCATAACCGAGCGGAATTACCAACGTCGGGCCGGACCAAATGAACAAGTTACGAACACTAATCCTCAAACACGCGTCATGTCGAGCCAATGAAAGAAACAAAAACGAGCTGATACATTTAACAATTGGGGTTTATTTATACAATAATATGGGAGCTAGGGAACACAGAAGAGCAGAACTATCCAATACATAAATGCAAGTATATACAGCGAACAAAGCACTTAACAGTTTTCTACTTGTTAGACGGGCCCACAGACACACATACGCACACACACACACACCCAAGAAATGGTGGCTGATGCCTTTAATGCGGACTTCAGCTGAGGGACAGATGAGCTGAAGCCCAGGGTCTGCCTCAGACCTTTCCACCTCGTGTGGTCTTCAAGCTGTTCGGACCGGGCACCAGCGTGGGCGAGCTGGATCCAATCACCGCGAGCCGCGATCCTTTCCGAGCTCCGGCGGATCCCCTCGCGCTCCGGACCATGTGCTGGTGAGACGAGGCGCCGATCCTTCCCGACCGCGATGGGTCGCTTCCCGAGAACCACCGACCAAGATGAGGCCAAGAAATCACACAAACCGGGAACCAACAGAGACCGCGAAGAGCTCCACGCACCAAGAAGAGCCAGCCGAACCAAGATGTGGCCACGAAGCAGAGCAACCAACTCCACCAAGCAGAACAAAAGCACCAGAACATGAGCCTGATGAACCCGAAGGCTCACCGAAGACTAACCCAAGACTAACCAGAACCACCCCAAGCAAGCTGAGGGTCCCTCTTTATCCTCTCATCCCCGCCTCGCTTCCGGCGTGACTCATTCGCCCTCGTGCGCCGCCCCCGCAACGCGGGTGGGGCTGTTTATGCTAGGTTCCCACTGTCGTGCGATCCGTTACGAACGCCACGATTGGCCATTCGTGCTGATCATGGAATTTCTCTGAAAGCTGTTCCCATATCACGATGCGCGCACGATTGAAATCGTGGTCTCACAGAGCGTGGTTTTGTCTTGTCTAAGATCATCCCGATCACCACGATTAGGAAGCACGATTAGATGCGATCTGTCACGCTTTGTTACGATCAGATACGATCTGATACGATGCAATACTATCTGATGCGATGATCCCGATTGACAATTGATCGTGTTGATCGTAGAAAAATTTTTAACCGTTCAAAATTTTCTACGATTACACGATTGCCACGACTGACTCAAGATTTGATAACATCTGATAGGATCACCACGATTAGTCCACGATTTAGACACACATTTCAATCGTGCCGCGCATTGTGATAGTGGGAACCTAGCATTACCTCGATTTCAGCCGCCCCGCCCAACGTCTTTCTGTTTACGCTGTTGAATCACAGGAGGGAGGGTTTCTTCTTCTTCTTCTTTATGGGGAGGGTCGTTCTTCTTTTGCGGGAGAGGGTCGTTCTTCTTTGCGGGGGAGGGTCGTTCTTCTTTGTTGTTGTTCTGATTGAACCCTAACTTTTAAAATGAATCACAGCGCATTTACACAGATTTACCCATTAAACAATGGAAGGCGAGCTATCTATGGAACATGTACTTACCGAGATAACTGAGCTAAAAGGACCTGAATGTTGAGTGTGATCGTGGTTTCCAGATTCGCAACAATACTTTTTATATATATATATATATATATATATATATATATATATATATATAGTATATATACACATATATAATAGTTTTACATATATATATATATATATAATATATATCAAACATATACATATATACTGTATATACATATATATACATATATACACATATATATATATATATCATATATACATATATATATATATACATAAGTATACACATATATATATATATATATATATAATCATATATTATATATATATTATATATATATATAACATCCATATATATCCATATATATATATATATATTATATATATAATATATATATATATATTATATATCATATGAGGCGCCGGAGGAGGAGTGATGTAAGGGCCACATTGGCCATTTTGGAGTTAATGCCATATAGCACTATTTTAACCTTCCATCATCCGAGCCTATCAATCATCATATCATTAAAAAATGTCGCTTACATCACTCCTCGCCGGCCTCATGTATATGTATATATCATATTATATATATATATATATATAATATATATATATATATATATCATATAATGTAGATAGCATATATATATATATAGTATATATATATGTATATATATTAGATAGATAGATAGATATGTACGTATATATATTATATATATGGATATTAGATATATGTATATATATATATATATATATATATATATATGTGGAATTTATATATATATCTATATATATATATATTATATATATATATGTATACAGGGGCTGCAAAAGTAGGTATACAGTAAGGAATATACCCGTATATCATTACTGTATACCTACTTTTGCAGCCCCTTGTATATACTGTATATATATATATATATATATGTAGATTTTGGCTTTGGATAGCCAAAATGTATCCACCCTCACCTCTGAGCTATCCAAGCTGTGTTCAAATCTCGACCAAGTAAGACAAGCCTCAAAAAATAAATTCACACCTTCCCCAAGTGCAGTACATATTACTCTCTCCCTATCAACCAACCACAAAAAAATGTTTTCTTCTATTCTGTCTGCTTCAGCGTATCAACTGGACTTTCTCACACTAACATTTCTCAAAAATGTTCGACATACCAATTATTTCCTGAATTTAGAAAAACTTTCCAATTTTTGGATGTTCTGTACTTTCTTCTTTTTTTTAACTTTACCTTCAAACTGTGCCCTCGAGTTCCATTGTAACCTCAAAAAAGGTTATGGGGAACTTTCTGTGTCACTTCATCTGAATCTGTGTCACTTTCTGTGTCACTTCAAATACCATTTGACTTTTTCTTCCCCGATGTAAGCAACACTGCCTGAAAGGGTAGTGCAGAGGGAGCACACTCACCTTTGAGTTGTTTTGTGTGGGTTTGATTCACAGCCCAACTAAACTATCCAATTAATGCTTCTCTCGAAGGGCTTTGCATCACATAGTGCGCATTCCTTCGGATGGGCGTTAAGCTGGGTGTTCTGTCTGTGAGTATTAGTTGGTGGATGTTAAAAATCTCACAGTGTCTTTTTGCGAAGAGTACGTGAGCTATTGTCGGCATCCTGAACAAATTCCAAATTCCTGTTCTGACTACTTTTAGGAAGCAAAAGAAAACACCACCTTGTGTCGTCCTTTGATTTGGCTGCGCTGAATTGAACCAGCATTGAAAAAAACTGGAAAGGTTTGACTCCAACCGTGTTTTTCCTTATTGTCTGCAATCGGTAATCTCCCAATTGTATAACTGTATAAATTAACATGCCAAACCACATCTGTGGTTCTGAAAAAGGTGTTTCAAGAGAACATTTTGTTGATCGTTGTAAGTGATGCAACATGGTGGTGCAATCTGATGATGCAACCTTGCTATTGGATGACTAATGCCAATGTAATGAATGTATTGGAGCCAGGTAATTCCACCTGTGTATGCTGGAGCTCAATTAGTGACTTGTTCTGTTAATACTTGAATGAGAACGATTAAATGTCTACTTTTGATAAAGGAATATGTTAGTATTCCCAATGTTCCTTGCAAATGCTGCACAATATTTTTATTTACAAGACTGAGACTCATGGAAAAGTGAGTGGACACACGAAGCAAGGGATTGAATGAACAGGAAAAAAAATCAAGAGATAAGGAGAGGAAATGAAACCTGAAAGTAAGAGGGTTGGGTTGGGGAGAGAATTTCATGGAAGGAGATGTGAGATGGTGGTGCACCACCTGCTTGAAGTTCTCGAGGGAAGAGTGGGATTGACCAGCCTCAGGAAGATAGTTCCACAAAGAGATGGAACTTGGAACAAAAGAGTAGTAGTGTGATGTAAGCCTGGATCTTGGGAGTTTACCCGAGCAGGGGGAGATTGCAACAAAGTACCGCATGCATAATGAACGAGTTGGCCAATGATTATACCCCGCAGCCAATGATGCTGCCCTGCAACCTTGTATTGCATATGAACGAAGGAATGATGACATTTAATGGTTGGAGGGTTGAGAGAGAAGAGGGAGGCAAAAGGGGAAAAGAGGCCGAAAATCCAGAGGCGTGAGAGCAACAGACCTTGTGTTTTAGTCTCATCATGGGAAATGCCAATATTGTTGAGAGCATCAGATTTCACAGACTCCTGGAGGGACAGATGTGATGTTGAGTTGCCAACCCATAAGGGAATGAGGGGGCTCCACTAAGCTACGAAAAAAGACCTTCTATGGCGCCAGCTTTCTTGCCTCTGATCTTCCACTTCTCTCGATTCTGATTTTCCAATGTATGATGCCGATCACAAAACCCTGAGGTTTTTTACTTGATCATTGTCCAAACAGGCATGCTGGTGAGCACCAAACCAGATTTTGTCAAAGGAAAAGTGGTAAACGCTGATGACTGCTTGTTCTTCTTCTCCTCCCTCACCCCAACTACACTTTCCCATTTATATATTCTCAGAAAGTTCTCCACTTGCAAAAGTGCCTTCCTCTGCTTATGGTCACCAGAGGATTCGATATCCAGCAGTAATCAGAACTCTCTCGAGCCCTGACTATCTTTCTACAGAAGTTAAATTTTATAATACAACATTAAAACTTATTCCCTTTTTACTTTACTCCACTTTTATAACAACCATCTTGCCTCAACAAACATTACACTGTTATGTATCATGAACAACGGTCTCTGTGTCAAATCATAGGCACATCAGCGTTAACATATCACTGAACCAAAACACCACCTTACAGACAGAATTTGTGCCGATGCTAAATCTGTGCCTGGCTTTGGAGGCCAGCTTTGGTATAGTATTATGATCGATCCAGGAGAGGTGTTAGCTGATCGTGATACCTAGAAGTTCAAGAGACTGGACCTGCTCTGTTACCTGAGCATGGAAATAGATTGGTGGGGTAGTTTGATGACTCTTTGGACAGGTGAGAAAGTGAAATTTGTCAGGATTGAAAGACATGTTCGTTTCATCGATCACACCAGCATCTCATCAATTTCCGATGAGTGGAGAACGGCTCAGCTGCTGTCTGCTTCTTGGTGGGATTGGGATGATATATTGCATTTAAATCGGGCTGACAGGATGGCCGAGAGGTACGCATGCTCGCGTCCAAGCTGTCGAGTCTGGGGTTGAATCTTGACCCAGCTATAAGCTATCATCATGCTGTTTCACAGGCAGGGTGATTCATCAACGTGTGCCGTCCCATCTGCCGGTATTTGTTGGTGGACGTTAAAGATCTGACAGTGTCCTTCATGCAGAGTAGGCGAGCTGTCGCCGCCACCCTCAACAAATTCCAAATCCCTGCCCGAATCTACAAAGGGCACTGCATCAGCGGCACAGCCACGCCCTCAGCCAATGATGCTACCCCGCAGCCTTGTGCTGCATACGAACAACGACATTTTAAATGGGGAGTTATCTGCAAAATTGAATAATGGGTTTTCTAGAGTATTGGAGAGGTTGTTCATGTCCTGTATATGAGGAACAAGACTGGGCCCAAGACACTGCCCAACTAAGAGGAACATTTCTATTGCAGACACTAAGGGGTGTCCACAATTGATGGCTGCAAAGCAGGTTTATTTTCTGGATTTCAAGTTCAGGCACACAAAGGAAATCATCATGTAAAGGATGGAGGGAAGATTGAAGAAAAGTCCAAGGTGGCCGCAATGTCTTGTCACCCCTTGTAAAAATTGTCATTGCCTTTTCTCATATCAGCTGACAATGCTGAAGGGTTCTCCAAGTTATACTGCTTGCATCGTTTACAGGTCGACTTTTTTGATTACCTGGCAACAGATTATTCGACCAATTCGCACTGCTCACCTCTGGTTGATGGCCTTTCAGTTTTGGGCATATCTTTTATGGAGCATGTTGCAAAGAGTTTATGCTGTGTCTTTTTATAGGGAGCTTCTTTGTGGAATCGTTGCTGGAAGTCGATGCACATCTCTCCCATTGTTTTCCATGTTTGTGGATGTTTGTGAACCCAAACACTGCCAACAATCCGTTGCTTAATGGTGCAATTGCTTGTATTACCCATGGTTACGTTCACTAAATCTGAAAAAAAAGGAAACCAATTAACATTATGCACACAAAGGCAATGTCACAATTTTTACAAAGAGTGACAAGACATTGTGGCTACCCTGTAGTGCTTGCTGTTTGAACGCGACGAGACAAGGGGTTTGTGAGCAAGAAACAGAAAGATGGCGAATAAGAAGAATCAGTATGGGAGAAAAGCATTTGGAAAGAACAGTAGGGGGTGATGAAACATTTTAAAATATAACTTAAATTACATTTTGAGTTGTAAGAAAGGAGTAAGATGGAAGTTTTGAGTATTAAAAGGGAGGGCGATGAAGGAGTGATGGGGAAGAATCAGAAAAGAATGAGTCATTGGGTCTTTCTTTCGACAAAATAGTTTTTCTTTTAGAATATTCTGTGATAACATCCTATCAGGGAAAGCTGACCACCTGATGAGTGTATAAATTGCGTCACCATGATGTCGACGATAAACAGTTTTTGTATCAGACCAACCAAGAGTGCCTTACACTTGGAAACTATTGTAGTAAATGTCTGTGCCTTGGAGCAGCAGGAGCACCATGGCATATAAGTGTGAGACCTTTGTGAAGAATGATAGACTATGTGAAAACAGTTTACTCTACCTCCATCTATATATTACTAAAACACTCATCTTGTGTATATATAATATATGTATGTATGTATGTATGTATGTATATGTATGTATGTTCCCAGAATACAGCCAAAACGGTACACGATAGCGCAAAAATTTTAGTGCCACCTTACTCACCATTCACCTGCGGTGTGCAGTATCAAGTTTCGTTCAAATCAGGCAACGAAAAAAATTATGAAAAAATCAATTCCCGATTCAGTCAAGTACTCTTCGGGAGTATTTTATCGATGCAAACAACCTCAGCGGTATAGTTCGCTGGAGCTATCTTCTTTTTTCTTGAATTGATTTTTTTCATCAACCGCTGTCACAACGGGAACCCAACGGGTTCACGGGTCGTCTAGTTATTGCTGTAAAACTTACATTTACTGCACTTGTAATCATCCTCCTACATCCTTTGTAAAGTAATGGCCACAAGACAGATAATTCAACAATGCCGAGATTGTCCAGGGCACTCCTTTGACACACTAGAGTGTGATATTAAAGTAGGTCATTCGGGAGCACTATATTAGAGTTGATCTGTATATGGACTCACTGACACACACACACAAACACACACACACACACACACACACACACACACACACACACACACACGCACGCACACGCCTGGGAGGGCTCCGTTTCACCTTCTGAAACCCACATATGGAGATAACCAACGACACACACCAATTGCAATGACCTCTCCTGTACTTTCTAGAACAAGTGAGACTAACTACAAGAGTGATTGAAGGTTAATGCATGTAGATATTTTAGTGTAAAATTTTATTTTATTGTAAAATGTGATATTTTAGTGTAAAATGTGCAAAAAAAATCGCACCCATGTCCGAAGGAAATGGTTCAGTTTACCCTTTAAACCCATTACAATTACCCTTTATAATTATCTTTTAGAACCCTTTAAAATCACCCTTTAGAACCCTTTATAATTGTCTTTTAGAACCCTTTATATTTAGCTTTTAGAACCCTTTAGAATCACCCTTTATAATTATCTTTTAGAACCCTTTAAAATCACCCTTTAGAAGCCTTTATAATTAGCTTTTAGAGCTCTTTAGAATCACCCTTTATAATTATCTTTCAGAACCCTTTAGAATCACCCTTTAGAATCACCCTTTAGAACCCTTTACCATTAGCTTTTAGAACGCTTTATAATTAGCTTTTAGAACCCTTTCGAATTACCCTTTAGAACCCTCTATAATTAGCTTTTAGAACCCTTTCGAATTACCCTTTAGAACCCTTTATAATTAGCTTTTAGAACTCTTCAGAATCACCCTTTAGAACTCTTTATAATTAGCTTTTAGAGCACATTAGAATCACCCTTTAGAACCCTTGATACTTAGCTTTTAGAACCCTTTATAATTAGCTTTTAAAACCCTTTCGAATTACCCTTTAGAACCCTCCATAAGTAGCTTTTAGAACCCTTTCAAATTACCCTTTAGAACCCTTCAAAATTAGCTTTTAGAACCCTCTATAATTAGCTTTTAGAACCCTTTCAAATTACCCTTTAGAACCCTCTATAATTATATTTTAGAACCCTTTTGAATTACCCTTTAGAACCCTTTATAATTAGCTTTTAGAACCCTTTCAAATTACCCTTTAGAACCCTCAATAATTATCTTTTAGAACAGTGCTTCTCAAACTATCTGATGTGGCGGACCGGCAGGTTTTTTTTCCAATGTGCCAGGGACCGGTACCATATTTGTGCCATATTATTATTTGTTTATGATCCGAGAAAATATTGTTTGAACATCCGTAGTAATATTAATTTATACCGGAAAAAATATTAAAATTTAATGAATATAATAAAAGTTGACACTTTTTTATATATATTTTGTATTATCTCTATTATAATACCAAGCTTGCACACTAAAAACTCGGCTCGCCGTCACACGATCCCTATGAAATTGCTGTGGCACTTAGCGGACATGCCGACAATGTTTGGGAAGTCTTGGCGTTCATAGTACCACTTGCATTTTGCACAATGCGTATTTTTGTCATTCCCCGTGTACGGTCTGTCGTCTGCTACCAGCTATGTTGTACTGCTATCCCGTGCGTGTGCACGGGTATCGCTAGTCTCTTTTATAATACCAAGCTTGCACACTAAAAACTCGGCTCGCCGTCGCACGATCCCTATGAAATTGCTGTGGCACTTAGCGGACATGCCGGCAATGTTTGGGAAGTCTTGGCGTTCCATAGTACCACTTGCATTTTGCACAATGCGTATTTTTTGTCATTCCCTGTGTACGGTCTGTCGTCTGCTACCAGCTATGTTGTACTGCTATCCCGTGCATGTGCACGGGTATCGCTAGTATACATATAGACCTCTCTCTCGTATTTTGAATTTGTCAGCTTAAATATATTATTTTAAAGATTTTATACATTTTCATTTTATACATACATGTATAATATTATGATAATGTGAAACTGCAAACTCGCCGCGGACCGGCAGTCAATGACTCACGTACCGGCACCGGTCCGCGTACCACCACTTTGAGTAGCACTGTTTTAGAACTCTTTCGAATTACACTTTAGAACTCTTTACAATTAGCTTTTAAAACTGTTTAGAATTACCCTTTATAACCGTTTGGAACTACCCTTTAAAATTTCCCATTAGAACCCTCCAGAATTACCCTTTCGAATTAAACACGGTGTGTTAGAATGGTTGTTCTTCTTCATTTTTACGGATGGATGGACAGATGGAAAGAAGGTCATATCCAAATATTGAAGCGGCTTCACCGCTTAAAAATAATAGTTAAATGCTAAACGTTTGCACAACGACATTGTCTACCCGACGCTGTGTGCCTTGGACTGACTGACAAGTCCTTTTAATATAATGATTCAGTTTGGAGCTTCATTTTCCTCACCATTGTGGAATTCACTCTGTGTACTACCATTCTAATTCCAACAATATATTTTTTTCTTTTGAAATGTGGTAACTTTGGAAGTTGAATGTGCAAATCCTTGATGGTGGCTAATATATTTACCTGTGACGTGGAACTGAAGTGTATCGATCACTAAGTTCCTTGTGAAGGAGAACATCAACCCAACTGAAACTCAGAGGGCATTGTACACACAATTTGTTGATGCATGTCTTTCGGTTATAGTGTGTTCACTGATGCAATGGTTATTTTTTTTGAATACAGTCAATGCTTGTGGAAGAGCTAGAACACTGAAAAATTCAGGACGCAACGGGGCAGAAGGAATAGTACCAAGGAGTGGTGGTGGGTGGTGGGGGGGGTAGGGGTGTCACAAACAGCTGAGTTGAAGGCCAAAATAGAGGGAGACTTGGATAAAACAATGGGTGTGGGGAGGAATGAGGGGTAGGGCAGGACACGTGGGTGGACAAAATTGATGCAGAAAGAAACTTTCAGGAAGGAAAAACTGGAAATTTAGAAGGAGGAGGGATTGGGGTGGGGGTGGGTGATAAGCTGTCTTTGAAGACATAGAGGGAAGAATGAGATTGAAGAGTATGTGGAAGTTTGTTCCACAAGTGGAAAAAACGAGAGGAACAAATGAGTGCAGGTGAGCAGTGATGCTGTTTTCAGAGTTTCACCTGAAGGGGATTGTTGGTGGACTGAGTGTGCCCTGCAGATACGGGGGGGGGGGAACATAAAGAGCAAAGGATGCAAGACCAGAAAAGCGGTGGTAGAAGACAATCCACAGACCTTTCTGTGATGGTAAAGTAATCAGCCCATAGACTCCGCTTCATTGCGGGAGAATCCAATGATATTGAAGGCCTTTGTTTCCATGGTGTCAAGCTGAGCAAGATGTGAGGCAGGGGAGGCTGCCCAGAGGGGAGAACAGTGCTTCATCAAGCTATTGATGAAGGCCTGGTCGGTGGATAGGAGTTCAGGTGTGCCAAGGAAGGACTCTGTTTGACTGCGGATGTTCAGTCGGCAACTGGCTTTGGAGGCCAACCTTGAAATGTAGTTTGCCCAAGAAAGATAAGAATCAAGAGAAGTGGAAGATCAGAATGGTTTGAAAAATTTACGTAAATTGGTAAGAAACCTGGAGCATTTTCACATGTATCTGACCTCTGTCACTCAATCAAGCTTTCGCTGTGTTGAACAGATTAATTTTAAATAATTGTTTCAAATGAAATTGCAGTAGACTTCGATATCAGTGTTGGAAGCATGGAAACCATAACTCATTCTTAGTTGAAATTCAATGAAATTAGTGCAAAGTAGGAAGCAAAGGACCTCTTTTCCAATAGATCTCAAAGGACCTGGGACCTCTAGCGGTCCCAGACTGCTAGATTTTCCCAGACACCCAGACCCAGACACCTTGTGATTTTCATCTCTTTAGACACCTCAAAGAACATCTGGATGGCATGAAGTTTGCGAATGAAGATGACGAAATACATGTCCTAAAATTGTTGCATGCCCACTACAAATAGAGTGAAAGCTTAATAGGCCACATATATAAAATAGAGTATTGGATTCAATTGTACATATAATTGAATCCAATACTCTGTTTTATACATGTGGCCGATGAAGTCTTCACGAGATTGTGAATATACCTTCATTTACTTTGTATATTATACCCCTCTTAAACACATCTTAAGATTCTATTTCCTTTTATTATTAATACCTGGCATTGAGCTGACAACTACGTGTCTTGTCTACAATATTACGGTACTCCGAAATCTTTTTCTTAATTAGCCTCTGCAGAATGACTCCATTGAAAGAAGTAATCCCGAGAAAATTCCCTTTATCCCTCTTTTATGCAAGTTTATTTACATTACCCCGAGCGATAAATCTAACTGTTTAATTCAACTTCAAGATAATTTTATAATTTGAAAATTAATTTAAAATCTTGTAGACCTGTGGCGTTCCATGGGTTACTGCCTTTCATCTGTGCATTCCGATTCTCAGTGATTGTCCCTGTTGAAGGTGACTCTTTGAACTCGTCAGCAGACAATTTTCTAGGTTGGTGGTTCCTGCAGCCACTCTGTCTCTTCCGAACTACATTCATTTCTTTGCTTTGAAATATATTTATACACAAAATATATAGCTGATCCTGACATCCTCAAGCATATTTTGACAGACAGTTATAACCACAGAAATACATGAGAAAACTAGAAGGGCGCTCGGTAGAGCGCATACATCCGCCACGCGATGCCAGATCCAGGAGAACATATCAAGCCCAATAATTTTTTTGAAATTTCATGCTTTACACCGTTTTTGGCCCCATCTCTCAATGGTGAAGAATCACTTTAAAAATTAAAAAAATTATCGTATCCGGATCTGGATTCAGATCTTCACCAGAATCGAAGCAATTCATCCTTGTCACACACCCAACCTGTCCCCCAAGTTTTGGATAAATTCGTCCACAACTTTTTGAGATATTGTGCTATATGTTGGTTTAGTCCTATCTCTCAATGGTGAAGAATCACTTAAAAAAAACTAGAAGGGAACTCAGTGGAGCGTATACCTCCGCCATGTAATGCCTGATCCACGAGAACATATGTAACATAAATTTTTGAAATTTCATGCTTTACATCGTTTTTGGCCCCATCTCTCAATAGTGAAGAATTACTTTAAAAATTAAATAATTCTCGTATCCAAATCCGGATTTGGATCTTCATCAAAATCGAATCAATTGCTCCATGTGACACACCCAACCTGTGCACCAAGTTTCGTCCGCATCCATCCACAACGTTTTGAGATATCCTGCACACAAACAGACAGATAGACAAACAAGAAGAGGTTGTCGGGCTGAGCACGATACTTGCAAAATCCATGAAACACAAATTTGACCTAAAAAAAATTGATGGTTGAATTCAATGACCAAATATACTGCTCCTCTTCAAATTTCAAGTGCATCGGATGAAAATTCACCATTTTAGAAATTCGGCCTATGTTGACCTTTTGGCCCATGTGGACCTCCAAAATAATTGGAGGTTGAATTCAGTGACCTGAAATATATATCCTCTTTAAATTTCAAGTCAATCGGATGAAAATTGACGATTTTAGAAAAACCACCTTAGTTATTGACCTTGGGACTTTGTTGGCCACAAAAATAATTGGCTGGTTTAATTCAGTGACCAAATATGCAACTCCTCTTCAAATTTCAAGTCAATCGGATGAAATTTGACAATCTTAGAAAGTCAGTCTATGTTGGCCTTTTGGCCAATGTGGACCTCGAAAATAATTGGTGGTTGAATTCAGTGACCTGATATGCAAATTCTCTTCAAATTTCAAGTCAATGAGATGAAAATTGAGAATTTTAGAAATACCTCGTTAGTTGTTGATCTTGGGACTATGTTGACATTTTGGCCTATGTTGACCTCAAAAAGAATTGGCTAGTCCAAGTCATTGACCTGAAATGTGAATCATCTTCAAATTTCAAGTCAATCGGATGAAAATTGACAATTTTAGAAATTCGGCCCATGTTGACCTTTTGGTCCATGTTGACCTCAAAAATAATTGGCCAGTTGAATTCAGTGACCTGAAATATAAACCCTCTTCAAATTTCAAGTCAATCGGTTGAAAATTGAGGATTTTATAAATCCCACCTTAGTTGTTGACCTTGGGCCTATGCTTATCTTTTGGTCAATGTTGACCTCAAAAATAATTGTCTGGTTGAATTAATTGACATGAAATATAAACCCTCTTCAAATTTCAAGTCAATCGGTTGAAAATTGAGGATTTTATAAATCCCACCTTAGTTGTTGACCTTTGGCCTATGTTGACCTTTTGGTCCATGTTGACCTCAAAAACAATAGCCTTCTTTCTTATGACAAGTTCTACCATGTGGTGAAGTTTCGTGAAGATCGGTTTAAAATTATGACCTGTAGGTGACAAACAGACACAAACAGATAGACAGAATAAGAAAATCGACTAACCAATAGACTTGAAAAATCTTCGATTTTGCAAGTAACAAACAGACAGAGAGGGGGTGAAAACATAACCTCCTTCACCTTCGGTGGTGGAGGTAATTATCGGATCCGGGATTCGGATCTTCACCAAAATTGAATCAATTCTTCCTTGCCACCACACCCACCGTGCCCACCAAGTTTCGTCTTAATCCATCCACAACTTTTTGAGATATCGTGCTCATTTTTGGCTCTGTCTCTCAATGGTGACGAATCACTTAAAAAAAATTCTAGTAGCCGGATACGAATCCGGACCCTCACCAAAATCGAATCACTTCGTCCTTGTCACACCAGAATTTCATCTGAATCCATCCACATCTTTTTGAATTATTCTGCACACAAATAAACGACAAACAGACAGGGTGAAAACATAACATCCTTCCACCTTTGGTGGTGGTGGTAACTACAGTGGCACTCGGTAGAGTGAATACCTCAACCAGGTTGAACAGTTTACAATTTTTTTTATCACACTGTTAGGCCTGATCCAGATTCGGATCTTAACCAAAATCGAATCAATTCATCCTTCGCGAGGGGAACACCGTATCGCTCTGAGCTTTTACCTCTTTGCCTTCCAGGCGCACAAATTATTCAAACAGTCCGTCCGAGACAAGAACACACGTCCGAGACGTCAAGACATGAGACACGTCCGAGACACGAGATCCTCCCTGTAATCCCTTCCACTCCACACACGCATTTCTCCCTTCCCAACAAGCAATATTGGCCCTACATTTTGGTGAATACCCCTGTAACTGTTCATTTAATTGTCCATTTGTGTTTCATTTTTGTTCTTTATTAATTTGATTAATATTTGCCCCCTAATATGTAGTTAAGAGAGGTTAACATCATGTTAAGGTGACCAAAAATGTGCCCTGGGAACGCATCCCCCCATTATAACACTCCGTCCATGGGAATATCTCGTCTGCTTAACGTCGTCTTACTTAATTTCACACTTTCTGGGAACATATTCATGACGTTAAGTGGAAACTTGCTCTCGAGTGTTTTAAATTAACAATTATACAATTTATTTGAGAAAATATCACACTTTGCATCAAAAAATAATTTATGAAATTCAATGTCTTAAACCATAGATATGTCGATTTTGAGTACAAGTCGAGGTCTGGATCAGTCTTGCAGATCATCAGTCTCATCAACTCATCAGTCTTGCAGATCAGCTTAGAGGATTTTGGCCCATTCCTCCTTACATAACTGATTAAACTCAGAGATATTTGCAGGCTTTCCTGCCTGAACTGCTCACTTCAGGTTCTGCCACAACATTTTGATTGGGTTAAGGTCTGGACTTTGACTTGGCCATTCCAAAACAACTGCTTCAGCCATTCTGTTAATTTATTTGTGTGTTTGGGATCGTTGCCTTGGTGCATGACCCACTTTCTGTGAAGCTTCAGCTCATGGACGGATGCCCTGACATTCTCCTGTAGAATTTGCTGGTATAATCCAGAATTCATGGTTCCGTCAATGATGGCAAGATACCCAGTTCCTAAGGCAGCAAAGCAGCCCCAAACAATGATACTCCCACCACCATGCTTCACAGTTGGGATGAGGATCTTATGTTGGAATGCAGTGTTTGGTTTTCACCAAACATGTTTCTCATTTAAGCCAAACAGTTCCACTTTTGACTCATCTGTCCACAGAACATTCTTCCAATAGCCTTCTAGATCATCCAGGTGGTCTTTGGCAAACTTGAAATGGACGGCAATGTTCTTCTTGGAGAACGGTGGTTTCCTCCTTGCTATCCCTCCATGCACACCATTCTTGTTCAGTGTTTTCCTGATGGTGGACTCATGAACACTGCCATTAGCCAATGCAAGAGAGGCTTGCAGATCCTTCAGACGTTACCCTGCGGTTCTTTGTGACCTCCTGGATTATTGTACGCTTTGCACTTGAAGTGATTTTCATTGGACGACCGCTCCTGGAAAGAGTAACAATGGTGTTGAATTTTCTCCATTTGTGCATGATCTGCCTGACAGTGGATTGGTGGAGCCTATCATCTTAAGAAATGGTTTTGTAACTCTTTCCTGACCAATGAGCAGCCAACTCTTTTTCTGAGGTCCTCAGAAACCTCTTTTGATCGGGGAATGACACGCTTCCACAAACCTGTGTTGTGAAGACCAGACTGATGGTGATGAACAAAGTTTATGTTTTTTTCATATAGAGCAGATCCACCCAAACTCACTCCCAATTGTCATCCCATTGATTGAAACAACTGACTGTAATTATCCCCTTAATTGAGCTGATTAACCTAGAAGTTCACAAACTTTTTCCAACAAAGAAATTGAATGTTGGATCATTTTGCTCAATAAATGAATGAAAAAGTAGATTTTTTTGTTATTTGTTTAATCAGGTTTTTTTTTTTTAATCTATTATTAGGACTTAGATGAAGATCTGATCACATTTTAGGTCAAATTTATGCAGAAATTAAGAAAATTCTAAAAGGTTCATAAACTTTTTTTCTCACCACTGTAGCTTTGATAATTCCAATTACACCCCCCTCCCCCCAAAGGAAGAAAATGTCAAGATGGGTGAAACATTTTTTTTTCTCAAAACTTGATGGGATCAAACGAAACTTGCACAGGCACAACTTCAGAGTGCCCTCATTAATCCCTGAAAGTTTCAGCTTCCTTGGTCAAATCCTCTCAGGAGTAGATACATACAGACAACACACTTTCCCTCCATTATATTTTGTTCCACAAAGGACATAAGGCGGATAATCATCATGCCCTACGTAGAGCATTGGTGCTGCTGAAGCAGTTACTAGACTACAATTCTGGAAGGGTCACCACTCCGGCTCAGGAAGTCGGGCATGAATTTGGAATTTGGCCAGAGGGTCGGCGATAGCTCACCTTCTCTTCGCGAAGGACACCGTACAATCTTAAACGTGCACCAACTAATACCGGCAAATGGGACGCCCAATTTAATTCCATCCAAGGGAGGACACACACTGATGAATCACCTTGCCTGTTTTTATTTATTCGTATGCAGCCTGTGGCTTCTTGGCTGTGTCATTTTCTGGGGGCACAGCTGTGCCGCCAATGCAATGCCCCTGTTACCAGTACACATCGGGTTACTATATGTCCGGTTTTTCCCGGACATGTCCTCCTTTTTGGTCCTTGTATCTCCATCCGGCCTGGTTTTTCAAATACTGTATCTTAAAATGTCTGGGATTTTTCAAAAAAAAAAACTTTTTCATTTTTAAAGGGATAAATTTTAAGATTTGGGATACTTTTTTATGTTATTTAGGTGGTTAAACTATTTTTGTACATTTCCTTACAGTGATAAAATGCGGTTATGTATTGTTTGGACCAGGACAGTTTGATACACGTCTGTGATGCTCCATCATGGTGTAATGGACGTGTTGGAACATCGACACATGCATCCTCTTCCTGTATAACCTCGCAGTGAGATAGCTGGAGTCCAGTGGGATGCTCAGTCTGCAATTCAGTGTCTTTTTCTGAATCCGTACCGTACACACTTGTTTGATTTTCTTCAAGAGATGCTCACAATGCCAAAACGAAAGTGTAAATTCACTGCAGAACTAAAGACAAAATTCCCGTGTTTTCAAAGTGATCGAGGAGAATGGGAAGCAGGGTGCTTGGTATGTAGAGCTGGTACGTACGTCTCTGTGGCAAATAAAGGTGCCATTGATTTACAATCTCATGTGGACTCGGCCAAGCACAATATTTCCAGTAATAATTCAGGATTTCGACCGGAAGGATGGTGGTTTGCAGTCAAAATTAATCGAGGTCCGGAACACACCTCATGAGACTTCTGATACGATTGCTCAATACGAAAAGGAAACTCTTCAAAGGTGTCCTCTTTTTGAAAGTTAAATTTTGCCAACCTCAGGATGACAGGCTCAGCCAACCCTAGCTGGTGTTAATTCAATGGCCCAGCAAAACAGGGGCTTGAACTCAAGACTCTAGGATCTTAAGCCAAGCATCTCAACCATTAAATCAACACCAAGCCTCCCTTGCTTGTGCAACACCAGGATGGCAGTTTATAGCTGGGTCTGAGATTCAAACCCAGGCTAGACAGGTTTGTGCATACCTCCAGATCGAGGCCATCCTGCCAGCCCAAGGACACAGTAGAGACGAGAATTTATACTGCTGTGAATAAATGCAATAAATAACGTCTGTCAGTAAATTCCAGTGAATGTGGAAGGTTGCATAACATCGGATATATGAGGTCTGACGTTTGTCTGAGTAGCATGTTTCATCCTTTGAGGGTCATCACAGAACTTATCACTCTCAATGTATAAACATTTTAAATGCTAAGTATGAAATGCTGAACTCATTCGATGTTGATCAAGAGTGCCGGTCTTGCACCACATGGTTCATTCTGTACACTTTCACATCGATCCATGATTTCCTACGTGCTTGACAGCCATTCACCACCATAATGTACAAGTACAACCAATCTGTAACCTTTAAAACAGAATTTAAGTTTGCGTTGATCAAGAAAGTTCTGGATTTTTTTTTTGCTCTTCCATCCGACTTGTTATCTCATTGACAACCATCATGGTTTTCAGCACATGTGTATCATAGATAGGTGGGAATAAAGATAAGTTTCATGAAAAAAGAATCCAGAAACAGGACCCTGCCTTTTTGTAAAACTAAAGTTCTGGTTAAATTTGAACCAACTTATTGCAGCTTCTTTATGATTATAATTTATTTTCACTCTGTTTTTTTCAGGCAAACACTCCTCTGGCTGAATCGGTTTTCCTCTGGGCTTGAAGGATGGCCCATAAGTAAGCACACTCACCTCTGAGCTGTCGAGCCTGGGTTAAAATCCTGATCCAGCTATTAATAACCTGTCATCCAGGTGTTCCACAGGCAGGGTGATTTATCAATGTGTGTGTGCCATCCCTTGGATGGACATTAACCAGGTGTGCTGTCTGCTGGCATTAGTTGGTGGACATTGAAGATCCCATGATGTCCTTCATGAAGAGGAGATGAGCTATTGCCGGCACTCCGAACAAATTCAACATTACTCTCCTAACCTGCAGAGGGCACTTCATCAGTGGCACAGCTGTGCCCTCACCCTCGGTCTGCAGCCTTTTTTTATTATGTTGTCTGAAGTTTTCCTCCTTATGTTGTCTGGAGAAACATGCTTTTTTGGGGGAATAGAGTCAGAAATGTGACCTGATGTAAGTATTTTTTTCAATCCTGCAAACCCAAAAAGGTCTTCTCATCAGACCTCTTTTTTGATACGTTTTGAGTCTGAGTCCAGCAACGGGACCTGAGTAAAGTCCTCCAGCATTGCCAGCAAATCCCCTCAAATACACAGGCATGTTTAGAAGAAGCCACCATTTCCCTTCCAGCTCCTATTACCCGGTACATGGTGTTTGCAGGGAGCGGAGGAGGCCCGAGAGAATGAGGTGGCGATACCGGCACAGTGAAAGGTGCACATCTTGAAACCATCCAGCACTCTTTCGGGACTTAAATGCTTGTCCATGAGAAGGGAGGTGGTGCACAAGAGAGGACATGAGGTGGGGGGGGGGGGGGTTTGAGAGGACGGAGGTTTCTGCAAACGAACCGATGGAAGAGCACTGCTGTGGCTCAATTATCAGCCGGGCAGGAGACCTTTCCAGCGGTCGCCGATTCCTGCTTAAACATCCCTTGCGGGCTCAACATGACGAGAGACTAATTAGGGGAAGGTAGAGATGCCAACAGCAGATAGTGGCCTAATAAGGGTAGTTTCACTGAGCGAGAAACTCCGTTAAATAAATTTTTAAAAATACAATCTACCTACCATTATAAACATTAGTCATTGTGTTTTGGGTTAACTGCCAGTTTTCCAGGTGCTGTGACGTTTTATAAAAAGGAAAACTTTTCAGTGAAATCCGCTCCCTATAAATTTTGATACCTGTCTGCTCCCTATAAATTTTGATTTTGATACCTAAATACCTTGTTTAGTTTGTGCGCCGCCGCACAAGTAAAAACCACAAATTGTTGACTCGTCGGAGGTTTCATTGTGTGGATGCAGTTTTTTCGATAACGCACTCGAGCTAGCTTAATAGACAATGGCTTAACGCCACGGGCGATTTGCCATTATCGGTTTACATGAAACCCAGGGTTATTAGGTTCAGGAGGGCGAACTCGTGAGGCTTTGCAGAGATAACCTCAGAATGTTTTTCCCCCCCATTGTGGGTTTCGCGTGGATCTCGCGTAAGCATCTCCAATAGCGCAGAGAAAATAAACGGTTTCAGGGCCGGGGTCCGCAGCGGGCGAGGACTCTGCGCATTATGGGACCTGAAGATCCCCCCGCAGAGGAATTAGCATTGAATGACCAAAGACAATATTGACGGCAAGGAAAAGGTCCGTTCTTTCGGGATTTGCGATGCTTTTTTCGGTTATTTGTTTTACTAACGGAAGGTCTGGGCTTATGGGACCCTGTAAACCCGATCGCATCCTCTGGGTAATCTTTCGTAGCCCATGACGCATCACTATATAGCTATGGTATGAAAGGGAGTTCCTAATAAACAAACAAATAGGAAACAATTGCTGCCATCATTGTGTTACGAACTATCAATTTTAGGATTTTTCTTTAAACCTCGAATTTTCAGCCCACAAACCATATGTATATATGTATACGAGTGCTCATGGAGAGAGAAGAATGGACAGAAGCCATCGAAGATTGTTTAGCAGGCCGTATTTATACTAACTCCCAGCATTGCTTGGAAAAACGTGGGTCGTTACAATCAGACCAACTAGGATGTAATGCTGGTCAAAAATGAGGTCCTGCAAACCTATCAACTGTGCATGGGTTTAGGGTCAAGTGCATCCAATGGCAAGACCCTTCAGGAGTAAGAATCTTGCTTTTATGTTCCACACAAGGATATACTGGACAAGGATCTTTGAGGCAGGATTATGCCATTCGGCCCATCATGTCTGTGCTGCACCAACACCAGATGCCATCACCGATCCACACACAAGCTACTTCCAATACAAATCCTGCCAATATCCCCATACCATACCCCCATCCTATCTCCAAAATATATAGGTACCATGTGTCACATTTGCATGTATTTCCTCAATAAGTTTTCTTTTTTACTGCAAATTATAGACACGTTGAAGCCACAACCCTCCGGTTTCAAGTATTATTCACAACGTAAAGTTAATTTGTTTGCTCACCTACTATTGCACAGCCAAATAAGAGTTTGTTGCCAAACAAAAACTGTGCTGTGATGATAGAAAAAGGGTCTCGTGAATGTAGAAAGCTAGTTTGAAACGTAACCTCAGAAGCAGCTGCAATACAAATGATGTGCAGCTAAACCTGGCTATCAATTGTTGTCAATACAGTATTGTTGTGCAGGGTAAGATGGCAGGCAGCTGGCTCCAGCGGCTCCAAATGAGCAACCCATCATGTGTACTACCATGTCATACAGAACGATCAGGTCAGTACTGCTTGGGGACGACAGCCTGGGCAAGGCTGTTATCTGCATGGACCTTCACCTCCCTCATGGTGCTTTGAAGAGGGAAAATCTACGTCCCATTGTTAAAGTGTCACGAAAAATGAGCAACTTCCAACAGTCCACCACTATAAAGAGCAATGAGAGATTGCAGACTCTCACCAGCACTTGTTTTGTGTGGTGGTGTTTGTGTGCTGGAGTATTTGTGTGGTGTGTATAATGTATATGATGCTTTGATGAAATTTTAAGCTCATTCAGTGGACAAACAGACCTTTTTGGTTTTATTGCATTGATTCACGTTACAATCGTATGTATTTTATAGACGTAAGTACATGCATATTTTATAGACGAGTACATCCGGGGTGTGCTTGGTTACCAAGTTTCTTGTCGAGCGCTCGCCAAGTGGTTTAAGCACTCAAGCAAGCACTCCAACAAAACTGTAGATAAGGAATGGCTGGCTTGACAAGCGCTAGCTAGCTGCTTGGTAACTGAACAGACCACTCCTCTGGGTGTGGCAGAGGGGTTCATGTTGTTGTCATTATTATTATTGGCAATTATTATTAGCATTACTATTGTTTAAGTTGTAATTATCATTATTATTCACAACAGTAGCGACTGTTTAAAAAGATAATCATATGTGTTTGTGGTATAAAATATATTTTTACTTCTCATAGGTGTGCCCCACGAAATGCCACAATAAGTTATTTATCCACTTTAATGCGGCATTTTGGGGAGGGGGGGGGGGTAATAAATTAAGGTGTTACAAATATTAATATTGTTTTGTAATCATTATTGTTGTCATTACTTTTGTTATTAGAAGCGGCCTTTGGAAAAACGCTACAATAAGCTATTTATACACCTTAACACAGCGTTTGTCCAAGGCAAAAACCCCCATGGGGAGAGAGGCAAATTAAGTCGCTACAACCTCCATCGTGTGACCTTTAAGCCCCATGGGAAGTTTGGTTGATATTGGATAACTCATGACCGAATATATCATGGTCAGACAGACAGCCAGACAGACCAAATTGTGTATTTTAGTATGACTAGAACGGAAGACCTGTCGCTTCACTGATGGGAATACCAATATTTACATAATTGCTAAGAAAAAAAAACGGTTGTTGTTAATGGAAAAATATAACTAGGCGGTGTATAGATACCGGCTGAGCTAAACACTCAGGTAGTGAGGAGGGGGAGAGTATCAATGGGATATTTATCACAGACTTTTTACATGCTGAATTCTGAATAATCCTGCTATGATTAATGGACCGGTGTTTGTCACGCTACTCCTCATACAGTTCTGGGCTGATTCCAGTGCAGTGAGGTGTTTTGAATTATAAGCAGTCGGTATGTTTTTGCTTTATGCATGTAACCCGGGTTATTCTTCTTTTTTGCCTCGACAGAGCCGTCAGTTGCCTATACACCACTCAAATAAAGGTATGTATCAGAAGAACGTGTTGAATGCTTGGAACAAGATCACCCGTAGGACAGGTACTCTGTCTGCTAGTATAAAACAACACACTACGAGGAAGATCAAAAAAAAATAAATAAATAAATAATAATAAAAAATATATATATATCTCACCCAACACCCTCCTTTCCTCTCTTCCTTCTTTTGATCACACTGTCTGGAGTACAGATAAGGACAAGTCTGAAGACGACAATGGTTCACGAGCGGTATTTGACGATGTAAATTGGTTTCAGAAGTCAAGGATGAGACAATGTGTTAATATTTGACCAAGTTATAAAAATGATCAACATGATGTGGTACGAGTGACAGGTTATTAGCTGCAATGTCGAAAACCCGGTTTCGTTCAACAACTTTCAAAATTTGACCTTTGCATAACCTTTAAAGGTCACAAAACAATGTTGTGGACATTAAATAAGGAAACAGGATACGTGCTTAGCTTATTGGAGTTAGTTGTCGAAGAGGTCGAAACCCCGGTTCGATTCCCACAACTTTGAAAATTTGACCTTTGTGAACTTTAAAGGTCAAAGGTCAAGGATTATGACCTTTGGTGCAAAACTTCCTCTGGAACATTCCAGGAACAGATAACGTCATATAGGCTATATGGCATTTCGCACTCCTCGGATTATCCATACTTTGATGAAATCAGCATAAAACAAACTTGAAGGGGGCGCCACGGGCAAGGTGTTCGAGATAGAGCAAAATGGTTTCAAGACTTTAGGTGGGGAATGACTCAGGATTATGCATAAATATTGTCATCCTAGCTCTAAAAGTTTGGGTGGCCGTATGATTTTTATGTCAAAATTCGAATTTTCTAAGTTTTTGACCTTGTGACCTTGACCTTGGGATGAAAATGAAAAATCGGACAACGACAAGTTTTAGATAATTCATTTTGCTATTCAAATACCGAAGACCCATTCCATTCAGTTAATTCCCGAGGAGAAGATAGATTTTTAATCCGACTACCCCCTAAAAATGGCTATTTTTGGGCGTGGCTCGCCACATGGCGTAGCCACGCCCTCATCCAGGAAAACACAACTAGACATTGATAAGAACACATAACAAGTTTCATCAAGATCGGATCAAAGTCCACGGAGTTATGCTCTGGACAGACAGACAAACAAGCGGTAGGCGGACATGGGTAGTCGATCAAGTCGAATTTAGTCGTTTTTCAGCCGTTATCAGCCAACAAAAGCATCCATGAGCAACGGTTCTTCTCAACATACTAGGACATACCTGCAACCTACCATACCAGTTTCATGTATGTCTGACTCATAGTCTCTGAGATATTACGAACTTCGTTTTTTTATATTTTTCGACCAGGGTTCATTCAAAGTCTATCTTCTCCGACAGTTTTCAGGGGAGTGGGCTGAATTTTTTTGTCAAGGAGGCTGAATGTGTTGCCCACAAACGATCATAGTTTGATTTTT